>VBSM01001044.1:2377571-2476076 GCA_008086735.1 Cheirogaleus medius | reverse complement strand
GCTCCCACTGATTCTGCATTATGGTGAGTTGTATAATTATTTCATTATGTATTATTACAATGCAATGATAGTAGAAATAAAGTGCACAATAAATGGAATGCACTTGTATCATCCTGAAACCATCTCCCCCCTACCCCACCCCCATCTGTGTAAAAATTGTCTTTAATCAAACCGGTCCCTGGTGCCAAAAATGTTGGGGACCACTGCCCTAGAGTATTTCCCTAAGGCAGCATTTCTCAAAGTATATTTCTCAGAATACAGTCCACTCGATGCTTCATGATAAAATGTTCATTGGTGAAATGATTGGGTAGCACTAGTCCTCCCTTAGAAATTCCTAATACATAGCACATAATACATGCTAACTCTGAAAAGTCCTGTAATCATCACACTTCTTTATTGAACACAGGGTTTTACACATTAATTTGGTCGTGCGAACTTTTTTTTCTCAAATAAAAATACATCTCAGGAAGGCTGGCCCAGAGAAAGCACCCTTATCTTGGATGTTTTACTGGTAAAGTTTAGGGGTGGCATTAAACCTGGGGGGTCAAAAACTTCATGGTCCTGCTCACGTCCCCCCGTGCCCTACTCCACCTAGCCACAGTATGGCTCCTCAGGGGATGATCATCCTACAGGAAAATCACTAAGGTTTTATTATAGATACAAAGGATTCAAATTATACTTAGAAACACACAATGTCAGTCTCCTGACTCTGCTAATTGACTCCAACTTTAATGGTGCTAGGCTCATTATTCCCCTTTTAGCAGCGTCCGACATCAGCATTTGGGAGCCTTTGAAACCATATGCATCTTGAATAGGTTGCAGTTTTGATCATTTGAAGCAGCAAAGATCAATTGTCCGGGCTCTAGCTCTATGGGGCTGGCAAACCAGACTGCAGATGGCTGATCCTCTTACCTCAGCGGCCTCCCAATTGATACTGATTGCTGCATCCACATCAATCGGTCGGCGATCCACGTCAATTAAAGCCGCTCAAAGGCACAGAGAGAAGTTGTTTTATCCAACTTCACTTCAGATATATAGGAGCAGTTAAAGGGGAAACATGCTTTCGTGTGACTTTCAACGGAATATGAAGTGTGCCGATCCATTGTCCGTCGATACGCCAACTACGAGGAGTCGTCTAATGAGCTGCCTTCTGGCTTTCGGGGAAAGCAGTAGATTTGTGCTGCTTGGTCCCTTTTTCCTCCCTCATTTCCCCCTTGGGTTGTATCATAGTCAATCTGGGGGACCTTTGCAGGAGTAAGCCAGTGCCTCCACCTAATTATACCTCAGTTGACCGTGAATTAGTTAATTAAGCAATATTTGATTTAAATAAATATTGATTAAGTACTTATTCTATGTCAGGCACCATGCTATGATATATCAGTGAACAAGATATGCTCTTTGCCCTCAAGGAACTCCCAGGCTGGTAGGAAAGGCAGACAAGGAAACAACATGGTATAATACAACATGATATGAATTTTGATCAGGGAAGTTTCCAGGTGCTTGAACAACATCAGTTGCTGAGGAAGAACTTGTAACCTGCCTTGGAAAGGGGAAGGAGTGGAGGGGCTCTCAGAGGAGGGTTAGTTTCAGGAAAGACTTACCAAGAGAGGTGGCATCTAACCTAACAGAATGTGTTCTATTGCATGACCTTACAGATTATCAAAATATGTAGATATACCATACACAGTGAGGACATCTACTGAACCATGGGCTTCCTAAATGAAACAAAAAAGTTAGATATCATGGGGAAGCTCTTTTAAAAATGTTTTATAGTTTTAATTATTATGGATATATGATAGTTGTACCTATTTATGGGGTACATGTGATGTTTTGATCTATGCATATAATGTGTAATAATCAAATCAGGGTAATTGGGGTATTTATCACCTCAAGCACTTGTCATATCTTTGTATTAGGTACATTCCAGTTCCACTCTTTTACTTATTTTGAAATGTACAATAAGTTATTGTTAACTACAGTGGTCTTATTTTGTTTCGATATCAAGTGGTCTTATAGCTTGCTTGGCAAACAATTTATGTATCATCTAGACCGACAATCTTATATGTGGGTGTAACAAGTATGTCGAACAAGCACAGCTCCTAGTGTGATCAAAATATGCCTTCCCTACTTTCTTTCCACTGTGCTCCACTTACGCTCTATTCAATGTGAGCAACCTAGCCGTGCCTCCAAAAGGAACCCAGCGGTTCCTGATGTTACGGTTCACTCTAAGGTAATAGAGAGACCTAGAGTCACTTTAAGTCGCAAACACAGTCTAAAATCAGAAAGTAGAATGTCCAAAGCCATATAATCATAAATTTTTCAAATGCAAGTTACTGTCCCCCCAGCAGATCCTGCTTTGGCCTGAGCACCCGAAGCGGACGAGGAGAGTGTGGGCTCCTCCTCCCTGCTCACTTCCTTCTCAGCAAATGCACAAAGCGGGTGGATGGGAAGTACAGAGGGTAGGAGGAGACTTTGTACACAGCTAGGTGGTTTCTCGCTTTCTGGGCCAGGGAGCTGGCTGAAGCTGACTCCCTCTTTGGAAAGAGCAGTAGCTGGCTCTTTGGAGGCTCCCTTCTGAGTGCCTGTTTCCCATGGTTTCCCGGCCTGGCAGACACAGCTCTGTTCCAGCCTGCTGGCTCCTTCCTGAGCCCCCAGGAATGTGGAGCTGTCTTCTAACCTTTTTCAGTTAGGACCAACTCACCCTGCCTAGGTGACTCCTTCGTATGAGGTCTAGATTATCTCACACCTGTACCCCACTTGCCCTGCCCTGGTGACCTCTGGGGGAGCAGCCCCACCCTGAGGCAGCAGCCCTCTTTGTGGCTCTGTCAACTTTTTTCAAACTCTAGATTTTAGGGTGGAAGTCATACCCCAGATGACAGGCTCTCAGCTTTCTCAATTACGTCCTCCCACCTACAAAGAAGACATTTCAAATTTCGTGAAGTAGTCATGAAATCTTCTTCTCTGGGCAAGAGAGGAAAGGACAGGCAGTCCTCTCTCCAACCCTCTACATACACACATGCGTGCACAAACACGCACGCACACGCACACGCACGCACACACATCACGGCAATGGGGGTAGGGGAAGTGGGACGTACAGCCCAGTTTTTTCTGAGGACAGTCTTCTCATAAAATTATCCTCTCTCTCTCTCTCTCTCTCTCTCTCTCTCACACACACACACACACACCCCACCTCTCTCTACCACTATGACTTTTTAAAAACCATTGATCTCTTGAGGAGTCCTAGAGTCTCAAACTAACTTTTGAAATTTTGTTTGAAAATATGCATTTTAGGTCCAGCTTCACACCTCAGTCTCCAAGGCCTATAGTATTGATGCCCAAGTGACACTGCGTCTGGACTGTGTTCAAAAATTAATCAGCTCCGTCAACTGTATTTTCTAAATATGTCATTAATCTTTCTATTTCAGTTCATTCCGGTTACTACTGCATTGTTCTGGGCCTTAATCACATGACAAAGCCTCCTGGTCTTCCAGCCTATATCCTTGTACTTCTCCAATCTCTCCTCTTTGTAATGGCCGGAAGAGAGAAATATACATAAAATACAGATTTATGCTTGTTACTACAATTCTCATAACTTTCCGATGAAGTTGTTATAGCTGTTGGATTAATGTCCAGATTTATTTTAGCACATGTGTGCTCTTGCTTTTGCTTCTATTTATCCCTTTGGCCTTAACTCACTGTCACCTTTTATATTCCAACAACACAAAATGAGGTAAAGCACATCACACATCTCATTGTTTCATAGCTCCATGCCACCTCTGCCCCAAACGCTCTTTCTCCTCTTTTCAATCAGGGATGCCCACAGTCAGTTCTACTGTTCTGTGACAGGTGAGTCCCTAGACATCACTGTGCTATGCAAGATGGCACAATAACCCCCTCAATGGGGTTAGGTGCACAGCACTCAAAAAATTCCTAACATATAAAAATAAGATAGGACCCCAATAAAAACACACAAATGCTACAATAAATATGACACTTCCCCTTGAAAAAGACCTACATCCTTGCTTATGGATGTAGGCAGCAGAAGGGCTGCAATCTGGAGATGACTGTGAAGTGTGGAAGGAAGAGTACCTCAAATCAGATAGAAAGTTGTGACACCAAACGTGGATGGGTGTGGCTCCTCACACCTGCGGTGAACTGAGGTGCCTGCTAGATGTTTGTGGCGTGTGCACGTGTTTGTGTTGTTATTGTTACGAAGCTCACTTCAGCAGGCTGCAATTTTCTGTGTTTACCATGGTGTTTCTTGTTCATAAACAAATGCTAAATTGGTGCCATGCTCGAATTATTCCCTAATGAATCAATCATGCTGGAACAAGTTTCATGTGTTCATGCCTTCTAGCAGAACTGAATATTCTTACCTTTCGAAAGTTGGAGGAAGGGCAAGAAATAAACAAAATGAGCCTGGAGCATCTGCAAGTGTCAGAAAATAAAAAAAGAAAAAGAAAAGAAAAAAAGACCCACCATGATGAAAATATGTCAAAGAGATACAGAACTGAAAGAGCTCCCAATGGCCAAAGCTGGAACAATTTGAGCAAAATTGTTAATTTGTAAATTGTTAATTTATAAAATAAAGTAATATTGCATTCAAATTCAAAGTATGAAATAAATACCCATGAGTTCATAGTGACCTAAATAAGTGATTGAATAAAGAAAGAAATGGGAGAGAAGACAATTCCACTGTGCAGAAGTCTGAATAATACCTATAGATATTTCTCCCTTAAGGAGGAGGAGCATAACTCCCACTCCCCACTCCTTATGTGTAGGCTGGGCACAGTGACTTCCTTCCAAAAAGTACAGCATGGAAAGGGGCCCCGGGTTGGGCATCAACCAGGGGCCAGAGGTAGAGAAACCTCACAAGTAGCACCTCAGCCAGGTGCCCAGATGCCCAGGTGATCAAGGTCAACATGAACAGCAGTGACTCATGTTGTTGATAGAACGTGTCCATGATATGCTGTGATGAGAATGGCGCTTTACCTTCCTCCCCAAAACCAATAACCCCAGTTGGGTCAGAAGGAGAACATCAGACAAATCTCAGGAAGAGAAATTTTATAAAATGCTTCAGTAATACACCTGAAAAGTTTCAAGGTCAAAAAAAGGCAAATAAGTCTGAGCAACTGTAAGATTTAAGATGTTAGGAGATACAGCAACTCGGTGTAATGTGGCAACCTGGATGGCATCCTGGAAGAGAAAGAGAAAATTAGATAAAAACGAAGAAAATCTCAATAAATTATGAACTTTATTTCATGACAATACATCAATATTAGTTTATTAATTATAACAAACATACCATACTAATGTAAGACATTAATAAGAGGGAAAACTAGGTATTGGGTATATGGGAACTGTCTATACTATCTCTGCATTTATTTTTTTATAAATCAAAAATTGTCTTCAAAAATAAAGTTTATTTAAAAAAAAAAGATTTATTCCATCACGGTTTAATCCTCTGTTCCTCCCCCAACAGATAGATCATGATCTCCTTGCAGAAAGAAATCAGGCTATATTTATTTCTGTATCTGCAGTACTTAGCAAAGCTCATGTTAATAACAGTTGCCCGATACGTATATATTAAACTGAAACACACTGTTAAATATTAGTCAATGTGTCTACTTTGTGTAACTTACATTTCCCTTATCAGATATTAGTATGCCAACAAGTCAGATATTTGTTAAATATGGCTGAATTCTCTTTTCAACTCTTCAAAATGCTTTTTTAGTTGGAACCTGAGAAAAAAGAGAGAGCAAGCAAGTGAGCTGTATTCCCCTATCCTAAAACCTTCCGCCTTCTTTTTTTCCCATTGAACAAGTTTCTGATTTTGACACTTTCATCTGCCTTTTCATCTGCATTTGCTTCTGTCTTCTGTAACAGGATGTCAATCTAAGAAATCAAAGTAGTTCTGAATAATCCATATGCCCAGCATCTAAGGACTTCTTGCTTGACCTGCTCTGTTCCATTTTTAAGGTCTCTTAGATGAGCCTTGAGGCAGGGAGAGCTCTAAGGACTGTGCCACTTGCAAGTGACACTTTAGCTCCCTACTGGCCACAAGACTCTTCTCCTACTTCCTTGGTGCTGTTTAACCTTAATCCAAACTTCCTTCAGGACCTGATAAGTTGACCAGACTGCCTGACTGATGAGGGTCATTGCTGGCTCAAACATTGGTGCTGCCTTTCCCATCAAAAGCAGTTAATTTCAGGGAGAAAATATTGGCAGCAGGACATTTTTCGTTTTAGAACAGCTGCCCCAAATAGGAAACCGTGTTTAGATAGGTAGCTGGAAAGACACTGTCATTTAACTGAAGAGACAGAAACTTCATGGCGAGGATATAATTTGAAAAAAACAATTTTGCAGCTGGCTTATGACTTTTTTGGGTTTTATGGATAGCAGAAATATTAAATCATAATGATGTGTTCCCACAAGTATGCATAAATAAATAATCTCCAAGTGTCCCCAAAGGCTGACATGACACGGAGAATAATACAAGAAGTTGAACCCCCTCGTCTTTAAAATAGGTCTCTTCCAACAAGAGAAGATCTGACTCTAAGAGTCAGTATAATCTATAGTTAGGATATCATATAGTGTATGGTGTGTGTGTGTGTGTGTGTGTGTGTCAGGGTTATCCATAGAAATGGAGATATACATATATGTACACATGCATATATGAGGAGATTTATTATGGCAATTGTCTCATGTCATTATGAAGGCCAAGAAGCCCTTTGACATACCATCTGCAAGGTGAAAAACCAGAAAGGTCAGTGGTATAATCCAGTCTCAGTTTGAACACCTGAGAACTGGGGGGAAGGAGGAGAGATGTGGGAAGGTGGGGGTGGAGCCCCTGGTGGAAGTCTAGGAGTGCAAAGGCTGGAGAACCAAGGGTTCTGATGTCTGAGGGCAGGAGAAGATGGCTGTCCTAGCTCAAGAAGAGAGAGCACAAATCCCCCTTCCTCCACCTTTTATTCTGTATGTGCTCTCAATGTACGGGATGATGCCTGCCTACATTGGTGAGGGCAGATCTTCTTTACTCTGTCTACTGCTTCAAATGCTAATCATCTTTTCTAGAAAAACCCTCCCAGACACACCCAGAAATAATGTTTTACCAGCTAACTGAGCATCTCTTAGCCCAGTCAAGTTGACATATAAAATTGACGATCACAGTGTATCTGAATCAAAACTGGAGGCCGAGTTTGGAAAAGGCAATATTTTGACACTGAAATTAGTAAATACAGAGCGCAAAGATAAGAAATTCAGAAGTCAGTAGAGGTGACCTTCATTGGAAGGTAGTTTTTACATATGTTCCTCATGGGACCAGAAACCAATATGTATCCTAATCTATTGCCCTAAAACTTACAAAGGAACTTACAAAAAAGACAGGAATGTTTTTCCTGGTCAATAGACAGGTGTGTTCTTAGGCAGACTATACCTTGAATAAAATACAACAACTTTAATTTAATAGGAATTCATCAACACTGGACAAGACACTGTAGGAATAAAAAGATGTAAAATACCTTGTTGTGATCTGATGATCCTTGCTCTGATTCCAAAACAGAGAAACAATTTTCTAATTAATTATTCTGTTATTAAGATACCCTAATACAGAAAATAGGGATACTGTGGGGAACTGGCACAGGGCTCTGATCCCCGAGAGGATGTCCCATATTACAAGCAATTTTGGTTTGTAAAACAGCTACTTGTGAGTTTGGTTAATATGAGTCAGACATTGAAGATATGGTCATTCCTGACGGAACGTTATAAAACAAGTTTTTGAACCTGAAAAACTAAGATGAGATCTTGGGCCCATGTTGACCCCATGAAAGGTGTGGGCACATCCAAAGCTTACCTTGGATTGGCAAACTACCCTCACTCTCTAAAATCACTATATTATAGCATAATCAGCTGCATGCTCAGTAGTGTCACTAAGCCCCAAACATTATCTCTCTCTAATATATCTATATGTGACTTTGGAACATGTTAGCATTCTGGGGAGCAGACTTTTCATTATGGTTTAAATTTATAGTGAGATTATTTTTCCATAATGACTATTATTCATTACTAATTAAAGGAGAATGAGGAAACAAGACAAGAAATGGTGAGATCAGGTTCAGAAGACATTGAATTGAAATAAAAATTCATCCCAGATAATCTACAAACCTGGTAACATTCGCAAAAGAGGGCCAGTGAGTATATCTATCTATCTATTTATCTATCTATCTATCTATCTATCATCTATCTATCCATCATGTGTGCATGTACCTTATTTAAGCACATTTCTTTTAGACTTCATGGACTTCAAATTATAGTTCAGAGATTCTGTTAGATCAGTGAGTGAAGCGGAAGATTCAAGAGGCAGATATTGTTTGGATAAAAGGATGCACGCGTCCTGTCTTTTAGATCTGGGCTCACAACTCTGATTTCCTAACCTCATGACAGCGTTCAACATTCTACAGAGAAAACGAATAAATCCTAAACCTGGGTGACATTACTCCTTCTAGACAGTCTCTTTATCTTTCTGTGCCTGCATTATTTACCAAAGAAGAGGCTCTCTGAGGAGTTGATGAAAGTTTTTTTGTGTGATGATCTGGACACTGGCTCAGGCAAGAAAGAGAATTTCCTCGTTGATTCAATCAAGGATGGATGAGTTGCTTTGAAATATGTTTGTCTCTTCCTACTAATCATTTTCTTCAAAGATCCTCACCATCAATAAGAATTATAACCTCTGAAATGCTTTTCCCTAATGAAAAAGTATTTTCATTTTGATAATGTAGCATGTGATTAGAAAAACCCTTTAATTGACTGACTTGCTAGAGATTTTTAAATGGTTTTAAAATTTTTCTCAGAGAGGAGAGTTTCATTTATCAGAATAAAAGCAGAGTTGACCCTTCCTTCGCAGGTTCAAGCCGTTAAGCCAGTTACCAACGGCCTCTTTTCTAGTTCTTTTGGGCAGAGCACCCCTGAGCAGCTGCCCTAAAAACTACAAAGGTGATTGCACTGCAGACTGCAGGAAATTATTACGTTAGCTTCCAAACCCTGAGTATGTATTATGCTCCAGGCACATTCTGTAAACACTTAGGAGATATGAATTATATACTCAATCTATGCAGTAACCCTATGAACATTATCCCCATTTTATATGAGACTAGATTGGGTCTTACAGAGGTTCAATGATTTGTCCAAAGCCCCATAGCTAACTAATGACAGGGCCAGGATTTGAATGGAGGTTAATCAGAATCCAAAACATGTACTCCCAGCCAATATACTGCACCTACTGCTGGTATACTGCAATGTGGCAGGAACACTTGGAGACCTGGAAAACTTGGTTTGCTTCTCTAAGAATTTTCATTTCTCAATCTTCGACCCTGCCCACTTCCTCCCTGGAGCTGATCAAATCACGAGGCTATTGTTTTGTAAAATTTGGACCCTTCCTAAAAACAGAGTGTATCTTTGTAAAGACAAGTACCTGACAAACAGGGGCCTGTGAATTAACATATTTCATCAAACTGAAATGCATTGATTGTGAGATGGACCATTAGTTTATATGTACCAGGAGAAAGAAAGGATGCCAATTAAATGGATACAATGTTTTCTTTATCACTTAGAATTTTTATTTTAAACTTCTGGAAAAATCTTATTTAGACTCCATTAAACACCAATTTTTATAGTTTATCACCTACATATATACACGAAAAGCAAAACATTTGAAAAAGTGAATGTATTTCTAAAACTTCCTCACTTTTAGAGCCTTACTCTTCTGAATTTCTGTCTTAGAGTCAGCTATGACTATGCTTTTCCACACAATATTATCCTTCACAATGTTATCCTATATGCCATCGAGTACATGGGAGATGCAGATCTTCTTGAAGAAATCTGTAAATAAATTAAAAGCCATTTGTTCTGGACTCCTAGGCTGACTTTGCAATTATGCAGGATAGCCTAGCTCTGGAAATGTTGCTAAACATGTTGGAGTCATCCTCTTTCCTGCCCCCTTCACACAACCATTTGATTGTTAGAGATTAAAAGAGTGCTTTATTATGGTCCCCTAGATTTTCTCCCAAGCCCCTGATACCTCTGTGCTAGTTAATTTTATGTGTCAATTTGACTGGGCCATGGAATGCCCAGATATCTGGTTAAACATTATTTCTGGGTGTATGTTCAAGAGTGTCTGGGGAAGAGATTAGCATTTGAATTTGTGTCTGAGTCAAGCAGATTACTCTCCCCCATGTGGGTGTGTATTACCCAATCCTTTGAGGGGCTGAATAGAGCAAAAGGAGGAGGAACATTGAATTTGCTCCTGGTCTGACTGCTTGAGCTGGAACATCAATCTTCCCCTGCCCTCAGCACTGGCGATTCTCAGGCTCTCAGACTCAGACTAAAATCTGCACCATCGGCTCTCCTTCCAACCACATCACCAGCTTGCCTGGGGCTCCAGCTTTTGGTTGGTCGGTTGTAGGACTTCCCAGCCTCCAGAATCACATAAACCAATACTTTCAAGCAAACCTCTTTATATATGGTTCTGTTTCTCTAAATAACCCCAATATCCCTAATTCTGTAGGTTCTGATTTTAGTGCTTTTATGTTCTTTGAAGCATGCAAGCCAGTAGTTCTGAAACTTGAGTGTGCATCAGAATCACCTGGTGAGCTTGTTAATACACAGATCGCTGAATCAGATTTTCTGCTTCAGTAAGTCTGGGGTTGGACCCACAAATTTGCATTTTTAACAGATTTCCAGGTGATGCTGCTGTTGCTGGAGGGGAGGGACAAATTTTGGAGCAATTGGTTTAAGCAATTTCAATCAAACCACTGCCATGCTGACAGCTATTGAAAGACTTCATTGATTTTAAGAGGCAGTCTAATTTCAGAGATATTAAAATTTGAAAATAATACACAACTTTGAATTGATGAAATATGGAAAATTCCATTTTCCCTTTAACTTGAGCTATGATATCATTTTCATTCATTCTAATTGATTGTCGCTTAACTTATATTTAATCTATTTATTCTGTTATTCATAATATTCTCTGCTTGTTCCAAAGATGAATTGGAATGGCTTCTATCATTTTAGTTAAAGTTTCTTTCTCATTGTTTTAGATGAGAAATAGTCTGTAAATATATGTATATGGCTATATTATATGTGCATACATAGAGGAGCTCACTCTATATGTCAAACCCCTGCAGGCTGACATGAGCTGCCTCTGATGGGGAACTCACTGCTTCAAGATGCAGACCTCTTCACTTCTGATTACTAGAAAGTACTTCTTTATATGACCTGAAGGAACAAGTCATCTGCCAATGTTATAAGATGATCTAACAAAAAGCCCCATGAGATACATGAGCGCACCTGCACATCACATACTTCTCTCATTCTGAGAGCACATGTGAGAAATATTCCTACCTGGTCCTAGTATTGGGAACAGCTGTGTTTCTCCTAAATCACTTTCTTCCATCATCATGGGTACATTTTTAATTGATCGTGTTTCCCTTTTTGCTTTTGCTCCCTGCTAGCCTAGAATTATGTTTCTTGCCAGCTTTTAGCAAGTAATTGGACTGCACTCAACTTCTGCTCCTGGACCTCTGTGACCACTTGATTGTGACACTGTCACTTCTTTACCCCCAGACCAGGCTGTCCACCACCACACAGCTGTCAGTTCCCCTGAGTGAGGCAGAGGCTTTCTCACTGGGTCTGAATCAATCAGATCCTGGAAGAAAGCCTGAAGTCACTCTGTTCATCTGAGCCTGAGACCTTCTTAGAGTGCAATCTTTGCAAGCCACACATGCCTCCTGGGATGCCTGGGTGCCCACCGTGAACCAAAGATGTGGTGGGTGCATTCTCTGAGCAACCTCAAGCTGGCTACACCTACCAGGTTCCACGCCTCTGAACACCAGTTGGCCACCCTGAACGTGGGTCCTCTGGCCACCTGTCTTCTCCAACACCTTCATGTTTCTTCTCCGCCCAATCTTCCTCTGCTCCAGTCTTTACACCCTGACCTCAGGAACCTTGTTCTCTGATTGACAAGCACCTTTGACCTCTTCACTGAACATTTCTTTAACCTCGTCTCCCATCAAAAACCTGGCTTCTCCTAGAGGACTTTACTCCCCAGTCAGCCTCTCAAGGGCAGGCAGCTTTTTCTCCAACCCAAAGTGTGCTAGAATCAGGAGGCATGGCCAGCATTCTCCTGGCAAAGACTTCTGCTCATCAATATGTGTCATTCAGCTTAATCACTCTCTGCACCTCCTCTTTACTGTCACCTACCATCTTAGTCTGTTTGGGTTGCTACAATAAAATACCATAAACTGGGTAGGTTGTAGAAAACAGAACTTTTTTTCTCACCGTTCTGTAGACTGAGAAGTCCAAGATGAAGGCACCAACAGATTCAGCATCTGGTGAGGTTCCTCTTCCTGGTTTCCAGATGGCTGTCTTTTCACTGTGCTCCCAAGTGGCAGGAAAAGAGGGCAAGAGGGCTCTCTGGAGCCTCTTTTATAAGACATTAATCTCAATCATGAGGGCTTCAGCCTCATGACCTGATTATCTCCCAAAGGCCCAACCTTCTAATGCCATAACATTAGGGGTTCAGATTTCAACATATGAATTTGGGGGGATATAAACATTCAGTCCACAGCAGTATGTCAGTGAAGGGCATACTATAGCCCACCTTTTTCTTCCCCTTAACACTCACATCCACTTAGTCACCAAGTTCTATGCATTTGATTTTCCATGCTCTCTCTCACTTCATCTTCTTTTCTCCACCCCACTGCCATTGTCCTAGTTTAGACCACCATACCCATCTCCTGGGTCACCCTCAACAGCCTCCCATCTGGTTTCCTTACCTCTAACTTTCCCCCTTTTTCCAAACCAGTCTGGCCTCTAGAAACTATATATTAAGGTCTGAGGTCTTGCCCTTGAACATTGCGTATCAACTCCCCAAATATCACTGGCTTTGAGACTTCATTGTTTCCACTTACACAAGTGGGAACTTGAAAATCATAATCGCTAGGAACATCAATTGTGCTAATTGTAATAAAATAATAACACCTCCTTTCTATAGAACTCCAGGCTTTAGAATGCATTGTCACATACATGTTTAATCCTCAAAGGTGTTTTTACTCACATTTCGTAAATGAAGGAACTGAGGCTCAGAGTACTTGAATCACATTCAAGGTTCATGTAGTAGCAACTGATCAGGAATTTAATTCCTCTATTTCTCAACCCATTGCTCTTTCCTATGCTACAGGCTATACGATCACAGAGATTGTGTTTTACATTCAAAATGCCAATGACTCAATTCTTAAATGAAGAAAACTGTAGCAGCAATCAGAAGCCTGTCCTGTACACAGCTACACATATGTCCACGTAAATAAATGGAGTAGAGAAGCCTTCTCTGATGGATTGGCCACTTAGATAAATGTAATGGGAGTGTTAATACAGCTCCAGGTATGCAGCTTCACACATGGGGAAGCTGGTACATCAGTTGTGCCTATTGCAACAATATTTAGAAAAAAACCATAGTGGCCATCTTTGTTTCTTAGCAATTTTTTTCTTTCTTTTATTTTTTTATTGTTAGGGGGAAAAAAATCAACTGGGTCACTCTCATTTGCCCATTTGTTTGGGAGAGAAGTTGCTTTGTTTTTAAAGTTACCATCAATAATCTTGAAAATAGAAACAATACTAATAACTGGCTGACACATTTTTTTATCGAGGCAAAGAAATCCAATGAATGCACTCAAAGTTTAGTTCAGGAGCAAGGAGTGATATTTATTTGTCCCTTTGCTTGGGAGACCTGGGCTTTCTCCCACCACCCAGGATGCATTATGAACCTGGAGTTAGGGGACCGTGTGCATTTAATTGAGGAAGGAATAGTAACCTATTGCCTGATCTGCTATAAGTGACATTTGCCCAGTTCACTAGGGAACAGCTCTTTAAAGGGTTTCAAGAAATAGCTGCCAAGAGCCTTAATTTTACAGCTGTCCTGAACTATTGGGGAGCATCCAGATGCAGAGCCATCGTGGGACATACTACCCATCCAAGAGGAGGCTAATGGTTACCCTGGTGGGCCCAGCATTTCTGGGCTCTGGAGAACCCAGTGCGTCCACCCTGTCTTTGTTGAAGAGGGTTATCTGCCTAATTACTCATACACAGGCCAGCGAGGGTTTTTTCCCAGTTGACAGTCATCTTATATTGTACTGCCGCCTTCAAACTGTGGCTATTTGTCATATTATGGAAAATATCGAGGGTCAGAAATGTTTGTAGACATAAATTTACAACATCTCATGCAGCACTGAAGTTTAAAAATGAGATGGACTGAACTTTATTTCAATATTGTGAATTTTCTTTGTCTTTGTTCTTCCTTGCTTTAGCTCTGGTGTCAGTCCTTGGGATCTACGTATGCAAACTTATATCCTTTTGCCAAAGCATCCAAGAACCAGTTTAATTATTAAAATAACTCTATTTCCTAAGCCATATTTTTTCCCCTGCAATAGTTTCAATATCATGGAAAATAAACAATGATTAAACAAAAAATGGTGACAATTATCTCCATGTGCTTTGCTGATATGCATAAAATCCCAAAGAAGGTCTGAATGGTCCGACCAATTAAAATGATCTCCAGATTGGAAAGGAAGCTCTTTACTTCCCAGTGTACTTCAGACTTCACCTTCAGAACTGCCATTTTTATTAGTTGTCCAATCGGAATTCAAAGACAGCACTGTTCTTCCTAGAAATTCAAGTCAAACTCAAGGAATAACTCAGCCAAATATCCATTGCATGTGCCTAAAACACAAATGTTTTAAAGTGTTTTCTTTGAAACACTTAAAGGGCCTAAAACTCACTTTAGGTAGGAAGCAAATTTTTAGAGCTACTTCCTGATTTGCTGGCTTGGGTTGGATGCACTCATACCTGCCTAACATGCTTAAACCATAAAATGATTATTTCAATCCATATTTCCTTTCTACAAACAAATGTTCAGGCTTAGAGGAATGGGAGAAATGTTAAGAGCAAAATAAATGTAACCATGCTACGAAGGGCAACTGCAGAGACCCAGGGGCCACCTGCAGATTGAGATTCTAGTCCCAGCTCCACTGCTACCTTCCAGGCAGTTCACCTGGTCTCAGTTTCTCCATTTGCTAAATGAGGGGCTTGGACCACATGAGCAATGTGTTCCTACTGGCTCTAACATTCTACATCTCTGTGGAAGATGAGCCATCTTATAACATCAGATAATGATTACAACTTAAGGAATCCCTCAAACACAAAAGTCCATCCTCATGAATTAAACTGGGAAAGCAAGTAACGGTAACCCCAGAGAGGTGGCAGAGCCCCAGGGAAGTGGCCATCTTAGTAGACAGATGGCTGGACTCCAGAGAATCATCACGAACTTCAGACAAGCAATGGAAACCTACGGGAGGAGATCCAATCAGAAGAGGCAGCTCAGGCAGCTTGTGAGTTAGTCAGGGCGGAAGAGGTGGAAGGTCTGTGTAAGGGGAACACACGCAAACACACGCACAGACACACACACACACAGACACACGCACACACACGCACAGAGCAAGATGTCGAGCAGGTAACATTTTATGTAGCTCAGGCTTACAAATCAAACCTATTCTTCCAGAACAGATTTTTTTTCCTCCCTCAAAAATTAGTAAAGCAGTTTGTTAGTCTATACTGTTTACTTCCAATGTCCTCGCTCCACTTCCAGCCTGAAATATTTAAATGGCACTTATGACTGGCAAGAAATCACACTCTTAATTTCTAACTAGTAAACACAAACCTATTGTTGGGTTAGAGGGGAAGTGTTCAGCAAAGAACTGCACAATAAGGTCTCATATTCACTCCAACTTGTTCCCTTGGATGGAATGGCTCTCTGGTGAGTCATTTTCACCTGCTCTTACCAAACCCACATGTATGATGCTTGTCTCAATCTTTCTTCCTCCGCTGTTTCTAAAAGCTTATCCACAATGCTTTCTTGAAGACTTCTCCTTCCTCTACCTGTTCAGATCCAGGGACATTTCTTTAGTTTTCCTTTTTATTTTTGAGACAGCAACAACAGTTATAACACCAATTGTTTTTCAGGAGCTTTATGTACATGCAGTCATGCATGTTTGCCCTTGCAAACGTCGAGTTAAACGTCAGATGCTTGCTTCTGTTGGATCTGTGCAGTGAAGTGGGTGGGCAGCGCTCCTAGCTGTCTCTCTCATCTCTTTCCAAATTGCCCTTTCCTCCTCCTCGTGCATTCTCCAGTCTCCCACCCCTCAACTTTAGTCATCTATTTCTTGAACTGGCACTTCACAAAAATGGGTATCCAGATGGGTGAATTACAAACAAATATGTGTCAGCTTTCTTATTTTATAAGAGAGATATAAACTAAGACCATTATTAGATAGCTATATTACCCATTAGAATCACTAGAATAAAAAGAATTGACAATAACAAGTGTTACCACGTTTGCAAGTTGATGGAGAAAAATGGAACCCTCATACATTGCTAGATGGAGTGTAAAGTGGTAAAAAATTACTTTGAAAAACTGTTTGGTAACATTACTAATATATACATAAAATATCCATGGGATATGCCCATAACCCATGACCTAGAAAATTCTACCCCTGTATACATACATACATACACAGGGATGAATATTTTCACCAAAATACATGTACAAGAAGGTTCATGGCAGCTTTATTTGTAACATCCCCTAAATGAAAGCAATCTAAATATTATCCATAATAGAAGAGATTTGTTAAGAGAGTAGCACTTAAGTGTTCTCACCACATACACAGAAAGTAACCATGTGAAATGATGGATATTTTAATCAGCTTGATTATGGTAATCATTTCACCATGTGTATGTAAAGTATCACATTATACATCTTAAATATATATATTATATATTTGTCAATTATACCCAATAAAGCTGGGAAAAAAAGAGAATCAATGAAACAAAAAAGATTACATAAAATTTTAGGGTGCCTGAACTCAAGGTTAAGAACCTCTATCTTCTCTCATACATTGCTGATGAGGACACAAATTGGTACAAAGGCCATGCAGGAGTCTTCAAACTTTTTAGACAGGGGGCCAGTTCACTGTCCCTCAGACCGTTGGAGGGCCGTTGAAGAGTGTGGTGCACATTCCACACATGCGCACTGTTGGCCCGGGACGAGTCGGCTGCTAAGCAGGACAGGCAGCGGCGGCAAAAACACCCAGCGGGCTGGATAAATGTCCTCGGAGGGCCGCATGTGGCTCTCAGTCCATAGTTTGAGGACCCCTGCGATTTGGTAACATCTAACAAAATTACAAATGCACACACCTTTTGACCCAGTACCTCTACTTCTAGGAAGTTACCCTACAAATTTATTTTTTAATGGGTGAAATGATGTTTTCACAAAGATATTAACTTAAGCATTGTTCATTATAGAAAAGATTGGAAACAACCTAAATGTTCAATACTGGATTGCTTACATAAATTTTAGTATGCCTATAAAAATAGTAGAAGAGATATAAAAGTGTGGTATATTAATTAATAAAACACTGTGAAAAAGAATTATCTTCAGGTACACACAACAAGGTGAACAAATCTTGTAGACATAATGATGAATGAAAGATGTAGGCACAAAAGAGTATATACTATTAATTCATTTAAGTGAATTCTAAAGACAGGCAAAACTAGTCTATGGTGATAAGAGTCAGAGTAGTGGTTATCTTTAAGGGGTGGAGGTTATTGATGGTGAAAGAACACAGGGGACCTTCTGCAAGGTTGGAAATATTTTCCATCCTGATCTGGGTTGTGGTTACATGAGTGTATTCATTTGTAAAAATTTATTCAGTTACTTAATAGTGGGTTTTACTGTTTCTTGTGATATAATACAACAACAGTGGAAAAAGATGAAAAAATTATATTCCCCAGGCAATGAATGCAGCAGACCCTGATCATTTTACCTGGCACGTACCATGTGTTCTCTAAATCAAGTGTTTTAAATGTGCTAGATGTTACCTTCCAATGACTCTTCTTCTTCTGAAGTCTTATGGATTGTATTTGAAAGCCCATAAGACACTGTAGAGAAAATCTAGGGACAGCTGCTCTACACATTAAGACATGCTCATAGCTTGAATACTCAACTGGGTATCTGATAGAATCTTTCCAAATAATTCAACAGCAGGCTGGCTGGTTCCACTTACAAATGAAAGAACAATTAATAAAAGAAAGAATATTAAATAGTGAATATCATTCAGTCAAATTAAATATTTACTGCTACAGTACATAGTATTCTAGGAGGTGCTTCAAAGATGAGCAGAGCACACACACTCCTGTTCTCAAGATGCTTATACTTGGTTGTGGGAAGCAAGTATGCATAGAGCAAAGTATCATTTAAATAACAGATGGTTGGAGCTAAGAGAAAGTCATAAAATGGGACAGGGCTACAACTGAGCAAATGGGGAATGCTTCCTGAATGGGTAGCATTCCCTGAGCCTTGAAGTTTGGGAAGGAATTTCGTAGATTTAAATGGGAAAATGGCAAGGGAGAAGGACATGTTGTTCTGGGAGGAAAACAGCCAAATTTGATATGACCATCCTCTAGCTACTTCTAGTTTGAAAGCCCCTACCTCATGAAATGGCTCTTTCATGCTGACAAATGTTCTAGTCTGAACCTGGTGGCTGCTTTCCCACCAGAAGCATCTGACCTCACTGCTTCTGCTCAAGATGTTGATATACGAGAGTTGTGACACGGGTAGTGATGGGTGCTGTGTAATGTCACTTCAAGACCTACAACAGATGAGTGAAAAGGAGACCTTTGAACATGGACCCTGGCACCTCTGCAGCACTTACAAGCCCTCACTCTTCTGGCTTGGAGATAACTTACCAAAAGGCCAAGCATGGGATTAATTTATTGCCAAATTGGTTTAAAAGTGAGAGCAAAAACAGACTTTAGCATTTGTTTTTTTCTAATTCACCACGAAGTTGAAGTCCATCTCTTGCAATAAAAATCACTCTTATGGACAACTGGGGTGAGAATCTCAGCCCGTGTCACATTTTATGGGCTAAAAAGCATGAGAATAGAGTCTTGCACCTTATCTCATTTGACCAAAAAGATACTTGATCTTCTATCAACCTCATAGCAAAGACTCCCAAGTTCCTTATTTTCCTTTTTTTCAAAAAAGATTATAAAACTTCACATAGATAAAGCCTCCCTTGAGTTATAGATAGGGTGAGCATTTAGTTTATCCCTCAGACAGTGTTAACTTTTTATAAAGTGTTGGGTGCTCAATTTGGATGAGATGTTGGGACATAGTCATAAAGTGAGACTGGCCTGGGCAAACCAGAATATATGGGCATTCTAATTATTATGGAGAGAAAAATTTAAGGAAACAAAGTAAATTTTCAAATTGTCTTAAAAGTAGCATCAGATTTAGAAATCACCATTGGAAATCGTAATCTTAGTCATGGTAGTTTTGTGCAGTTATTAAAGAGGAGTTATTAAAGAGGATCCTATTGAATAGGAGCAGGGTCTCTGGACATCTGCGTTTTGTTTCTGATGTTTAAGGGAATCCTTAGGTATAATAATTGCAATTGTTTTTTGTTAACCCTTATGAGGTTAACTAAGTTCTCTTCTATTTCTAATTGATTAAAAAGAATTGTATCATGAATCTTATAAAATAATGCTTATGCATCTACTCACATTATTTGCTTTATTCTTATTTATCTATTGATGTAGTGATTTACGTTAACAGATTTTCTTAAAGTTAAAAGAATCTTGAATTACTGAAATGAGCTCAACTTGGTAATAATGTATTAAATTTTTTATATGTTGCTGAATTTCATTTCTCAATATTTTCTTTATGATTCTTATATATATGCTTTTGTTTTTTTTGTTGTTGATACATAAATCACTTTTATTTTTTTATTTTTATTTTTTTTTAATTTTTTTTTTATTTCAGCATATTATGGGGGTACAAATATTATGGTTATGTATATTGCCCATGCCCCCCTCCCCCCTCGAGGCAGAGCCTCAAGCATGACCATACCCCATACATTGCACATCTTACTCATTATGATTGTATATACCCATCCCCTCCTTCCCCCCTCTCACCCGCCCAACACCCGACAAATGTTATTCCTACATGTCCACTTAGGTGTTGATCTGTTAATACCAATTTGCTGGTGAGTACATGTGGTGCTTGTTTTTCCATTCTTGAGATACTTCACTTAGTAGAATGGGTTCCAGCTGTATCCAGGAGTATACAAGAGGTGATATATATATGCTTTTGAGTAAAATCAGTCTATAATTATTCTTTCTTGTATTGTCCTTGTCTAGTTTGGGTATTAAGATGATACCATTTTCAAAAAATAAGATGGGGAGTTTTCACTTTATTTTCTAATGCCTGGAAGAATTGCATATGGTTGGAAGAATCTGCTTCTTGAAAGTTTTTAAAGCTTATTCGTAATATCAGCTTAGTGAAGAGTTTTTTTGTGTGTTTTTTGTTGTTGTTGTTGTTGTTAGGAGATTTTATATTAATTATTTTCCTATTTCTTCTTGAGTACTTTTCTGGAGTATATTTTTCTAGAAGTGTTTTTGTATTGTATAAATTTTAAATTTGTTGATTGAAACTGTTTACTTTATTCTCTCATTTTCTGTGGAAGATTTTTCTTTGAAATCTTATTTTTTTGGTGAAGACAAGTTTCCTCATTGGCTTCCTTTGCCCAGGCAGCTTTTTATCTAGTTATCACCATGGAGTCTGCAGCACCTTCACATGTACCAGCTTTATGTGGAGTTTCCAGGGTTAGCTCCCACTTTGCACAGGTCTCAGTCTCCCATTGCACACATCACCTCTTACCCACAAGTTCTAGGGTCTGGTTAATGGTATTTCCCATCAGGGTGATCCCTACAGCTCCATTCACTTAACATTCTGGTTTGAACTTCCTTTAAGAAATTTCCTTCACTTCGTCTTGAGTGCAGCAATGCATATGTGACGCAGTTTATATTAACATATCATCTGTATTTATACATTGGCAGAGGGAAGGCTTTTCAAAATATTCAGAAACTAACACGTTTCTGGAAATTGAAGCCTGATTGTTCCCTGTCATATCAGGGAAGTGAAGTAAGTCACTTCACCTCACTGAACCTTACTTTCCTCATCTTTAAAATGGGCATACCAATAGTCATTTCCTGAACTGGTTGAAAAGATTAAATAAATGCCACATAGTGAGCATTTGATAAAGGTTACTCCTATAATTAGTACTACCTATAATAACAACTATATACAGTTTGTCCCACATGCTTATATACAATCTTGTCCATGACGCCTTATTCCTAAGTTCTTAGACACTGCTTTCGCATTTGCTCAGACTTTAGGTGAGAAATCTGGATTGATTTCTACAGCAAGTTATGTTTCCTTTCGGCATGCCTTGCAAAATGCAGGCTTCCTGCTTCTCTAACCTGAAAGTCTCTGTCCATGTGTGTTGTCTGCTGAGTCCTCTCAAACATGCCAGCATTCTTTAATACAGCATTGCAACTGAAAAGAATATTTTAAAAATCTCTTAGGCTAAAGGACTTTCTGCTTGGAGTCCATACTAGCCACCACGGGGCAGGACCATGACAGTTCTTACTTAACCTCTAACATGCCCATGAGATATTCAGGGAAGTATTACTACTCCTACTTTACAGATATCAAAGTTGGGGTGCTGAAAAGTTAAGTTGTGCACCTTGGGCCATTGGAATGGAGAGGCTTCCCATCATTCTGGCCCTCAGTTGGTGGTTGAGGTCAGGGAGCCCCCTTTCCCCCTGCAGTTTCCAGTTTTATTTCCTGTTCTTTGACTCTGCAGCTATGATGGATTTTAAAAATCGGATGACTGGAGAGGAAAGGGATTTGGACAATGGATGAGGTGTATGCAAATCTCTAAGTGCACAAATGATCATTGATAGAAGTTCTAATATGTGAATTAGCTGTAAATGTATTTTTGTGATTCAGTTGAGGTTGGGGGAACTAACCTTAGAGGTTCTAAGTAATGAGGCATTAACTTCACTGCTATTTTTTTCAAACCACCACAAAACATAAGTACATGTCAAAAAAATTGAATCAGATTATGATAGCTGGTTTATGGGTGGTATTTTTAATGTCATTGTTGCCATTGCAAACCCAAGCAAAATGAATCTGGTCATTTCAGCAAAATCCCTGGTGAGCAATAGTGTCTGCTCAGAGGCAAAGCTCACATCCTGGAAGGTTTGGCCCTAGCTGCTCAAATGGGGCCTAAGACTATGGAAATTGTCTTTCCCAGATTGAGGAAGGCTCTTCTGAGTTCAGATTTCTGACTTGGCTGTTCAGGGTTAACTGTAAAAGCATCTGGGAAATTTGCCTTTAGGATCCAAAGTGTTCCTGTACCTGTTTCCCTAAGAGAGTTGTCAAGTACTGCTATTCTGAGAGTCAATTTAAACTTCTTTTATTATCTGTCTTGTTTGATTTCATTTCTGGGTTCTCTCTTTCTCTTTCTCTCACTCTCTGTCCAGTCCTATATAAACTTGTGACCGGATCTTACACCAGCTTGCTGGTTGTTCCGACCTACTCTCGTAGGATCCTAGGCCTAGTAACTACTCCCTGGTATCCCCCACTGAAATCCCAGGTAACAGTCTTCCCAAACAGGGCCCCAGCTCAGCAACCCTGCTTTGGTCAGGTGCACACAAGCCCCAGCCTCCATCTGCTAGGGTAAGGAAAGTAGACTAGAAGAATCCTTCTCTTCTCCCTGGCTTAGCATTTAACCAATAATTTCTTCCTTCCCCAATGCATGTTGGTGGCCCTGAGATGTGCCCTTTCCTCTCAGGTACACATGACTGAGAACCACTACTTAGAATTCTAAGTGGTGGTTCTTAACCGTATTAACCACCAAGGACATTATTTATTACTTACTCTCCATAGATGCAAGGTTTTAAAAGCTTTTTGTCTACCAAGCTTTATTATTAATCCATTTTTGGATTTCTTTGTCAAATACATACACAAGTGCCAATCATATTTTATCAGTATGAGATAACTGAGCTCACCACATTGACTTGATGTCATCATTCCAGCCAAAAGCAAAGAAACTTGAATTGTAGTCAGCCTTTGTAGCCTTATCAATATTTTCCATTCAGCTTTTTTCTATTGGAATCTTTCCTTATATGTTGTAACCACTGATTATTGTTTCTCCTCTTAGAGGGAGTTCATCTCAACAGAGGAAAAAAGCTTCAAGCTAGAGAGAGAAAACTCACAAGGGAAAATCTGGCAGTTGCTAGGGAAAGATCTCTGGGGACATTTGAAACTTCTTGGGCATCTAAAACAACTCCTATAAAGCTATAAAGTTAGGCTTTCAATTAGCCTGTGAGTTTAAAAAAAAAGAGCATCTAAGAAAAATTGAATAGGGCAAATTTCAGGAAGATCATTGGACATTATGAATGTTGCCAATGGCAGCTCTGGTGTGGCCATAGTTAAGATAGCCAGGAGAACAGAACAGTGATTAAAAAGGAGGGTTCCAGGGGAGGAGATTCTGTTTGAACTGATGGGGTGGGGGAGTGATGCAGCAGGTGATTGTAATATGCAGTCAGGGGTGAATAGCACTGCGTGTAACTGGTCTTTAGGCCACTGGTTCTCAAACTGAAACGTGCATCAGAATCACCTGGAAGGCTCATTAAAACACAAACTACTAGACCCCAGCTCCAGAGTTTCCACATCTGCAGGACCGGGATCGGGGCTAACCTTGCATTCCTAACAGACTCCCAGGTAACGCTGATGCTGCTGATCTGTGGACCACTAGCTGAGTCCTAAGGCAGTTATTTACATGTCTGTCTCCCACTAGACCGTAAGCCTTGCAAAAGATAGGAACCTTGTCTTGTTCCTTTGGTAGCACAATGTCTGGCGCATACTGGATGTTTACAAGATGGTATTGTGTTATAGATTAGTATATTCAATTTCTGATACAAATCACTGTTATGTGGGTTTGAGGATCACAAACACAAGTTCCAGAGCTCAATTATTCCTACAGTGGCCCCAACCTGAAGTTTCTAGACCTGCAAGGCTATTGTAAGACCAGATCCTGAGCTTCAATCGTCCCCACCAAGGTTTTCAGGCTGAACGAGTCTCATTGCTCAAGAGCTCCAGCTTTTCCAAAAAGCTCATCTGTTTTCATCCACCGCATCGTACTTTCCATTTTTAAGACATCAAAGATGCCTCTCTCAGCACTACTTTCGTTTGTCAATCACTTATTGCAGGCAAATTATTCATAGCTTAGATTTTTACCAATTAGTTGAAACATGAGGTTTTACAAAAGTTTTTGACCCGTGGATAGAAAAAAAAATGTATGCTTCTTTTAAAAATAAAGTTAAAAGAGGCTTCTTAGTAACTAAATAATCAGCAAGTCCCATTTAAGAATCACAGGTAATAGGTTTCCTTTATAAAATTTAAGTGTTGTGTCAAGAGGGTACAAAGTGATACTCTGGGATTATCAGGACTTTTGTTGGTGGGTCAGTGGCTGCATCCCTCCATCCACCCACCGCACAAACCACCCTACTCCCCGTATGCAAACACACTCAAGTCTCCTCTTGCAATTTTCTCAAGTGGATCCTTTGTTTGCTCTACTGTGCATCCCAGCAGCAGCCACCGTTGACTCCCCTGCAGGCATTAAGAAGAAGGAAGCAATTATACTCTTGAAAAAGCACATTTATAGGCACTTTACGTGTCCATTCAACCCCTTTCCCTAACAAGTGTTGCCTTTGGCTGGGTCTAGATAGGGAGGCCGTTTTAAAGCCATTATGTACATGTGTGCAATTGTAGCTTCAGAAAGCACTGATACATTTAGAATCCTTTCTTATCTTTGCCTTCTGTTAAAACAAACAAGAGTTATGATACTTGATCTTTAAGTGTGAGATACTACTTTTGCAAAAAGATTTATCAATGCTCCCTCCCCCAAAATATAACTCCTTGGATTTTCATGGCTTGCAAAGAATACATTCTCTTGTAAAACAAGTTGTTGTTGTTGTTGTTGTTTTTTAAAAAACCAACTCATTGATTTTTAGATGGGCTTGTGGTTAGGGTACACACATTGATTTCTATTCAGGAATACCTCTGGAGTTCTCGTTAGATGGGCCAGTGTGCTTGCCTTACTAATAGAGTTATTGTGAAAAAATTTTAATCTAAACAGGTTATTTTTACTTTACCATTGTGCATGCTTTAGATTATATTTTTCTGAATTCTTTTCAATCTTAAATGAAAGGAAGATGTGCATTCCTGCTCTTTTCTTGATTCCTAAGCTGAATATTAAAATGTTTTATTTTGCACATCTTTTTCTTATCAGAAATAGTATCTTATAAAAAGCACATTTTTTCCTTCCTTATCTGTGCCTGTGGAAATTTCCTGTTCTTCTGCACATCTGTAATATCTTTGTAGATACCTGATGTGGGCTTGACTTTCATCTCCCAAAGCATTTTGTATTAAAATAGCTATTCATTTACTCTCCGAACACAAACATAGAATAGCAATACATGTAGCTACAACGTTAATTCAACTCAAGAAGAACAAGACGTGAGAAGAGACAAAAACACAAGATGGACAGAGACATTATCTCATGAATTTTGTTTGGAGCAGTACCATGTAGGAGGATAATTGTATCTCTGTTCAAGGGTTGTCGTGAGGATTAAATTAATACACATAAAGCAATTATGAGAGTGCCGGACCCTGTAAGTGCTCAATAATTATTAGCTAGTATTATTATTATCTGAAAAAAAATAAAACATAGAATTTAGAATAACATTTACACCCAGTGTTTTGTGATGGAGGAATCTGATCAAGGATTGAAATCGGATAAATACCCAATTTCAAGTTCATTTAAAATGCTCCACTCCCTTGCTTTTTAACCTTCCATCATTCTAGGTAGAAGTCAATATATTTCTCTTGCTCGGTTGCTGTCCACATGGGAAACAAAACAGCCTCTCCCCCTCCTACCTCCCCAGCCTCTTAAGGGGATGGTGGCCTCTGAGGCACACATAAAACAAATAATGATAATAAAAAATCCTTTCTTGAGGCCATCCTTTCATAAGCCCAGGTTTGTTGCTGACTGGTCAGTAGTTCATCAGTCAGAGGGTCCTGGGTTTGGGGGCTACACAAGCAACCCTCTCTCCAACAGTATGACTCTCTGTTAATTGGAATGAGAAGTTAATCTCTCTCGAACTCAACCCAGCTGAGTCTCTGAAGGCAGTGATGTATTTAAAAGATCTCTGGCAGTCCAGGGCATGTGGCACTAACCGGATTTAGCTCATTAGCAAATCCGCAAGGCCCTGCTGACACTGCACCCAGAATAAAATACACGAGGCCAGCGCATACCCTGTGGGCACCTACAGCCTGACTACATAATAAAAAGGCATTTATTAATAATCTCATTGGTCACACAATACAAAGGAAGGCTACAAGAAGTCAAACGCTGTCATTTGTCGTGACTAGAAAGGCATAATTAAAATAAGTGCCATGTGATTAACCTTTGAAAAATTAATCTGGTACAAAAAAGGCACAAAAACAAGGAAGATAGGCTCTTAAAGTGAATTTAATACAATAGGCGGCTGTTGTGTGCACTTGGATCAGATTCCATGTGCTTGTGAAATGTTAATGTCAGTGACAGCAAAGAGCAATTAGCGAAGTTGGGAAGCAGGGTGAGTGTTATTAAAGATAACGGCGGGCCACAGACCGGCAGTGTGCTTAGTGGTAAAGGGTGTAGGATTTTGGTGTCATCCATCTTGGCTTTCAGTTCAGGTTCCTCTGTCTACTGCCTAGATGTCCTTGGGAAATTTTCTTAACCTTTTAATAACTCAATTTGTGAATCTGTGAAATGGGGATATTAATACATCTCATGTGATTCTGTGATAGGTAAGACCATGTATTTTCATGTATGTAAAGCTTTCAGTACAGAGTTAGGCATGTTGCAGGTGCTCAAAAGATCTTAGCGATAATAAAACTATTTAACTTAAGTCCCTGATAGGCAAAAATAATAAGTTTGCTCTGCATGAAAAACATGTGACGTGCACCCTCAGCACTGTGGTCTATGACGCTTCGATGCTGGTCCATGGCGTTTTTCCTGGGGGTTTTTGCTGGCAGTGATCTTGTCTTATGATTTAATGTCAAGGGTGGCATCAGGGATCTTGAAGGAATGTGACAGACCATAGCAGAACAAGTTTCATGAAGGTTAGAGATGAACATTGTGCAGTCTCACTCTGGTCTAGTCCCAGAATGCTCAACTCAGATGTCTACAAGAGCCAGGTAACTGGACTGGCCGGGCAGTGGAGGGCCGCAGGGAACAAGAGAGCACTTACCCGCTCTGGAAATGGCTGCCAATCAGAGGAAGGTGCAAGTCCATGTTTGTCCCATGGAAATGCAAGTCCAGTATTGCCAGATGTACGATTTTCACAAGAGATGCCAGAAATACTGATTTTCATGGGAAATGCCTTACTTTTAAGAATATTCTGCTGGCCACATACAGCTGTTCACCCAGGGCTGGGATTAGAGTGAGGCAAGAAAGGCTCTCATCTAGGGTGTAAAATGTACAAATATAGTAATTGAGATAAATAATATCTTAACACATTATTTTAAAAATCAAAATTAAAGCAAAAAAATTCATTTAGGAAAAAAAAATCAAGATCCTAAATGAAGATGGGATCCGTATTATCATTTTTTTTCCTTTTGTCTCAGTCTTCAATACAGTTCTGCGCAGCACTACCCTCAGCCTCCCACTTACAGCCTCTAGTCTGGGCTCGAACTCACTGCAGCCTTTCCACTGCCACGCTGATCTAGCTTTGCCTCGGATGCATTCAAGGCATACCCAGGATATGGCATAAAATAAAACAGTTGAGTAAATTTTTCCATTAGCATTGAGGATATACTAAACTCCATCTTTGTAAAATAGAACTTCACAATATCAACTAAGGGGGAATTAATTAAAAGCTGGAATTAATCTATTTGTAAATAAAAATGTGTGTTGCATTCCAATACACAGTTATCTAAAAAAACATATGGCTAACAAAATGGTTTCTGCTGTAAAATAGGAGCATCTTACGGGCTTGTTGCAGAGAATAAAGTTGATGCATCATGTTATCTTATTCTTGGTCTAGCAACAGACACTTGGTATATGGCACTTGTTATTATCATTTAGTATATTTATTGCAAACCATCCCCTGCCAAAAGCCTTGAAAATACACAGTTATAGTTAAATAAGTTAAGTATGTCTTTTATTTAGGCTATTAATTTGCTTGGCTCATCTCTTCTTCGAAAACAGTGCAAAATTCAGCTTCAGTTGGGGTGCAATTATCACAAATCCTGAATTTAATGGGGCCCAAATTAGAAAAATTTTAACTATATATAGCAAGTTTCTCTTTTAAGTTTTCCCTTTCAATTAAAAAGAAACAAAACATAGCGTTAAAACAATAAACTGCAAAAATAAATGGCTGCAGTCTTATTGCACATCTGAGAGGACAATGACGCCCGACCAGTCAGCAGTACAACATAATAGACCCCAGGGAGCCGTGGGATATGGCCCTGTGTAATTATTAATAGCAGTAGGATTCAACTGTAGTAGCCAGGTTTTCCGGTGCTAACTTTTGCAGTAATGTTCCTGATGTCTCTGCATAACATAGATGCCTCCAAGGTGAGCACCAACATCGTGACTCAGTGGCTCTGGGTTCAAATCTTATTCTCACCACCCATCTGCAGAATGACTCCAGGCAAGTTCTATTAACTTATCTGAGCCTTGGTTTCAACCATTGTAAATAATTTCCCAGAGGGCTTTCCACTGGGGCCCTGTCATGTGCATTTAAGAAAAATGTGAAACTTGCATAGCTTTGCTATCCTCTGCAATACATCTTTATTTTATGTTCCTTTTCCTCCCAACTGTTCTTCTAAGAAGCAACTAGAATTTCTCTTTTAATCAGGAAGCCATTTTTTATCATCACTGAAAGCGTAAAAACTCTATCAGTTAGAACTGGATATTTATGGCAGGTTCATCTGATTGGAACTTAACTCTATTTCATTAATACAGAGAAATGTCACCCTTTAAACTAATGAAATGCATCAATAATAGAGCTATATTTTTAAAGGTATATCATCAGAATGGCCATATGCAAAATGCCCTTCACAGTGCATGCAAGTTCCTCACCAGCACACTCTCTCTTCTCCCTTGAATGCATCCTTGACCCAGGTGAAAATTCCTATTTACAGGAGAAAACAATGTTTCAATATGGAGAATAACAATGCCCATGACTTCCCTAGCTGAGGAAAATTTTCCCGTATTAGCATCCCACCTTGTTCCATCTTAAGTGTGTCATAAAACCTTTAATTAAAACACTCAATGCAAGTGATGACCATCTCGATATACCTTGGAGAAGAGCAAAGGATTTGTAAGAACACTGGAAGCCAGTTAATTATGAGGCTGTCCAGCACCACTAGCAGTTTTCTCCTGCTTTACCGAATGACCAAGTCTGTGATTGGGAGCTGCCCAAAGGTAAGGGTTTCGGAACCATCACACTAAGTCTGGGTAAGAAGACCCATCCCTTCTTCCTCTTGGCAGCAGACGTTGCAGAAGCAAACAGAGTGTTCAAACGAAACCACTGAACAGATCATGTCTCTGGGGCTGCCCTCTTAGCTTTAACACAGAGCCGGCTGGTTTCGTGAAGAAACACCAAACCACGAGCACCGAGGCAGAAGACTCTGAGGGAGAAGCTGGTTTCTTCACTTTGTTTCTCTCTTTTCTTTTCCTCCTTCTCTCCCTTCTTTCCTCTTTGTCCCCTTTCTTCCTTGCTTCCATTCCTTCTTTTTTCATCCATCCCTTCATTTTTTTTCAAAAAACATTTATTTAGGGTCCAGTATTGCCAGTATTAGGCTTCGGAAGTACAAAAGTAAATGCCTGCAGGAGCCTCCAGTGTAGTGACAGGAGGTCTTCATGTATTAAACTGCCACAATGACGGGGCGCTCTGTAGTAGAGGGACTTTGCTGGCTCAAAGGTGAAGGTGATCACTTTTGCTTATTTGGGTCAGGGAAGGAGGTGACTTGTGAGGTAGCAGTTTCGAGCTCCTCAAGCTGACATGGAGGGAGAGGACACTCGAGGCAGAGGAGGTGATAGTACCATAGTACCAAGGCATGGTGGCCTGGCCACCTGCAGCTGCCATTGTGCATGTGGGCCACTTTAAGCGGGTGGTATAGGGGAACCTGGGCATGGGGACAGGAGAAGGTAAAGCCAGACACACGGGGGACAGGTAAGCCAGAGAGGCTGCTGTGGCCAGATCAAGGAGGAACAACCAAACAGATAGGTTCAGAGAACTTACTGTGGGCCAGATAATACTGTTCTTGGTCTTGGGATACAGTCCACACTCTTATGAAACTCATATTATTTGGTGAAAAGACAGACAATAAAGTAAATAAATACTCTAATTTGGGATACATGCTGTTGAGAAAATAAAACAGAAAATAATATCGAATAGGATAGAAAGCATTGGGGACATTCTCTTTTAGACAGAACAGGCAGGGAAGGCCTCTCTAAGGAGCTGACATGCAAAAACAGAGTACTTTGCAGATTTAGCGTTTTTGAGAGGAGACCTAGACATCTATGGATTTTAAAAGCATCCCAAGATTCTGACGTGCAGCTGGGTGAGGCAGCCTTACCCAAGGCAGTGGGACCACTGGAGCATCATGCATTGGGTGGGAGGTGGCTTGGCTGGCCACATGTCCTGGAGAGTCAGCACATAACGAGGTGGGAGCAGCTGTGTGGGATGAGGTTTGGAGGCCTTAGACTGGAGGCAGGGATGCCTGCTGGGAGACCACTTGCCTTCCTGGAGAGCTGGCAGGTAGAATTATATCTATGGGCTTCTACCTGCAGAGATACAAAAGACTTGGGCTAAACCAGCATCAAGGGAGCTCAAAAATTAGGAATAAAAGATGTGGAGGTAAGGATCACAACCAGCTGTGGCCACGTGCTCTAAGGCCAGCCAGCCAGCCACCACCTTGGACAACTTTTACAGAAAACCCTCACCCAGGAGGTAGAATCCATTTTAGCTTTGCACAAAGGTAAAATGCACTAATCCCGGCTTCAGCAAACTTTTTCTGTAAAAGACCAGATGGCAAATATTTTAGGTTTTGCAGGTCACACAGTCTTTGTCAAAACTATTCTGTGCTGCCGTAGTAGCTCCAAAACAACTATAGACAATATGTCAATGAGTGGGCATGGCTGTGTTCCAATAAAACTTTATTTACAAGAACAGGCAGCTGGCTGGTTTGGCCCATGGGTGGTAGTGTGCTAACCCCTCCTCTAATCTGGCTAGTAGATTCTTTGGATGGTGGCCCCAGGTGCTAATGGAAGGAAGCCAATGAGTATTTTTCTAAGTATGAATAAACATCATAAAAGATTTTACTCTCTTATTCTTATTAAGCAGCAAGTTTAGACTCTTTCTTTCTAGCTCTGCAGGTCCTGGCTTTTTGCTTTGTTGGCTAGCAGAATTGTCATAGGCCATACTCACCCTGGACAACAATATGGCAGTGTGAGAGTACCCAGGTGGGGGACGGGAGGCCTGCCCTTCAAGCTCATCTACCTTCCTGTGTGGCTTTACCTCTCAGAGCTTCAGTTTCCTCTTTAACAAATGGAAAATGTTGGACTAGATGATTTTCAAGGCTCTGCCTGGCACTAATATTCTAATTCTCTCTGTTTTGTACATTACAAGTCTAGTGATATCTGATAAACAGAAGCCCAAAGAGAAAACTTTCTATCCCCTGTCCCTTGGTCTTAACCTTGGAGGTACTGGAAGTTCTCTTGAACCTTCCTGCTAGCCTTCAGGTAAAGAGTCAGTATGTACCAACACAAAGTTAGGTTCTATGGCCTGACCTCAGGTCCTAGAGATGTCAGGATGGCAAATGCTACTATTTGTGAGACAACTCAAGTGTGTTAGGGTGGAAGCAGATGGGGCACAGGAAAAAGGGACTCTATAACATGCCTTTAGGTTGGAACCAGCCAGTGCATTGCCTTATTGAGGTTCTTAGTCTGCAGCTCCGCCCTTGTTTTCCTAAACCCGATAAATTGGGCTTCCCTAGACAGGCACCAACAGACCTTCAGCAAGGACCACGCCAAACTCGCCTCTTTTCCCAGACTAAGGAAAAGACTATCCCCAATGAACCGTGAAGAAAATGTGATAAAATGTGCTTTGAAAACACTAAGTTGCTAAAAATATAACAATAAAAATCTTTTGGAGCACCTATTTAGTGCTGGGAAATGCAAAGAGAATATGAAAGAGTCCATGCAACATTAATAAAAATAAGGTTAGGTGTTATTATTACTTGACACACAAAAATATTTTGATTGCAAATTTTAATAGTATTAAATTTTAACAACAAAAACAACAAATATCACTCTGGACAGTTTAGAAATTTCTATAGCAATAGCATTTTGGGGGATTTTTTGTTTTGTTTTGTTTTGATTTTTGTTTTTGTATTGACACATGCTAGTTTTTCTATTGTGGTAAAATAGATATAATATAAAATTTGCTATTTGAACCACTTTTCAGTGTGGTTCAGTAGGATTATACAGATATTTTTATCTCTTCTTTGTTTTATGCATTCTCTTGCCTGTGTTGCCCTTGGTCATTTTTATTTACTTTGAATAGATTTTCAAAGATATTCAGATGTTTGGATGTTATAAAGATACCCATTATTTATTAAACTCCTAAACATGCCCCAGTTACTGTGGTGTTTTATATGTCTTGTTTCATTTATTTCTTACAGCATTCCTGCGAGGAAGACTCCATTTATTTGTCCCGTTTTATAGATGAGCAAACTGAGGGTCGGAAAGGTTGTATTGCTTGCTGGAAGTCACCCTGGTTAGCAGGAGGAGATACTCAGAGGAAGTTTGCACACTGCAGAGCCTGCACACTAAAACAACAACATCCACTGACCCCATGGGTCTGTGTGCCCCAAATCAGCCCATTTTGCTGAAGACACAACCGATGCATATCCTAAATTTGTGCTGATGCCTCTCGATTCTGTTGCCGTAAAAATGCCTAAACAAATAGAACAAACAGAACCCACATGTATTTTACAATTTGTTTTCTATCCCCAAAGACCCCGATTAAATGGCACAACCCAATATACCCAGGGATGAGGTATCCTTACTTAATCCAAAAAATGGAAACATGCATTTTCTATTTATACACAAAGGGAGGTGTGAGCATCCATCCATTATTCTGTGCCGTCTTAGCTAGAACCCAGGGTTTGTAATCGTACTGCCCGAGTAAAATCCTGGCTCACATTCTTCTAGCTACTACTTTACCTCTCTGGGCCTCAGTTTTCTAATCTGTACAATGGAGGTCAGGGTGCTATCTACCTCCTTGGATGGTTGTGATGATTAACTAAAGTGCCTGGTACATTGCTAAATTCTAAACAGTGACTAGCTGTGAGTAGTCATTTATTCAGCCAATATTTATTGAGTTTGTCCTGTAGGACAGGCACAGGGATGACTTGCACAGATGATTAAAGTGCAGCCTTAGCTTTCACACTCCCAAAAGGGTGGAACTAGAGGAACAACGAGTGCTATTATGGAGGATATTATGATGGTGACTATAAAGTGTCACGAAAGAACAAAGGAGAGGAGCGGGAGTGGGCAGAGGCCAGGGACAGAGAAGGCTTCCAGGAAGTGGTGGCTTGTTCTTGGCTAACACCTATTGCATTTCCATGCTATGAAAAACAAACCATGCAGAATATTATTGCCCCAAAGCTATGTTTAATATAGATGTATTTAAAATGTATATCCTTTAAAAATACTTTCTATTCTCCTCAACTAAATTGTAAACAAACACCACTTTCCTGTAGAAAAAGAAAGTAAACAGTGCTTTCTGAAGATCGGGGGCGGGGGGCAAGGTTAAGCAGAATGCCCCCCTCCTGGTGCTGTTCCTACGCTGCATTAAACTCACGATTATCTTTGGGTCCTGGAGAGTGGTGCGATATGAACTTCATCTGACATTCTGAGCTAGTTTCCTAAGTCAATATTCCCATTGAATGGAAGCCATTGATCAACCAAGTGAAGCTGCTAAAAATGGATTCCAGCCTGGGAAAAATTCACTGGGGAAGCTGTAGATGTGCCCGTCCTGTCCTGGCCAGGCTGGGTTCTTTGTGATTCAGCTGGCGTTGAATCAACTGAGGGCTGCTCCACCAGGCAAATGCCCCACCGTGATAACCCAGCTCCAGGTTCCAGATAACCCAGCACCCACACGGGGCAGAGAAGAGGATGGGAGGAGAGGAAGAAACAGGCTCCCCAGTGTGGACTGGGCTGAGATCCGGTCTGCAGGGCTCACCCGCCCCCTCCCTGCTAATCCCAGCCTCTCCAGAAGCGTGACTGTAATGAGGGGCTGGTGGTGGCCTTGCAGTCTCTGCCGCCCTCCTTCCTTGCTTAGTGGCTCATCACACTGTGATGGAGATGAACAATGGGGGGAGGGGCTCGCAGGCCAGAGGGTTAGACAAAGAATGAAACTGTGCCTTGGCCAGATGCACGCCAATTATGTCTGAAGAAACGAATCCACGATGCAAGCTAAAGAGTCTTCCTTCCCTCCCCCCATCCCACCCCACCCTGTTTTATTTATTTTTGTCTTGCTCTGGAAAGTTGGACATATTCCCTGTACTGTCCTGGTACCCAGATGGCCTGTTTGAGTAAGCAGTGGGGAGGAAGGTCAATAATACATCAGCATGCAGAGTCTCCGCTAAGGTCAGTCCTGCATAAAATATGCCATGACAACCTGGGGGCAAGTTTAAAATGGTGCTCCACAACCGAAAAGGGGGACGGGGTGGGAGGTACAGATGCCGCCTTCTCACAATTGCTGCCAAACTGACTTCTGGCCCCCTAAAAGTATATTTTACTGGGTTTGTATAGTGGGGATTTAGGAAAAGGAGTTTGCAAGAAACAAAACAACGTGCAGCAAACAGGAGTGCTTAGGATTCACGTGAGGGTTTTTAAGATAGTCTGTCTTCACACATAAATTCCTATCATGTTAGGGGCTTTTTCAAAAATAATCAGATCCATTTGCCCCAAACAGGAACACAATGGCTACTGGAGTGTCTCATATTCTAACCTACTAGATTTCTTCTTTTTTTTTTTTTGTCTCTAGATATGTTTGAATAGGATTTGAATGCTGAACCAGGCAGTACCTAGGAATTTTTAGCTGTTTCAAGATTAATATTCTTCAGAGGTGTTTCTCGATTACATTTGGCTTAAAACTATTTAACGAATAAAGATAAACACAGACAAAGGTGCATAGATTCACTAGGGATTTTTATAAAGGTTCTGCTTCTCTCTTCCTTTTTTTAAGATTAGGGGAAACTCAACAGCACCGTTTTAATGCAAAAAAATAGAAGAAAAGCCTGTCTCAATTTGGGAATTTATTCAAATTGGAGGCAAATACTGACACAAAAATTCTTGAAGATTGATCCAGTTGGAAGCGTGTTGTGCATGGGTTTACTGTTCAACTTGCAAGTAATTTGTAAAGCCAGAGTCAGACTTGACTATGAAACATTGTATCACTGTGATTGGAATCAATAGTTCTTGCACTGTCATTTGTCACATATTTACAAGCTTGAAAAATAGTTCATTTTGTCCTCATCCCATAACTCAAAAGATTGAATCAGAGCCCTGGAGGGATCTGCCAACAGGACACATTCATTACTGATCACCCGCCTTGGTGAGGCTATAATCACAACCACACCAAAAATAGAATATAAATAAAAATTAAAGCACTAGTCATTTTGTACACCCTTAAATATTTTCAGTTTCAAATATTTAAAAGTCTGCTGGGAGACTTCAATCACCTTGGTGACCGACCTCAGTGACTACAAAGAGAAAATTCGTTGAGGCTGATTTTCCCATCACACTCTCAAAACATTCAGAGGTATCATTTTTTTTAAATGAAGAAAAATCAAAATCTATAGTTAATGGTCCAAAAACTTCATAAAGTATATTTCGTCCAGTCACCTCGCATATAGTTCTTAAATGGCCTTCTATTCCCACGAAAGATTTGTAGAACACATTTAAAGATAATGCTTTCAATTTTAAGATAAAAGATTTATGAATGATAGAACTTGTGTCTATGAAATCACTAATCCCAACTCTCTAATATTTCAGATGGAAAGCTTCATAAAACGAAAAGACTGCCCATAAAGTTGGACTACACCTGCTGTCAGAGACAATCAGTAATGGAATTGCAAAGTGAATATTGAAAAGGATGTGAGACGTGCATTTTGGGTTATAGTAACGTGTTTTAAGTCCTCTCTATTCCATTTTGTATTGATAAAGTATTAATGGTTAAAGGGCTGGGTGGGGGGCAATTCAGTTTCTTTAAACGAGTCCCCAGATATTAACAGTTGAACATATTGTTCATCAAATTTAGTTGCTGAAATAACCCCAAATCCTAGGTTGGTAGCCAGTTTTTTTTTTTTTCTCTAGGCATTTTCCTGATTGACTTCAACCTATGGAAGATCAATCCATTTCTCAAGTCTCAGCCTGAGCCGATCTAAAAACTCCGAGTTTCCTTCCAAATGCTCAGTCGAGTGATTCTTTAAGATGTGGTCTGAAATTCCTTTTGGTAAAAGAAGGCTGAAACTAATGTCATGCAACAATCATTGCCTCCTTAAAATTCCTTTAATTTGTAGCTTTATATTTAGGTTCTATGACTTTACCATATTTTTTATGAAGTGACTCCATTTCCTCCATCAACGTCCTCACTGAGAATGGCTGAAATTCTATTCGAAGTCATGCTGAGGTTGAGGATTTAATCTATCTTTGTGCACTGGAAAAGAAGTGAGCAGGCAAACCTCACAAAGATGGAGACCTGAACTTGAACGTATGGGCATTAGATGGAGAGTTCTTGGTGTCTGCCAATCCGTGCCGGTCCTTTTGGAAAGAGTGAGTGGTAAACCAGGAGACCTGTGTCCTCTGCAGCCCACTGGATTAGGGATAATCGCTAACCGAGAAGTGCCCTATCCACAAACTAGACAGGGACCTAGCATTGTGTGTCCTGGCTTGCAAAGATGAGTCGGGTGAATCAGATTCTTTGTCAGAATTTGAACTGAGATAAAGAATGAGAAGGTATCAATTGTGGGGGGCATGCTAAAGGCGAAACCTTTTATAGGGATATGGCTGTAACAGCCATTACTAGCCATGTGCTAGATGAGACGGCTTTCCATCAGAAAAAACATACAGCAACCAGGTAGGGGATGCTGAGAGTCTTTGGAGCAGCCCTGACTCTGGCCCTTGCAGAAGCACAGTTGTGCAGTTTTGCTAGAGTCCCATGAAATCTCTCTGAAAATGCATGTCTCCTCCTTTGTGTGAAACTCGTTTGAATGAACTTCTGTTTCTTGGATTCCAAAAACAGCATAATATGTGTTTCATGTTGTGTACAAGTCAGAGCTAACCTCTCAAGTTTGGGGATGCTGCGCCACTTGTTTCATGTGTGACCGATGTGCTTCTTTGAGGATCAGTGCATACTGGGGTGTAGTTTTGGTGCATGTGTTTGGCCCTCTCATACTCTAATAGGAGAGACAAAATATTCAGGCACAAACAATAGAAAAATGCCTGGCAAAATGAGTAAGATGTGCTGAAATAGGCTACGAATTATACTAATAACCTAAATAACTAATTGGAAGCACTAAATCTCCTACTGATAGAAGTACCTCACATATTTCGGGGACACGAGTATGACACAGCCAAAAGGAACAAGCATTTTGGGTGGATTCTAGGAAGAGAAACCTTTGCTCTTTTGGGCAAAAAGCATAGAGTGGAGCCAACACAATCTAGGTTTGAATTTTGACTCTCCTGTGTACTGGCTGTGTGACCTTGAATAAGTTACTTGATGTCTCTGAGTCTTAACTGTATTTGTAAAATTGCATGATTAGAACTTTGCTTACAGAGTGATGACAGTTAAATAAGATGATATGTGCAAAAAGAGCATTGAATAAATAATGGTGTTTGTCTTTTTCTGAGACTTAAGGAGAGGGCTTAGTGTCTTCATCATGTTAGCTTATTTCCCTGTCAAGAATCTATCGAGAAGCTGATCACATGTGCTATTTAAATAGTGTTGTTTTTTTTTTTAAATAAAGGGAAGCTCAAGGAATTTAGTAAGAATTCTTTCTGGCTTATTTCTGAAAGCTAGTTTGGTGGCAAATTTTAATGCCTCCATTTTACTGATGAGGAAGCAGTCTCTCGAGATAAATGAAACCCAAAACCAGATAGCAATGGCATACTTGAAAACGAAGCAATAGAAAATTTGGGAGAAATATGCCAGCTTATTGGGAGGACCTGTGATTGTTGCAGACCAGAACCACTGATAGACTATTTAATGGTGCAACTGTGGGATCTGATAAAGTATTTGTTGTTCTTGTTTTGAGCAGTAAATTCAAATGTTCAAGCAACAAACTTCCTACGAGGATATATATATATGGTCTTTATTATGCCATTTCAAAACTGTGTTTGTGCTTATCTACTTTAAAAAGGCATTAGGCTGTGATCATTAATAATACTTTAAGCTTATCACGACCATTTCTGATATTAATCTATGTATGTGCTAATTCCTCATCTGCCACTCTTAGCACTTGAATCCCTTGTTAAGTCCTCACCCACTTCATCCGCGAAGACAGGTGGAAGATAATTGCTGAATGCATATTTCTTTGTCCTCTCTCTCCTAAATTTCATTGTCATGCTTAAAGATGCCAGTTGCCCTTGACATTTGTCTTTGTGCACATGAGAACATTTTTATTAATGGCTGACATAATATACATGAGGAAACGCTCATTATTTACTGTTCCTTCTGCCTTTCTAACTTGCTGCATCCTATTTCTATAATCTGACTAATTTTTTCCTGGGGAAAAAAGTCATGGTGCATTAGTAAGAGCAGAATTCAAAGAAACACATAGTAAAGAAGGACATAAAGGAGGGCACTCAGCGAAAACGCAGTTATTATTGCCATATGGGTTTGGATTTGTGGCAGTTATTGGAAAACCTTAAGGATATTTCCCCAAAATCTACAGACAATGTGACGTAAAGCATCAGCATATAACAAATGTGTTCAGCTGTGCGTGATACCCTAATCCACTCTACAAAATAATCGTAAAATAACTGGGGGACAAAGAATCAAGTTTAGTCCAAAGGACGTATGTTAATCTCAAGACGGCCAGATAAGAATGTGATTGAATAAAGAAAGGTGGAACGACATCTGCTGAATGTTACTGGGTCTGAAGAAAAGAATGTGTGGGTCAAAGGAAGACAGATGATCTGCATGTAGGTAGGAGAGAAGAACCCAGAGCTGGAGGCTGTGTAGCATGCTTTCAGCATGGCACTCTGGCCTAAGAGTGCTTCCACTGGAATCCCTTTGTAAATTCATTCCGCAAAAGTTACTGAACTTTACTCTGGACCGTGCACTGTGCTGGGTCCAGGGAAAGTATGGAAGAAGAAGGATGAGCTCCCTGCCTAGTCTAGTCCCTTGGTTTATGTAAGCAAAGCCTGTTTCTCCTGGTTATCTGACATTATCTAACATGTCATTCAGTTTATATTAATATATTCTTTCTTTATTTTCTGTTCTCCTCTGCAACAAATTCCAAGTGTCAGGAAGGTAGAGATTGTTATCCAGTGTTATCAGTTTATTGCTGTGTCTCAAGTGTCTAGAACAGTATCTGGGACATGATAGGTGCTCAGTAAATCTGGTGAATAAAGGAACTGGAAATAAACAAACAAGTAAGGAACTAAACCTACATAATAAAGAACGCTGCAAAGAAGAGAAAGAAAACACCCAGAGAAGCCCTTCTTTTTGCTCATATAAGCCAGTTGTGACTATTCTCATTTTAGTGTATATCTTTCCATCCACAAAAATTTATAAATTTGCTATCCAATGCCTTCTATTTTAGAACAAACTTTTTCTTTTTACTTAACAATATATTGCATATCTATTCCAAAATATAGCTTTAGTGTGGTTGCATAGTATTCTATTGTTTGGCTTATGCCATAAATTACTTAAGCAATTCCCTAGTGATAAACTTTTAAGTTGTTTGCATTGTTTTCTATTACAGACAGTGCTATCTAGAGCCTCTGTATACAACTATCTTAACACATTTATCTGATTTTATCCTTACAATTAATTCCTAAAGGTAAATTCACTATGTTAAAGAGTATGTACATTTATATTTTGATACATAATTTTAAATAACCTCCAAGAATATACAATTTGTACTCCTAGCACCAGAGAAAGAAAAATATCCAATTCTCTCCACACCTACCAACTCTTAGTATTATCATTCTTTTTTACGGTTGTTATATTTGCCAATACAATAAGGAAAATTTGCCCTTCATCATTGTCTTGATATACATTTCTTTGATGTCTATGAAGGTTAAACATCACAGTGCATATTATAATACCTGTCAGCCATTTGCACTTTGTGTGTGTGCATTGCTTGTTCTCGTCTTTGGCTCATTTTCCTACTGTAGTGGAACAATATTTCTAAACATTTGCTATGAAATCTACAGTTTTTGCACATTGGCCCATATTGAAGAATTCAATATAGAAGGCCTAAAAATGTTAGGTGTTTATTTCCAGAAGAAATGAAAAGTACACATTTACGCAGGGAGGCAGCATGACATTAGTCATCTGATGGTAGCAGTGTATTTCCTAAGAATTATTGCATTTCTGACTTCAGATATCTACTTCCATTCAGCCTTTTATGTTTGGCACAATATCCACTATTGTAAGCCTTGATGGCAAGGTCATAGCGACAATGAAATAGGAGGGAGATGACACCAGTGTGGTCTGGGGTGAGATTAAAGAATAGTTCATGTAAATGGGAGCAGCTGGGACACCATGTCTCCAATGCTCAAGACACTGAGCATCACAGTGCCCGAGCATTCTGGACACGGTTGGGAATTTGTGGGTTGTCAGATATGCCTATCGACTGCCAGGGCAGAAAGGCCCAATTTCTCTCGAACTGAGCTTTTTTTTGCCCATTTGGGCACAGTGGCAGGGAAACTCATTTATGCTAGTCCCTCGTGGCTCTGTCTCTGGTATAGATTGTTCAAATCTCTCGGTCCCACCAGAAAACCTATAAGCCTGATGCTAAGTTGTCTCCTGGGTGTCATTTTGGCTCATATGGCTTTGCTCAGTCGGTCATCCTTCCTTTTTTGTCCTTAGAGAAACATATGAAGGACAAACATAATCCCTAAATATCCCAAGAACATCAAAATCCTGCCATAAAAACCACCATCCTATATCCATGCACCTCCTCTCCAACTAGAGTGAAGAGCTGGGCAGTAAACTATGCCTGGAAGCTCACAAGTCTCTATTTTGTCAAAACCATAAGGGAAGAAAACTTTGGAGTTGAAATCATCCCCTTTTCTTCTCCTATTACTGTATTTCTTCCCTTCCATGTGTGCCTCATCCGTCTTAGGCCTGAAGTCCTGTCATTAATTGGGCACTTGCCTCTCATGTGCCACTAACATCCCCTGGGGTGTGGGCCAAAGAGTCACCTGCCACACAATTCCATCCCAGAATTTAAAATGCAGAAGAATGTTTGGTTGTATATTTTTTCATGTATGCATTAAAAGTTCAAACATTCTGGATGAACATTATAAATGTGACCAATTTTTTTCAAAATAATACATATAGATTATACACAAAATATATATAAGAGAACCCTATATTGGAATAAAAAGTAGACATGCATTTGCTTATTTAATGTTAAAGAATTAACAAATTCTTCTTCTATGTATTTAAGGTCCATCCTCCCCAGTTTTACTCTATTCCCTGAGACAGAAAAGCTTTTCAGGGTTTCGCTTGTCATCATTTCCAGACCATACAGGCATCTGTTCCAAAGTTATTCTTAAAATTGCTGAAGACGTCCTCTAGCATCCTCTCGCAGATTCAGAGAGTCACTTCCCTTTCTGTAGACTCTTGTTCCTTATTTGGAAGCACTCAATAGTAAAGCAGGAAGCGGCAAACACAGGCCCCTCTGAAACAGCTGAGCAGTATCTATCTGGTGGCAGAAAAATAAATAAATAAAATTATGCTGGCGATGAAACATCGTTTACATGGACACTCAGGAAGCAGAGAAAGGCCATCCACTCTGGGACTTTATAACAAGGCCCATATTAATGCTTCCTTCTGTCTCCAATGAAGGGTTAACTCCACTTAACAAGCAACCATACAATAAGGTGATAGGTCTGAAGAGCTCCATTGGCAGTTTCAGTATGAAGGTTGGATGCCTTCAAGGTGGCTTGGGCAGTGGAGTGAGGCCCAGAAGATTATTCCTGAGACCCACAGCCTGTGTCTATGTGCCTTGCACGTATGTCTCCTCCACCTTAGGCCAGAAGTCCTGTCACCAAATTAGTGCTTGCTTCTCATCTGTATAGCTGACATTCCCTGGGATATGGCAGTAGAGTTATTCTCACCTTCTGGAAATGGCATTCGTACTTGCCTCCAAAATGCACATTTCCAGACATGACTAGATTTGTCTGTAGATTTTTCAAATAGAAACTCACTTACCCACACTGAAAGTTTTAAAACACTGCTGACAGCAGATGACTAATAGCATTTTTTTTGATGCCTTCTTTTCATCTCTGCCACTGGGTGTGAACTCACTCTCTCCCCTTCCCAAAACATCCTCTTGTTTTCTCTTTGCCATTTCTGGCCCAATTTAAGCCCTCCCTCCTTCAGACAGTCCCCCTTGAAATAGTATGGGGTTTAGAGCCAGAGGGAGTGCCATTTCTTCTGCCAGGCACTAGCTCTGTGGCCTTAGGCAAGTAATCTAAAGTCCTTGAACCTGTACAACAAGGGCAAGAATAATACCTGCTTCTCAGGGCTGCTATAGAGATTATAAAGTAACATCGAATGGCAATTGTTACAGATGAATAATGAGTACATGAAGATCCTTGTACTAGTTTCTCTGCTTTTGCATTTGCTTGAGCATTTCTACAATAAAGATCTTTTCATGAAAGATATTGCATATAAAGCACCTAGCACATAGTAACATTTCCTACTTCCCCTTGCCTTCTCAGTGTTTGAGTCTTCATTCTCTTCCTCTTCCTCAGAGCTTTCGTTGTATTCATTTCTACCCATCAGTGACCTGTGTATCTCTGGTAGAGAATATTCCAAGGAGCGCTGGGAGCCCAGGATTCCTGCCTCCATCCGCAGCTTCTCTGTGCTCCTTGGTGGGACTGTCAAGGAAGATCTAGCAAGGTAGATGCCACCAGCCAAAGAAGGCCTTGTCATGCCCCATGGTTCAGCATCCGGACCCCAGTGCAGGCACCCATGAGCCCAGCCCCACTAGGGGAGCAAAAACGAGCAAAAGAGGGAACTCTTCAAGAGACTTATCCTTCCTTTCCTCACTCCTCTTCACCGTGGTCTGGGGAATGTTCTCTTTCTTGACACCCTATTCCTAGGAAGAGGGAGAATGTAAAGCAGGGGTGGGGGCAGAAGGATCCTAGAATTTTTCCCAGAAGAAACCAAAGCTTGGCGTAAAACCACTTATGTGCTTTATGCCAGAAACCAGGGAGAAAACATATTGGGCCAATCAAAGAGCAGAGAGATAGGAAATGTGGTGTTGTAGTAAGGAGTGTGACTCCATGTTGTGATGTTTGACGGCTAAGCAGGCTAAGCACGTTTCAGCCTCACCCCTCTCTCTGCCCCTTCTGCCCCACCCTTGCGCAAGCTGATGAGAAAGCAGGTGCTCCCCCCTCCCAGCAGCAGTGCCAGATTCGGGAATCCTCACCCCACCCCACCCCTAACCTCCTGACAGCCCCAGGCCGGGCTCCCCTCCCTGCTCTCCCAAGAGTTTTCAGGTCAGTTTGGAAGGCCTTACCTGCTCTTCCAAGAAAAAACTTGACTATGTAAGTAATAAACCTTTTATACTCTCTTGGTGTGTGTGTATAGGTAGCATCGTAGATTTTAACAACTGAACCAAATTTGGGGTGAGGGTCCCGTTTCTAAAGAGTGGCTTCCATAGGAACAGAAGGGAGGAATGGATAATATTGGCATTAGTGATATCTGAGCAATGAGATTATGAGAGATTCGTTTTTCTTTTTACTTATCAGTTTAGTCTAATGCAGATGTCAGCACACTTTTTCTGTAGAGGGCTACATAGTAAACATTTTAGGTTTTCTGGGCCATATGGTTCTAACTATTCAACTCTACTCAACATTCAACTTGCAGTGTGGAAGCAGACATAAACAACACAGAAGCAAGCAGGCTTATTCCGATAACATTTTTGTTTACAAAAATATACAAAGGGCCAGATTTGGCCTGCAGGTAATAGTTTTCCAACTCTGGCTCTGATGTTTATATACTTACAGTATACTACTTGCATGATTAAGAAATATAAACATTTATAAAAGTAAAAAAATTGGGACACATTGTAATCTTAATTAAGACTTAATGGTTGGCTCTTGGATGGATGATGAAAGGAAATGATTAGAGCTAGAGCTGTCCTTCTCCTGAGCTCTGTTTTCTGACCCATGGCTGGCTTACTTCTAGAGGGAATTGGGTAGAGTCCTAGATTGCCCTGCCCTTCCACCATGAGATGCTGCTACCCTGGCTCTCCAATCCTGCCAAAACTAATAAGTGCTACAGTATCATAATTTATAACCCAGAATAAGAATGTACCTCCTAAAAGAAATCAATTGATCCCAGCTCTCTAGTAGCCATAGGAAAACTCAGAATATCTTGGAGAAAGCTACTGATAAATTCAACATGGCATCATTGAATGACCGGGGCTTGGTTTTCCTTTTGTCTGGATTTAGGCCGTCCTGATTTGTTTCTGCTGACAGGGCTGGGGCCTTTCAGGACAATGAGATGGGGCTGACCAGCTCCAAAGGAGTCTATGCTTTGCCCAGCCACTCCGGGGAACTCCCACCCTTCATATTTCATCAGGGGGAAATGCCAACCAGCCTTCCAGAATGCTGCTCTGGCCCTGGCCACATTCACAGGCCTCAATTGTCTCTTCTAAAGTGTATTTCTCTAATCAGCAGGTTTGCAATGAAGAAAACACCAAGAGTGGCAGAAATTGTCTTCCTATAGGGAGTACAGTGGTAGAGCAGGTGCTCGAATGTGGGAATGTCAGGGCTCAGAGTGAAGGCAATTATTCTCCCCCATGTAGCTCAGCAGGGAAGAGAAATTAGCAAGGAAAAGGCAGGCAGCTGCTCTTCCCCGGGTGTCACGGCAGCTGCGATGAGAGGGCACCAAACACACCTGGGCGCACGCAGCCTGTGCTGGCCCCGGCAGGCTTTGTGGACCAGTGCCCAGGATTCTGAGATGTGCTGCAGAGACCTGTGCCAGGAAAGACCTGGAAAAAGACTGATCACTTCTGGACTCTGTGCAAGAGTTGTAGGCGAAACCAGGAGGGAGATGCTTAGGCATCTTCCCCAGTAGGGACATTTTTCAAAATTAATGCAGAAGCATTATATCCCCTCCTCCACTAGATGCTCATCCATCCAGGCTCAATTTTTATCTAAATCAAGTGACAAAACAAATGGTGCTCTCTTCCATTTCCTATTATATAAGCCAAAAGATAGGAACCCCAAACTGCTTATCTAGTGGGAATGGGAGGTATTTCGATAGAATGGTTTTTCTCAGTGAGGGCAATCAGTTCAGGCTTCTCAGAAGCACACACTGTCAATCCCAGCAGGAGCCTGGTGGTCAGGAAGGTTCAAGTTGCTCTTGGAGCTTTCCTGTGTGAGGACACCTGGTCCTCCTCTGCCCTTTGCACTGTGCAGCATGGGAAGGGTTAAAAGATTCTCACAGAGGCCTGAGAGAAGGGGACTGTACTGGCCCAGAGGAAATGGGAGTTCCTAATGTGGGCACCTGTCATTTCTTTGTGGTCAGGCAATCCTATGCTGGATTTTAAGTTTCCAGAACTCCTTTGTTTCAAAATCAAAAATGAGAACTCCATTGGTTCCTGCAAGGATTCAGTTCCTAAGTACATTAGTGACTACATTAGCTCAATGTTGTGACACACAAACCTCCAAGTGTCAGTGGCATAGGACAGTGTAAATTTTTTTTCGATACATGTGACAGTCCAATGCAGATGTTCCTGGCTGGTGGATGACTTGGTCATTCAGGGATCCAGGCTCCTGCTACTCTGTCGTTCCTGCCTCCTCTGGGTCTCAGAGTCCTCTCCAGTCACTGACAGACAGGGAACAAAGTAAGGAGAAGGCACATCCGCTCATTATCCACTCACACCTGGAAGGGACACAGATCTGAGGAAAGAGGAGAGAATAAATCCAGAAAGACTCAGAAACAGTTTTAAGATGCCCTAGAAATGTAAAGTCCCTGGGTCAGACCTGGAAAGGAAAAGCCTAAAAGATAAACTTATTAAAAGAGTTGTGTTAGAGTAGATCAGAAGGAGGGACCTCAGAGGTCCCTTAGGTAGCATTTCTGCCCATGCCTCATTCTAAGCTAAAGGCAGATGAGGAGTTGGGGTAGGGGAAATTCTTGGCGGGAAGTGCAGCCTGACTGTTTCAGCAGAAGCCGATAATGCCTATAGTAGGGCCCAGTTTGCTTGGGAGCTGGGGAGGGGAGAGAGTAGAGTTGATTGTCCCCACAAGAGGTACTGCTGCAAACCTGAGAGGTATGACTGCCCCTGGGGAGGCAGTCCAAGATGGCCTGTGAACAGAACTCTCGTCAAAGTCATTGCTCTGGGCTGAGACTACCAGAGGTTCAGCTCCTTCCCACCAAGCATGGATAATATGGTGAACATTTAAGAAAGAAGACCCCGTGACAATCTCATTCCAGATTTCAATGCAGCTGAAAATATTTTACAAAGCCCAGGCTAGCCCTGGAACTACCATTTCCTTCTGATCTACTTTAACACAACTCTTTTAATCAGTTTATCTTTTAGGCTTTTCCTTTCCAAGGTCTGATCCAGGGACTTTACATTTCTAGGGCATCTTAAAACTGTTTCCAAGTCTTTTTGGATTTAGCCTCTCCTTTTTCCTCATAAAATTCCTGTGGGGTAGAAGGTACACAAAACGTGTACAACAGGGCATCTGATATCACGTGGCCAACTCAGAACAGCGCTAGGACACAGATGTTCTAATGTCCCAAATGTTCCCAGATGCCCCTATGTCTTGACTCTCAGGATCTAAATTTAATTTGACTGAGCTACTTCTATCATCTCTTTCTCAATCCATCTCACCCAAGCAATTCCTGTTCAAAGGACCTTCTGAACACCGAGCAATGTACCATTGAGATATCATAAGAAAAATACACTCGATCTTTATCATCATTTCCTGACACAGAACTTCTAAAATCCTTGAAATTTCTTGAGTTATAAGTGATGGGAGGGAGCATCTTTTGTTATTCACAACAAGCCCCTTTCAACCATAAAGTTACCTTTATGCTCATAAGGTGACTCTTGGTGGGCCCTCGATAGCTTCAGGATGGGGGTTGGTTGCCAGAGGAACCAACCATGTGATGAGAGAGTTGGAACTTTCAGCTTCATCCCCTGACCTCCTAAGGAGGGCTGAGAGGCTGGAGATTGAGTTTGATCACCAACGGTCAAGTATTTAGTTAATCAAACCTCCACAACACCCCCTAAAAATACTGTTTGGAGAGCCTCTGGATTGGCAAACATACGGAGGTGCTGGGAAGTTGAAGCACCCAGAGAGGGCCATGGAAGCTCTGGACTCCATTCTCCATACCTCGCCCCACACATCTCTTCCGTGTGGCTGTCTCTGACTTGTATCCTTCACGACAAACCAGTAACCATCATTAAAATGCCTTCCTGAGTTCTGTGAGCCATTCTAGCAAATTATGGAACCTGAAGAGGGGGTTGTGGGAAACTTCCCCCACTTTATAGCTGTTCAGTCAGACTTGCTATTGGCATCTGAAGTGGGGGTTGTCTTAGTCTTGTAGGACTGAGTCTTTAACCTGTGGAGTCTATGCTAACTATGGGTAGTTAGTGTCAGAATTGAATTGAATTGAAGGACACCCAGCTGGTGTCCATAGAGTTGGAGAATTGGTTGGAGAGTTGGTTGATGTGAGGAAGAGAAAAAACCATAAGAAAAAACACAACCATCTACCAGCCTTCTACCCCGTTAAACCCTTCAACAACCATGGGTCAGGAAAGTTTTTCTTCAAACCATTGTGATTAGAAATGCTCACAGCTTACCTGGGCACACCTTCCTAGGTGTAGAAAAAAGAAGGATCGTCACAAATCATCACACCCAGTCCCCAGCTCCAAATCCTTACAAGTCAAGACACCTCAGCACCTCATTATGGATGATGGATGGGGCCAGTGAGCACCTGCTGGGAGGACCATGTCCATTGGAGGAAAGGAATCACTGCTCCTTAAAAGTCACACATGTCCAAAAGGTGAAGTTCACCCCCATGCTCTCCTTAGGGAAAGAGGGAGGTTTCCACTCCTCCTGTGCTGCCCACAAGGGCCTTTATTGTCCTAATTCTTGAGATCCAGGAGGATAAGAGGCAGCAGGACTGAATGTGCAGAGCGTGGACTCTAAAGCCTGTCATCCTACATTCAAAGTCTGGTCTTACCACGTACTAGCTGTGTGATCTTAGAGAAAGTATTCAACTCTCTGTGCCCTAATTTCTTATCTATAAAATGCAGATGATAACCTTTCTTACAGGGTAGTTGTGAGGATTACAAGTGTTGAAAGCATCAAACACACTGACCTGTGTCTGCCACATAGTGAGGACTGCAGAGGCCTGTGATATTTTATAATGTACGTAATTTGCCATGTCTGGCCTAGAAACTAGTGGTGGGAAATCAGCCAGATTGTCAGGAAACTCTTTCAGGCTTTCTGATACCTAAATCTTTTATTGGGCTCACTTGAGCTTTGTTCTGTCCAGAGGCAGAGGAGTAACAGGGAGTAGTTACCTCTGCACCTGATGAGTGTCTGGCTTGCTCTACTCCTGACCCTTTGGCTCCCATATAATTTATTGTTCAAACCCAGCCTATATTTGAGAGCCCAATAGTGTTCAACAGAAGGGCACACCCTGTTAACAGTGATAAACCAGGAATGTCCTAAACAAACCAAGACATTACACTTATGATCATCCTAATTGCTGCTGATTTGCTGATTGGCTATTTGACTTGCTGCAGCCCAAGGTAATAATTATGATATTTAATACAGCACTTCACAGTGTACCAGGTGCTTATAAATATTGTCGACTCCTTTCATGATCCTTGTGAAATAGATTTTATTCTTTTCCCCATCTTATAGATGAGGCTATGGAGGTTTATTGATGTACTAAAATTATAAAAATAGTAAATAGCCACTCTCTATTCTACCATGTTATGTTTGCCCCTACTTCCCAGTGTCTGAACACCTTCAACAACTTTGGACAACCATTTGGCCGAACTGTCTGGTCCACGTGATTGTGAGGTTCCCTTTGCTCATCCGGTCTCTGACCAAGGATATGTCCATGTTTTGTGCTCATAACAAGGCATAAAACTAAATTTAAAAGTTATTAAGGTAGATGTATGTGTTATTTATCTTTTTTCTGGGTCATAATACAGAGGAAAATGGTTTTTGGATGGAAAAAGTTTAAACTCTGGCTCTGCCAATCATTAGCTGTGAGGTCTGGCTTAAGGCTCTTGCATTCTTCACACCACAGTTCTCATGCCTATACGTGCTCCTGGAACAGTGAGCATTTCCTCATCTGTAAAATGGGAATAATAACATTTGTCTGGTTGTAAGGATTAAATGATACAGGGTAGGGAAAGAGTTTAGCAAATAGTAAGTGCTAAAGACAGCTATAATTATTATGATGATGATAATTTTAATGATTAAAATGTTACCCATAGGTCCAGAAGAGTGATACAAATGAACAAATGGATAAATGAATAATTAGGGCCTCAGCAACCCAGGAGGCACTAAAAGAAAATTTTCTGTACCTTCCTGTTTAAAAAATGTAGTCTATACTGGCACAAATATGCAAAGATGCATACACAAAAATTTTCATTACATTATTTATAAATGCAGAAAACAGGATAACTATGACTTTAGCTAACCGATCATGGTGTGTCTCACATTGAATTAGGTGGGTGGTCTACTTCCTTTGTGCAAATGGGAATACTCTGGGTCTGGTGCCCAGAAGTCTGCTTGAATCAGCACCATGGAGGATCCACCAAGCCCCAGACCTGAGCCAGAGGCAGACTCAGCGCCCTTGGAACGAAGTGGATTTTGGGTCCCCTAGAGGAAGGAACTTGCTACACTGCCAGAAGTATATACTGCAAACCTCCCTCCCAGACTTCTCTGTGATAACAGTCAGTGGGAAACTATGTCCCACCACATGCAGGATGCTAATGGCCCACACTCTTCAAGAGTGAAGATTTAGGTCACCTCACCAGCCAAGGAACTCTTCTGGCCAAGACGCTTGCAAAGAGTAAAGGAATATGGAATGAATAACAGAAGACGATAGGTAGTTATAAATACCAAGTAAAATCATGTGACAAGTTACAGAAATGAATATTGTAAGTGTTATGAGCCTTTCTTCCACATTTTGATCTAAATAGTTTGCACATGTATTAGCCAACTTTTTCTTCCCCTTTCCTATTCTCCCGACATAGATGTGTTAATAGCAGTTAACCTTATAGCTCAGTATGTAAATCACAAGCCATCAAAAAGGGAGCATGACTCAAAAGAAAAAAGAACATCAGCCAAATGTGGGTGAAATGACTTTGTAATCTCTTTTGTGGAGAGGGGTAGTATGTTTTAATTGGATGAGGGATAGGGCATCATGTCAGGTATACACGAGATCTTATTTTGGTCTTTATTTGGAAGTTAGGTGTGGTTAAAAGAAGTGCATATGAAAGCCAAGTTGACAAGGGGTGGACTGTGTCGGCTTTGTATTTTGTCACGTTTGCCAAGCTGGACCTATGTTTCCCAGAATTTCCTTTCCTGTATAACTCTGGATTAGGGTTGGCCCCAAGAGATATTTATATAAGACTAGGGAGATGGACATTAAGCAGCAGCCTTTTCATGTTCTGAAGGTGGCCACAGGGCACTGTGACAGTATGTGCACTTTGTTGCTGATGTGCCGACTTACCTTGCTGGTGCAGGGCCTGCACCAAGCCTGGGCTTGGGGTTCCTCCAGCTCCCACTGAATCTTCTTTATCTGCCTGGGCCAGGCACACTTGCAGTCCCGTGGATGCAGGTGTCAGCTTCTACTCATCACCCAGATCATAAAGATAACAGTAATCGAGAGAGAGGATTCTAATGTCCCTTGGTCTCTCTCACTTTGTGTCCAGTCTTCTTTTCCAATTGCTATCACAGCTGACCCAGAGTGACTTCAGCCCCACGCCAGGTTCAGCAGCCTTGTGGGAACTTCTGCATTACTTCCCACAATTTTGAAAAGTCTGTTCTCTAATAATAATTCCTTATTCTATACCACTAAGAGTGGTTCTGCTTCTATGATCAAACTATGACTAATACACCATGATTTTGCTTTTTGCTTAAAATCACGTTCTAATTAATCGCATGGTGGAAAGTATGCTTTCTACAAGCTTTGGAGCTGGAAGAGACTTGAGACAATGCCCACTTCAATGGGTTTCAAACTTGGCTCAGGTTCCTCTGAGACTCTTCTGGGCTCAGATGTGGGGCCGCAGGTCTAAACAGGTGAGGCTCCTTCACTCCGTTCAAACAGAGAAATGTCGAGTTTACCTGTTTCACGTAGGGTTTCCGTTTAGCTTTCAAAGAGGAACCTTGTCTAACCCCCTTATTTCCCAGTTAAGGAATGTCAGGGACAAAGAGTCCCAAAGTTAACTAGCTACTGAGTGAGATGCAGTGAGATCTCAGGACTCCAGACTTCCATCCAAGAGTTCAGCCCACACATCCACTGCATTAAGAGGTTCTGCCAAGAGAACTCAGATTCTACAAGACCCAAGGGATGTAGACAACCCTGAAGGGGCTTCCTAGGATGCTGCTGGTTCCCTCCCAGATATGCAGGGGACTCTTAAAACCCTTGTTAGTCCTTCCAGGTTTCTGTAGCAGGATCTGAATGGAAAAGAAATAGAGAAACATTCAGAAGTTATTTATTTCCCTATTTAACCGAGGTAGTTTATTTTCTTTCTTAAAGAAGAGGCATCTTGTTCCCTTTAAATCCACTTAGACAAAAACTAGATGTTATTGACAGAAGGCCTGTGATATGCATCTCAGGTTTTATGTGGGGATTTTCATTTTGTCACATGCAGTTTAAGCCACCAGCCTAATTTAATTACAATTAATGAATCACCATTTACCCTGAGGCAAAACCAGGTTTTCTTGCTGAAGAGGTGTTCAGTGCATAGCATTCAAATTCATGACCTAGACCTCAAATTAACGGGCTGTCCATTAAGAATGGATGAGTGGCTTTGAAGACTGCGTTTATCGGTTGTCAACAGTGGTCTCTTGCAGTCCCCAGTGGTCCCTTTGGAAGAGACTTCGAGAATGGGAAGACACTGCAAAGGGACTGTCCGGGGCTACCTAGTGCCAAATGGAGTTTCATTAAAGAACAGCTTTGCCCTTGTTGGGGTGGGTTGTATGAAGTGGTATTTAGTTTTGCCTGTCCTGGTTATAAGAGGAGGCTCTGTCTCAGCTGCAGGATTTTCTGTAACCAGAAAGAAATCAGCCTGCTGAGAAATTGGATCCTTCCCACAGCAGGGGGTACTTCCATGCTGCATCCAACCCCTAGGGTCTTATTGTTGGAAAAAGCTAACGGGATGTGAGACAGAGTGCGAAGGATGACAAGGTCACCTTTTGTGATCAATGGAACCCTGGGAAACTGAACTGCTGGTCACAAAGACTGTCCTGACTTTTAAATCAAGACAAAAGGGTCACTCCTTTATTCTTAATTTATTCAGTAAGGATTTGGTGAGCACCTACTTTGTGCCTAAACTTCAAGATATTTAGAAAACAATGCCAAGAAGTGTAGTATTAAGTGTAAACACGAGGGCTATAGATGCTCCTGGGTGGGGTGGGAGGGAGGTTCATCTTGGAGAGTTGTAAATCATGCTGTTGACTTTTCACCTGGTCTAATTGGCTGGGTTGGTGGCTCTTTCTTCCTTCAATTGCTCCATTGGCCAAAGAGGGCACTATTTTATGAAAGAAAAGGGGAGATCTTAGGTAGAGGCTGTGGGAGCTGTCATCCCTGCTGGAACTCTGACAGCGCAGGACTCAGATCCCTGAGAGGGGTTGGCCTGGCACGTCAGGAAGGAAGTGTAAGCCTGACCTTGAAAGATGACAAGGCCTAAGAGCAGACAGGCATTCCTGGAACTGACTCCAGAATGTACAAAGGTGGCCTGCAGCTGAGCCCGCAGAGAAGCAGGGCACTGCTCTGCTTGGAGAGGTGGGATCCCATTGGGAGTGGGCAGGGAGGATTGCTGGGCAAGTTTCCCATTTGCAGTGTTTGTTGAGTGCATGGGTGGCCGTGATGCTTTCAGTGGAGAATAGCTCTCCTAAAATCCATCCTGACTCCGCTGCAGCTTGTTTTCCCTTGCCATCTTTGTTCAGTGTGGCGATGACTCCTCACAGCCTGTGCCCATAAGTCCCCTGTTACAGGCTCCACACCGGCCTGGCCCAGACCCCTGTTGTCTCATCGCTCTTGGATCTCTGGCCCATCCCCTTTTCTCTCACAAAGCTCAAAATGGACTTGCAACATGTCCATGTTCCCTTCCAATATCTACCTCTGCCACGTTCCTGCAGTCGCTCCCTGATTCGAACAATTTCCCTCTGCAGGTTGGCAAATTGTCCTGCTGCCTCTTTTCAAATTCTTTGTAGAAGTTGAAGCTGGCACATAGGGTGAAAGTAGGAATGATGATGTGTAGCGGGGGGAGATGCACTCACTCTAAGAAACGGAATTCAGGAACTCAGCCTTGTCCCCAAAAGCCTCCTTGAATGCCTCTGACCAGCATCTCTCTCTCTTCTCTTTCTAGAATCCATGGCACATCCTGAGCCAAGTCTGAATGTCATATTTTAACATTTGATACATATTCATTCATGCCACAGGACAGAGCAGGGCCTGCAGGGTCATATGGATGTAAATAACTTGGTTCTTGCCTTCAAAGAGCTTATGGTCCTATTAGGGAGACATCATCGTCATCACCAACAGTGGTACCAACACATGCATGCACACAATTAAACAGTGACACAACGATGCACGAGTTGTTACGGGACAATATAGAACAGATGCCAAATGAGTGCTCTCAGCTGTAAATGTGGTATGAGCTAGGTAGAGTCAGAGGGTCCGCTGGCCGGATGGGTAGGATGCGTTTTACAAGAGTGATTTAAGCTTGTTTTAAAAAGACAGTGAGAATTAGACAAGCAAGATTCAAGTTTGCCATGGTACGATAACACCACATTCTCTACTTATTGAAGGTTGTCTCCTCAGATACATTGCAAGCTATTGAATGGAGGAGACTCGTCCCACGTTCTTTCTGGATCTTTCTCTCCTACATCAGCTTTACTATGAAGAATACCACGTCTTCTTGAGGTGTACGACAGAGACACGCACTGAACTGATTTGAGTTGAATCAAATTAAGTCACACCCTGAGGCATTTGTGCTGAGTCTGTCCACACAGGAGAGAACTTGAGGTCTGAGGTCAGCTTTAGTAAAATGGGATCTTCAGGCAGTGAAAGTCAGGCAGCCTCTCACAGGAAATGCAAACACTCCTTGCTCTGAGCAACGCTGGAGAAATTCTCCCTTCTAGCCCACATCTTTCTAGCAAAACTCAAAGGGTCTGTGCTAATAACTCTAACAATAATAATTGTCTGGGTATCACTTTCCCTAAGGTAGAATTGCCATGAAGCTTAAGATTCATGAACTCTCACTTGTGAAGACACCTTCTAAGGCCTTCTACCTAATAATTTTAAATTCCTTTCTTACAGAGGGCCCTCCAAATTGTATTGGCTTCAGTCCCTAGACTATTTGAATCTTCCCCTACAATTTATCATTCATTTACTAAATGCCTTTTTTTATGGAAGCATCAAAACAGTATCATGAGGTAAATTCTACAGAGTTTGGACTTTACCCAGAGAGTCCCAGAGAGGTTAGCTGACTTGCTCAAGGTCACACAGCAAGTTAATAAAGATACAACTTCTCTAAATGAGTTGCAGGGCAGAGATGAGCTATTCTTATAAATTATCCAAGATTGTACACTGGGGACTTTTCATTTCCTCTCCCAGACAGTGAAACTGAGAACACATCTCTGAGTAGCATCATGTCCTTCCAAAGCTACCTTTTTGCCTGTAAGGTGAGAAGACTGGGGTTGCAGTCCTACATTAGCAGGGATGGGGGTAGAAGGGCAAATACCAAATGGAATCATGTGATGATTTATTTGTTGGTGCTTAAAATCTACCACATCCTCTATATCAAACTGCAGCAGCAAAGTGTTGGAGAAACTGACTTAATTCAAAGATATGTCTGGGGCATCCAAACTTACCATCTCTGAGTTTCATTTTGTTTTCTGTCTTTTTTATTCTAGGGAAGCCAATCATGTCTCATGGGAGACACGTTTTGAGCAGGAAAGCGGTGTGCCAGCATGCAGTTATTTGTGAATAATTATCCACCCACTCATCAGACATTTAGTGGACATCTACTGGGAGGTCTACCCTATGCTAAAGGCTGCCACGCAGAGCCTCCGGCTATTTAGGCAACTATACCTCCTTCTGAAAACCCTCAGGCATTAGATCCCTTCAACTGAGACCCCATCAGAGGAACAGGGCTGGAGGTAGAAGGTCTGCACGTGGAGGAGGACATGTGTCCAAGGCCCTCAAGTGTAGAGTTCTGATCTTCTTTTAAAATAAGGTTTTAGAGCTATCCTCATCATAAGAATGAGCAAAGACAATCATAACACATCTTGAAACATGCATCCCATTACCAGGCCATGCAACCTATAGTGCATGATGCATGAATCAATTTTTAAAAATAAATCTTTCCATTATTTTGTAAATAGCATCTTTATATATAATTCAAATTTGGGGGAACTGAAGTGTTAATTTGTTAAGTGTAAATATTTGCAGCTTACCACATCTTACAGCCCTATTCTGACATTTCATCATTGTTAAACGTCCTAGGATCCCAGGCCTCTATAGGTCTCTGAGAACTCCTGCCCTTAGAGGCCATTTGTCAGAAACCCCTGCCTATCTCCTTCCATATCAAGCTCCCCTGTGCTCACCACATTCCTACTCTGGTCTCTGTGCAATTCTTCTAATACAACTCAACCCTTCCAGCCCCAGCTTTAGTCCGTGCTAGTCCTGCTGCCTGGTAGGCTTCTGTGGAGCTGGCTCTGTCTCATCCTTTGCATCATAATTTAAATGTCACCTTCTCAGAAGCTTTTCCTTCACTGCTTGCTATTTTAGGTGCTCCATTATGCCCCTGGCAGCTCTCTGTTCTCCTCTTCGGTAACACTGATCATCACTGTGTTTAAATAATTACTTGCATGGAACCCATTTATGTGGTTTGGATCCATTTTACTTTGGGAAGACCTGGTTGAACTTGGCCCAAGCCCTAATTGCACACTTCCTCCCGCGTGTCCTCTGCCTCCACGTTCCCATGCTGGGGTGTGCAGTCGGGATTCTGTGTCCTGTCCCCCAGCATCCCATAACCTAGACGTAGAGATGTAAACCACTTCTTCACTGGTTTCCACCAAAATAAAAAATCCACTTGACCTCAAATAGTTCCTATGTTTAGAACCTGATTAAAGATTTGGAACGTCTCAGGGAAGGACCATGGAGTATGCAACCGATGTGTAATGATGTCTAATGACTCTCTGGTGCCATCCTGTCATCTTTCTTTCTCCCTCCTTACCACTCAAGTTTAGAGTAAATGTCTTTCCTTTTGGAGGGCAAAAGATATTGCAAATGATTCTACCAACATCCAGATTCATTCATATATACACTCTACCTCTAGCAAGCAGGTGTGTTATTGACTCTCGGAAAATCACAGCATTGTCTTAAAGGGGTTTGTGATACGCAGTTATCTCTATCTATTTCCTGGTGAGCTAATACCTATCTCCCCCACTTGCAGGTAAGCTCCAGGAGAGCAGGCACTGGGGCTGTCTTGTGTTCACTGCTAAACCTCTAGTGCTTGTCTGACATAAATCATAAGCACTCATGAAAATATTTGTGGAATGAATGAATGAAATTTAATCCCTAAGGGTGAATAACATGCAGCATGAATGACCATGCACCATGTATTACATTAAATGCTTTATTAATTACATCTATCACTTTATTTCTTAACAAGTCTGTGATTTAGATGGACAACTCTGTTGTTATCCTCATTTTACAGAAGAGATAATTGAGGCTTAGTGATTGTTTCAATATTGCATTGTCTGTGCTGGAGCCAGCATACGGATCCTGACGGTGGACCCTATAGCCTGGGATTTAACCACTTTGCTCTTTTGCTTTATTATCTCCACATAGATAACAATAGCAAGCATAGTAATAATAATGGCTATTCTTATTGAATCCTCTACTCTCATTACTGTGATTAGTACTTATTAAAATTACATTATTTCTACCAAAAACCTGTGAAATGGGTACTATTGTTGTTTCTGTTTTATTTATGGGGAAATTGAGGCTTGGAGGGAGTCAAATAACCATTCACGAGCTATTTAGATAACCCTGAATATAAACCAATAAACAATCATACAAAATCTATATATTAAGAACTTAATTTTCCTTTGCCAGATTTAAATTATAAAGAACAACAGACCTTTCTGATACTATTCAGAGAAGCAATTTCACACCAGAAGCTTTCTCAGAGGCTGGTCTCACAAATGACAGCCCCTCTCTTTCTGGAGGCTTTTGTGTTATTTTCAACAATTATTTTTCATTTTCCTCTGCTGAGCAAGCCAATAATTGGCGACTTCTCATCTGGTCACTTCCCTGGATGACAAATCACGTTACTCTGAATTCCCCCATTGCTTTCTAACTCTCTCCAAGGTCGCTGGTCGAAAGCAACAAATAAAACTTTGATCACCTGTGTTCATGACAGGGAGACTGGGCTGCCAAGGACCTCTGGTTGCTTCGTGACAAGGCCCTATGGCCTCTGGAGGCTTTAGCTCCTTGGAGCTGCTGTGGGGACTCAGATCAGGCAGGGACTATATTGGGGCTGTATTAGTTTTTCTGTGGCTGTCGTAACAAATTGCTACAAATTCAGTGGCTGAAAGCAATAGAATTTTATTCTTTATACCTGACGCATGATCATTCATGTTGGCATGTTATTCACCCTTAGGGATGGAGTTTCATTCATTTATTCATTCAACAAATATTTTAATGAGTGCTTATGCTTGGTGTCAGTTCTTAAGGCTGGAAGTCCAAAATCAAGGTGTCAGCTGGGCTGTACTCCCTTGGGAGGCTCTAGGGGAGAAACTCTCTTGTCTCTTCTAACTTTGGGCAGCTCCATGTCTTCCTTGGTTTGTGACTGCATAACTCCAATCTCTGCCTCTGTCTTCACATGGAATTTCCCTCTTGGGTCTTTTATAAGAACACTCTGCATTGGATTTAGAGCCCACCCAGTTAATCTTGGATGATCTTATCTTGCAATTCTTAATTACATTTACAAAGACTCTTTTTCTAAATAAGATCACATTCATAGGTTCTTGGATAAGGACTTGAACGTGTCTTTTTGGGGGACTACCATTCAGCCCACTGCAGTGTATATGTGAAGTTCTCTCTGCTGACTCCCATTTTTAGCATGGGGATGGCAAGAGATTAAGGGATATCATTAAAGTTGCACACATGCTGCTGTGGTCTAAATGTTTGTATTTCCCCAAAAGCTACATGTTAAAATCTAAGCCCCAAGGTGATGGTATTAGGAGTTAGGGCTTTGGGAGGTGATTAGGCCAAGAGGGCAGAGCTCTCATGGTTAGGATTAGACTCTTTATAAAAGAGGCCCCCGCAAGCCAGCTCACCCTGTCCATCATGTGAGGACACAGTGAGATGGCACCCTCTTTGAACCAGAAAGTAGGCCCTCACCAGACAATGAATCTGCTAGGGTCTTGATCTTGGACTTCTCAGTTTCCAGAACTGTGAGAAATAAACCTCTGTCATTTATAAGCTGTCTAGTTTACGGTGCTATGATATAGCAGCCCAAATGGGTTAAGACAGATACCCAGTTTTTAAATAACACAGCCATTACTTCCCTGACAAATTCTTGAGCACCCACTGTGGGAGGCACAGGAAGTTCAGACCTTCCCTGCCCTCTACATTCTCAGAGTCTGATCACACAGACTGACGAGGGCACACGTCCTTACGATGCAATGTGGCATGTTCTCTGAAAGAGGTGTGTGCAAAGGCTGTGTAACGTGCACCGTGAACATGTGAAGAAGGCAGGGCTGGTGGTGCAGATTCTCTTTTCTGTGGAGAGAGCTGAGGGCCAGAGAGGCTGAATGGTCCAAGACTCCACAGCTTAGACTTTACAGAACTAAAGCTGGAACCCAGAACTTCTGACAATTATTCAGAGGCCACATCCATCTCTCAACTGAAAACAAACCCCAAACAAAGAGTTTTTTCCTCTAAAAAGGCAGATCCTCACATTCTTAGTGACTTTCTTTTGAATTCTAGAAACTTTTATTACGTCTGAGGATAACTGGTGAATAAGGTCGTATAGACTGGTAGTTAGCTAACATTCTTGCTTTGTGTCTCATCGATCTTTTCTTTTTCTTTCCTTCTTCTTTTTCTTTTTTGAGTTAGGAGATGCTGGATATGAAAACTTAAGATATAATACCTTTGACAAGATATTTTCAAACAGCAATGAGACTGGAAAACAAGGTCCTGGGCCAAGAAATACTTTAAATTGTAAATTCACTATAAATATACTACAAGTTGACATCTTCTCAACCTCAAAGGCGGAAGTCTTTGGGGGGAGTCTTGCTCCAGTCTGCCCCTCCCCCACCTCTCCCACATAGGCTACTCCCTCACTCAACCCCTCCATCTGGGCAGTGGACAGGGCCAGATGCACGGGGAATTACCTGGGCTCACAGAGGCCCTCAGGATTGGGCTCACCCAAGATAGCTTGATTCATTCAATAGTCATTTACTGGGCATCTACCTAGAGTCAGTAATTGTGCTTATCACTAGGCTGCAGAGACAACTAAGATACAGGCTCTGGCTTCAAGGAGCTTCATGTCCAATAGAGTCACAGGATAGAGACACTGTGGCTGAGCAGAAGAAACAAACACATTGGAGGAAAACCCTGGCCAAGGTCACTACCAGTAGGCCCAAGGGCGGGAGTGGGTAAGACATGGCAGATAGGCGGCTGGAGATGGGTCACACTTGCAGTGAGACATGGAGAGCACATTTTTATATAGCTCATAGAATAATGGGTCACGTGGAGAGGAAGAATTGGTAGCCAAACAGTTCCTGGTTTACTCATTCTTTACCAACCGAGAAGATACAGGTGAATTTTTCTGCCTCAAAGAATTTTGACATTGAAAATAATCTCGCACACTTCCTTTAACAGAAGAGTGTTATAAGAATAAAAAAAAAAGATAATAAACTATTATCAACATGTGTTATACTGGCAATTAAACTGGAAGTGTCCTCTAGTCCAGGCCATACTACTGGGCTCTCTCAGCCCTGAGACAAATGCCAAAGTGATCCTGTCATATCATTTCTCTAGTCCCCAGTTGGTTTTTGGGGAAGGGCCAACTTTGATTGCTGGGGGACTCTGATTTAAAAAATGCACCCATTTGTTTAGCAATTCCACAATAAACTATCGTTAAGGTCAGTTTATATAAGTTATGAGCTGCAACCACTTCTTTGTCAAAAGCTATTGTGACATTTTTTTGGAGCCCATAGAGAAGGTCACAGATAGAAGAGCATTTGCTTTTTGTTGTTCCAATACTTTTACTGTTCCAAAGAGGGCATTCAAATGGGAGAACGTGTTACAGAAGGGAGAAGGGCTAGATGCAGGGTGCGAGCTGTCACCATTAGATAGGGATTGTTTAAAGCCTACTGAAGAGCTCACAGGAGCTCAGCATAGCACAGCCCACTCAGAGCTGTAGGGCCCTGAGAGAAATGATGACATCTTCCCTACATCATGAGCCTACCTGACCCTATTCTAATTCCTGGTATAGTCCAGAATAATTTCTTAAATACAGGGTGACTTTTCTATTCAGTGGGGATGAAGGTCATTGGCATTTCAACAGACAGCCACGGAAGAGACAGCATGTTGCCCCTGGGATGAGTTAATTGTTCTGAATTCTTATGCACTTCAGGTCCTCTTAGCCTCACCTGTCTCTTATGCTAGCCACCGCTGCAGTGACCATTTCTCTGCCAGCTCCCACCAGCTTTGCATAGGTGCAACCTGGAGCCTCGTGCCCAAGCCTGGTACTGTGCATCTTGTCTATTGCCCTGAGTCTGCTGCTTGTGGGTCACCACAGGAAGCCATGTAGTTGACTTCCCACATGCAACCTGGAAGTTGGGGGGGATGTTTAACACCCCCTGAGTGAACCTTTGGTCAATAGGAGATAATTGCTGATAAATAAACACGTTCTCCTTTCTTCCCTAAGGAGACACTTCTAAGATGCATTTCTTGTGACTTTTCAGAGGGTCCTCTGGGATGGAGCAGCCTGGAGGGGGTGGCTGTGCCATCCCACAACCTCGCATTGGAGCCTTTCCTTCCCGCCCTGCTTTCCTCTCCACCAGTCACTCCTGCTCTCTGGGGTCACATGCCCAATAACAAGCTTGCCAGAAACAGTTTTAGAGAGCACAGGTAAGACTTTAGTCATAACAGAAACGCTCTTTTCAGACAGTCTCTAAATCTGCATGAAAATCAGCAATAGTCTATTATTACAACCCCGGGACCCTTAGGATCTGTGGATTTAATGTTCTCATTTTCATAAGAAGAGACTCCCAGGGACACTGACAAGTGGTTGCTTGTAATGATGGTGCTGAGAGTCCTGGGAGTCTCATCCTGGCAGGGTCATTTGGTCAGTGAGAGTGACCCCCAGCTAAGTATCTTTTTGTAAATGCCATTCTCAAGTTTGGGAGTTTAGGAAGGTCACGAGATTTACCTCAGTCAAATGACACGATGTTCTGCACAGATGCTAAGGACACCACACCCATCCTGCTATTTTTCTGCCTTGCTGCTTCTTCCTCCTGCTCCAGTGATTTGCTGACCACAGCCGAGAGCCGGTGGTGTAGGCAGAAGATGGTGATGTGGTTTTCTTGCAGCTTGTGGCAAATAGACCCTGGGCAGCATTTCCCACTTCATCCCCTTTTCTACAGCATTAATGACTCAGGATAACCTGTGCCCATTTAGGTAGGAATCCTTGAGTGAATCTCTAAAGGGAGTTGGCATCTACATTTCCAGTCTAGTTTAGAGAAAATTTAGCTGAAGTCAATCCAAATATGTTAAATCCTAATTTTAAAGATTTCTAAAAATTGAAAATGGCTGTTTGTTTCTATCTTTAAAAAAGTTTTTTGTTAACATCTGAAATCTGTCCCATTGGTTTGTGCAGCCACTCACGTGTACCGTGCCAAGTCCAGATTTCATCTTTGACTGTGCAGATACAGTCGCTATAGAATTATTTTAATACGATGATATCAGAAGTTGAGGCCACTCTAAGTCTACTGTTATTTATCCCAGCCCTTCTCTTGCTTCACGGCTAGGGATTTTGGACACACATTCCTTCGACGCTGTGTTTTCAATGCTTGCTCCTAAGCTGGGTTTGACTCTGGCACCTCCGTGAAAATCTCTCAGAGACTCGGGAGTCAGTTCTGTTGGGAAACTGAGGAATTTTCTCGGTTTGGTCAAGGAAGGTGGTGGGCTCTTTTCCCATTTGTATGAATTTTATCAGGGCTCATCCTTGACAAAATAGTGAAATATTGGTGAAGTTTTTCATTCATTCATACATTTATTCATTTGTTCCTCCCTTCATGCAGTCCTCAAAATAGTGTCGAATGTGCCGAGCACCGTGCTGGGTTCTGAAACTGCGCAAGGGAATCATATACAGACTTTGGCTTCATGGAGAATTTGGTCTAGAACCTTGTTTCCTAAATTGTGTTCTTCACAACCTCGTCTCATATGGGTTTCTTTAGAAAATATATTGGGAAGTGAAGTGCTATGTATTAATTGTTCCTCTTAAAGGTTCTCATTGTGCCTTAGTCATAAAGGTTCCAAAAAGTCTGGCCTATAGAAATATTTAACTTTGTTTAACTTAGAGTTTCTGAAATGTATTCAGTCAAGTAACCCCCACCCTGACTTTTTGTAGCTCTTGTTAAAATCCTTTAGACTCAAGTTCTAGGGAAAAATTAAGAATACTGATTTGATGAGTACTTTTCCTTTGACGCCCTTCTTGGGGAGACCCCCAAGGATTCGTGATCTCTGGGCACTTTCTCCCTATTCAACCGTGAATCCCACCATTGGCCCAGACAGAGCTTTATTTCCTGTCTTTATTCAAATAAGAGCAGTCATCATTAAAAAAATGATGAGATGACCACGTGTCTAGGCTTTTTCACGTGGCAGGCTGTATGGCAAGTGCCTTATATACATCATCTCCTTTGACCTTCAGTCAATCCTCTGAGATAGATTTGAGCATTCCCATTTTACAGATGAGAAAAACAAGGGATTACAACAGTTAAGTCACTTTCTAAAGGCACTCAACTAATAAAGGGCAGAGTTGAATATTAATCTCAGTCCTGTGTGATTCCGAAGCCCAAGCTCATTGCCAATAAGCCAGTGTTTTCCAAAGTGAGTTACTTAAGCTGCCTTTAATAGAATAATGAACAATTTTAGATATACATTCATTATAATAAGTATTAGAAAAATGCAACTAGTACAATAAACTTGTAATATGACATTTCCTTTTGAAACTAATTTTTTTCCATAATAAAAATAAGTAGATTTAAAGAAAAATAGTATATTGATAATAATCATTATGTGTTGATATGGTAAAAACTGTGAAGGTCACAGAAGTTTGGGAAGCACTGAACAAAGTCTCTTTTCTTCCTACAGACTGAGTCCCTCTGCTGACTTCATTTCTGAGTAGTTCTCCTTGAATTGGGGGCAAAGTTCCCTTGGAGTCCACATACACGATCCCTCTCACGTTGGGGTACGATCCCTTGGGAGTCCACAGATGTGGTTCCTCACAGTCAGGCAGTTCTTGCACTATGAGGTAAGGCCCACCAGGAGTCATGGACACAGTCCAGGGTTTCCATAAAATTTTCTTCATTTTGTATATTCATTTTCTATACAATATTTAAAAGTATTTTTATCTATTATAAATCATTACATTTCTATTACAAATAAAAATCTGCCTTTTGCAGTGATAATTAGCATTTGAAAGATTTTTTAAAAAAATTGTTTTCATATTTAAAGTTAGTTTCTCTTCAACAGAGTCTCCCCTTATTAAGCTTTTTAAATTGAGATAACATAATGTACTATTAATGGATAAACATGTTATTATGAATTTATTATTCATTAAATTATAAAGATGGCAAGACATCCATTCTTTCCTCCCAGGATAAAGATGCATGAACGAATAACTATAATGCAAGTTCCATTTAGGTGAGGACTTCAAGAGGTGCAAAATGGTATGCAAGTAAAGGAGAGAGAGACTGGGAGAGAAAACTCAAGAGGCATTTGAGAAAGCTCTGTTGAGTAGGCACACTCCAACTTCTAATTGCTCCCTAAAGGGCAGTGTGAGGGAATTCCCTAGTTTGACCAACTCCAGTGGAGAGGAGCCCTGAGATGGGAGTCAGCCTAGGTCTCCAAAAGATCAATTAGTCCCCTTGACCCATGGGAGATCACAGGGGCTCATGGAGGTGGCCCAATCTGCCTTCCTGTCTTGTAAACAGAGACCACAGGGCTTAAGGTGGTGGAGGAGGTGTGGAGAGGATTCACACTCAGGAATGAAGAGAGAGCTCATCACTGAGTACCAGACTTGACTATCTCTCTGTCAAACTGATGACTGTTTGGATATTTAACAGGCACCTTCGTACGATTGACAACACAAAGGCAAAAACCACCCATTTAGGGGAGGCAAAGTGAGTAGATTAGTTTTATTCTAGCCACAATAAAACAAGAAAGAGTTGATCATTTGTAAGACAAGCTACAGTGGAAGCAAGAAACAAACCTGGATGAAATGAGAGCGAGAGACCAAATGAATATGCTTAACGTGGAAATTTACAGCAGAGGGGAAACTCAGGAAGCAGCTGTTTAAGTATTCAAACAGCACAACCCCCTTTTCATTAGCTCTCCTGTTGCTCTGGCCCTTTTCTCCTAGTCAGAAGCCCTGAGGACAACTTTCACCTTCAGTGCCTGTTGAGGAACAACAAAAATAGATGCACAGCTAAAGCATGAGCCAGCCCCCTTTTTAATGTCACTTAGTAGCTAAAGAGCATAGCAATAATTTAATAAAAAGACACTGGACTCTAGCTAGAGCTTTGACATGATTTAATCTGGGAATTCAGCTGAAGGCATGTTTGTGAACTTCTGACACCTTCTCACAGGTCAAAGCATACTGTTAAAACATTGTACTGCAACTAGTATATGAGTAACAGAACTATATTTACAAGACAAAACAAGGTTGCAAATAATTGCTTTCGTATTTTTTCCTTGTTAAAGCCTCCCTCCTCCTAAAAGCATTTATGGAAGTGTTCTTCTCTAAAGCTTGGCCCTCCGTCCTCTTCTCTATCTACTAAGACATACAGCTGGCTAATAGGTATATGAAAAATGTTCAACATCACTAACCAAATGCAAATTAAAACACAATGAGATATCATCTTATACCAGTCAGAATGGCTATTACTAAAGAGACAAAAAATAACAAATGTTGGCGAGGATATGGAGAAAAGGGAACTCTTCTACATTGTTGGTGGGAATGCAAACGAGTACAACCTCTATGGAAAACAATATGGAGATTTCTCAAAGAGCTAAAAATAGAATGGCCTTTTCCTCATTGCTGTAAATACCATCTATATGCCAATGACCCTTACATTTATATCTCTAGCCCAGACAATCCCACTAAGCTTGTATATTGGATAGCCTAATTGATTTCTCCACTTGGATATTCAACCAACATTTCCAATTTTAAAACTGCCAAATAGAAGTCTCCACTTTCCCTCCCAAGCCTGCTCTGTTGTTCTGCCTGGAATCTTCCCATCTCCGCAAATGGTCCCACCAAACACCCACCTCTTCAGGTCAAAAACCTTCATTCATCTTTTTTCCTCACTTACTACATCTAATTTATCAACAAACCCAATCCACCTACAAACTATACCTCAAGTCTGTCCCAATTTCTTCACTTTCGCTGCCACTACCCTTGTCCAAGACCTTCCCATCTCTTACGCGGGTGACCACAGTGGCCTCTGAACTCTGGTCTCTCGGTTCCCCCTCTTGTTCTCCTTCAGTGCTTTCTCCATACAGCAGCCAGAGGGATCTGTTAAAACTGTAAATCAGGTCCTGTCACACTTAAAATCTTCCAGTGGTTCCCCATCGAATATAAGGCAGTCTGAAAAGGCTGTACTCTGTATGTTTCCAAATATATGACATTCTAGAAAAGACAAAACTATAGAAAGAGTAGAAAGATTGGGGGTTTCCAGGGGCTGGGGGAAGGGAAGGAGGGATGAACAGGTGCAGCACTGAGGATGTTTTTGGACGGTGAAACTATTCTCTATGATCCTATAATGGTGGATACATGTCATTATATATTTGTCAAAACCCACAGAATGTACAACACACAGAGTGAACCCTCATGTAAAGTATCAACTTTAGTTAATAATAATGTATCAATATTGGTTCATCTATAATAAAAAAATCTATCATGCTAATGCAAGCTGTTAATAACAGGGGGAAAAGGTATTTTGTTTATTTTTGTTTGTTTCATCCCTGGCACAAATTCTGGCATATCGTAAGTCCTCAATACACGTGTTGAACTTGTGGCACTGGAAATAAAACAAAATTTTAGATAAGATTTCCCCTACGTAAACATTCAGAAAATGGCACAGGTACATGTTATATTTATGTCTATATCCCTGTCGCATGAAATGACTCTGACCTGTAATATCACCGTGAGGGCAGAGAACAAATTGGTGTCATTCATTCACAATATATTCCGAGTGTCCAGCATTATGCTTGGTACATTGTAAGTGCTCAGTAATTATCTGATGAAAGAGTAAATACATGAAAAAAAATGAATGAATGAAAGGCATACAGAATAATAGTACTTGTGTTGATCCATGATTTCAATAAAGTCAGCTTTTTAATGTCAAATTTCAAAAAAGGTGAAGTTGTATTTCTCAACACTTATTTGATTCAATAGAGGCGCACTCAAAAATGTTATCATTAATAGCATAGACACTTTTCTCCCCATCGTACTCTCAGTCCAGTCATTTCTCGAGTCTGGAAGCTTCTGCCCCTTATTATCCCTGCACACCACTCTCTACTTCCTAAATCTCTGCCTCAGCGCAGGCATTACCTATTGTCAGGCGGACTGGCCTCTCTGCTCCCCTTCTTGAGGCTCTCTGATCCTTCCCCTGTGCGGCTGCAGAGTCACCGTTCTTATCCCAGATTGATCTGTCTCCTTTCTGAGGAAAAAGCTCCAGTGACTCTCCTTCACTTCTAGGATGAGCTCCAGCTTCTTGATCTCCTTTAGCCGGGCTTCTGCCCCACCTCCAGTCATGGCAGATGACACGCAGTTACCCCACGGCACACGAGTTCATGCCTCTGTGCGACAGTCCTACAGTTTCTTCAGTGGAGAATTCCTTTCTTCTCCTGCGCAGTCTTCAAAATTCTCAGCTCAAGCCTCCCTTCCTGCCAGAAGTCCTCCCTAATGTTGCCTGGTCCCCTAGTCTTACTGAGCCCCCCGCTTCTGTTATGCATATTGCCTTGCACATAGCAACTTACTAATTCAGTGACCTGGGACAAGTTACTTAATCTTACTCTGCTGCAGTTTCCCTATGGGTAAAATGGGGATAATAAAAGATTTATTGTGAATTGGACTTGGGACATTTTAAAAAATACCTGGGACACATACAAGTAGCAATTTTCCTATTGTATGTAATCATAAATTCCCTTCTGTGGAGTCACTCTTTTTACCCTGTGCCTACCCAAAGCTTTGAGTGTCTCTGTCTTGAAGGTGTGGGTCTTTTCTTGGCTTGGGTTAGGGTCTTCTGTTTCCAAGTACAGGTTTGCTTTGGAAAGTCTTAGTCTATAGGGGAAATAAAGCTACATTTTTCAGAAGAGGTAGACAACGTCTCTAAGAGTGGGAAGAAGACAGGGGACATGCCATGTTTCTGTTAAGTGGGGGTGGGGCTGTCCTCATTCCCACCCTGAACCCAGAGGGGGCTGAACTGGGCGTGGTGCCTGGCTGGCTGCTACAGGTGGCAGCCACATGAAAGAGCCCCCGGCCTTCTATTGCTGCTGTGCTGCTGCCATCGCTAAGTGACAGGACCCAAGAGCAGGGGCTCTCCTCCCATAGTCCCACCGCGATATAGCTCCCTTTCCCAGATTCTCGCATAAACATAGGAAGGTGAGAGGGTCTCCCAATATATGACTCTCAGCTAAAATTTGAGATTAAAACATCACAACTCTAGGTGTAGAAGCTCAGAGCCATATTTGACTTCATTTAAAACATATAAAGCTAATTTGAAGTTATTTTTTTCTCTCTGGGTTATGTGGAACAAACATGCACCGCTTCCATTTATGTGTTTGTGTAGCTCTGTGTGTGTGCATGTGTGTAATTGTTCATTTGTATGTGACAGCATGTGTGTTACGAGAAGAAAGGGCAGGTATTAGAGTTACCAGATTGAGTGAATAAAAATGCAGGAGGCCCAGTTATATTTAAATTTCAAATAAACAATGTATAATTTTTAGGATAAGAATGTCTCATGTAATACTTGGGACTTATACAAAAAGTTATTCATAATTTATCTGAATTCAAATTGAGCCGGGCTTCTGTATTTTACCTGGCAATCCTAGCAGGTATGTATGCCTATGCAAATGTGTGTGTGTGTGTGTGTGTGTGTGTGTGTGTGCATGTGCACATTCAGGCATTGGGGTAGGGAGTCTGCTTGCATTACAAGATTGGAGCTTTAATTTACTTTTTCTCTTACTTAACCTGGCCAAATATTTTAGGAAGTCCTGGAATGAGGATAAAGAGATACATTCTAAAAGCCAGTTGGGTGGAAGAAGGTTTTCAAAATTCAGAGACCTCAGCCTAATAGCTGGAGAGACAAAACTGAAGTTCTTACCTTCAATCAAAGAGACCAGCATCCAGCTATGCTTTCAGGGTGAAGAAAGGCCTCAGAGGCCTGGAGGTGTCAGGAATCTATCAATCTGTCTTAATGAAGTATGGTGGAAACCATGTGAGGCAGAACCAAGCCTTATATTTGCTGTGTGAGCCTGAATGAGTTACTCAGCCTCACTGAGCTTTAATTTCACCTTGTGGAAATATACATGGGGAATAGTACCCTGCATATTATAATAATGATGGATTTCAATTTCCCGAGGCATCTTAAGACATACTGAGCCAGAGTCAAGTATATAGAAGCATAATTAGCCAGCTTCTATGTTCCGTCTCCTGCCTATATTTCCCTTCTTCTCAGTGGGGTCAACCTTACTTTGATTCATGATTTCCAGAGGACGGCAGCACATGGCCATGATGTGTATTACTTGTATTACCAAGAAAGAATACCATTTGGTAATAACGAGGCTTATGCTGGGGCAACAGGTGCAAGCTAAAACTGCTCAGTGTAAACTAGAATGTTCCAGACCTGCCAGGACTTCAGTTTTAAGACCTTCCTTGGTGTCTGCTTATATTCCTGAGCTTTTCAGGTTGAATCTCCTAGTCCCTGGCATGACCCACAGACACCTGTGATAGACAAAAAGGTGCATTGGCATGAAAGGGTAGCCTGCTTCCTTGTATAACTATGATACTCATGGCTGCTTGAATAAAGAAGACCATTTCTCCAATCTAGGTGTAGTTTCTGGGTGGCCTTGAACATATCCAAATGCCTCCTCCTGAGCAGTCTGACAGCATTCTAGGGATGGCAGCTATAGTGTGCCCAACCTGTTCCAGTTTAAATATTCCAATCCCTATCTCTGGCCCTCCCAGATACTTTTGCGGTAGGACAAGGCTCACACCTGGGCATTTAGCAAAATTTCTTACACTGACTTGGGTTGATAATTGCTTTGTTGATGTGCCATATTCCTGTAGGAGAATGAAAAACCATTCTCTCTCTTGACTACCATGCCACCAGAAGATTATTAAATGCCTACAAATTTAATTAGTTCAGCCCTAGTAACCCAATCATTGAATGCTTTTGAGTGTGTATTTGCAAAAGCTAGAGCTCTCTTTGGCTTGAATCTCTGTGCTCAGGCCTCTTCTTTTGTTTGTAATCCCTCTAGGCCAGTTGCTGCTTCAAAGGGCCAATCATCTTGGATGGCTCCACAGCAAAGACTTAAAGTTTGTCTACAAGGCCAGACTGAAGGAGCTCTTTTCCAGTTGACTTGGTTTTATCAGCCACAATAACAGTCAGTCAATGAGCTATCTATGAACGCATGCATGGTTGATCCAATTCAGTTGTTAAGGTGCCTGAAATAACATCAATCCCATTGATTGCTTTGTCATTAATGGCAATCAGCCCTTATGATGACTGACCAAAAAACCCTATTTGGTAGGGACATTACCAATGGAGTCGTAATCGCGCCTTGTAGATATGGCCTGGGTAGGTCTCGGGGGACCTTTCCTTTCTTTACCTCCAAAAGCCAAGTCTTCCTGATTGGAATTATAATCAGGAAATGGCACATGTGTGAAGGGGAAATGGAGGCAGAGGGTGCTGCTACTTTAGGACCAACAGTCTTTTCCTTGGTGAGCACACGTGCGGCTTCTCCTTTGATCATGGCCAAGAGGCCATATGTAGTTTTAATCCTAGTAATTGCCACAAACTTACTAGAGTCAACTCATTGCTCACAGAGACCCATTTGTTCTCTGAAATCCAAAGAAGTTGGCAATGGCATCTGGGCTATTCCATAATTTTAACAACTACATTGAATCGGTGGTCACTGATCAGCTGAGTTAATGCAAAGCGATTGCCTATAGTCTGCTTTTCTTTTTCATTTTTCTTCAAGTGAGAATTTTGTATCTATTAATATCTGTCTAAACGTCCATCTTTCTGCATATATGCATATATATGCATACACATATGTATTCAAAATACATATGTGTATATATATATGTGTGTGTGTATGTTTTATATATTCTTTGTATTTATCTGATTGTGTTCATTTATTTCTTGTTTGAACAAAAATGAGCAAATCTGGCCCACTACCCATTCAGAGGGGAAGAAAGTATTTTACAGAAAAAGTTTCAAAATACACTTTATATTATTTTTGGAACTAAATAGGAATTAAATTATACATTTTTAAGAATAAAAAAGTTCCAAAATCTGAAATTACATTGAAACATTAAATTTATGGAAAACATAGGAGAAATACCATAAAAGCCATTTTGTATGAAAAAAGAAAATTTTTATGAAATAAGAGTGCAGAATAAATACAGAAAGCATGAAAATGGAAATGTGCAAAACAAAAACATTTAAAAGCATTGCAGTGCAAATACATAAATAATTTCTCCATGTGGAAAACAGAAACTAATTTGTTATATCAGTAATGTACATATTTTCAGATAAAAACATACTTTTCCGATTTGGACTTTTGGGTTGTAGAGAAGTTTAATCAGATGATAACAGAGTGGGGAAACAGAAGCAAAGGAACCAAGGTCATCTGTAGTTAGTCTTTCTCATTAGAGGACATGTCACTGATAAATCCAGGCTCAGAGCATAGCTTTTCCCATACATGGTGGGCTCTGCTCATTTCTCATGACCCTGGCAACGACAATTCTTTTCTGTTATGAGGTTTTGTTTTTTTTTTTTTTCTTAACTAGCAGAGGTACAGGACTTCATTCCATTGATAGCTGTTCAAGTGTGCTTCGTCTTTTGGCTAGGACTGAGAAAGGTTTGCTTTTGTTTTCTTTAATTCTACACTATTGTATTTTCTAAGACCAGATCATACAGTATCAAATAGACTCAAGAAAACAGAATAAGAACTGTGATTTCATCATGCACATGATCTGATAAAACTTTACAATTGAAATTACATGACCAAATTACCTTCCACTTCTTAATGAACCTATTGAGTTAAACTTGACACCAGAAATCAGATTCAGATACTTGATGAAATGCTAAACATCTTATGTCACCATGGAGGTGACAGATGCTGGTGCTGTCATCAGATAAGAATTCTCTAGGGTAAAAAAAATAACTGTTTTGTTTGATTAGACAACAAATTTTCTTTTGAAAATTCAAATTATATTTAAGTGGCAACTGATATTTACAGTCTTTAGAGTACAGAATATTTGTTAAATAGAAGAAGGGCTTGTTTTTGCTTTGTGATTTTGAATAACAACAGGCTCTGGGACACTTTACCCTGTTCAGGGAATGCTCGGGCTACCAGTAACTAATCCTTATGCAAAACAAGCAATGACTCAAAGAGGCAGAATTCAAAATGTCCATGCCATTGTTCTAGTAGCTGCGTTAAAACCAACATCCCAACTCTTCTATTGCTTTACTTTCTTTCTATTAAGTCCTAACTTTTTTACTCACTGTCTCTATGATCCTGGAGGGAGCCATTTACTTCCTGTGGGACTCAGTTTTCCCAACTGGATAATGAGAATTTGAGGCTCACTCAGTGATTCACATCATCATTCCAATGGCATACCCTTAATGGCTGCCATTCATGCAAGCACTTCCTTGATGTACCCAGATTTAGCAAAGCTCAGAGGACTATAACAACTTATCAATCGGTCTCTGATGGTGAATCAATGACAGTCATGCATTGTTGGCTGTGGGGAAGGTAAGGTACCAGCTAGAAATCCCACTATTCTCCCATTCAATAAAACTGTCACTGTGCAAATGACTGAGAATGAAGTTCCTTCAGGTATAACTTTGAATAATCTCTAATTTAAATACATTTTTAAAGGGAATAATACCCAATGTTGGTACTTTATTTTAATTAAAGAATTCTTACATTCATTATAACCGTTTAAGAAGACACAAGTGTTTTGTGGGTCTACAATAAGGAAATGCAGTATCTCAACAATGAGAGTTAATAACTGCTGTTACAACATGTAACTCATTTTACAAATATAGTACTGCAAAAAAGAAACCAGGTACAAAAGAACAAATATAGCGTGATTTCATTTATATAAAGTTGAAAAACAGGCAACATTAATAGATCATGAAAGAAATTTGACTAGCAGTTACATTTGTTGGGAGACTTTTACATCAGATGTGTAAGAGAAGGGTTTCTGGAGTTCTGATAAAGTTCTGTTTCTTTATCTGCGTGGGGGCCATGTGGTTGTGCTCACTTTGTGAAAATTCATCACACTGTACACTTATGATTTGACCACCTTCCTATATGGATGTGTTTACTTGAAATATACATAAATAAAAGTTGACAGGGCTAGATGCTATCCCGGGTAAAGGCAGCATAGAATAACAACAACATTGTCTGTTGAGTGATTACCTTGTGCCAGGCTCTGGTGAAAGGCTTGTGGATACATTATCTCATTTAATTCTCACAACACAATTAGAATACTATTATTATCCCCAGTTTATGGACGAGAAAAGTGCAGGGCAGAGAGATAAATTAACTTGTCCAAGGGCCATGCAGGTAGTAAGTGATAAAGACAGGTCACAAAAATGCAGACTTCTGAGTGCAGAGCACGTGCTCTGAAGCCCGGAGCTGCAGGAAGCGGGTGCTCTGTCTGGACCCGTGTATCTGGGAGTGAGTCCTTCACTGTCCTGGAGCCTCAGTTTCCTCCCTGTCTCTTTTAGCTCTAACATTCTAGTTCAATCTGAAGCAGCTAATGGATTCATGGAATGTCTTTCCACTTTTCCCTGTCCCCGTCTCCTCAAAATAATCTGTTACAGCCCTATGGGATATTAGCAAACAAATAAAACTTTAGTCTAAAATACAATTACAGAACTTTTTTTTTTTTTTCCTTTTTAGGTTGGTGGAGTGCTACTTAGGCAAGGACTATGTGAATCTGATCCAGGGTTATGTTGCTGTTGCTATTGTTTAACACAATTCTATCAACCTTTAACTCATCACTGTTGCAGGCCCCACCCATACAGGGGCTGGTTTCCCCAAGCAGGGCCCTGCTATGTTGCAGTCCTATTCATTCGAATGGGGTTTTACCTGGATGATGCAAAAGGCATTTTGAGAAATGCATCCCAGCATTTGAGGCAACTCCCAGCAGAACAACCTGCCATTTGTGATGCCTCCTTCAGGTTAAACATTTTAGATTAATCAATAAGTAAATGGCAAATAAATGGCATGAGCCCCATGTCCAATATAAATGAGATCAACTGGAGAAGCAGAAAAGGGCATTTTTGGCACCATCCAACACGCCTTACGAAGGGCTGCCTTCCGCTCTGTCTACGTGGGGTGAAATACGTAAAGTGAAAAGCATGCAATGGAGTGCGACACCCAGATGTTTTAGGACATCGGGGTGTCTTGAATCTTTTGCCTTAACACATGAACTTCATCGTGAGGTGCCGGAGGTGCTATTGTTCCGAATCTCTGTCACCCAGAAAGAAAGGTCATGACTCTGGTGCGATGTTCTCATTCCTACAATATAAATCTAACCAACCGGGCCCGGAATACAGTGGGATAAAAATGCCAAGGCCAGAGCAGAAGTATCACACCGGCTTTGAGAATTTGCCAAACACTACCCCAAATATGCTTCTCATAAGGAATTCCATTCATTCCTCCCAATTCTTTCTGCTAATTTACTTCACTTCCACTTTTCAGATGTGTAATATCTCATTTTTAAGGAAAGATATGTTGCAGCCAAAAGAGCTGACCTTCGTGCATTTTCAGACTCTCTGCCATGGACCTGACAAATGAGGCACCCAGGCCCCTCCATATTCTATTTGGGGGTCTATTGGCTGAGGAATCCTTGGTCATCCCACCTGCCTGGCGTCTAGGATCATGATGAATTGTCTCCAACTCTAGCCTCAGATTGTTTTTTAACATTTAATTTAGTTTCTTCCTGTGCTTGGATGAACATGGCCATGTTATGGATTTCTGCTCTAATGTACACCAGCAGGCTGGAAGAACAAGCCTCAGCAAGCTGTGGAAATTAGAGAGACTGGATCAATAGGCAAGGTCATGACCCCCTGGCTCCGATTCTGTACACTGTCCTGAAATTCTCTCCCCTGAAAATCTTCCTGCTGCTTCTAATGTGAATCCATGTGTATTCCCAGGGAGGAATTCATGTAAACAAGCCTTCCCCATCCCCTCTCATCTCAGAGAGGGACACTCATAATCACAAACTCTAAAAAATTTGTGTAAACAGCAACCTAGGAACATAAACATCCAGGCATTCGCTTTATGTGCATTTTGTTAACTCCATTGTCCAAAGACCCTTTCAGAGGGAGGACAAATAGATGTGGACAAAGAGATAGACGACCTGCCAATTCCACAGCACACCTCTAAGAAATGATTCTGTATCATACACATATCTCAAACAAAGGGATAGAATCTTCTGCGTCTATGCCTTAAAATTTTTATGAGACATAGAATTGTAAAAATCAAACTGATTTAAACTCTGAGATATCTCTGGGCTCCATAACACAGGTTGAAGAGAAAACACATAGACATATTTTTAAAGACAGCAGGTACTGTCTTTCCAAACACAAAACAATATTCTTAACAAAGCAATTTTCCATCTGGAGATTTAGAAGTTGATGTTGTTCAGAGTTATAATTTTCCTGGGTGGAAATAACTAATGCATCAAAACTTCAAACCGGCAAAAGCAAATCCGCTATTGGTAATTTATCATATTCACTAATCACTGGTTCCAAAATGACCTGACATCAAAATGATCAATTTTGAAAAAAAAAAAAAAGAAAGAAATTCTTAAAGATCTGTCTTTTGGGGAGAAGGTTAAGGGGTGTGCAAAAAATGGGAGAAAATGAGAAGAGGTTTGGGTCGGGAGAAGCGGGAGGAAACATTAAGAGCTCCTTTTCATCTGGAATTTGGGTGCCATGTTCACTTTGTAAATCTGAAACCACAAAGCCCAAGGAATCAGGACTGTTTTTATTTGGAGAGTAAGTTCAGTTTGTGTGATAAGGCATGTCTTTATCTAAATCTCTTATTTCAGGAAAAACAGTTGGAGCACTTTCTACAGCCTAGTATTTCTACAATGTTTGATGGTTTTGCTTCGTAATTTAGATAATTAGATTATATTCAGGGACATGGGGGTGTGACCCTCTGTTTCATTTTTGACAAACCACTTAGCCTATCTCCTGTCTTTCTATTACTGTGTATCAGGGGTTTTAAGTGAAACAACATCGCACTTCAAGTCTCCAGATGGAAAATTAGTTTGTTGAGAATATTGCTTTGTGCTTTGTGCTGGGAAATGTAGGTCTTGGCTGGCAAAGGATATTATTTGCAAGAACTCTGGAAAATTAGGATGTTTTCTTTGTCAGCCAAGGGACCAATTGCCAAAAAAAAAAAAAAGAGTAGATCTTGCGCTTTGCCAGTACTTTATTTTGATAGAAACATACTCAAAGATCCCCTATTTTTTGTAGGTACTGAAAGAATCACAATTGCTCTTATCCTACAGAAATAGCCTCAGTGAAAGATCTAGATATGAGCAGGCTGTAGGTGAAGATTGGCGAGGGAGTAGTTTAGAAGACACTAAAAGCCAAGTGATTAGGATTTTTCTCTGTTTCATGGAGGCTTTCAGTTTGGAAATATACGCGACTTTTGATCACAATGGCAAGTCACAATGAGTGTTGGGATGAATTAAATGGCAATTTAGAATCATAAAATCTAGAGTAGGATCTATCCTAATCTCCAGAATGTTTCCCTTTAGATGAATATAGTTATGACCTCACTGTTTCCGGGGAAGCACCCGAGATCTTGAGCCGTTTAGATATCTTGATCAAGGTCTACCAGCTGGAGGTACACGGCCGAGTAGAACTCTGCTCTTCTGTGTCCTGATAAAGAGCTTCACCTTTGTGTAGGGCTACATGCCCATTACAGGGCTCTGCTCTAATACAGGCTTCCACCTGCTAATGCAGGGCTCTAGCCCAATACAGGGCTCTATTCCTAATGTAGGGCTCTTCTCCCCTATACAGTAATTTACTCCTGTTCTGGTGATTTAGTGCTGCATAACGAGTTATCCCCCAAATTAGTGGCTCAGAACAATAGCAGCATGGATTTGTTCATGGATCTACAATTTGGAGTAAGCTTGAGGTAGACAGTTCAGCACTGCTCCGTGTGGCATCAGCAGGGACTGAATGACAGGTCTGGTGGCTAATGCAGAACATTGGCTGAGGCCTCAGTTCCTCTCCACCAGGTCTCTACACACATTCTCTTCACCTGGGAATTCGGGCTTCCTCACAGCACGACGGCAGGCTTTCTCGGAGTGGAGATATAGCCTTGGAAGTCACATAACATCCCTTCTACCTTATTCTGTCAGTTGAAGCAATCACAAATCTCTGCCCAGATTCAAGGGGAGAGAACACAGACCTCACCTCTCAGTGGGAAGACCCTCTCTATATCACATTGTAAGATGAGCAAATGGAAAAGGAGATCTTGTTGTGTTTAGGAAATCATCTGCCTTCTGGCCACAGCAATTTAAATCCCACATGCTAAATGTGCTCATGCACTCGCTCCAAAACCCCAAGTCTCATCCAGTGAGGCATCAGCTTGAAGTCCAGGATCTCATCATCTAAATCAGGTCTGGATGAGAAAGAGGCTTCTCGAGTGCAGATCTTCAGTTTCAGCTCTAGGAGCACTAGTCTTCTTGATATGAAGCCCTGTGAACTAAAGAGACAAGGCTTCATACGGATAGCTCATCTCTGCTCCACTTGGCATCAGATAGAATGGCTCCAAGGCTGGGGGCTGGAAGCATCTGAAGTGTCATTCACTCACACATCTGATAGCCGATGCTGAATCTTGGCCAGAAGCCCCAGTTTCTCTCCAAGTAGACGTTTCCATGCCGTCTCTTTCCATGGTGAGTTTGGGCTTCCTCACAACATGATGGCTGGCTTCCCTAGAACAAACATTGTAAAGAGCAATCCAGGTAGAAGCCATAGTCTTTTTGTGAGCTGGCCTCCAAAGTCACATAACATCAGTCTGATTCACTCCATGGGTCGGAGCCATCCCAAGCTCTGTCCAAATTCAAGTGGAGGAGCCCTAGCCTTTGCTCTCAGTGGGAGAAGCCTCAGAGTTACATTGTAAGAAGAGCAGGTGGGATGGGAAATATTGTTATGGTTATTTAGAAAAATGCAATGTGCTTAAATGGGCTGCCTTGCAAAACAGGGAACTCCTTTTCACTGGGGTCATTCGCACTGAGGCCGAATGACCAGCAGTCAGCCGTGCTGTAGAGAGGATTCCAACTATGGATAGAGATTTTGACTAAGTGACCTCTGAGGTCTTTTCCAGCTCTCAGATTCCATGAGGCTATAAAAAGGTCAATTGAACCCAGGCAATCTGAAGATTTCAGGGAGCTGAATTGTATAGCTCTATGGCATATAAGAAAGGGGGCAGGAAAAAAGGGATGCATGAGTAAATTGAAAGTGCTAAGGATGCAGCCCTAGGATAGCCTGTGTCCAAATGCTACGACCCTGTCTGCTAACAAGAGCTGAGGGCCGTGACCTCAGCCAGAATACAGAGGTGCACTGTCCAGGCCGGTGAGGAAGATGGAAGATCATATAGGAGTTTATATCGACTTAAAACCAGAGTGAACCTGCAGCACAAGAAGGAAAGGGTTGTTTCCTCTGCTGGCCCAGAATGTCAAAAATACAGAAAGCTATGAACTTTTGGACCAATGAGAGGGAAATGTGATTGTGTGTGCATGTAAGGACTTTATAAATTGCAAAGTGATGTGTCAATGTTGTTTATTGTGTTGAAACTTCCATTCATACAGCAGAGACTTTTTTTTTTTAACGAATCTGCACCCTCGCTTCTGCTCTAGCCCACACATGGATTGCTTACATTTGGTCAAATCATCTTGCCATGAAGTGGTTTGTCTGTGTGCATTTCCTGTGAGACCCTTTCTTAACATTCTTAGTCAATCCATCAGTTTGGTTACAATACTGGCTCCTGACCAGTGGCAGGGCTGTGTTAGTGGACACAGCCTCAGAGTGTCCCGCTCTGGGCCCGCAGCCTGTCTCTTATTGTGTCCTTTTCTTATCTGTTTTTCAAAACGAGGCATTTTTTCTGCTGCCCTCCACTGGGCTGGCTTCCAGCAGTACCTTGCTCTGGGGCAGAATTGTACTGGCAAATGCATAATTCAGTGGTTTGTACTTTGCATCTATTAACCATGGCACCAAATGCAGGAATGACACAATGGTGAGGCTTTTGCTTAGATAGTGTTTTTCCCGAGCGAAGCTTAACATTCAAACCAATTTATAGTTCCTTTGCATAGTAGATAAGTATCATAATAGTCTTTTAATAGATGACTCGACGGAAACACATACATTATAAGGTCAATGTCACTGCAAATTATTACAAGAGGTACAATTCAAGGGTCCTAACTCTCCATATCTAACATTTACTACGAGATTATGCATAGTACATAGTAGGTATTTAAAAATATCCATTGAACTTTATTATATTATCAATAGTCAATTAAATAAAATGCAACTTTGAGGGTTTTTTTTCTTTTTTTTGTTAAATCCAAGACTGACTTAAGACAGCCATATTCAACTGGTTTGAAAATCCCTGGCAGAGTAAGAGCCATTTTGCTTTTACTAGGTAAGCGCTGGCAGCTAGATAAGGTCTCAGTTAACTAAATAGCATATTTTATTTGCCATTCTGCTAATTTTGAAAGTCAAAATAGAGCAGGGGTAGTACACTTTAATTTCTTTTCTGTATCTTACACTTAGATGTCTTTTACAAAGTGCAAATATTCATGATTCTATTCATTCACAGAATAAACCTAGGAGAATTTGTTGGTATAGATATTATGGTTCCTATTTCAAAGATAGGATTCAAAAGGTTAGAAGTGATTCATTTGGAAGTAGAGCTTAGTAGGCCCACCCATTAGCTCATTCAACTTTCTTCCTATTGCATTTTGCTATTAGCTAATAAAATAATAATAATTACTATTATTCATTAAGTATTGCATTTCAGGCCCTATACTAAATACCCACATTGTCTCATTTAACCTTCACAATAACTCTTGAGGGAGATACTATTAATATTATTAGTGCCATTTGATAGATGAATGAACTCAGGCTCAGAGAATTTGAGGAACATGTGTCAATGTTATAAAGCTAAAGAGTAAAAATGGTGGATTTTGAAACCGTGCAAAAGTGTTTAACCACAGTGTTGTACTTCTTATGCCAGATATCACGGAGAAAACTGAAGATGATGGGAAAGAGAGTGGGCAAAAGAAAGGAGTATGTACAGAGTCTTTTTTTCCCTCTGAAATAACAATTTAAATTTCTAAAATTAGAATTCAGCCATTGTGTGAATGAAACCCTTGCTCCTGTAAAATTAAAGCTTCTCCGTGCTCCCCATTTCATTGTTACAGACCAGTGGATGTTCAAGTAGGAAGGAATGTGCTCTGGAGTGAATTTATATTTTATAAGATGGAATAAGCCATTTTCATGCCCCATTCACTCAGTCCTGTTCTCTCTCTGTATCCTGGTAACACCTAAGTGTTTGTCCATTCAAGGATATCATCCAACTTGGCCAGGCCGACCTGCGTAAACCACACTTTCCAGTTGCCTGGTTATCATTACTAATGTATCAAGATTCTTTCTGAGAACTTCTGTGCATCTTTCCATCTAGTAAGCCACAATTTTTCAGATTTGATACCTGGAATATCTTCCTAGACAGCTAGAAATCAGGCTCCTCCGTTAATGTGAGCATTTTCCTCTGCCTTGTTTTAGTACTACAAGGTCTTCACTGTAGGTATCACATCAGCCCCTCTCACTGATGCCAAAGACAGGGATGGGGATTTTCAATTCAGAAAATTCTCTTAAGAGTTCCTTCCTCTTTATCTTCTCTAATAAGCAAAAAAAATTGGGAAACATCAAATGAGTCCAGGAACTGAACTCAGTCTGATCTTGAGGTATTGAGTTAGATGTAAGATTTCTTGATCCAGGTGTTAAATTGAGCAGAGCAAAACCAGGTTTCTGAGTTCCATCATTAGGATACTTGACAGCCTGTCACAGTGTTGGGTATTATGTGATGACTGATTTCCTAAGCAAGAGGCTAAATATTATGTTGGGATCAGCGTTGCTGCTGGTTTGCACAAGAAACCTATGGCCAAAATATCCTTCTGCCTTTCCTCTCTGAACCTAAAACCATAAGCTGGCTCCAGATGTTTACATTCCTTTTCTTCTCTTTTTATTATTAAAACATGTCCTCTCTTCAAATCATCAGTCTTTCTGACTAATGGGAAGATAGGTTGAAAATTCCTCTAATGCTTCTTACTTAAATCGATGGTCTTATGGTTTCTAATCACTTGCTATTCCATGTCATGTGTAATCATATCACACAAATAACTTCAAGAGTGTGGACTGTGGTAAACTAATATCACTGTCTTCAAGGAAAGTAAAGTTTTATGTTGCCTGTGATCCTTAATTATCTAATATAGTAATTTTTTTCAAGGTTTCTCATGACTTCCTGGTCATCAGAAAATCCAGGGGATGTCATGGCCTATAGTCTCTGTCTCCTCTCTTTGTGGCTCTTAGCTCTGGTGACCATTCATTGGAATCTTTTGATGAAACTTTCCCCGACAAGTCCTGCCCCCATCCCTCTCTCCCCTGCTTCTCTCTCATTTCTCTAATTCTTTTTCCTTATATAGAGACCTCAGTCCTTGACCACCAGTTCTTATTTCTCCAAAATCTCACCTGAAGAGTATTGACCCCACCTTGGGTTTCAGTACTATCACTGTGTGGATGACTTTCAAATCTGCCTCTCTGGCTCAGCCCTGTATCCCTTATTCTGCCATTATTTTTTAAGATCAGTGTATACCAAACCTAACACATCATTTCTCCCCAAAGTATTTTTTGTCTGATTTTTTTAAGACATAAAGTTTAGGTGGATGTGGACTAAAGTAGAAGCAGGCAATATAAAAAGAAAGGAATGTACTTGTAAGAACTTTCCGAGGAATAAATATAGAATTTAATGGCTGGTGAGATATAAGAAATGATTCAAAGATAAACTGTTATTAGCCTAAGCATCTCTTCAGTGTCTCTGCAACAGGTCACTTCCAACTCCATTCTTTGTTCAAGCACTGCCTTCTTTCACCAACTAGCCAAAGTGCTTTATTTAACCACTCTTATTTTCACCCTCTGCCAAGGCCCCCATAGCTATAGGCTAAACACTCATTTTTTTTTATGAAAGGGATGAATAAATGCAATGGATGAGTCCCATTTTTACCCTTTCCTAAGGAGATTGGTGTGACCTCTCAGTGGCTTTTGGCCTCTCCCAAGGCCTCTCCTGACACTTTTTGGAAGCCATTGTTGTTCCTAATGGGTGGTGAGAATATAAAAGTCCACATGCCTCTGTCATCTGACTGTATCAGAACTCTCTTGGGAGCACAATCATTCCAGGACTTGGTCAATCCTGCTGAGAGACCTGCGCCTTTCCTGCCACTTCCAGATCTACTCTCCTCCCCTCTACAAGGAAATTTTGTGGTCCCTGTGGTAGACAGAAAAATGGTCCTCCAAAGATATCCATGGCCTCATCCTACAATCTGTGAATGTGTTAGGTTACATGGCAAAAGGGCTTTGCAGATGTAAGTTAAAGGTCTTGAGATGGGAGAACACCCTGGATTAACTGGGTGGACCCAATGTAAGCACAGGTGTGTTTAAAAGGGAAAGAGGGAGGCAAGAGGGTCAGAGGAGGAAATGTGATGATAGAATCAGAGGTTGGAGTGATCCATTCTGGGAAGAGGCCTGCAAACCCAGAAATGAGGGCAGCCTCTAGAATCTGGAAAAAGCAAGGAACAGACTCTCTCCTAGAGCTTCCAGGAAAAAATACAGCCCTGTCAACACACTGATTATAGTCTCATAAGTTCCAGTTTTGGATTTCTGACCTCTAGAACTGAAAGATAATAAATTTGTGTTGTTTTAAGCCTGTAAGTTTGTGTTAATTTGTTATAGTAGGTATAAGAATCCCTTAAACCAACCATTCCTCACCACCTTATTATCCCTGGTATCACCTAAGGCTCATTTTCTGTTCATCTGTCTTTCCCCAGCCTCTCATCCTCAACTGCTCTGTGCCTCCTCTGATGAGCAAGCTGAACTCTTACTGAACCTCTCCTCTCCAAAATTTTCCACTGAGTTCTCTAGGCCATTAAGTTGCACAAACTCCCCTATTTTCTCAGACTCCACCAAATGCTTCCCTTAACTGCCAGCTTTAACTATAAAATAAATGCTCTTTCCTGAGGACATCTATGCCTTTATTTTTCTTACATACCAAATATTTCACTCACAAAAACATACTGCTTCCAAAACATTGCACAACTACCCTTGTGTAAAAGCCCTTGGCCTTTCAGACTACTCATGACACTTGGCCATATGACTCTTGAAGTCTTGTCACTTTCAACTTCTTGTCACTCTCATTTTACAGCCTCACGGCAACTTATTTATGGAGGATTTTAAACCTGGATCACTTCACTGGGTCTCTGCACCAAGCCTTGCTGTTATTTTGGGAGAATGTTATTTGAGAACTCTTGAGAACACTCTATCCTAGCCAAGGTGCTTCTTGATTTCTTCTACTTCAATGGCCTTGACCTACACTCCACTTCAGCCCTTAGTGCCCAAGGGCACACTCTGGGCCTTGTTGTCACTAAAAATTTCTCTGCCTCTGAAATCATACATTCAAATAGCCTATAAATGATTGGATTGAAACACTAAAGACAAAAAAATTAAAGACAAAAGTAAACAGAAGGTATGATCTAACTCCACCACATCCCATCCCGAAGAAGGCACCTGCTCTTCCTCTCATGATACCTAGCTCAGTAAATGCAGCTCAGTAAATGGCAGTGCTATCCACACATGTGCCCAAGGCAGAGACCTGGGCACTGTCTTTAACTCTTACCTCTGCTCCTAATTTCCACATCCAATCAATTGCTATGTCCTCTGGAGTTTACTTTCTAACGTTCTTTGAAACCTGTCCATTTCTCCCCATCCCTACCATCACTACACTAAACAATCTTTCCTCTGGATTACTGCTGACCTTTAATTGTTCTCTTTCCAAGTGGTTCCCTCATACCTACCAAACCCAATTCTTACCAGGTTTAGGTTGACCATTTGAAAATACATTATGATCATGTTACTTCTCTTCTTAAAATCCTTCCAGAGATTCCCATCGTCTTTGTACCAAAGTTAATGTTGACGTTTCCTTAATGACTGGCTGCTGCTTACCCAGGTAGCTTTACCTGGTGTACCTGGCCATACGCTATCCCTTCCCCCCACCACTCAAAGCACCCACATCCTAAAGTTGTCTTGAACTACTTTCCATTTTCCAGATTACATTTGCTCTGTGTCATTCACTTCCAAGTTTTTTCTACTCTGTCTCACACCTTTTTAGTTATCTGATGACACTATATATCTTTCAGATCTTAGCTAACCTATTACTTTTTCTGAAAAGCCTCGCTTTATTTCCAATCCTGCCACCTCATCTCATCATTGAGAAAGGCTCCTCTTCTGTGGAGCGCCCTGTGCTTTTCTAGCACTTGTCATACTCTACTGAGAATGTCTCTTCAGTTATCTCTTTCTCCGCCCCATTTGTAAACTCCTGGAGAAAGGAATGTGTCTATTTTACTCTTGAAACCACAGTGCATGACACCATCAGTAATTTTTACTGAAACAACAAATTAACTAGGTATAGATTTGTATTCCTAAGTATACTCTCTCCGTTTTTATCATCTTTCCTAATTTGGGGAATGAAATTGCAATAACTGTGATTTCTCCCAGGTTTAAGAACTGCCTGCAATTTGAGAATGCTTTAGAATTTTGTACCATGGAAATCTAATTGTTGATTGAAAGAAGTGTTCCTGGTAAAATAATTTTGGGAAATGCACATAAGAGATGCACTCTTGGAGATGCTTCATGAATATAATCATATCAAAGGCTCTGAGAAATAGTATAGTAGTTTGTTTGATATTATTTAATTGAGCATTTCCCAAGGTTATTTGTCTATGGAGCAGATTTTTTTTCCTCATGGAACACCTGCTAACCTATTATGAGCACTGATTTGAGGAAACACAGGTCAATTTGTTAATGCTTTGCTAGTGGGTGAAGTGCTATCAGCCAAAGGAACAGGAGGTCTGAGAACACCACCTCCCACTGGCTATTGCAGGCGCTATGTATTCATCCTCAAAGGGGAGTGAAGGCTGAGTAGACGTGCATGATAGTCTGAACAATTATGATCTGGAGATGTGGCCACCCATGCAAATCACATTCTCACTGAACCAAATTCAGGACACTATAGCAATCCTGAAAACTCCATTTGGCCTCCCAAAGTATAGTTTAGTTGCAAATCTTTCTGTCTTAAAGACATAACCATGCTGTGCAATTTTTCAGATGCTGATCTTTGAGATGTGCAATTCACACAAAGCAGGCTGATTCAACACCCGCAAAGAGTAGCAACGCTATTCTAAGGAGGGGTTCTTGCAGTGTGGCATGATGTGTTTCCTGGACAAACACCTGCAACCTCCTTGGTATTCCAGTATGCACTAACACACTGTATTTGACAGAATAAATGCAAAGGGACTCAGTCACATTCCTGGTTCAGCATAGACATGCTCAGTATCCAAGGCAGGCTAGAGATGAAATGAGGAAACTCTTCTGGGTGTAGCCGTAAGGTCAACAAATTGGCAAAAGCCACAATTCACCCTTGGGAAGGATTAAATACTCTGACATCCTCCAAATTGATTTACCTAGATCAGACCACATGTTAATGAGGCAGGCAAGTTACTCTAATTCATTGTTACTATTCTAAATGCAGGGACCGTTTCACATTAAAGAGGCTGGACCATGGATTCAAATCAAGCTGCTTACTTATGGCTTGTCACTCACCCTGCCTGGTCCAATATCCTCAGAACTATTTATAATTGCTGTCACCTAAACTGCACCAAAAAGAACTATACATTCAAAGAGCACAGCTCCCAAGAAATGAAGTGAGTTTTCTTCCCCTATTACCTGCACCTCTGAATAGATACACATAAATGCTCTTAGCGGGCACAGTGTAAGCACTTAGATTTCTTCTGGGTGCAGACACTTTTCTAAGTGCTTCAAGAATTTCTATTATTTGAAGGGTCTCCTTGAAAAAGTTTCGCTCACTTTTGGAGACTTACTCCTCAGTGATGCTGATACATTATTTGTCCCACAGGTGTAAGATCTATAGATCTCAACTTTGTTCAAATTGTGAGTTGGAAAGAAAAGATATGATGGCTTCACACCTATCAAGCTTTTTTCCATAACAGAAGGTAAAGTTCATGCTCCGTGAAAGTGAAATTTATGAGTATGTTTATATGATAACTCAGACACACACAGTGACTTGGAATAATCAGCTAATAAGCTTTTCCTCTAGGTTAAGGACCAGACTGTAAATACTTTAGGCTTCATGGGCCACAGGGTGTGTTGCCAGTCCTCAACTTTGCCATTATTGTATGTAGGCAGCCATGGGCAATATGTAAATGAATGTGCAACTGTATTCCAATCAATTTTTATTTACAGATTACACTGAAATTTGAAATTCATATAGTTTTTACATGTCACAAAATATTATTCTTCTTTTAATACTTTTGAACAATTAAAAAATGTAAAAACCATTCTTTGCTGTCAGGGCCATACTGAAACAGGTGGCGAGCTGGATTTTACCCACAGCCCATAATTTACTGACCTCTGCTTTAACTCATAGTTTTAAAAATAAGACACATAACCTCTTCGCTTACATTTCATGTTCAAGTACTTTATTGACATGAGCTTATTCCACTTGATTTGATAAGAAGATCAGTGAAACCATGAAAACATATAAGAACAACTATTGCAGTGTTTAAATACCAGCAATTTCAGATTTTACTTTTGTAGAGTTAGAAAGATTTTTTTCAAGAAGAAAAAAATCAAGAGACATCAAGACTATTTTCTTTACAATGTGTCCTTTGAGAAAGATTGCTGTATTTTTTTCTTGTATTTTTATTACTCTTTGAGTTAAATTTTTCCCAGGAGAAAGTACTTTCAGATTTCTAATGGATTGTGAATTTTGCTCTCTAACAAATGAATATTCATTATTCATATTCATAAAAAAACCCTAATAAAATTAATTTTTCTGATTATAAAAGTTGTATTCATTTATTTTAGACTACATGAAAAATGTATAAGATCACAGATTACTTTTAGTTCAGGAAAGATTACCACTTAAAACCAAAAGATATTTTTATCTTCTCTCATGTGTCTAGAGTTGCAACTATAGCCATTACATAAAAATTTTTCTGTTGGCAAATCAAATGTTGGATAAAATGCTTGGCTATTTGGGCTAGAAAGTTTACAGTTTAACCGTGCATGTAGATTCAGGGTGAAGCAAAGTTCTCTAATTCTAAATATTTGTTGGTAAATGTTGCTCCATCAACTTCTTGGAAATCAGTTTGCATCAGATTGGGTAAGGGTTGCTAACTAAACAATGCAGCAATTAGGATTCCAGTTGGAAAACAGCCTCTGTTCTTATTCTCTCTGTGCCTATACACAGCTGGTCTGTTCCTGGCCTCAATACCCCTACCCTCCTCCTTCTTTGGTATAAAATGGCTTTGGCTTGCAAAGCAACATCTGTAGGTTTATTAATACATTTTGTGGCAGGGAGGCTCCCGATCAACTGAGGGTGGGCACAGGTGTTCATTCTTTGAGAAGCCCGGATCTATGTGACTGTGGCTTCTTTTAGTCCTCTTGCTTGTTAGCAGGTGAGCTCAGTGCAGCACCCCTGTAGCTTCCCTTTAATGTGAATATGAACACTTAGAGCGAAGCTGCTTTCTTCAAGCAAATTCAGCTCTTTAAAGAAAAACTAACAACAATTCTTTGCCTTCAAACCTCTCTCCCCTGCCCCCAACCCACACCCTCAAATCAGACAGGCCAGATGTTTGTAAAAACTGCCGTTTCCGCAATCAAAAGTACAACATTTACCATAGTTTTTATCAAAGATTTCAATTCCCCTCATCTTAAGGAAAATGACCCTTTTATTTTGTTGTGGACATAAAATTATGGCCCTGGGAAAATTGGAAGCATTTCTGTTGAGGGAAATCAATTTTCTCACTGCTATATATGATCAACATGTCACAGCCATCACCCGGATAATAATAGTAAAGCGCAAGTAAAATGGTTGGTAATACTGGCTTTAAAGGTAGAAAAAGATAGAAGCAAGATAACACCCCCCCTCCCCCGCATTAAAGCATGTTTGCAAAAAGAAAAAAAAAAAGAAAAACCTCTAAGCGTTATTTTCGTTCTTTAATTTTCTTCCTTCCCACCCCACTTTCTCCCCTTTGCTAGTGCTTTCTAGAGTGCGAGTATTTTATTTTTTGTGTGTAGTAATCGGCCCAAGCATTGATGAAACTGTAGAGATATGTGTTCTTCCTGGAAAAGAGTAAGCACTTTATGTGTAAACCACTCTGGCTCCTTTTCAATCATCCTGTTAATGGGTGGCTAATTGTCAAAAGATGTGACCAGACTGAGATGACCCAAGAGTGTGTTTAGGTGGGAGGCAACAGGGAAAGTACAGAAGCAGCTTCTTAATTTGGATCCTGCAAACAAAAGGAAACATCAAATCTGACCTCTCTGCTGGAGTGTTAATGGCTTTCTCCCCATCTCCCCCTGCCACTTAGCATCTTTTGTGCCCCACCCTGGGAAGCTTCCTGGCAGAAGTGTGCATTAGCAGAACTCTACAGTTACAAAATGCTGCTTGCTACAGACAAGGGAAAAAAAAAAAAAAAAAAACCTTCAGAGTGATTAAATGTTTTTTGGGACAAACACATCCATAGCCATAAAAGTGCCATTTTTATTTCAGGCAGGCCTCTCAGCGAGGTCCCTGCTGTGACCACCAGCACAAAGGAGTGTTGTACCTAGAATGTCACGGAAGCCCTTCAAAGAAGATCTAAACACTATCTTTCTCCTTAGAGGAGAGTTGGCCCCACATATGAATGTGGGAAACTAAAACTGCATTCATTTAGGCCAAGGTCATAACTGAGCAAAGAGCAGACAGGATTTTGGCAAACCATCAAATATTTTAAATAATTCAACCATTTGAAAAAAAAAAAGATGGTGCTTGTTTTGGAATGAAAATGAGAATGGGAAGTGGGAATGACAGGAGAAGCTAACCAAAGAAATCTTGGCTAAGTGACTCCCATAGGGATGATAAATGTGACATGCACAAAGATGTTCACAGAAGTATTATTTAGAATTAGAACTCATCTAAGTAGCAATAAAGGATTTAAAAAGATAAACTATGGCATATACATTGGATAGCATATTTGCAGCTATTAAAAACAATAGTTTTGGAAAAAAGGAGTAACATTAAAGAAATAAAAATATATTGTAAGTTTAAGTAAAATAATAATAATAAAAAGAAAGTTATAGCTATGGAAAAACACATGCTCAGGAAAATATATCAAAAGGCAATACCCCAGAATGTTATGGTGTGTTAGGATCGCAGTATTATGGGTGAAATATATTTTCCCTTTTATTCCAATTGGTAGGGAACTAGATATTGTATTGATTTAGAAACAAAGTAGGCAGAAATAAGCCCTGAGAAGCCCTTTTTGGGTGGGTGAAAATATGATTCAAAGAGAAGGGTGTTTTTTTCCCTGGATTTTTATTCGAATTTAATAACACATTTCTGCAATATTTAGGTAGTACATTGGAAATAAAAAAGACCCAGTGGGATCCTCCTTACCCAGAGGAGGTGATTTCACTCTGCTCCTAACAGCAAAGCCCCAGAGCCTCCCCTCACCGGCCTTCAAAACATCACGTCTCTGTGCGGCGATTTTCACAGAGAAAGTGACGTGGAATTTGGAGATCCTAGACATTGCTTGATGCTCAGTGACATCTAAGTAGGTGACATCTGGATTCAAAAAGGACAAAAAAAGCTGATTTTCCCCATTTCTTTTGTAACTTTTTTTCCCCAAACCTGTTCTTCCTTGTATACCAGATGTGTGCACAGTTCATCTGCAGGTTTATTTCTAGCTAAATCTCTTTTTTTTAAAAAAAGACCAACGGTTGTCTGAGGTATCCATATCTCAGCCTGTAGTCCCAAATTGGGAGGGGGGGTGGTTATAGCAGGTCAGGACACAAGCTCCACATCAGGAAAAGGCTGCATTCGAATGAGGGAGACCTGGGTGCTGGCGGTCACCCCACTTAGCCCCATGGCCAGTGAGGCTCTCGGCTCTCCAGACAGCAGCGTTGACCAGGTGTTGGAGATTATCAAACTCAGTGGCTTATTGGAGTGGAATGGTTGGGAGAGAGGTGTTCAAAGAACACTTCCTGTCAATTAGTAAAAGCACATCAATAAAAATAGATCAATGCCCACTTGTTTTCTAGGAATCTGCTTCATATTCAGCAAAGGCTCCCATTATGTTGCATTTCTGATAGACCAGCCTAGAAAAGATGTGGTTTTAGTTAGAGTAACATGTCTTTTTTTTATTATTTCATCATATAATAGGGGTACAAATATTGTTAGGGTTACATACATTGCCCCTACCACTCCCCCCCCCCACATGCCAGAGCTCCAAGCGAGTCCAATCCCCAGGTGGCGCGCATGGCATACATTATGTATATAGTAACATGTCTTGAAGAAAAATATAGTTCTGAAACGTTGAATCTTCCACTATAGCCCAAAATGTCAAGCACAGATAAACTCGGGTATAAAATTTTAAAAAATAAATAAAAAGGAAAAATATACCACATCACAGACATTTGCAAAACAAATGAAGAGTGATACATAGGTATGGGGACTATCTTGGAATAAAATGAAATAATTAGAACTGAAAAGCTTAGTTAGCATATGGGTTTCAAAGGAAGAGAAAGGTGCTCCTTAATAAATGCCATAAATAAAAATATTCTGCAATTCATTGAGAAGCTGATTGTGAGCAAATTGCATTGGATCGGAGACGCTGAGTTTGATTTTTGACTTATTCATTGACCTTCTGTGTGGCTTTAAGTTTTCCACTGTTAGAGCTTTGGCTTTAGCAATCGTGAAATCAAAGGGTTGAACTAGATCAGAGCTCGTACCTGGCATGCATCCCACCTCTCAGCTATTCCACTCTTGTAACAGACATTGCTAATCAATGGTGGCCCTTACTTGCTAAGCCTGGCTGAGACCTCAGAACCCCTCATTTGACAGTGCTCCTGGCAGCCACTATTAATTGATAAGTTTAGATGTAATGGATAAAACTTTCCTATTACAGGCCAAAATAAGTTCCTAGGTTTCTGATCCTCCATGACCCTATGAGCTCTTTCCTAACCCTCAACAGAACAGAATTAAGATGTTTTCTATTAGGTATGTGAATACTCAACTCCACTGACAGTTTGTACGTTCCAAATTTACATCCACGCAGTTCTGTTATTTCAAGAATGAATGTGCTGAAAGCATCAGCTTATCTAAACACTGCTTTCCTTTTTAGTAGCCAATTGATACAAATAGCAGGTAGCAAATGTTTCTTTGGCTGGCATGAGTGACCTGACAATCTCCATCATAGCCAATCTATACATTATAGTAGGAGGGCATGCACTATCAATTCTTCACTGATTTCATTAATTCATAATTCACAATTTTAGTAGTTGACATACAATGATATACATAATTTTATCTTTTTCCCAAATCCATAATAAAATAGAGCATGATCTACAGACCTGGCTGGCATGTGTTCTTGAATCCCATCTAACTGCTGCATTCTATGCTGCTCAAGCTACGAAAACATAAGGCACGTCCCTTTTCTCCAAAACCTGAAGTAGCTCCACTGTCTCAGCAGCTCCAGACTCACTGCTTTGTGCTTTATAGCCCACTATTCCTTGGATTTGTCACTGTGCCTCATGTCTCATTATTTACCTTTACACTGTGACTCCATTCAGAGACCTGCTTGCTGTCTCTTTGTCGCAGGTCTGGGGTGAGGGTGGGCCAAGTGCAGAGACGAGGGTCCCGATCTAACGAGGCACGCTCTCAGAGTCATGTGCAGTGGCTCCTTAAACTTTGTGCCCTAAGCAATCACTTGGCCTTGCCTTGTACCATCAAATAAATGTGACCATTTATATTTCTTTTTTGCTTTGCTTTTCAGCTCTTCAAAGCCAATAAATATGTATGATCTAATTTTATCCTCTCAGCCCTCCAAAAGGCCAATGTTATTATTTTTCCCATTCTACAGAATAAGAAAATCTGAGTTTCATAAAAATTAAAGTTAGGGGGCATCGAAGTTAGAACTTGATATCAGAACTTCTGAATCTGAGCAGAATTTCCAGTACAAGGAGTCTATAACTCTCTTTTATGTGCTCTGTGACAAAGTAAGCCTTTCCCTTCCTTCGAAATTCACATTTTAACTAATCTTTTCAGTTCAAATCATTTCATTTATTCCCATATTTTCCCTGTACCCATATATTACTTCTCATCTGTTTTGCAGATGTCAGTCATGTGTTATTATCGCTTACCTCTTCTTTTTGTGATCCGGTGGTTTCCTTAACAGCTTGGATACTCTTTGAGGTGAGATATAAATTAAATACAACCTTATATTTTTATGGAGCCTGAACTTGTCAGTGAACTTTGTGAGGGATAGGGAGATTTGCATTGTAGCTAAGTTTTATAGATGAGGAAATTGAGTGACAAGGAATAATCACGACAGCTGCATTTATTGAGGACTTAATGTTGCAAGAATTGCACTAAGCACTTAACATGCAACATCTCTATGAATTTCATAATGACCTAAACAGGTAGCTATTGTTATTCACATATTAGAGGTAAGAAAAATGAAGCTTTAGGAAATACAGCAAACTGCATAAGGTCACAGCACTTGTAAATACCAGAATTCAAACCCAGGTTTGACTCCAAAACCCATGGCTTTGAGTGATTAGGCCAGAGCTGCACAACCAGTCGAGGGGTCAAGTTGGAACCTGAGCCTGATAGTCCTGACTCCAATCTAGTTCCTTATTCATTGTCATAGTATGCTTCCCATTTCCAGAAAGTGGTGTAGGCACTTAATAAGTGTTTTTATTCTAAGTGAACTGACATTATATGAAGGTTAATTTTAGTCCATGTTTGCTTTAGTGATTTAAATGTCTCCTTACTTAAAATTAAAGCCTAAGTAGAAATACTACCAATTTCCATACCAGCTACTTGGTGACAGAATGGATACAATGTCTTTGGAGCAGGCAACTATGAAGGTGGCTTAGTAGAGTGTGGTCTTCATGTCTGAGCCTTGCTAGTCAGGAAGCGCAAAGCTTGTGATAATTCGGTCCTGGGGGACAGACAGGAGTACAGGGAAGTGGGTTTCAAGACGAACACAGCACAGGGTTGGCAAATAAGCAATATGGCTAATGTATCCCAGCCTTATTTCCTTTTGGGCTCCGGAGTGTCTCACAGGCCACTCTAGCACAGAACTCCAGACAGCCACTACCCGTTGACCAGGGCTGGCTCTAGATAAGAGAGCTGTTTAGCATCCTCAGTAGAGTGAGAAGTGCATAGGTTATAGAGTCGAAGAGACATTAGCTCCCATCCTGGGCGGTGCTGCTTATTAGCTGAGGAGCCTTAGGCAAGTTACTTAACCTTATAGATCTTCAGTTCAGTTGCATTATCATCATCCGGGGGAAGAAAAAAAACATAGAAATTTCCCATATCTCTCCCCCAACCTTTTTTTGAGGGGGGGGTTCTGAACTTAATCAGAATAATTCTGAGTTTTCATAGATTTTGTTTTTCTTTTGAAATATGTGATGCCCTCAGTTCATAGGATTTGGAGTCAGCCAGACAGATGTAGGTTTGAGCTGCAATTCTGTCATTTACTTGATGACCAAGAAACAATTGCTTAACTTCTTGAGCTTCATTCAGTCTCCTCATCTATAAAAATGGAATAACATTACCTCTACCACAGAGGTATTGTGAGATTAAAACAAAACAAAGCATATGGCAAAGCACATAAAACATAAATATCCCCTGTAATCATTCTTGCAAGGCAGGTCTCTAAGGAGCACCTATGTCCATTCCAGTGGAAGGAGACATTTGGCCATGACTCTGCACTTTGAGCTTGTCCTATTTAGCATAGCCATTGTGCCAGCTGCTGTTTACCTAACTCGGATGAAGTTGCTCAGTTCTTGTCCTTGGCTACTTCCTGGCCCTTGTGCAATCGCTCCTGATGTGAGGCTGGATCCCTGCAGATCATGTAACCTGGTCACAGCAGAAGTGGTTACGCTCTGTCCCCCTTTTGCGCTCAGTGTTACGAACTACCAAGTAGAAAGAAACTGAAGGGATCGAGGGGTCAGAGTTGGTGAATATCGGGAATCCTGCACTACCTGATCTTCTGCATCTGATTCGATAATTATCGATTGCCTGCCAGATGCCAGGCTCCTAGGGCATAAACATGACGTGACCCCTGCCTCAGGGAGCTCGGAGCCTGGCGCTGCGGTGAGAGCGAGGTCTCACTTATATGAACCATTACACAAAAACTAAGGTGGATGTAATAAGAGATTCCCTCCAGAAATGTGTGGAAATGTGCACACGCTAACTTCAAGGGAAATACAAGTATGTTGACTCAATAGATCCCTTTGAACTTGAAAGAAAGAAAAAAAATATATATTTTAAAGGAGAGTGGGACTACACAAGGACCTATGCAGACTTTTGATATGTGTCTGTAATCTTTATTAAAATATATGAAAATTGAAAATGAAACTTTTTGTCAAGTATATAGATATCAAGTATATAGATATATACACACATATATAAACATATCATACCTGTAGAGTTCAATGACTTTTCACAAACTGCACACACTTATGTAACCAGTACACGGATTAGAAACAGATTATTACAAGCACCCCCAAAATCCCTCCATCTTGTCCCCTCTAGTCACCGCCTCTTAGGATAACAAATATCTTACATTTTAATAGCATGGAATAAGTATTTTTTTGTCTTTATATCTTATACAAATGGAAAAATAGAGTGTAGTGTGTGGATTTAAAAACATTTTTCCCATCAAATTTCAAATTATTATTTGACACTTTATTCATTAAACGAAACCAGCAAAAGTTGTTTCCCTGTGAAGCACGAGCTTGGAACGAAGTACTCTCAGGCTTGCACAAAAATCACTGACTCTTTCTGCACAGGATGGTGCCTTTGTACCTGGATGTCTTGATCTTGGTGGGTACACTTCAGAATGTGAACTCATTCATTAGAAAATGCTTTATTTGATTGAAGGCCAGGTACTCGCTTCCCAGCAACCTACAGCTTAAGTAAATGCCCCACTCAGACAGTCAACATTACTGTCTCAAAAATCTTTCATTCTGACATATTATCACACATTTGTCATCAGGGAACTGCATACTCACATATGTCCATAAATATTTGGTCTTGGTAGACCCAGGTTGACCTGCTTGAGAAACAGCAGGGAAAAAAAAATTATCTTATCTCTGTCCTTGGAAAACGTACAATTAAATGAAGGGAAAGTTTGAATGGGGCCACTGAGGGACTTTGTTTCCCTGAAAACAAAATCATTTTGCTCTAGTCAATCAATAACTCTACATGGTAAATGTGAATACTAGGCTCAGAAAGAGGTTATCAGCCATAACGTTTCTTAACACTTTCATAATGTTATCAGGAATTAAAAAGTAACACTTATCAAATATTTACAAGTTGCGTGAGACACAGCACAGTGTAAACATATGACTCTGATAATATCCAAGCTGCATTTTAACACAGACCCAAAAACATCTCAAAAATGTTTGCCTTTCAATGATGCATTTTCCATCATGTAAAAATTTAACTATTGAGATGCTCTAGTGACACGTGGGATGGGTCACACAAGGAGGAATGTATCTCGGGTGAAAGGTCAATATCAACACAGATGAAAGAGATTGCATTAGGCAGGTTATGCGGCTCAGGAAGGACACACATTTTCTAAATGAACGTAGAAAAAAAAACTATTATATAATGGAAAATGTGAGACAAATATTATTTACTTCAGTTGATTACATATGAAGGGTGTGTACTAAAACACACATAAAACCATCTTCTTGCGTCAACTCCATTGTCTTCCTATTGTGAGTGGCGGCATCTCTCCAGGTTCTACGGGGACAGAGACTCATTTGTCTTTCTCTCTCCACGGTCTCCTGGGCACTTTGCCTCTGTATAGGGCTCATCCCATCAAGAGCCTCTATAGCCACCTCCTCATAGTGGATCCTCTATTCTATTAATTACAGATGGTCCACAAGAAGGAGGTGGGGGGGAAGTGGGAGAAGGGAGAGAGGAGGAGGAAAAGAAGGGGGTAAGAAGTGGGGGAGAAGAAAGAGGAGGAGGGGGAGGAATAAGTGGAGGAAGGGGAGGAGGGAAACATAAAGTGAGAGACTACAACCTTAAAGAAGGAAAAAAGAAAGCCACTAGCTGGAAAAGGGGAATCACACAGTCCTAACACCCCAATCCCCACACTCCTCCTCTGTCTGGTGAATTTAACCACCCAGGAGACTGCTGCTCAGTTCTAACTTGCTGCTGCTGTCTCCCAAGTCCTTCCCTTCTGGGCCAGGTGCAAGGGTCATGGCTTAGGCAGACCTGGCGTGGGTTTAACCAGAGAGTAAGGTGTAGCCAGAGTGGTCTGAAGGGTTGCAAACAATGAAATAGCACTTTCCAAAAGAGAAAATGTTTGAAAGTAGATTTTGCTGGTAGAGCATTTATTTCTTTGTTTCCAGAGTAGAAAGTGTTTACACTGCTAATTTGTTAGCTCTTAAATCTGAGAACTGTATTTATTTAATAATTCTACAGTGATGGTGAACGGCAGCTGGAAATTCAAGGTTGCAAGGGTAATTGGAAATAAGGCCCAGATGGCCTTACAGAAATAGAACCAAAAAAACCTTCTTCCTAAAATATAATACATGAGGATTTTTTATCATGCATGAGAAGAGGAATGAAGGGGCAAAGAGAATTCGAATTTGAATGTCATAAGACATCAGGCTTCTCTAGAACAGGTGTATGTACACTTTTTAAATGTTTTAGCATTCTGCTGTTAAACACTGCAAGTTGTAAAATGTAATTTCTAAAAAATGTACATGCATGACAAATTAATGAAATAAAGACCATCATAAGCTTTTTAAATTAGGCAATAAAATATAAGTCAGTTACCACTTCATTAAATTGGAGCTTTAATGGCTACTCACCCTGTAGAAATATGGATGAGAGAAAGGAGAGCCTTATAACTAATTGACTTCCTGCCTCAGGCACCCAAACATCTTTCTGTATCTCTGGATTTTTCCCTCCAGGATACTACTGCCAAAATGATCAACACGAGCTCCCAAAATAACAATTTATTCTGCCCAAAGGACATTGTGCCCTCAGTCTCCTGGCCAGATGAATTGGCACAATTACATCCTTCTCTCTTGCCTTCCCCCTCAGGATATCCTAGGTGTCAGGGCTTTACATGTTGTGATGATTCAGAGCAAAAAATCCGCTAAGAGAGAAGATAGCGCTACAAGCCGTCTTCTTAGATTCTTAGGTCCGAGCTGATGGAGCGAAACACAAATCCTCCATTGGTTTGTTTCCTTCAAAACTTCACTGCCCCTCAGGCATATCCAGAGATCAAGTGAAGGGCTAAATCCTTTCCTGACTCCTGACACAAATATATTGCGTTAACCAACAATGACCTCAAATTAGCCAATTTCAAGTCTTCTTTTCCACCTGCCCCGCTTTCCCTCACCAAGAATGAGGGACTTCAAGACCCTGGTGCAAATGCCAGTTTGACCTGCCGAGCTGCGTTTCTCTCCCTGCAGCGCAGATACAGAGGGAAATAGATGTTCATTTCTGCTTCTGGAAATAAACCTGTTCAACGTGGTTTGGGGATGATTATTTCTTATTTGTGTTGCCTCTTTTGTCTTAAAACTCTCTTCTCTCAATAGTTTGCTTTTCACAGAGCTGGTTTTAAGAGAAGTTCTTTATACTGATTTTTCTTTCTGAGTCAGACACGCAGAGCTGTGTGTGAACAAACCCTTTCATCAGGAAGCCCCAAGGCTCATCCTGGGGATGTGCCCAAACAGGTGCGCATTTGCTTCAAAAGCTGCTCTCAGGGTGAAGAAGCTCAAGGTGGGGATCTTGGCAAAGGGCTGGGAAGGTGAAAGAAGAAGGTGGCCCTTTCTTGAGACAGCGGCTCAGCATCCTGTCCCCTCCGGGGGACTGCACCCACGTGTTAGCATGAATGACTCTCGCCCACACACGATAAGCACTTAACCAGGGCTCCCTGCTAGGGAATTACTCACCACTAGCACTGAACTGCCATTTATAAAAGATAGTGTTATTATTTAGTGTGGG
>VBSM01001044.1:2273527-2377561 GCA_008086735.1 Cheirogaleus medius | reverse complement strand
TGAGGGGGGAGGGAAGAACAGAGAAGATCATGAAAAGGAAAATAAATATTTATTAAGAACTCCTCAGTAGTTCTTTAAGATTGAAATTTCGCTCACAGAATTTTGCCACAAAACACCTGTTAAATAAAATCTATGAGAGGCTCTTGATTTAGACTGAGCTCCTGCACTAGGCCCCAATAGACCAACCCAAAATAGAGTCACTCATGCTAAGTTTCCATGTTACCATACTGAAACTTAAGCTGTTCACGTGTAAGATCTGACCTTTTGAGAAATCAGGAACTGATAGCCAAATCCCCCTGTAGGCCAGTTTTCCAAAACGCTGTAGATTCACGACACCCAATCAAAATGTGCCCAGTCAACCTGAGCTGGTGATAAGGAAGTTCCTGTTGCTCTGACCCATACTAAGAAAGTAACCTGAGCTTAACCAATTTGCTTTCTGCACCATGCTGTTTCCTTGTTCCCCCTCAAACTGCCTCACAAAAACCTGTTCTGCCATGCGTGGTGCAGCTCCTGTCTATTTTGTAGACTGGATGATGCCCTGTTCATAAATTGATAATAAAAGCCAATTAGATCTTTAAAACTCAATTTGTTAAAATTTTGTTCTTTGACACACAGAAACAGGTCGCATCCACTCACTGCCCATTTCATCTTTGGGACACTTGCCAAGAGGGACATAGCTTTCCATCGAACTTTAAATATTAATGAGGATTAATTAGTTTGCAGAATCACCTTCATTTTCCATTTGCTCATTTGTTCATTCAGTCAATACTAATTATTGAGTGCCAACCATACTCCAGGTGTGGTGATAGGTATTGGGGTTACAATAGGGAGCTGAACCAGGCACCTCTATCTCTCTGGGTAGATGATGAAAGAGACATCAATCAACTAACCATACAAATAAACATAAAATTACTAAGCCCTCCAGGCGGAGAGGCATGGGACTATGCAAATAACAGAGTTGTTCTGCCTAGGCAGGAAGATCAGAGATCAGAGAACACTTACCTGAAGAAGTATTGAGCTTGGAGGCAAAGGAGAAGGAAGAACATTCCAGCAGTGGGAACACAGTGGACAATGGCCCTGCAGGTAGGTGTGGCACACTCAAGGAACTGAAGGTATGGCTGGATTGGAGAGAGTGAGAATGATTGGGAGATAAGAAAAGGCAGAAACAGATCTTTTTTTTTTTTTAATTTCAGCATATTATGGGGATACAAATATTATGGTTATGTATATTGCCCATGCCCCCCTCACCCCTGGAGGCAGAGCCTCAAGCATGACCATCCCCCATATGTTGCACATCTTACTCATCTTTAGGGACTAGGTCATGGAAGCCCTCATTAAGAGTCATGCAAAGGCTTGGACTTTGTCTAAGAGCAATGGAAAGTACTTGAAGAATTTTACTTAGGAGGATAATGCGATGTGATATGATATGATATGATATATGATATATGACATGCCAGGATCAGGTTGGATTTCTCTGGCTGCAGTGTGCTGGTGATGGCAAGAACAGAAGTGCAGGCAAGCTATCAAGAAACTGAAAGAGACCAGGTTATACCATTCAGGAGTCATTATACATTAGTTAAATAAGCCTGATATTGATGAGATAAATCAGATCCTGGGTTTTGTCGGACACATCACATAGCTCTTCTTAGTGGGGCCTCCCTACTTACCTTCTCCCACTCTCCTCCTAATAGTCCCTTCCCTCCATTTATTCAACAGACGATTTGGTTCTGTCACTTATAAGCCAAAATTATTTAGACAACCTGTCTGAGAATCTTTATTTGTAAAAGAACTGATTATAATCTTCCAGCTCTCTTTGTGGGGTTCGTTATTATGAGTATAATCTGAAGTAATAGATGTGAAAGTGCCTTGTACACTAGAATGCATGAGATCAATGTAGGTTGCCATTGTTGCAATGTTTCTAATTATGCTCAATGTTCACCTTCTCGGGGAATTAACAGAGTACTGATAGGAATATTTTGGTAGGAAAAATGTTCAGATGCTTTAATTAGGATACTCATCAAATTCCTAGCCAAGACAATTATTAGTGCAGAAATAGCAGGGCAAAACAGTGGAAGGGCTGGAGAGGGATTCGAGGTGACATTTTAGCCATAGACTCAGTCCTCTGATGCCGTGAGGCTGCACTCCAACCACTGGCTGTGATAAAAAGGCAGGTATAACACTCATAGATGATGAGGGTGCTCCTGAAAACTTCCTTCTTTCCAGCAGCAGCAGGTGGGATTCGTGCCCTCAGGGTGAATCCACTTGTGGTTGTGTGGAGCTAGAAAGACTCCAGGAGCTGAGAGACGGCATCTTGCCTCTCCTTGGGGAATGCTAGCAGGGAAGACCTTCTAGTCTCTCCAGAAAAAACAAACACAGCCGCACTTACCCTCCAACTTATTTGTGCAAGTAAATTCAGGATTTGATCAAACAAACCTATTTTTACAGGGAAGGGCCCACCTTAGGAATAGAGGGTAGATAGCAGAAGAGTAAGGACAGAGGAACAAATGGAACTGTATAAAACTAATAAAGTGGCTTTCTATCCAAATTCTGTGGGAGACTAAGTTACTGCAGGGATCTGAGCCTCCAGATATCTGTTCTCTGTCCTCTTACCCCTTCCTCACCAAATTTTGATATCATCTCTGATGACTTCAGGGGTAGAAAGTTCTACTTATTTTCCAGGGAGAGGAAAGACAGCCGTGAACTTGTTTGCACAGGGGAGTGTGAGGAAAAGAAGGAAATTTTCAGGAGCAGCCTCGTCATCTGTGAGTGTTACCTCCGACACACTGAGAATCAGTCCTGATTTTACAACACTCCAGCAGGTGTCTCCTCTGGTCATTTCAAAGGGTATTAGAAAAAGTTCCCCCCAAATTGAAGCAGAGTGAGTTCTAATGTACCATCCCTCTGTCTAGATATCTCTATTCTCTCCTAGTCAGGTAGTACTACTCCCTGGGAGAAGTTGTGAGGAGGCACTCAAGAATCCAAACCATGCTTGTAAGATGTTTCGCTTTGGGTGTGGAGAGGGCTCTGAGGGTCTGAGGTGGGAGGATCATGTGAAGCCCCCCTCCTGCCTCTCTCAGAGCCTTTGAGATTATGTGTTTGTGTGTGGAGGGGAGGGGGTGGTGAACAGTCACCTTTGTTAGGAGATGGGGTGTATGGAGGGGAGCGGAAGAATCTTCTGGAAGTTTGGATGGTCTATGAAATTAATGATGTGAGTAGTTTGAGATGTCCATGCAGATGAGTAAGACTCAGGAGGCTGAGACACGTTGGGGATTGGCAAGACACTGCAGATAGAAGAAACAGCTGGAACAAGGTAAGTGAAATATGAAAATGCAAAATTTATAACAACAAAAAATTCCAGTCAGTTGTATGACTGGACCCTATATTTCTGAAAAATGAGACTGGAAAACTTGAGTATGGCCCAATTATAGAGGGTTTAGAGAGCCAGTCAGAAATGGTGGGAAGACCATTAATTCGATTATGCCAGAAATATTCATTGAGTGTGACTATGTGCTAGACACAATTCCAGATGCTTAGGATACATCAGGGAACAAAATAGATGGACACTCCTCTTTTTATGGAATTTACATTCTAGTGATAACAACCCACTATTACCTGCCATTGGCATTTAATTTAAACTTCACAACAACCCCACGAGATAGGTACTATTATTAGCCGCTTTGACAGATGGGAAAATTGAGGCACAGGCAGGTTAAGAATATTGCTAAAGGTCACACATTTAGTTGTCTAGAGTTGCTTTTAACCACTGCATTGCATTAGTGGCAAGAGCTTAAAGAGGAGAATTTCAAGGTGTGTGTTTTTGGCAAAGGGAGTTGGCGAGGAGCAATTTGAAGACTGCAGAGACCAGTCGTCCTAGTCAACTCGAGCTGCCATGACAGAATACCATAGACTGGGTGGCTTAAACAACAGACATTTATTTCTCACAGCTCGGGAGCCTGGAAGCATGGGGTCAGGGTGCGAGCATGGTCTGGTTCTGGTGAGGACTGTCTGCCTGGCTTGCTGCCTGATCACCTTCTTGCTGTGTGCTCACGTGGCCTTTCTTGTGCATTTCCTCTTCTTATAAGGCCACTATTCCTATCAGATTAGGACACTATCCTATCACCTCATTTAACCTTAATTACCTTCTAAATACTATATCTCCAAATAAAGTCATGTTGGGGGTTAGGGTTCAACATATGAATTCTGGGGAGACACAATTCAGCCCATAGCACCAGTCAACATATTTTAAAGTTCTCTAGCAATTGTTCATGCTTGCTACCTATGTGTGTTTTCTCATTTAATTTTTTCTATAGACTTAGGAGGCAGGGAATATTCTCCCCATTTTACAGACTGTGAAAAAGGGAGTTGCAAGAATTTAGAGAAGTTTTTAAAGTCCTCCTACATATGTTGGTGACCCCAAAGCTAAAACCCCAGGTCCACCTTCTCTGTCTTGCACTGTGTTGCCCCACTGTTCTTGGCACCTCACCTTTGGTGGCTGACCAACTCCTGAAGGCTCTGTGACCCTTGGGGTGTGTGTGGGGGGGGTCTCAGCCTGCATAGGGCTTGGCAGAGCTTCTTGGGTTCGGGAAACAACCCCTGCCCCAGGGAACCCAGTCTGAAGAAGAGATGTGGAGAAGGAGGATTTGGGTGGAGAATTTATCTAAGTCAGTTTGAGAAAATTAATTTTTAAAAGTTTTTTAAAAATCTTTTTCTTTAAAAAAAAAAAGTGGTAGTCAACTTCCCAGGGTAGAATTATTTAGTTATTTAGGGAAATTAAAGTGTATTATCTACATGGGGAAATCTGAACCTCCTCTCTTCATAGCTACCTTTCCTAGACTCAATGCCTTCATTCTCTCATTCATTTCTTCATGGTCTGCTATGATCAGGGCTCTGTGTAGACACAGCGAGCACTGAGGAAAATGTGTTTGAATCACTGTGGCAGACTTCTGGAAAGTGTCACGGAAAAGGAGACTGGTTAACATTATGAGAATGCATCGGTTGAATGGTTCATTAATTTAAGTACACTTTCGTTTTTCCACCCCATCGATCTGGTCTTTTAGATGGAGCCACAGAAAGTTTGAATGCTTAGAAACTAACTTGCCCCTCAGGTGACAAGAGGAAGTGAACATGAGCAGCATTCTGTCACTTGGATCTTGTGTACCAACAGCTCGGTGGGAAAGGTAAATCAAAGCAGGAGCCAAGTTCAACAGCTTATATTTGAACTAGTTGATGTGTTTTCTCTTTAACTTATTATAAGTAACATAGAAACATGGGTTTGATACTGGCAGGGGCCCTCAAACTTTTTAAACAGGGGGCCAGTTCACTGTCCCTCAGACCGTTGGAGGGCCGTTGGGGAGTGCGGCGTACATTCCACGCATGCGCACTGTGGGCTGGGGACGAGTTGGCTGCTAAGCAGGACAGGCAGCGGTGGCAAAAACACCCGGCTGGCTGGATAAATGTCCTTGGCGGGCCGCATGTGGCCCACGGGCCGTAGTTTGAGGACGCCTACTATAGAGTATCAAATGATGTCCATGGGTGAGCTAATATTTGTCTGCCAAAACTCTAATAGCTCATCTTTGCTTCCAAGCACTCTCAGAGACTACACTCAACTGAGTATTCCTTTGCACTCGGAGAATCACATACATTATATAATTTAATCTTCATAAAGACCTACGAAGGTATGGTGATTTCCATGTTGCAAAGGAGCAAACTGATGCTCAGAGAAATGAATGATGAGTGAGTTCTAGCTCCTGTAAATTTATTGGGGTCATGTCTACAGATGTTCATCATATTCCCTGCGCTCAGTGAAGTACCAGTTATTATACTACAGATGCTCAGTGTTGTTTGTGAATTTACTGAATGGTAACAGAGTCAGATCTCAAACTCAGATTTTTGTGTCTTTTGGCTGCACTTTTCTTTGCACATCGAGATGACTTCTTATTCAGTAATCCTAACCTCAATGGAAAGAACAAGTTTAGGTGATTTGATGCCAACCAGCAGTGTACCCTTTCTCTGCTTCGGTTAACTCACTGTAAACGTGCAGGTGCTCACACCAATGGTGACTAGGGTTCCTTCCAGTCTAAGAATGCTGTCTCAGGCTAAGAAGTTAAAAAAGGCAACACACATAAGAGAGAGAAACTCACCTCTCAGTTTCCACCATGACTGGGGAGAACTACAGAGATGTGGACTGGGTACAGTTAGGTGTATAAACAACCCCACTCCCATCGCTAGCTGTCTTATGAACTCAATGCCAGAGGGTGAGTTTCAGGTCATTCACGATGAAACTCAGAGCTGTAACCGTCATTCTATTTTCCAGGTCCTGGCTGGTGACCTCCCTACCAGAACAGGCCATTTGTTTCTCCAAGTTCTCTTTTCTCCTGCAGCCTAGGAGTTAGACATGCTACATTATAATTACTCAATCAAAATACATTCTTGTTTCTCTGACTTCATTTGATAGAAGTAATAACTAAAAGGTCGGTTTGATTGGTAAGAGATAATAAGGAAAAAGCTGCCTACTCCAGTAAAATCCATTAAGCACTGTAAAATAGTAGTCTACCCCTTTTTTGTTTTTCTCTCAACTGTTACCTCTCTGTGGTTCCCTAAAGACCCCCCTGACAACATGCTTAGGCTAAATATGTCGCCCCTCTTGCCTAGCAGCAATGGGTGGATAGCTCTTGGGGGAGGGGTATTTTACCACCATAACCTTCACTCCCCAAAAGGCTTAATTTGTTAGCTATTCTTTTGTTATTATTTTAAAGAGCTGTGGCTTGATTTTTGTTATAGAGGTGGGGGAAGACTGGCAAATTGAGAGGAGAGAGAAAAGAGTAACATGATATTACCTCCTGTAGAAAAATGTGTTTTGGGTGTCAGGAACTGACAGGGGAAAAACACACAGACATTCATGTCGAAAGACTTGATGGAAGCTTAGGGGACTAATCCTGATGCTTACTTTATTTTCTTTTTAATGGGATGTCAGTTCTGAAGAATAAACAGTCTTTCCTGAATCCAGAGTTATAAGCACTTATTTGTCTAGATAAAGTACAGAAAAGAAATATTGTGTGCTGCGGCCCATAAGTCATCTTCATGGCCTTTCAGGTAAACTACCAAGGATTTTTACTGTTCAACTCAGTGGAACACAAATTGGTAAACTGAGAGCTAACCGATCATGGCCATTGAAGCAGTCCAAAGCTGACACCCCAAATTTCATCTTAATCTGAAATGCCAGCATCAATTACCCACAACAGGGGATGCCCACAGAAAGGGCAGCACACACCAGAGGCTTCCAGGAAAGCAGCATTTCGGGGAATTCGTCTAAATCATTCAAAGAGTTTTCCTTTTTAAAAATTGTACCTGCCATTAAAATGGAAAGCAGAGATTAAGGTGGCTTTGAGTTCCAGTCCAAATGGAAAATCTGAAGACTGATGGTCAGAACCAAATGTACGAATGGCTACGAGCATATATTTTTGAGCTGTTTCATCAGCATCATCTGGAAAGTAGGACCATACCTGGGCTATAGTCTTAAATGTTTCTGGGCTATATCTGATCCAATTGATTTCTTTATGAATTTTGTTTTTCTTTTTGAGTGACTATTATGTAGCAAGCATCCTGCCCAAGAGCTAAGGCCATAGAGATAATGCAGACTGTCTCTCCCCGCCTGGAGCCCACAGTCTAGTGGGAAGATAACATATGTATAACTGTGACACAATAGACTAAGGGCCATGGGAGTAATTTGATTACAAGTTCCATTTCACTGGAGTCCTGGGGAGTAAGTCATTCATTCTGCCTGGAGAGATGGGGAAGGTTCTTGGACTCCGTGACATCACCCAAATCCTCTACCTTCTCAAACTTTTTCTCACCCCACATAGCCCTGACAACAGTAGAAATAGAGGCCCCTGTAGCATACTCTATGTATTTGAAAATTATAAATCAAACTAAGAGACTGATAAATAAATTATGTTTTATCTCCATGCATTGACAAATAGAATTGCATCACCACCTGGAAGGCCAAGTTTGAATTTAAACTTTTAGAAGTTCATGTGGTATCATGGGGTGAGCAGGCCCCACTCCTGGCTCCTGCCTTAAAGCCAAGGCATCTTCTAGTCCTGCCCTAGCTCCGGCCTGCGTTATGGAGGGTCTCTGTGTTCCTTTGGAACCTGGCAGATTGCTCAGTCCTTAGGAGGGTAGACTAGGGAAGAGTACGCGCAGGCCCAGAGGTCTGGCTCGGGGATGTTTGGGCAGGAAATTCTGGGGTCCTGGTACCCAGAGCATGATCTTGGATGGGTGCACCACCTCCAAGTGGGTACATCTCCATGGTCGCACACACCCATCACTCCATGTGCAGAGGTGCAGGTCCTCTGCCATGCAGCCCGCAACAGGAGCCTTACTTGGACAAGACAAGAACAATACCCTCTCTTCCCTTCCTGATCTTGCTCTAACTAAAACCTAGCTAGCTTTTCCTTGAGGAAATTACCTCTCTGAAGCCCTCTCAAGAGGTGCTTGCTTTCTATCCAGCTCATCTTAAAGATGGGCTGAGTGTCCTGCTCCTTGCCGCCACTTTTAGACCATTCTCCCACCCTCTGCCATCTTCGAAGGTTAAGCCCTAGGTCTATATCCACTGCAGCTTCTCTTTGTGACTCTCATCTACAAACCTACAGTTCACTTGCCCTCATTTCCTAAGGACTTTTTAGCATCTGGATCACTACCACTCTCTCCAGCACAGTCTGTGTGAAATTGTTGGTGATTTCGATTTCCACCTCGGTGATCCTGCTCCATTCCTTAACATGTCTTTCAACAAGCTTGTCCTTCACCTTACCTCAGTCAATCATTCTTGTAGGTTACATGCAGGACTTGTCATTTTCAATAACTGCACACCTTCCATAATGTCAATTTCAAGCTGTTCTCCTACTTTTTCAAGTAATTCTCTCTAATACTCTTATTCCCACAAATCTTCAACCACATCAGGACTTCCAATCCATTGATCCTATCACCTCTACTTTCACTCTGTCCTGTACCCATCTCAGTTCCTCACTCCTATCCTTACCCATCTTAAATTCCATGACCAATCCTTTAAAAATGTTTCTTACCATCATCCCAATCTCCCTTATTCAACTCTCCCTTTATCACAGCCCTTAGAAATGCCCAGCTCTGCTTAACTCCAGTCCTCCTTTTACTCTGTGGCTGTATGCATAGAATTGAAAGTTTTGGGAAGCACAAATTCAAGCTGCTTGATTTCACTTTAAATTCATGGCCTCTAACTTTACGTAGACCCTTAGTGCTGCCCAGCAATCCTTCTCTGCTTTCACCGTACATTCTTTCTTTCCTACATGACTGCTTCATACCTTTTGCTTTTTCCTAGAGCTTCAGACCTTTCCACCTCTGCACTCTCTGTTGATAACCTGGCTTCCTGTTTTGACTGAGGAGGCAGAAACAGTCAGAATAGAACATCCACATCTACTCACCTGCTTGCGTTTGAATCCATATTCTCCATGTTCTTGCCTGTTACTCCATTTGAACTATTTTTGCCCCTTGCTAGGGAAAAATCCTCCACTTGTGCATGGCACCTCATCCTTTCCTGCCTACATAAAGACCTCATTCCAACAATTGTTCCCTATTCTTCTATATCATCAATATTTTCCAACCTATTGAATTATTCTCATGAGCATATAAATGCTATTTCTCTCATCTTTCACAAAAGAAGAAAAAAAAGCTCTCTTGCCACAAACTCTCTCCACTATTACATAGTTTCTCCACTGCCCTTAACTTAATGTTTTGATCTCTTTCCTCCCATTATTTCTTGAACACACTCCATTCAAGCTTTTGACTGAACTACTTGACTAAAAATACTGTAGACAGGATCACTTAGAACCTCCATGTTGCTAAATCTGGTGGTCAGTTCTGTACCATATTAACTTGATCTATCAGTGGCTTTCATAGATTTTTTGGCAAAAATGGCTACCAACAGTTCTTTCCAACCCAGAACACATATGCTGCTCCTCCCATCAAAAGGTGAAGCCTATTTCCCTGGTGGAATCTGTGACTTGGTTTGACCAACAGGGTGCAAAGGAAGTAATGCTTTGCCAATTCCAAGCCTAGGACTTTGCTATCTCAAACTCTATAGATATAGATATAGACATAGATATATAGATACAGATAGATATAGATATAGATTAGATAGGTAGATAGACAATTTTTGAAATGCCTAGTGCCTTGCACTTAATACATTACAGTGTATGCTCAATAAACAATGGCTAATAAATCACAGATTGTAGAATGTTGAGAGGGCCTTGAAGAATGAATAAGAATTCAGGGGGAAAGAAGATGGGATGGAAAGCAAAGGCAGAGAGGCATTAAAATTCATGGAATGTTTGAGATGCCAAGTGGCCCTGTGTGTCTCAAATATTAGGATAAGAAGAAAGCAATGATGAAGGTTGAGCCAGATTATGAACAGTCATGAATTCCATGTTATCTGTTCAAGTTTGGATTTTATCCTCCGTAGATTAAAGAGCTTATATGAGTATAGCTTCCAGATGGAACCTTTTAAGTGCAGGTCTTATGTCACGTTATCGCTCCAGGACCTACAATGCTTCCTCCTTATTTTCCATCCCTGATCTTTCCTTTCTGACTTTCTTTCTACATTTTACTTCCCAACTCCCAGCTTGTCATCTGGGTTCATTGGACTGTGAACATATTGTGTTCCTGCTAGGCACTCTTTATTAGTTCTGTTCTTCCATTTGTAATATTCTTACTACTTTCACCCCCTTATACATTCTATTTATTCTTCAAGGTCTGCATTGCTCCAAGAGGCTCCAAGAATCCTTTCCAATCATTTTAACCGACAGAATTTTCTCCATTCTCTGAACTCCTCTTTTAATTCTAGTTAATACAACATGGTATAGTACCCGATCATTCTCTGTACATGTTATACATGTTTACTCTTAAAAACCCAAGTGTGGAATGAACCTCTTGAAGTAAAGATCTATATCTTATGATACATTTTGGTATTCTTTGCAGTTTTCATGTAGCTGGCAGGGCAGTGGTTGTGAGCTAGTTATGCAAGACAAACCCAGAGTGTCTGCTGTCAGAGGTTGGGTGGGGATGGGTGGTAGAGGAGAATCCTGGCGGTGTCAGTGGTGCCCATGACTTATATACAAGGAAGTATTTATTTTATTCTTAGACCTCTTCTAAATGTCCCCTGTCAAAAGAGCAGAGTATGGTCTTCCCCCACCCCCATGGCCAACATAGGATTTCAAATATACAGAAATGTAGGTCACAAAGTGCAAAGAAGGAAAATGGGATTATAGCACCAAAAAACAGAGAAATAAGGTTACTGAAGTGGGCATTTTTATAAGCCTTTGCTTCTGCTCTGGTATCATGGATTGTGGAAGTAGAAACACCAGCAGTCAGAGCTGTGGAATAGCTAAAAATCAATTTAAAATCTGAACCATGCACAATTGCAAGAGGAAGAGCTGTGAATTTTCTGCAATTGGTATGAAAAGCCAGTGATAAGAGGAAGCTGTGAGTGTAGTGCAGAATGGCATGAAACTAAATCAAAGAACACTGAACAAGTACACAAAGTAAAACTTAATGACAAAAGAATATTTTACATTGGTTTACCAATTTCTTGATAAGGAAAGTTGGAAAGCTAATACCAGAACCAAACTATCCATCATAACATTATAATAAATATAATTCCCATGAAGATTCTTTTCCTGCAAAATGATTCAGATATTGCTCAAGTTTGAATAACACTGGTGTGATGTTCCCAAAGTCAGGGAACTTGGCTTCCAACCAATCTATGCCTACTTCTATCTGCTCATTTCTTCATTTATGCACAACAAAAATATTAGAAAACGTATGTATGTTCCAGCTTCTCAGTGAGCTTAGGCAAATGTCTTATACTTCTGGAACTCAGATTACTCAACTGTAAAATGGGGATAACAATTCCTATACTGACAATCATATAAGGTCTAGGAAGAATCTGATGAGACAGTGTGAAAAGGAATTAAACTACAAATATAACTTACATAAGTTTGTTTAACTTATTTAAACCTGCTTTAAGTAATGTGGTAATTATCTTGGCGCTACAACTGCAGAAACCATCTTTTGATCTTCTAAGCCACTATCGAAACCATGACGAGCGCTCAATCATCCATTCCAAGTGCTTTCAGCGCTCCATATGTGGGTCAATTTTACTGGAAAACTGTCAAATATCAATTGGGATTAGTCTGATTCCATTGATCTTTTCACTCAGTTAAATGGAAAATATTAGATTCAGAATTTATCACATGAAAAAAGAAAGAAGAAAAAGGCTCTGTTGCTTATAAACAGATCCAGATGGGGGTAGAGACGACTGCAGTGAACTGCTCCCTTGCATAGACGCTGCCTCTCCAGAAGGCCCTGCCTTGTCAATTAGCATCCAGGTGGATTCAGAGAGCACCTTTCCCTGGTGCCAACGTTCAACATGCTTTATAAAGATGGTTCCCCATTCCTTCCCTTCATGCGCAAGGGCCTGACTTTAAGAAAACATTGCTGAGTCATTGTACACTCAATTGTTAGTGTAGCCGGAATATTAGCACATGCATCTTTCTAGCCCAAGGATGAAAGAGGTGAGTTCTCTTACTCTACTTTTTAGTGGTCTCTCAAAGAATGAAAGAATCGAAGATGTATAACGACTTTTTCTGGCTTAGCTTCTCACGCATAACCAAGCTCCTTCTTGCATGTGAATGGGCCATTTTAGAAGCAGGAAAAGAAATCCTATAATTATGTGGAATATTTTTTAACTCCATTACAGTAAGTCCTCATTTAACGCCATAGATAGGTTCTTGGAAACTGTGACTTTAAGTGAAACGATGTATAATGAAAATTATTTTTTTTTGTTTTGTTCAAGTTATTAATGAACGATGTTATTCAAGGACCTGCTGTATGCTCTTTTGCTTAAAGTCCAAGTTCCCAAGAACCTATTGACAAGTGCAGACTTGCTGTAGTAGGTTTTTAGTGTATACATAACGTCAGAGGAAAACAAACATCTCTCAGGACCTGGTTGATTGCCGGCAATATCACCCAATAAATAGAGAACTTCTCCCCTGACCCAATGCCTGTAAAAGCTCTGTTGCAGTTGTCCCTGCTCTCCCCTCATGTGTGACACACTTATCTGTATTGAGCTTTAGACTTTACCAAGCATTGTCCTGGCTCTTTCTCTTTTCATAATCACAACAACTCCATGAGGTTGTGATTTATAGAGGATAATTCCAAAGGATGAATTGATCCTCAGGGGCTCAGTCAGCTTGACTGGAATTTAGGTCTTCTGACTCTCAGGATTTTGCTGGTGACTTTTTGAACCATTTCGTGTGCAGGAAGGGGGACCTAGCACCAGGTGATAGACAAATTGTCACAGCACCTTGGTGCTCTATGTGAGTCACCTTACCACCAACTTCATTTGTGGAAATTCACAAAGGAATCCCAGAACTTCACAACTTATTTATTACAGTCCTTATCATTTAAGCACTTTGTCTACCTTGACAGGGTGCACTACATAGCTTGATATATCGTGAAAATTCTTCTAAGTTCTCTTAACCCATTATATTAAAAACCACGCCTTCCCGTTGTGGGCACTGAACAGTGTTATGGGGGCTGTTCTACAAAGAATGCACTCTGAGGTCACATTGATGATAATGCAGTGTTTGGAATGCAGAAGAGGATACTGCCACGCTAATGCTGGTGAGATCACACCTCAAACGTAACTTTCAGTTCAGGACATTGATAAAATAAAATATCATCTGTGTTCAGAAGATTGCACCTCCACCACTAGGTCCTAGGGATTTGGGTTTAGGAATGAAAAAATGGAGGGAGAACATGATCGCTGACTTCACATTAGGAAAAGCTGTCAGAGGGAAGACGGATTGGAGTCACTCTGTGCTGCCCTCCAGAACCAAACTAGGGTCAGTGAGTGGAAGTCACGGGGAGGTGGACCGGGGCTCCGTGGAAGGAAGAGCTTGCTAAACTAGGAGATCAGTTCACACTGGAGTGAGTTGCTTCCGGAGGCAGGGGGCTCCCAGGTACCAGAAATGTGCAAGCGAAGGCAGAGCTGTGCTTTGCCAGAGCTGTCACTGCAAGTGTTCAGGTACTAGAAGGAGATTTAAGGAAATAACGTCCCAGATCCCTTTTATTCCAGATATTCTCAAGTCCTAGGATTCACGGCCAAACAGCCTGTGCTCTGAGGCTTCTCTCTTATTTTCAGACCCTCTAAACCAGCTTTCTAGAACACCTCCACCCATAGGCAAGCAGGAATTTACTGCTTTTGGATATCTCTTTGAGTTTGTTCTCTCTTACTCCTTCCTTTTTTCCCTCCCATTTAGGCAGAATGAATTTATTCCACAGTGGAAATGTAGCCGTCCTTGAATTTTTCATAAACTGTCCTGGAATTTAAGGTAAATTTTCAGTTTTCCTTTTTATAGAACACATTGTATCACCCTCATGGGGGATACTGATAATGGAAAAGGCCATGAATGTGTAGGCGGAGGGGATAGATGGGGAATCCCTGTATCTTTTTTTCAATTTTGCTGTGAACCTAAAAACTGCTCTAAAAATATAAAATCTATTAAAGAAACAAACATAGTTTGTGCAAAAGGACCTTGACCCTGCCACGTTTCTGAGAAGGGCATAGTGCGGGTCTTTCACGAGCTCTTCTGGTCTTTTTACCAGCAGGAGAGAAATGGCACTCGAAACTTCAGGATTGAGCTGAGTGTAATATAGGGAGTGTTTGCAAAGATATGGACAGGGATTAGGAATATGCATTGTGCAGAACCCAGGGTCTAATCGTAGTAGATGAAGTTACCACCCTATTCCTGCAAAAGCAAAAGGAATAGTTTCCCAAACCCACTCAGGGTCCCTGCATGGGAAGAAGGACTGGGTGGGCCTGGCCTTTGGTGGAGGGCCCCACCCAGCCCACAGCTTGGTGGGGACGGAGCAGAGGAAAACATTCCTCATCTTCACTTTCCTCCCAGGCTCTGTCACCTACTAGTGCCTCCTACGGGCAGAACCAACTGGAAGCCAGTGGCAAGGGCACCGGTGGATGCTGTCCACATGCTGTGATGCTCACAGAGTGCAGGACACAGTGGAGAGTAGACATGGAGAGGCAAGTGGAAAGTGTCCAGCACTGTCCTTTCCTAGAGCGCCAATCTAGGTGGCCATACACGATCTGCTGTCCTTGTAGCCCGGAAAGTGTCTTTCTGCAGAGTCTGCATAATTGACTAAGACTTGTAACTAGCCCTAAAACGGGATTAAGAGTGGTCATTGTTTTAAAAAGAGTTCTATTTCCTGACTATGGTTAACTAAAAAATTTTTCAACAATAAATATTTTGGTGGCAATCCTATCTGGGTCCACTTAAGAAAGGATTTTTATAATGGGAAATTTTTTGAAACTTCCGTTTCCCCAAAAGCCCAGAATCGAATGGCTCCTTCTTTCAAAGAAGCCACAAGAGTCTTCTTGTCCCTTTCTCACTCAGCCATGTTGTATTGTCTCCATGGTGTGAAATCTCTGAAATACTTTCTAATTCCATTCCAAATGCTCCTTTCAATAAAACTTTGCATCATCTTTCTTAGATAATGAAGATATTTCATTTTGTTAAATGGGTTAAATGTAAGGAAAATTGTTTCAGTATTTGTTGCTAATAGAAAACACATATTCTGTTCACAGGATACGAAATCCCATGATGTTGGGGGAATCAGTGTGGTTATGAATGGAGGTGGGGGATGGGCTAGAAGGCTATCCCAGATTCTGTGTACCTATTTCCTCCTCCTCACCCAGCGGAATTATCAGAGAACTAGTGAGTCTGATATTTAAACATAAATTCTCTTGTAATTTGGTGCTCTTCAATGGAGGTTTTCAGAGCTCAATTTCAGTTTCATCTCAAAGTGGAATTTCAGAGTTACTTGACAATAACAGGTTTGCTCTTGAAAAATGAAAGTGGAAAGTGAAGTCTGGATCCCCCCACCCGACCCCACTTACCCTACTGTGTAGACTTTCAGCCTCTTGCAGAGTAAAGAGCAAGCTCACTGTTGATGGAAACACAGTGAGCTACCTTGTGGGAATGACTTTAGTGTAGTTAAATGTTCACTGTAACAGAAATGTCCAAAGCTCCCTGAGAAATGCATAACACTAAAAGTGAAAACTTTACATAGCCTTGTGGATTCATGTATTCAAGCTCCTGTAAAGTTTAACATGCATTCTAACTCAAATGTGATATATACAGATAGGCCCTGATGGAGTCCCGTATTTTTTTTTTTTTTTGGAGTTCCGTATTTTTATTCTGGGTTTCTCTAGTATTGCATACGGGAAGGTTTTCTTTGTCTTTCATCTGACTAGAGGACCTGGATAAGATAATCAGGAAAAAAGATGTGTTGTGATATTTCAAAAAACAGATTCAGATAGTCTCTCAAAAAGAAATTCTCCGCAAATAATTAGCATAAGTCCCCTGGTTTGGGAGCCAGGTTGGAAGAAATTGGTAGATTTGGGATCGTTTAGATGCTAATAAGGAAGGTAGTTGCATTAGAGGTATCTAAGACATAAAATCTATTTGTAACTAATAAAATCTAAAGATCAAATCTTCTTTGGATTGTTGATTACTTTGAAATTAAATTCTATTTAAATGTGATAGAAAATTAAACTATTAGTATGATTCCTAAAAATTTTAGGGTAAAAGTTGGAAGGGAAAAATATGATTCATTGCCAGGAATTAGATATATAGGTGGTAGAATATTTGTTATCTTGTTGTCCTCGTTTAAAGAAGTAGTTTTTTAGATAGCACTTCTCAATTGCTCTATACTTGTTACATTTCAAGGATAGAAAGGACCTCAGTTTAGGTTTTAATATATGACTCTCTTGGTATTTACTTTCTTGATAAATATTGCTCAGTAGAAAAATTTTTTTCAGATTCAACATATTTCTTTTCCCAGAAAATACTCAAAGCAAATGCCTTTAGTAAGTAAAGCTAAAACTTGTACAAATTCATCAAAAGGACTTTTTCAGTTCAAATAATGAAAAGCTATCCATTGGTCAAATAATGGGGGTTGGGCAGAGGAAGAATCCAGAATATATTACATGTTATACCAGTTCTTGCGTGAATATATCTTGGGAGACAGCCTGCTTGGTTCTTTTGCAATAGAGTTGGTTTGGAAAATGACATAAAACCTTCACTATATCATGTGCATTTTGTACACTTTACAGTGTTTTGCTAATAAAAATATGGAAAGGGTTTGTCAGAGTGTGAAAATGACAAATGATTACATATAAATTTTTTATGTTTCAGGTGGGAATGGAAGGCACAAAATGGTGTACAATGGTCACACTTTCACTTAAATTCTTGTCACCATTTAACAAATAAGATCATAAATTGCCCTGTTTAGTCCCTTTTTCCAAAGTTATTCTTCAGTGGAAGAAAAATAAAAACAATAATATAGCTAGCAATTTGCAAGGAATAAGAAGTTGTTTCTGTATTTAGGCCAATGGTAAAAATGTAGCATTTCCTTTCAGAACCCTGAAGAAGTACACAGGGCCAGGATTGGCCAGGATATGGGCATGCTTAGTTTCCAAGGTCATATTTATCACATGGGTGACCTTGGATAAACACAAAAACTTCATTATGTATCATGACACTAACTGCTTTAAAATTCTTCCACAGTTCCCTGTCATTTGAAGACGACATTCTCATCACTCTGACTGGCATGCAAGATATTAAATTTCACAACCTGGCCCTTGCCTACCTCTTTAGTCTTATATCCCAACACCCATACATCCAGCCATCACCACAGTTGTATCACAAATAATTATCGTAGCTCCTAAGTGAATTGTGTCCCCAAGCCCACCTGCCTTTCTTTAACTCACTCATTACATATTTCTTGGGTACCTACTCTGTGCTAGATAAGAATAAATGATGCATAAGTCAACATGATCCAAAGTCTTGTGCAATTTATGGTCCAGTGAGGAGAACAAAGAAAAATAACAACCCCTACCTCTGCCAAAAAATTAAATAAATATAAAGATAAGAAAATTACAAATTGCGATTGGTGTTGGGAAGGAAGAAACCTAAGTGTTGATATGAAGACTAAAAGGGGGACGGGGGATGTGGCGACATTTAGAATATGCCAGGTGAAGACCCAGGGCAAAGGCTGCCAGACAGAGGAAATAGCATATGCAAGTTTGAAAGTGAGAAAGACTTTCTCAGGTTCAAGGAATTGAATAAGGCTAGTGCAGCTGGAGTACTTGCCCTGGGGGAAACCATGCAAGGCGAAGATGAAGGGGGAGCCAGGTGTCAGATCACGCAGGTCCTTGTAGCTCATGGCAAGGGCTTTTATTCCAAGTGCAATTAGAAGACATTGGTTGGGTTTAAGCAAAGGGGTAATGTGATTCAATTTATGTTTTTAAAAGATTGCTCTGGCACATATATGGTGAAAGAATTAAGCAAAAACAAGAGAGAAAGTGGGTGGGCCGTTACTTAGGAGGTTATTCTGGAAGACAAGAAAAGGGAGGATAGTGGATGGATTCAAGAGATATATAGAGATAGAATAAACAATGCAACTGAGGTTTTGTCTTTCCGACTACTTCCTACTGCCTTAAGGGCTCAGCCTAAGCACCACCTCCCCTACAAAACTACTCTGAAGGCCCCTTAATTCCCACAAGGTTAGAGACCTCCTCCTGTTCTCTAAGTAGCCTATATATATCCTGCCTCTACAGAGAGACATACCATGATATTGTCCTGCTTGTCTGCCTTCTGTAGGACTGTGATGTCTTTAGGACAGAGGCTGTGTCTCCTCCATGTCTGTATCCTCAGCCCACGCACAGTGCATAAGAGGTGCTCAAACGATGGCAGCTGTGTGGGTGTGAATCGTGCCCTCTGGAGTGTTAGAGAGCTCTTCACATGCCATGAGCCCCTGAGCAGGAGCCAGACCCGGGTGCTCAGGATTGATTCTGATATTGAAAGAGCTGTGGAAGAGCTACTGTATACTCAGGACACCTACGGCCGTTAGAAGTGACCAAGAAATCTCAGACGGGAAGCCAAATTGATTTTTCCAAGGCCATTTCAGAGGAAGGAGTTCTTGACTAAGGTGGACTCTCTCAAAAGTACTTGGAAGTTCCATTTCGAAACCCTGCTGCGACAATTACAGTTCAGAAACGCTTGCTGGCAACATATAGCTTAGCAGGCACTGTCATTTTTGACAAGGGGTTTGCATTTGTCGGTTGTGTGTCTGGGAACTGCTGGACAGAAATCATAACCAAGCTGTCAGCACAGCCTCCCATTACCTTCAAGCAGATTCATTTTAATTCACCTCCATAAAGATTTAAGCACCTAACATGCTCCAGGTGTTGTGCCTGCCTGTTAGGGTAGGGACAGACGTCAGGATATTTATAAACGGTCTCTGTTTCCGAGGAACTCGCAGTACTGTTGGAGAAACAACTAAATAAGCAGTTACAATCAAGGGTGTGTGTATATGTATGCATGTATAGTCACGTACCACATAATGATATTTCGGTCAATGAAGGACTGCACGTACCACAGTGGTCCCATAAGATTATAATGGAGCTGAAATTTTTCTATCACCTACTGACATGATAGCTGTTGCAATGTTATAGCTCAACACATTACCTTTTCTATGTGTAGATATGTTTAGCTACACAATACTTACCATTGTGTTACAATTGCTCACAGTATTCAGTACAGCAACACATACTATATGGGTTTGTGGCCCAGGAGCAATCACTAAACCATGTAGCCTAGACGTGTAGTAGGCTAGGCCATCTGGGTTTGTGTAAGTACACTCCATGGTGTTCTCCCAAAGATGAAATCACCTAATGACACATTTTTCAGAGCATATACCCCTCATTAAGCAATGTGTGACTGTGGGTGTATATCTATACACACACATACTCACACATACACACATATGTATGTATAAGATTATATGTATATACCTGGTGGGAGAAAATGTAATAAGATCATTTATATCCTATTCAAAAAAAGAGGGTGTATATTTGGTCAGAAAGAAGCTTAGCTTGAACCAGATCAGTAGGAGTTCGTTATCAGTCTCTGTTTGTCAACTTCCCAGAGGCAATGAAGCCTAAGGTTTAAGGTCATCGGCTCCACAGCTAGACTGTCGGGTTCAAATCAATTACTTTACGACCCGTGCAGCCTCTGCCAAGTTATTTAACAACTCTTCACTTCAGTTTACTCAACTGTAAAATGGGATAATAATAGCACACACCCTGCAGTGCTGCTGTGAGAATTAAATGAGTTAGTACACATGAATATGGAAACCTCCTTCCAGACAGACGGAATAGAGTGAGCAAAGGTGATGGACATGCACAGGATGTCAAAGAAGAGCAAACCTCTGATGTAGACAGAGTACGGGGTGTGTTTGGAGAAGGAGCTTGGAGGGGAGATTAGAAACACAATCTGTGGCCCAGATCCTGAAGGGTTTTACAGCCACATAAGAAACTTGGATTTTATGCTATAAGCAATGAGAGCTATTAATGACTTCAAATTAGAGAGGGGTATGGTCAGGTTAAGTCTTAGAAAAATTCTTCTAGCAAAAATAGAATGACTGGACTAGAGGAAGAAAGAAATGAGAGGCAGAGAGTCTGCAGGTGGTTACAACAGTAATCCATGAGATATGATTTAAAACCTGAAACAGCACAGCAGCGGTAGGGAATGCTAGCCTGCTAAATTTAAGGTTTCCCAAACATTTTGATCATGGGAATCTTCTTTCCTTATATAATGTTCCAAGGATGCTTCAGGACTCACTTTGGGAAATGCTGGTTCAACACCTACTAATTTTTTATATGTTTTGTCTCCTTACATCCTTCTGCATCTTAGATTGCCTATTCCTATAACCCAGTAGGAAATCATGATCATAAACAGAGGTACTTGTAAATTATCCAATGACAGACTGTTCAGCAGATCAATACATGAGCAAGTGCTCCATAGAAACCGAGTTTATGCTGAGCTCTCTGCATTTGCACACCAGCCAGTCCCCTGCCATGATGCTCTCTCCTCTTGCCTGCCAGAGGAACTTTGTGGAGAGAACAGTGTGATAAAAGTTGTATTCGGAGAATACTAATCTGTTGTTGTTACATATTTTAGATTGGAGAGAGAAAAAATGATGCTCTGGAGGCTTAGCATTTCCTTTCCAGTGCATTTGGCCCAGTTCTCTCTGAAGACAAAATAACAACAAATCCTTAGAATGTGCCAGACATAATTCTAAATGCTTCACACACACACACACACACACACACACACACACACACACACACACTTTAATCTTAGCACTAATGCTATAAGGCAGACACTATTTCTATTCCTACTTTGTGGATGAGTAAACCGAGTCACAGAAAAAGCCAAAGTCACGTAGCTCGTAAAGAACAAAATCAAGAGAGTCAATAGCAATAGCTGGTGTTTAATAAATGCTGGATGAATGTGTGAGTGTAAGAGTAAGGGAGTGAACAGAATGAATGAACAAGAGATTGTAGTAAGAGCTTAAAAAGTAAGAAGAGACTACTGCTGTTCAGGTTAAAGACAGCACTGGGAGCCAAAATGGGAGACGAGACCCCTCGTTAACCTGGCTAGTATCCCAAGAAATTACTCTCCAAATGGAGAGTTTGAAGTAGAGCTAGTAAAGCAAGAGTGAAATTTACTCAAGATTACAGAAAATATGGCACATTGGGAACGTTAACACATTTCTCTGCTGTCAAGATCAAGCCCTTGTAGTATTATTGGCTCTCATAAGTGGCATTTGAAACAGATACCATTTCAGCTGCAAAGAGTTTGCTGAGTGAGGTCCAAGAAATGTTTTCAATTTGCTGTATTTTGTGACCTTGAGAATAGGAATGACATCTGTATATTTAGAAAAAGATGCAGAATGTGTCTGGCAAAAGACTTGGTGACAGCTCTAAACAAGACATAAGAACTTATCTGAGCCTGCCAATAGGCTCTGACTTAACTACTACGTATCTAGCCCTCTGTGTTAGATGTTCATGCACAAATACCATCAATCGATAAACAGTCCTGGAGTATATGCTAGTGCTAAGTATTAGGAACCCAAAATGGATAAGATATAATCCCTAATCTCAAAGACCTCCTAATCAACTTGGAGGAAGATAATACAAACTTAACTTTTACCCAGTAAGGTATGGTATGATGGTAATATTGTATGTGCATTTTATAATAAAAAACAATATACATTTGTTGTACAAATGTACAACAAAAATTCAAGTGAGCATAGCTCAACAGGAATTTAGGTCTGGAGAAGGAATTTTAGGTGGGTCTAGATTATTAAAGCAGTGCATGAGGAGGACGAGAACATTTCAGGAAGAGGGAGAAGCAACAGTATCAAATGCTGATAAAATACAAGGGACACCATGAAGTGGGAAAAAAAGGCTTTGGGCTTCCGCATTAAAAAATTTTACTGACCTTGAATTATGAAACATTGTTCAGAGTATAACGCTAATTACAAACCTATTTCTTCTGAAAGCAGAGTCCACTCTTAGATCTTCATGATTAACTCCTGCAAACTTTCTACATTGGGATTCTTTTGTCTTCAGAGCCCAAGAAATGTTCTCTTAGGTTTCTAATTCTTTCATTCCCAAGTTTGGCATCAAGAGGTGTCCTGGGTCATTTGTTCAGACAACATAGAAACGCTGCCTCCTTACTAGTTTAGAAGACTGTCCTTCTCTGACCTGTTCATGACCCTAAAGGAGGCACAGGTGACTGTCTATCCAATTAGGCTTGCCCCTATGCTAAAGAGGTAGGCCCAGGCCATTGTGTCTTCTTTGTGCTGTATGTTTATATAAGCACATAGCTCTTGTATCACAGCGGGCACCCTGGTGCTGACGTACAGCAAGCCCTGATTGCCATCAATCTGCTCCCAGAACCATCTACCCCACCATCACAAGATATCACTGTGAGGATGACATCTTTGGGGCAAGAATGACAATCTGATCAAAATGCATGATGAATGGGGCCTAACCACCATTCCATCACTCATGAGCAAGGAGGCAAAAATTGTCAAGGTAGGAGTGTCAGTTGTGGGGAAGGTAATTTCTGACAGGTGATTAATGCCAAGGAGCCAGCAATCATCCAGGTACTGCCAAGAGAAATGGGCAGTTAGATATGTTTTTTTTCAGTGACAGTGCCTCCCTTCCCCCACTCTTGACCTCTGGTTTTGCAATATGTTACAGCAAAGCCTCACAGATGACTATTTCTTTCCCACATTCTTAATATTTATGTCCCTCAAAATCTAGGCCTCTGCATTCTACACACATACACACACACACACACACACACACGCGCACGCGCGTGAAATGTAATTCTAGTAAGACTCCAATGCCCCATTATTTTTTGCAAATTGTTCTGCAGTCTATGTTACACTGATGGTCCTTAAGGAAGCACTAGGTCAGCCTGGCAGGGGTCAAATCTAAGCTTTATCCATGACCCTGAGCAAATGATCCGACTTCTCTGTGTCTAAGTTTCTTTGTCTATAAGAGGAGATTGTTTTGAGGATTAAAAGAGGATCTCACCTTCGTGGTTTATGGTCAATGCTTAACAAGTGCTAGGTAACATTATCATCGTACTTCTGCTATGCTTGTTAAACATGAGAGAAAATTTTCAAAACTGCACAGATCTTGTGGAACAAAGGGTACTTGAAGGAAGCAGGTACAATGGGCTAGAGCAAAGGGTACTTTGAACACCTGAATTATAGCAAAGAGGGCCTGGGTCCTTTGAGATGGGGCGTGGAACAAAACAGCAGAGAGTAGGAAGCCACACTTACAACTACTGAAAGCTGGTTTTCTTTTCCAGCTAGGCCCACGCAGAGACCCTATCAGCTTGTTCAAGACATGGAGGACTTAGCAGAGGCAGCACAGAAACCCAGGGCATGATCCCAGAGCTCAGTTGTGTAGCGAAGAGTTAGCAGAAATGCAGTTCCAGGTGTGGGCTCCCCGTGGGCACAGGGGTGGGTATGCTCAGAGCAGAGCACACAGTGGCACGTCTCAGGCTCCAGGAAAAAGACAGAGCCACACTGGTTACTTTAAAAGAGAGAATTTAATACAAAGAATTGCTAATTAGGCTTTGAAGAATTGAAAAGGCAAAAAAGAATTCTAAGGTACTACAGAGGCAGCAACTACAAGAAACAACTTTTAGCCCATGGGTTGAGGAGGATAAACAGGAAGAGGTTATAAGTATTCCAATTTGGGAACTTGGAGGAAAAGCCCAGTGGAAGTGAAAGTCAGGCATTCAGGGAGGGCACTGCTCAGTTGGTGCTGGGGTCTCTGAGGGGCTGTGATGTGGCTAGTTTTTAAACTGACTGCAAATGAGATTGAGTTGCTGATACCAGAACTCACGAACACTTACTAGGGTGGAGAAATGAGGTGGGGGTGCCACTGACAAGCAGAAATCCACAGGAAGGAAGGAGCAAGTCCCTTCTCCCTCCCTGAGAGCCTTGCAGTCTCTCTCTGGTGGTTCCTAAGAGGGAACCCTTCTGGACATGCCTAAGGAGGAGCCAGAGGAGCTGCTAGCAAAGTGGAAATGTCGTTTGCATAGTCTCAGCCCCCAGGTCACACCAGGCAGGGTACAGAAGCGGAGTGTGGAGCTGAAGTAACTGTCATACTGTCTCATCCAGCACTCGCCTGCCCAATAAACACCAACTCCCTACTGTGTGCCAAGCATCGAGGGCTGAGATGCAATACATTGTGCTCTAGGGACTCAGGCGAGGGGAAGGAGGGAAAAATGGGCTGTGACAGAAATGTGGAAGCTAAAGCAGAGCGCCTCATCCAGCATGCGGGAGGGAGGAGAGATGGGAGAGAAGCCACCCCGAGCTGAACGTTCAAAATGAGTAGGGATCTGCTAGAAGGAGAAAGTCCTGATATACAGAAGAATAAATCAGGAAGGGCCTCATATACCATATATGGAGTTGGATTTTTTCTCTTGAAGGCAATGAGGAAAATACCAAGAATTTTAATCTGACCTAATCAGATTGATGGTTTGATAAAGACATTTTGAAAGTGGTTAGAATGGCATCAGTATGGCCATTAGAAGAACATTGCGACGGTCTAGAATTTTAAGATTTAGTTTGCGTAATTAATGCATGTACAAAATAAAGATGATAAGAAAAGGTAGACAATGAGAAATCTCACTCTCTCCTGCCTCCTATGGATACACCTTCTCATTCTGTTCATGCTCTCATTGTTGCTTTAATTTAAACATAAGTAAATGTGAACATTTGTTTTTATTTTCCATCTTGTTTTTTGCACAGTCTTTTCTTACTTAAAACAACCCTAGAGTGAATAGGCTCCAAAGCGGGATTTCTGGGTCAGTGGATAAATGCTTCAGCAATCTTGGTAGGCGTTGCCAGATGCCGTGGCTGTTTTCCCTTTCTCGACGTCGGACTATTTTGTGCTCCCACCAGCATTACAGGTCAGTGCCTCCGTCTGGCCAACATAGTGTGCTGTAAAAACTTGGGGAATTTTCGCACTTGATCGTTGAGGAAAATGGAATGTCAATGCAGTCTTTAATTCAGAGTGAAATTGTGCTTTGTTATTTCACACGTTTAAGGGCCATTTGTGTTGCTTTTTCTGTGGTCTATTAATGTCTTTTAACCATTTTTCTATTCGGCTGTTACTCATTTTTATTTTCCAATTTCTAAGAGTTGTAAACATATTTTTCCCAATTTGTCATTTCCTTCTAAAGTTTGCTTTTGGTTTTTGTTTTGTTTGCCAGATGAGTCATAATTTCTTACATTTGGGTTACTAAAGAATCCGCACATTCTTTCTGTACATTTATGATTTCATTTTTACATTTAAAACGTTGATGCATTTGGAGTTTGCACTGGTATGCAATGGGAGGCATGGACTCAATGTGACCCTTTTTGGAAGGCCACCCCGTGGTCCGAACACCCTTTATTAAAATGTCCATTTTTACCTCACTGATTTGTGGTAAGCATTATTATTATGATATTTTAAATTTACTCATAGACTTTGGTTTTCTTCTGGAAATGTGTTCATTCTATTAATCTGTTCATCTATTCCTGAGGCAATATCACACTGTTTTAATTATTGATGATTTAAAATATATTTTAATATCAAATATTAATTGTACTACTAATTGTTCTTTTCTTTTTCAGAATTTCAAGTATGATTTGTCCTCAATGATCCAATTTCTTCTGTAGGTTCTAGTCTTGTAAATGTCGAAATGCCTCTTTTGCCTATTTTTCTAAAATATATATCACCCTAGTTTTTTAATAGAAATTACTGGATAACATTTAAGCCTTCCTTAATGACTCAGGATCTTTATTCTGAACATTAATTAATTCACAATTCATGAAATAATATAAGACCATTGGGCATGAAGTTCTATTTGCCTCTATATTAAGTGGGCCCAGATTGCAAATATTGCAGATGCTGTGTACAGCTTGTCACCTCCCTTGCTCCTAGTTGCTAATAGGAGGCCAACCAGGAGCCTCTCTGCCCTCTTCTAACCAGGTGCTAGTGGATGGCTGAAGGATTCTCAGATGCAGAAAATTCACAGGTTCAAGAGCGTTCGTTCATACCTTGTTGGGGTTCTAGCTCTGTAGCAATACTCAACAAACTCTGCTCTGACATTATTTTCTCTTCAGGTAGATTGAATCAGGATAATTGCCCAAATTGCCCAGACTTAGATACTTTTATGCTACACTGACACTATTTCTTTGTTCTGAATTTTCTTTTTCCCAGGTTCTAGTTTGTGAATTCAGGCTCCATGCATGTTCATATTCCTAACTTGTTAAAGTGCTTAGACTAAGCTGTTACCAAAAATAGATGTGCTTGAGAATATCATATAGGAGGATAAAGGATTAGTTCAAATATTACCTCCTCTGTGAAATTTTGCACAATTCCTTTAATCATATTTGATTTTTCTTCTTCCTTTGGACTCAGAGCATGTTGCTTGTATTTAAAATATTTATTTTATTGTAACTTGCAGTTTAATAGGACTCTTCCATGTCTCTCCCTATGCCTATAGTTGCCTCCCCCAACACTTTGTCCCACCCCACTGTACCCCTGACTCTAATCTCCCTAAATCCTGAGACCTGAGTCAGCTCACAGCAGAGGCTCAATAGTTACTGCATTTGAACATTTTTATGAAATGTACATATGAAAACTAATTATAATCAAACCTGCTAATTCTGCCTACCAATTGTTCCAAGAGCACAGTGAGTGGGTAAAAAGTCTCCAGACTGGAATGTCTTGAAAAGTGTCTCTCTATCCTGCTGTCTCAGACGGTTAGAATGATCCTCCCTCTTCTGTGTGGATTGTAACTGCACTTAGGAGTTCTCTCGACATTTCTTCAGTGACCACGTATTATATTACCGGGGTTCTGGGCCCAGGCTACAAAGGGTCTTCTAAGATAATCGCTTTCCCTTCTTCCAACACTTCTTACCTTAGCTGATTCCTTTTCTCTTCTGCAACTTTCTTTGCTGCAGATAAATAAAACACAGTCCACTGACTCTGTCTCCTTCCCACACATTCACTCCTTTCCAGCTTAGACTTTATCACACTCTTGCTGGCTCCCGGCTGCTTCCCCAGGGCTGCCTGCCTTCCTAAGACCAGACACTTGCCTACCAGCCTTCTCACCGTCTCTGTACCACCATCTGCCCCGTGGGAGACTGACTGTACTGTAACATCTTTATCTTTCTCATTCTCTGTATCATAAAAGAGTTATTTACTTGAATAGGAGGCCCGTTCCCCCAAGAGACAGACCAGAAATTCTTTCTATGTTACTTCAAGTTTTCTCATTTTTCCTTTAGTAAAGCAGCAGGATCCTGAGGCTGGATTTTAAACATGTTACTCTCCAGATGAGTTTCACTGGCCTCAGTGGCCTCTGTGTTGACTGCTTTTCTTTTTTTTATTTCAGTTCTTTCTTCAGTGATGGAGTAGCAAGTATCACTAAATTGTTGTACTTTCTGATAGCAGTGTCCTGGTTTCTATATTTAATGCCTTAATAATAATGGACTTCAATTTTTGATCAGCAATAGTACCAGGATTTTTTCTCATCGTCTAGGTTTCACACCTGCTCTGAACTTCCCTTTAGAGACATAGTTTTCTTTTTTAATTCTCAACCAACCTAGCAGCAATTAAATCGGTTTAGATGATTCAAAACAAATTTTGGTTGATAGATGGATGGATGGATGTTAGATAGATAGATCAACAGATAGATACTTTTCTCTAACTGCAGAGTTTCTCAACCTTAGATCTATTGAGATTTGGAACTGGAAAATTCTTTGTTGTGGGAGGCTGTCCTGCTTGTTGTAGGATGTTTGACAGTATCCCTGGCCTCTTTCTATGAACTAGTCACATTCCTCCCAAGTTTGGCAGCCAAATATGTTTTCAGGTATCATTAACCACTTCGGTACTGCGCTCACCGGGCCGCGAACCCTTGCCCACAGCCGGCACTCATAGTCCGCACGATAGTTTGCGCTGTGCGTTGATGAAGAATCCGTTTTGCTCTTGTGTGATGAGGAAAACTTTAAAGCACTGAAAGCTTGTTTTACTTTACAGGCAGCTTTAGGAAAATAACTATAATAACTCCTGCTAAGGACTTGTTAAAAGGTCACAGATTCGTAGTAACTTATTAGCTGAACGTACACACTGCAACTGCAGAGATAAAAAGCTGTAAAAGTAAAAGCTTTTGGATGTCGACTATAGTCGACGCTCGTACCAAAGTGGTTAAATATTCTCAGGTAGTAAGATTGGCCCCAGTTGAGAATCACTGTTCTAAATCTACTATATTCCCAATTATTAGCAAACAGTCATGGCAAAATCATGAATATTTTTCAAGCTAACGTAATTGAGTGAAAACTGTAGGCCAGACTCTTGAAAGTACTTTCACACATAAACTTATTCCATGCTTAAAACAACTCTACTAAGTATGAGGAAACAAAGAATTTGGAGAAAGTGACACACAGCTAGTAAATGATGGTGCTGTTTTTCTTAAACAATTAGCCAATTCCAAAGCTCATGCTTTTTACAATTATACCATATATTTTACACTTTTTCTTCTATGACTTGGCCTTATCTATCCATATTCACCTTTAGCTTGGAAGATGAAGTTTTCTTCATCTTTCTAGCTCATGAGTACTGAGACTGAGCTTGGTAGTTGCCAAGGAATGCTTGTTGAACTGAATATTGACCCGAATATCTTTTAATTAGATCTGAGAATGAAATGTTCCTATTGCCATATTTTGCACATAGTAGATTCCTAATAACTATTTGCTAAATGAATATACTATAATCCCGAAAAGCCAGGTGGCTCACCTCTATTTGCTTTTTACATCCTATGAACTTTTATTACAAGGGGTAGGGGAGTGATGGGGGTCACTTTTAGATAGCATTTGTGTTCTTTTTCATCTGTGAGCTTTAATATGACCTTTCTGAATCTTTTCCTTTGATTCATTATTTTTTTTCTAATCTGGCTTTAGTCAAGGATCATAACCAGAGTAATGTTACATTATCTTTACACAGCACCATTTTCTAAGGAAGTAGAGCCATATTATAAATGCTACTTAATTTATCCTCTAAGTCTTTATGAGGAGAGTAGGAGATATTATTTTTTCCTTTTAGTAGACAGGGTTAATTGGAGGCATCAAATAACTGATACACCCAAAGATTATTAAATCAAGTCCCTGACTCCTAATCCATAGCATTACCATTACTAAAGTAAACTTCTCTGTTAAGAAATAATAGAACCCCACTCTTAACCCTCTACCCCCAATTTAATCAATGAACACAGACATACCCCGTGGAACTGAAGGAAAAGACATTTCTTTTGTGCCTATACAACGCCGACTACTCTGCTAGTCACATTAACTTTATAAGCTAACTTGGGAGTAGGTATTAGTACTTCCATTTTAAAAGATGAGGCTAAAGAAATTAAGAAATCTGCTTCAAATGTACAGCTAGAAAGTAGCAGAACCAGGTATCAAAAATGGTCTGGCTTCAGAGGCATTTCTACTATTGTTATTTTTAAATTTAATTCTCACAAACTCCCCTAAATAAGGAACAGTCAGGATAAATCAGCGCTTAAATAAGGTTTCTCAAGTCCCCACTGTTGTTCAAGAATCAGCCCTCCCACTGAAGCAGAAAGGGAAGAAGTAGAAAAGTTTATCTTTTGGGTCCATAGATTGTACAGTTGAAACTAGAGCATAAACCAGGTGGGCTTTGAAGGGCTGGAAGAGGGGCACATGCTTCCTCTTGCTTTCTCTCCAAGAATACCAAGCATTGTGGACTATTATCTGTATGGAAGGGTTGCCACTTTGCACTCCAGAGATTGTTGTATTTCTTCAGTAGATGAAGTGATCCCAGGATACTACACATGGCACTTTGGGATTCTTACAGATGAAAAGTGATATATACATGTCAGATATTATTATACAGCACTTATAAAAAATGTTTCCACTTATTGGTGTGGACTCACTGTTGAACAGTTTAGAGATGATAGTTATTGCTGGTAATAGCCGTCAGAATAGCAGTGTAAATTGCCCTTTTTGCTATACTTTTCTCCATTTTACTGTTTATTTTTTTGCTCTATAATCCAGGGTGGCCTAGAACAAGAGGGAAAAATATTTGCTGACAGTGCTTAAAAATAGAAAAGTGACTATTTTTCTTTTTGTGGTCAAGGTCAACAGCAAGAAAGATATGTACATGAGCATATCATAAGCAAAGTTAGGCCAGAAGAAGTTTTTAAAAATTATTAAATGTGACATTTTTGCTTTTAAAATTCATATTATAATGTAAATGTTCTTCCGACAGTGGAACCTTTGTAGTTGAAAATGTGCACATTTTATAGGTAGAAAATGAAGTAATAGAATGCCTTTGTGTTTTCAATCTAATTTTGAAATCTTTTAGGAATATCATCTGCTCCCTGAGTTATTTTGCTTGGCCAATTGTACTACCCACCTGTGTCTACTTGCTTCCTATCTATTCTTTAAGCTTCTGGAAGAAGCCCATGAGAGACATGCTTATTACCTTAACCTCATGTCATTGAACTCTTCACAGTCAGCTACTGCTCAGCAAAGCAAACAATAGTACCTTGGGAAGCAAAATATCCCTAATTTTCTTATTCTATTTGGCTACAACTTGGATTTTTGCTCTAGTGTTAGGAACACCTCAATATGGCAGAAGAATGACATTTTCCTCTTTTCTCTGAGACTTGACAAAAACTATTCTTTCTACTTATGTGCACTGGCTAACACTTTTTGATTATAAGCCACTGTCACCTACATAAGCTTATATAAGTCTCAAATTTTCATGAATTAGGCATGATTTCTACTTTTCAGAGAAGGAAATTGAATTCAGAGAAGTTAAATAACATGCTCAAGAGTACAGAATCATTAAAGCAAGCCAGAACTTAATTCTAAATTCAGGGTTCTTTATTTCAAATTCTATGAACTTTCCTTTATATGAGGGATTGGAACACTTTCTGTAAAGGGCTAGATGGTAAAGATTTTCAGCTTTGTGAGCCATAGGGTTTCCATTAAAACTATTCAACTCTGCCCTTGTAGAGAGAGAGCAGCCATAAACAATATATAAACAAATGACTGTGTTCCAATAAAACTTTATTTACAAACCAGGAGGTGGCTGGGCTATAGTTTGCCAACTTCTGCTACACACTATGCTTTCTCTGTAATTCTACTCCATTTGGGATTCTGCTTAAACGTTTACAAAGTTTATTTATAAAGATTAGAAAAGAAGAGAAAATAACTGTGAACTGCCTCTTAACCTAAGCTAATAGGCTAGCAAAATTTTCTAAGTATCATAGTCAATTTAGGGAGTAGAAATAGCACTGGACTTAGAGTCAAAAATTAGGATTTGAAATTGGGAGCTAAATAACGTCAGAGCTGTGTGAGTTTGAGGAAATCATTAGCTTCTCTGAGACCCAAACTAACATGGAAATGATTTTAACCGTTATTTCATGGGTGGTTCTAAGGATCAAATGTGGTATATATGGCAGGACTGAATCAGTACCTATTATAGAGTAGGCCCTTGTTTTAGTCAGGTAAGGCTGCTATAACAAAAATACCATTAACTGGGTAGCTTACAAACAACAAAAATTTATTTCTCACAGTTCTGGAGGCTGGGAAGTCCAAGATCAAGGCATCCGCAGATTCAGTGTCTGGTAAGGGCGTTTTTCCTGATTTACAGATAGATGTCTTCTTCTGGTGTCCTCACATAGCAGAATGGGCAGATGATCTCTTTGGGGTCTCTTTTATATGGGTACTAATCTCATGAATGAGGTCTCCATCCTCATAAACTAATCACCTCTCAAAGGCCCAACCTACAAGTACTGTCATATTGGGGATTAGGTTTCAACATATGAATTTTGCTGGGACAAAAACATTTAGTCTATAGAAGCCCTTGATAAAAAACTGAGCTTTCAGTCTTATGATTCTGGGGTTCAGGTCAAGAAATATGAGCATGGTATCAGTGAGGTCATTTCATACATGTTTGTTGAATCATTAGTTTATTAAACGCAAATGGAGCATGGGGCTAATAAAATACAGCAGTTTATAGAGTTCTAGGGTTATGGATATCACTATCTTTCCACTACAAATGGTTTTGCAGCTATTGATTTTACTCAGAAGTATGGCAGCCATTGTGGCTGGTTCTCCCAACATCCATTCTACTCTCAAATGATTAACCTAAGAGAATCCTGGTAATCCCATTTGTCTTGCTGGTGATTGGTTTAAGGATAAGAAGGACTCCCAGTTCTGGTTATCATGAGAGAAGGATTCTGCTGTTGGGATTTCAGGGAAAAGTTTCCCCCTCCTAAGAAGGAGACATGAAAAGAGATTGCTCAAAAAAAAATAAAAAAAAAGAAAAGAAAGAGAGAGAGAGAGAGAGAAAGAAAAGAGAGTGCTTTCTCTCCTGTACATCCTTCTTCTTGTTGGAGGTTTTGTCTGGAACAGAAACAGCCACCTTGCAACCATGAGGGCAACTGAGGAAACCTGGTACATAGGAGATAACAGAGCAGAAGTATGGAAAGAACTGGTACTTTTGGTGACCCTGATAAGCCTCCAAAACAACCAAGCTGGGAATCTTATGTTAGATAACAAGATCATCTAAGGTGTTGTTTAAACTCATTTGTTCGATGTTTGATTCCTTGCAATCCTGATACTCTAGTTTGGCCTAATAATTGTTCTTCATGATTTTTTGTGATTTTATTTGATGGCTAAGGCTGAAAATAAGAAATGTTGCCTTGTTGTCTTGATTCTGCCACTGTGATTAACTGAATGATTTTCAGGGACTCATCTTAATTTTCTGGACTTTAGTGTTTCTATTCATATAATGAAGGAGTCAGATAGGAGGATTAAACCTCAAATATATTTCCCTGTGTTGATAGTCTATAGATTTATGATAATGCACAGAAATGCCTCTTTCCTTCTTTTTCATAACACATTTTGGTCTAGATCTGTGCTACCAATGACTTGAGCCTTTAGTGACATGTAGCTAGTCCAGAGTGAGATGTGCTATAAGAGTAAAATACACACAGGGTTATGAAGACTTAGAATGAATGGAAGTAATTTAAAACATTTCATTAATTATTTTTATATTGCTCACGTATTGAAATGATAATATTTTGGTTAAATAAGGGTAAGTAAAACATATTATTTAGTTAATTTCATTCATTTCTTTCAACTTTTTTAATGTTACTATTAGAAGATTTATAATTACATGTGGGTTCACATTACTATATTTCAGTTGGGCAGTGCTGGTCTAGACTGTACCATGTGTACTACGGCTCAGCAAAAGCACATCTTACAGAGTCAAAACTGGAATAAATCCTAGCAAAGCATTTATTAATACAAAGGCTTATGTAATTTGCTCCTGCTCCTCGCTTCAAGGACGAGCAACATTCCTTTTTGTTTTATTACAGTTAATTTTCTCCCTCTAACAAAAGAGATTTCTGAGGTCTCAACCTAGAAGCAGGTGGAAAATGGTATCTGGCATGAATAGAACAGAAACTTGAAAGAAAATTCTCTTAAATGTTGAAATATCAAGAAAATATCAAGAGCAGGTAGGTATCAAGTTGTTTTGTCTTCCCATTGGTGGAAGATATTCAGGTCCTAATGTTAAGGAAGCTCTCTCAATACAAAGAAACAAATGGCAGAAAAGCAGTTCTCATGGCATGTCCCACAGTAAGCTATGGTCAGGCCACGCACTCTCAGTCTTATGTCCTGGTCCTACCATACTCGTTCCACAAACAGAGCACCGGGATTGCCTTCTCCTCTGTGGCCTCAACTGTCTGGTGGATGAAAACCTACTCAGCCTTCAACACAATGGTAGGAACATAAGCAACTGCAGGCTGCTGGCTTTCCACTTGCTATTGAATTTTCACTATTTTGTACTTTTACTCCAGATCGGGATTTAGCAAACTGTAGTCTGCAGTCCAAACCTGGCCCACCTCTTGGGCCTGGGAGCCTATAATATTTACTATCTGGCCCTTTGCAGAGAAAGCTTGCTGACCTCCACGCTAGCAGTGAAATGACGGGGGCGGGGGGGGGAGAGATAGAGAATCAGCAGAGATTTTATGACCAGGGAAGGTCCAACCAGGTCACCGGATAGTCAGCTGCTGCTATCTTTAAGGTTATGCTTAAGTCAATTTTCTATAGAACTTTTCACATCGTGGACCAATGCTAGAATAGGGTTAGAGTTGGTATCACTGATATCATTCAATATAAGACTTAAATAGCAACTTACCCATCTCAAAAACTCTTTATCTTTTATTGGCTGATTTATTTTAATGTTTATTCTTTTTATTTACTTCTTTTTCCTTATTTTAAGATTTCTTTGTTTTTTTAACTACTTTATTGACCATATTTATTTTAAAAATTACTTTATGTTATCAACTTAACACTCAGTCCAGCTTTGACTGAATTTTGCAAGTTTTTATATGTAGTATTCTTATTATTACTTTCTAAATATGCTATATTGCAGCTCTTGTTTTTTCTTTGACCCAAGAGTTATTTATGAGTGTTTTAATATTGCCAAATATTTATTATTTGCACACCTATTTTATCAAATACTTAAAAGTAATTATTCTTATAAGTTAAGTATAATTTATATTTTGAGTTAAGATGTTAAGTGTTATACATAACATCTGCCTTGATAATCATATAATTTTTCTCCATTAACTTATTGATGTGATTAATTTTGTATATATATTTTTAATGTGAAATAATACTTGCATTTCTGCTGGACTTAATTTATATTTATTCATTTACTTATTTAGTCATTTATTTACATTTCACAAGTTCCTATATAGCACTTACCATATTCCAGGCACTGTTTTCTTTTTTCTTTAGAATGTTTGCATAGTTCTAAACACTTGATAAATATAAGCTCAATTAATATTTCATTTAGAATTTTTGCCTCAATATAAATAATTGAGTTTGAAGTGGCAAGTATACATTGTATGTGCATGTGCTATCATGATTAGGTTCCAGCAACATTTTTGGAGACATAAAATTAATTGCGAAGCTTTTTATTTTTGTATTTTAATAGTACACAATTTATCTGCTTCTGGAAGATGCGGTAGAATAAAATCATTTGACTTGTTGTTTTGTAGAGAGGAACTACTTTTTGGACAACTTTAAAAAATTCTTCTATTGATTATTTGCTTACACAAGTATTCTGTTTCTTCTTGAGTTAATTTTAGATACCTACGTTCTGTTTTCTAGAAAATTATCAAATTATAAATAGATTTACACACACACACACAAAGGTTTTAATTGGAATTTCTTAATTAGAAATTTATTAAGGATAATTCAGATCTTTATAATTTTGATTCTTCTCATCCAGGAATATGGCATTTCTCATCTTTTTTTCATTTATCTTTTGTATCATTCAGTAAAGTTTTATAAGTTTTTTTCAGATAGCTTATAAATGTGTTGTATTAAGTCTTTTTTTATCCTAGTTTCTTTGTAAATGCTACAAATGGGGTCAGTACTCTAAATGGGGTCTTTTCTTTTTTTTCATTTTCTGATGGGCTATTCTCAGTGTACAGTACAGGAAAGCTATTATTTTGTATGTTTATCTTACCACACTTTCATTTCAGTTAGTCCTCTTGGAATTTAAATAACTTGTACATTTTGTTAATTTGTTTTTCCTTTTCAATATTTACATTCCTTTATTATTTTGTCTTTTTGCGTTTGCCAGATTGCCACTACCATTTCGAGGCACAGTGGTGGAAGCTGACCTCTGTGTATTTGTTCCTGATTTCCATGGAATGCCTTAAGTGTCTATGGTTAAGATGAAATTTGCTATATGTTTCTAAGTTTTATTTAGCATATTGAGAAATTATCCTTCTTTCCAATTAGAAAATATTGAGTTTATTATTATTTTTTGTTATAGTTTTTAAATTTTGAATCAGAAATGAATGTTGTATTTTATCAAGTGACTGTCATCTCTAATAGGAGCAATCACTTGGATTCTGTTTTTTAAACTATTAGTAAGCTAAATAATTTCCCTGCCTTATTAATGTCATGAAATTCTCATTACGTGCTTTTAGAGTAAGGAAGAATCTAGCCCCTTTTTATATCACAGTCTTGGGGAATATTCCATCTTCTTTGAGAAACCTCCATCTTTGTTCTCAAGGCCTTTAAATGATTGGATGAGGTTTACCCACATTATGGAGGGTAATTAATTTTACCCAAAGTCTACTGATTAAAATGTTAATCATATCTAAAAATACCTCCACAGCAACCTCTAGACTGGTGTTTGGCTGGGCACCATAGCCTAGCCAAGCTGACATATAAAATTAACCATTGCTACTCACACACTCATTCTTTCTACTCTAGAATATGTTGCCTTCAGTAGATGAAAAAATTTAATATGTTGTTATGCTTACCAAGGATTTGGCTTGTATTACTCTGTGTAGTTTCTTATACCTTTTAATTCCCTTCCTTAGTGTCAGCAGCATTCATTGTCTTGAGAGAACAAGATACACAAGCAAAGAAAATACCTTTGCATTTCCATAAGACTTTTTTTTTACATTTTAAAACCTATAAAACTCGGGTGTAATGTTTATGTCACAAATAACACATCTGAGAAAAAAGAAAAGGCAGGCTATCTTACTGCAGAAGAGGTGAAGGTCACATGGGGAAGGCAAAGAGAAGAAGACAAATAACTTAGATGTAAGTCGATTCCTGGACAACGATCCTATGTCTTAACTGAAGTCTATTTCCTAGTTAGGTGTGGGGTGTGGAATAGAAACCAGGAATAGAGTTCAGAATCTAAATGCGGTGTGGCAAACTATTTGGACTTTTGGGGAGAGGTTAAGAGAATTGCAAGATCCACAGAATGTCCCCACATCTAGGACGACACAAAAATGGTTCCGTAGAGATTCCTGAGATGCCATGTTCCACCTCAGTAAAGAGCAGTAGATTTGAATTTTTTCTGTCCACTTCGGTGGGGCTTGGAGGGGCTGGACAACAAGCCAGACCAGAGATGTCTATTGCTGAATGTGAGGGAGGAAGCCCCTGAGACATATATGGACTGATGTCCAAAGACCAGATAAGAATGGGATGGAACATACTCCCCCCTCCAAACACTATTGTATATGTATATAATATTATCGGTCCATCTAGAACAGACAGACTGATGACTACATATCCTCAGAGACCAATATCCTTATACTAGTGGATTGACATATGTCTCTATTTTTCTGGGATAATCCTGATTTATGCCAGTTGCCTTATGCCTAATCATTAAACAGCAATCCCTCTCACTTCAGAAAGTGACCTAGTTTGTGCTAAAAGCTATATGGTAACCTACCTAAGTCCTCAGAACTTTGATGTAACGAAAGGGGAAAGTGAGAAGCCAGAACTACTTGAGATTAAGTTTTTCCTACTTCGACAAATGAGGAGGGAAATCTAAGATAGAAATTAAATTCACTAATGGAGAAAATAAGGTTGAGTTTTGTGCATACCTGGGAATGTGTACTGAGACTTTTTTTGCTAATTTAAAAAGCACCTAAACCACAGGAGTTTACATGTTCAAGTCTATATGCTCAAACCATTACTTGAACATAATGAGATATATAAAGTTTTAATATTTTATGTACTTAATTTCTACACCAAATTTTACAGTGCTTTTATTCTCGCAGTAAATATAATCCTCACTAGTTTAGTATTATAGTAGGATAAAAAGCAGGGATACTTTGTGAAGGACCTCACGAACCCTGCTAAGGGAGTCTGGACTGCATTCAAGGGAGTGGAACAGTGGGTTTGTGTTTTAGAGAGTGAGTTTGAGCAGCAGGGGAGAGGATGGCTGGAGGTGGTCAGGAGGCTCTGATGGAAAATGAGACTGAACTGAGCAAGTGATCAAGGGGATGCCATGAAGACAGACTTTGAGAACCATTTAGGAAATCAAATAAAAAATATTTGTCTGACAATTTCACGCTGGGAGTGAGTAAAGATGAGATTTGTTGAGGCAGAGAACGAGTTGAGGGTGGGACACAGGGTTGCAGTTCCTGGGGGAGGTTCAGGAGGAGATGAGAGTTACACAGGTGAGTGTGTGGGTTTGCAGTGTGACATGAAGATGTGCACAAGGGCCCTGTGTTTTGGAGGCACCTGATTATGAGTTAAAGAAAGTAGCAGGCATTTAGTAAAAAAGAGGAAAAAATATAGCGACTACTGTACTTTTTCTTAGTTTTTCAGTGAATGTAAATGTAGCCTGAATAAGCTTTATGTTGAAGTCGGGATACAGGATGTTATTCTGAAATAAATAAAACTTTATATAAACACTTTATGAACTTTTGCTTGCAAAAGTTTATGTTGGAGGAATTTTACCTTAGATCAATGTTTCTCAACACTTCCCCTCACCCCCCCCACACACACCCCAGGGGACATTTGGCAATGTCTGGAGACACTTTGGTGGTCCTAACTGCAGGGGATCACGGGGGACTATTACTGGCATCTAGTGGTGGAGGCCAGGGATGCCCTGAATATCCTGCGACTCAGGACAGCCCCCGCCAAACAAAGAATTATCCAGCCCAAGATGTCAATAGTGCTGAGGTTGAGGAACCCCTGCCTTAGACAAGTGAGCTAATAATTTTGTTGAAAGAACTCAAATCATCCTTAAATTGTTTTTCTGATTAAGAAACATCACAGAAGGACTTTCATGTAATGTACAAAAGAACCTTGATATTCTGGCTGGGCAGTCCATTCCAGTCTGCTTTTCAACTCAAAAGGCCACTGCTTGGTTAAAGGCCCTTACATGCACAGGAGCACTCCGGGAACACACAACTTTAAGGGATCCAAGAAAGTATGGCACTTCTACCATACTTTCCCGTACCCCATACCATACCCCAGGGTAGGTTAGCAGTCAACGTAAAGATATTAATAACAAATTCAATACCATGGGAAAACAGGGGAAAGCATGGACCACCAAGAACATATAAAACATGAAGGCTTGAAAATTATCATTAAATCTGGTTATTGCATTGTCAAATATGAAGACAGAAGGTACAGGTGGTCAGCCATATAACATAGTAGAAAGAGCACAGCTTCCTGAGTCCAACAGAGCTTGCAAGACTCTTGACCTTATAACTCATTAGCTGGGTGACCTTTAGAAAATCACTTACCTTCTCATGTGCTCCACTTTTTTCATCTGTAAAATGGGGATACATATATTACCTGCCTCAAAGAGTTGTGTTTGGGAATAAATCAAATATTACATACAGAGCTAGCCTACGGATGGGCACATGGTAGACTCAGTAAATGTCACCTATCTGTGCTTTGGGAGCCTAGCTGATAAAGTGTTAGCAACAGAGCAAAAGAAGACCTAGATCCAGCCTACTGTTTCCAAAGTGACCCTCCACTAAGGGTTTCCAGGTAATTGACACAAAGATATTAACAGTTTTAATGCCAGGAGCATGACAATACCTATAGTTTCTTTTCTGATCAGATCAATAATTTGTTGATCAGTATTTTTTAAGAGTGGTGACATTCTTGCTGTTGATTCCACTAGTTTCTGCCATAATGAATGGAAGTAGATGAAATAGATTTATGTTTTTCAAATTGCAGTTCTTATACCCCTGATGAAAAACTGGGAATTGCAGATAAGAGAAGCAGTTATAAAAGACTCCGAATGTTTCCTAAAAGTCTGAATGCAAAGCCTGCATGCTTAGAAACTATCCTGTAATATTTAAATCCCTTTTCACTGCTTACTAGCTGTGTGGTCTTTGGCAAATTACTTAGCTTGTCTGTGTTTCTGTCTCCTTATCTATATCATGAGAATAGAATCTACCTCATAAAATGGCTGTGAAGATTAACTAAGAAACTCTATGTAACAAACTAGGCACAGCACACCTGGAAGATGTTCAGTAAATGTCAGCTATAGAATTTTATATATTTAACAAATATAAACTCATTATGCATGCAAATTTAAATGAATTTTTAAAGATAAACTACAAGACGACAGAGAAATTTCACATTTTCAGTGTGTTACGTTGGGGCTACCTTTGTGTACTACTTTGCTTTTTTTCTGAGAATACTTTGGTATACTTGTTTGAGAAGCATAGAAGTAGGTGGCCTCCTAGCCCCCTGGACAGCTGTGCAGACGTAGAATATTTTTGACCAATACTCTTAGTCGTTATCCAAAAAAGACCTCGTAAATAGCCAGATACTCAATATCATATTCAGCTGTTTAGAGCTCCACCATCTCATACTCATTAATCACACATAACACTCATTAATCATGTTACAAAGGAGGATCATTAACAACTCTGGCCAGATGTGCAGGGAAATTCCCTGCCTGGAAGCCACGCCTGTAGGATTATTCCACAGACTGGGTAATGGGGTAGCAGTGGCATCAAATAGGTGACATCTTTGTGGAGTTCAGAAGAACCACAGACCTGGGTAGTTTCTTGCTATGGTCCTAAATATCCAGAGAAACGCAAAGACGGGAGCATATACAGGGCAAGTAGAGGTGAGACAATAAAAGATTCCAGGTAACTCTTTTTGTAAATAAATTCAATATACCAACATCTGCTGTAACAAAATTCATAAAGTGGGAATTTAAACACTATTTCAGATTAATTGAAGTTCTCAATGTTTCTTTAACTGCTTCTTGTCCTATTTTATCTTCATTTTTCTAAATAGCATGTATATGCTGAAATTGCTTGATTTTTTATATATATTATTGACTTATAGAGAATGAGGATTTAACTTTCCTTTTCCCCATCTTCCATTCCCTTTATACAATTTCCTCATCCTCTTGATAGTTTTATTATATTTTTGTTGCAGTAATAATTACTTGGTAATAATTATTACTAGCATTATTACAGTTGGACTATGTAATATGCTATGAATACATTTCTTCTGTCTCTTTTTCATTTGTTTAGCTTTCTGTCATAGATAATATCTGTCACTAATTCATCACCAAGCCCATTGATAGAACTCTAAAATCACTCTCAATACAGTCAGAATGAGTGAGAAATCTATCAGTTTTGTTGTTCTGAAGGCATCTGTGTTGAAATCCTCTACTTTCTGCTATAGTTAGGACCAGTTGCTTTCTAGGCCTGTGCTTAGCAGTAGACATGCAATCTATCTTCACTGTCTTCTGAAACATTTTCTTCATTCCTATGTCATATGTCCTGCTTTTTTTGTTTTATTCTTTTTCGTAGGTGGATGATACCCTCCAGTAGTTTCATGAGAAAGGGCATGGGAGAAAGAGATTGGCTAAGTATAGAATTTCAGGATGGAAATATTTTTATCAGGCCATTTAAGTCATTACCCCATTTTCTTCTAGCTTCCAGAATTACAATTAAGAAGTCTAGTGTCATTCTGATTCCTTATTACTCACACTGGGCAAAAGTTTTCTTCCCTTTTCTAAAGTTAAGAACATTTTTTGTCTCTAATATTCTGAACTTTTACTAGAGTATGCTCTGATATAGGTCTTGTCTATTAATTTTGTTGAGTGCACAGTGAGTTCTTTCAATCCGGAATTTGGTTTCATCATTTTGGGAAAGTTTGCTTGATTTTATTTTACATAATTTTCTTTCCTCTGATTATCCTGTTTAGGAGCTCTCATTAATATCATTTTTAACATTGGACTTCCTTAAACTGAAGTAATCTTCAAATTTTCTTACTGTCTCTCCTAATTTTTCTACTTTCTGAGATAGCATCAATTATATCTTCTAAAGTATTTTTTGGAGAAAATATTGCTAGCCTTTGAATGTGTATATTTTGTTTACTTCTGTATTCTTAGTGGCTAGAATAATGCCTAGCATGAAGTAGAAACTAAAAGGAAAAACTATTGCACTGAATAAATGAATGCTATCATATATTTTTACCTCTCTTAATGTCTTCTTTCATCCTGCAAAACTGAAACTCAGTAGCCATTAAATAATGACTCTCCACTCTTCCCTTCTTGCTGCCTCTGGCCACTTCCATTCTATGTTACCTCTCTATAAATCTGACTACTCTAGGATCCTCATACAAGTAGGATCATTGTATGTACATACCATATTTTGTTTATCTACTCATCCATCAATGGGCACTGGGGTTATTTCCACCTTTTGGCTATTATGAATAACGCTGCTATGAATATCTATTTGAGACCTTGCTTTCAATTCTTTTGGATTTATACCCAGAAATGGAATTGCTGAATCATCTGGTGATTCTATTTTGCATTTTTTGAGGAACCTCTATACTATTTTCCACAGCAACTACATTACATCCTTTTACACTCTCACCAATCAGTAGCACAATGGTTCCCATTTCCACAGCCTCATCAACACTTGTTATTTTCTATTTGTTTGACAACAGCTATCCTAATGTGTGTGAGATGGTATCTCATTGTGGTTTTGATTTGCATTTCCCTGATGATTAATGATGTTGAGCATCTTTTCATGTACTTTTCATGTGCTTGTTGGCCTTAGGCTGGTTGTTTTATCAGAAAAATTCATCTGTCTCTTCACCAGGGTTAATAAGAACAGTTATCAGCAGTTTTGGAGCAAAGCAGAGGAAGCTAAGGTAGGGGCGCAGCTATTGATGTGCAGATTTCCACCCCTCTTTCCTCCTTCCTGATGATGCCCCTGCCCTTGGCTAGTCATGTCCCTAAGTCCAGAATCCCTCCTGTTCAACCTGCCCAGAGAGGGAACCTCCAGGTGTCATCTGGGGGAGGGGAAGAGGAAGGGAAAAGGCAATTGCTTGCATTTCTTGAGTGGGGATCATAGACATTATTGATAAGTGTTTCTTTCAATTTTCCTGTTCCAGCCACACCTGCACCCCTACTTTCAGGGATCACAGTCAACCCTGGTTTCTGAGCCTTTATGGAATTCTGCAACACCAACTGGCCCGGTTCTTGGCATTGTCTTCTATGGCACTTATCTGCTTTCCGGTGTTTAAAATTTTGCTATTGTTATTCCTTTTCCTATTCTTTATTTTTCTTCTGGGCTTCTGTCTTTTGCCATATTATTTCAACGAGGCTTCAGGAGAGTGTGGAGATGAATGTGTGTCTTTAATTTACCATTTTAATTGAAAATCCCCATAGTCATTTTATTATTATTCTTCCTAACCGATACTTTTATTTTCACTTAAAGGGAGGTGGGAAGAAGAGGAAAGAAGCAGAGGCAGAGTTCTGATGAGACATTTCAGCAAGATTAGAAATAATGTAGAAATAAGGACGATATTCCCTCTCCAGGCACTTTCTGGTGGTATTTGATGACCCTGACAGCAGAGTCAGATCTCTACTTTAACTCTTCTTTGATTCATATTTTTTGCTCAGTTCATCCATTTTCAGATTTTTGTCTCATGGAAAAACATTTTGAATACAGACCATCCTCAGTGTGAAGGTAGAATTTGATATATGCTCTTTTGCTTTACATGAAATCTTTCAGGAACTCATTGACTTTCTAAATTTGGGATACCTCCTTAGAAGTATTTATGGATTTTGGTTTGGTCTCTTCCATCACCCTCATCATATATAGCTACAGAAACATTCTTTTTTGTGTCATTTGATTATATGCATTCTGACAGACGTCAAGAGGAAGGCTGCTTGTCATTTTGTACCACCTTAGATGGACTGTGGCCTGTCCTACTCTGCCATAAAACATACCCAGAAGATTATCTTTCAGGACTCAGAAGAATAACTATTTGCTAGTTATTATTACCCTCTGCACTGAGGAAATTCTTGACCTTTAAATAAATTATTAAAAGCTTTGAAAACAGCCCTTGATTTTTGGACTACTCAGTTAACATGAAACATTTTAAAAGAAGAAACTTTGATTAAAATAACCTATTTAGCTTGTTTATGCCACAGCGCTCTCTCCAGTCTGAGTGCATGGCTTGCTCAAGCACTGGAGTGCCATCATGGTGGGCCATAATTAAGATTCTAACCAGGCATTTTTGGGACATATTTCAGAAATTGTAATACTGTGTTTAATAATAATAGTACATGCATATGGTGCTTGAGAAATTGGAGTTATTAGTTCCACTGCATAGATGAGGAAACTTAGGTTCAGAATATTATATGAAACTACTTTTCTAATAGCAAACAGCTAGTATGAAAGTGAAAGTAGTGGGACACGATGCCAGTACCCTGACTCCACATTCAATGCCTGCTACAACCCATGAGTCTATTTCTCAAAATGTTTGCATTAAACTAACTAGATGTGGGAAGGGAGATCGCGTATGTGGGAAGACAAAAGAAGTGAGGAGGGATATAAACTAGATTGAACGATAGTATGTATAGAACCATCTTCTCACCTTTCCAAAGCCATTCAATGGGTTTCTTCATAGCCTGGGTATTTCATTGCTATCTGTGCTTGTCAGCGGGCCTGGAATTGCCTACGTTTTCTTGGTGTTTCAGACACGTTGTATTGACCCTAGGTAACAAGAACACTCTGATGATATTTTTCAGAAAGGCTGTCTGTGTTGGCTATAATATGTAATAGTTCTAGCCAAATGCCAGGAATTGGAGAAAAGCCTACTGCTCATCCGTTTCCAATACTAAGGAAGAGCAAGCTTATTTCTGTAAAGGTGGGCATCCTGGTTTCACTTTAACCCGAGTATAAGAGTAAATAGCTTTCTCAAGGCAGTGACCCATGTCCACACAATGACGATGCCCTCAGCTTTAGCCCACATGTCCTGTGTTGAGGAGAACACTGCTTGGATGCAGTCTTCATATGCTTTGCACACAGAAGGAACTAAGTTAAATGCAGTCACCTTTAGTTAGGACAATCAGAGAACATGGCTTAATCTTGAAGACTAAGGGAAATGTCTCCACATGTACTCAATCCCCTGATTCTTAGATGTTTACAAAGAAAAAAGGGACAGCCTTGTACTATTTCTCATAAAAAGGTGGTCGTGGACTACAGCAGTTTTCTTTTCCTTCAAAGAAAGGATTTAGCCTGAGAGAAGGTGAACAAGTAAGCTCCTAGTAAGTAAAGAAACAGAAACCAGCTACTGTTAACATGTGTGGGAGCAGACTATGACTTCTGTATTAAGGGAAATGATGAATGTTTTCACATTATGGGAACCGTTTTAAACACAACCTTAAAATAGTGCTTTAGAGATAGGTGAGGACATAGAAAAATCTGTCTCTACACTTTAAATCTTTTCTCTTCCACAAAGATTTTTCAGTAAGAATGTGTTTTGGACTAGAGCTAAGAAAATGTGAAAGAAAATTTCTAGCCTTGAGTGTTGCTGCCACCTACATGGCATGAAGACTGAAAACAAAACCCAACACCTTTTCAGACAGGAGTCAGCTGCAGTATACTTTCTATGAAAAGTGGATGACTTTACAGATAATTGCAATTAAAATGATTGCTAAGTGAACAAATGATGGGTTTTGGAAGCATGTGCCTACTAATTACATAATGTTATGAATATTGGCGTTTTGCTGGCATTTGGCACGTTGCAGATTTAGACACAGAGTTTTACTAAACATGGACTACTTATCTTTGGCATTAAAAACCTTGTATCCCTGAATTAAAATCATCACTGCTTCTCCTATTAGAAGGCTGTTGAAGACAAACAAGGATCCCTAAAATTGATGTTAGGAAAATATACTCTGTACAATGGGAAAAAAAAAGGCATTTGGAGAAACAATGTCAAAGGAAGAACCATATATACTCAACATTTCCCCACATACACCACTAGGAGTAAGCCATTTCAAACATTTTCAATGGTCTTACCATTTGTATCATTATAATCATTCTTGTAATGATGCAATTTGTCACAGTCCATTTATCTGCAGTGTGCTTTCTGGGGTAAAGGTGAATTTATCTTAGACTTAATAAACAGGGTCCAAGTCTTAAGTCTAAGACTAGGGGGTGACAAAAAATTCAGTAATCAAGATAAATATATTTTAAGACAATATTTATAAATATCAAATTACTGCAAGAAATCCATGACATCAAAATTTTAGATTAAGATAGGATCTGAGAAGGTTGGGATGAGGGTGAAGAGAGTGAAGGAGTTGTGCCAGGACAGGTCTCACCTTGGTCCTTGCTCCCAATAATAAGATGAAATGACACATGCTTTCTTCCATGGGGCCCCATGGTGGATCGGGGTTTCCACTGACATGCTTTTACTGAGAGACCTTTTAATTTCCAGTTTACACTTTTCTACATGTCATCTGTAGGGTCCTTGTTGACCAAATTACAGTGTGAAGTGATCTAGGGACCACTGTACAAGAAGCCATGTAACTTCATTCGAAAGACACCTATTCAAGAAAGTTTTAACTTTGCAAATCTTTTGGTTACAGCTAATTTTTAAAATTCTTAAACAACACTAAGTATTACGCAAATGTTTACAAAGCAGTGACCTTCTTATGAAATTAAACACAACTTTGGGCACGTCACATATAAGACAACATTTTGTTGAGAATATAAGAGTTTATAACACTGCTTTTAAGTGACTGAGTAATCAAAATGTATGCCATATAAAATTTTAAAAATTACTTGAATGAGTCCATTCTGTGAAAATAAGACTTTAAAATCAATTGGAATTAATGGAACCTGAGCTTTCATTTTAAACACATGGCATGAGACTTAATTTTTGAAAACTCAATTATTATAATGTGCCCTCTAAAGATTGAAGAGAACCAATATCTTTTCTAAAGTGTTCATTTGAATAATTATAAAGAGATTTTTAAGATACAGAACACGAAAGGAAAATACATAAGAAAGAAAAATCAACCCAAATGCTACCATCTAAAGATAGACTATTAATATTTAACAAACTTTTCCTATCATTTTTCTAATACTGACATGTTCAAAGTAGTCTTAACCTAGTTTCTAAAATAGTAACAGATTGTTTGAGACCTGAGGCCACCACTCTAATTGTGTGTTTATAATACTATCCATTTTACCTTATATTTGAAGGGTTTTACAGTGTTCAGATTGCTCTTCTAATGTCCTTGGGGGAGCCCTGCGAGGAAGCTCTCTGACACAGATGAGGAAATGAAGCTCTGGGCAGCACAGCAAGCCCGTGCCTCTGCTCTTAACCCTAGATGTTTCCAGATTCTTTCCTCTGCAAAATACAATATAGACAATTTGTGACTCTAAAATAAATAAATGAATCCAGGCTTGTAAATTTGAAAATATGATATGCCTTTGGGGTATGTGTGTGTGTGTGTGTATTTATGTGTGTGTGTATATGTATATTCATAAACATCATCAAAATGATTACCAAAAAAGAAACAAAAGATAAATTTTTAAATGAATTATTTATTATAATAATAGAAAGAGTTTAGATACAAACATGTTTGCTAATACAATCACTCCACTGGTTACCTAAGACAAGACATATAAAACGACAACCACCTAATCAAAAGAAAGTCAGTTTTGAGTTTCTAGTAGTGGTATCAAGTAGTTAGGGTCACCACATGGTCCATCCAATTAACCGTGTGGCAACTTGCTATTTCAAGTCTCCCTCATAACAGAAATTACTGAAACATGTTGAACATGAGTCAATATAAAGAAATCATTTTTAAACAGACTAGTGGATCTGTGTTATAAACACACTTGCTCGTGGATATTAGAGTAGCATTATTTAAACATCTATCTCTAAAACTCTCATTTTTAGGAATTAAAAGTTTTGATAGTGATGTTGGCCTCCAGAATTCATATTGATAAAAGCAAATTTTAATTAGTCATTTAACATGAATTTTTAAATTTTAGTGACTCTAACATGTGATGCCAAAAATTGTTAAAACTCCCATTTATTAATAGTAATGTCATGGCTGTGCCAGTTCTAATTTCCTATAGCTAGTGACATCATAAAATATTTATCAGGGATTCTATATTAGTTCCTTCAAACCTGAAAAAATACTAAGTATGGCAACTGTTAAAACCTATTGTTATTCTTCTTTGAAAAATGGAATAATAGGATGTAGCTATAAAGATAATGAAGCTTATTTTTAATAAACACATCATAACTAGAGCATCCATGTAAGTTTTAACTATTAAAATTGTCCCTTTGAGAGGACATGTACTTATTTGATGTTGTCATCATTCAAAATGGTTTTGAGAGTCCTTCTTATAATGACCTTAAAAGCCAATACACAACATGCAGGAGAATATATTCCATTGCCTTGCTAACCTCCTTTATTTTGACACTTGTTCCAAGTGGCTTTTGGCTATTTCCAAAGGGGGATGGAGGAGTACATATATTAGTTTTCAAAGGATAATAATTTTCTAAGATTATTTTTATTAATAATATGTTACAGTTTCTGAAGTACAACTCAAAAGCAATTTCAAGCAGTGGCATTATATTTTAGGAAACAAGGAACACATACTTTAAACTACTTACAAGAGGCCATATTCATTTGATGTCTATATTCTGGTATATTCTTCAGGTCAATCATTAATTATAAGCTTCTTAAAGGTAGAAGTGCTGCCATTTCAATTTTATACTTCTATTCTCTAATAATCTTCCTCTTCCCTGCCTACTGCATCCCAGGATAGAACCTGAGGCTGGTGCTCAAAAATACGTTTGTTGAATTGCAGTGATTTGAACTTCCATATTAGATAGATATAGCTATATATCATATATTTAATATTAATAATTTATTTCCATTTTTCATGGATTAGGAAATATTTGTATTCATATTATATGCACATTAATAATCTTTTTGATGATTTTCTATAAATCAAGGAATTGTACAATATAAATCATAGCAAATAAGTCAGATCACTAAAGGCCTTAATAGATGAGCATTTTATGTCTGTTCTTATTGTTTTGCAAATTTTAGTTATAGAATTCCTGCTAGTCAAGCGTCTTTCTGGGAAAAGAACAAAAGTTTATACTTCAGAAGAATCAATTGTGAAATTCTGTAAGTGGATTCCCCTTCCCTATTTCACAGCTAAATGGCGAAAAAGATCAACCTTTAGCCAAAGACATTAGCCTCAATGTCATTAGAAGTACAAATTAACTAAACAGAACAAGGTTGGTCACCGTTGTTCTGTGTATTACTTATTGGGGCTAATTGGTGACAAAGGGAAGTGGTTATTTGTTGACAACATTTCATGCTTAGGGATGAGATTTGTGACAGTAATTTGTGTGAATTAAAGCATCTACTAAAACAAGATGTCCTAACCTAACAAATCAAATTTGGTAAAGTTTTAGATTAAACACATTGAAGTAACATTAAATTTAAAAGTATTACATGCTACATTGGTTTTAATGTTGTTTATTATATAATTCAGGCACTAAAAAGACGGAAGAAAATCCAAAGCAGTATTACATTTGTATCTGTGAGCTGGCTTTCCTTGTTGGAAATATTAACTTAAAAGTAAGAAGCAGGAAGATAGACTTATTTAGACAATGATTTTCTAAAATTAGGTGAATTGGGGTATTTTCAATCAGTGTTACACTTTTAATATACTCTGACTAAAGTATTAGCAAATCCATTACTGCCTGATAATTTGACCAAAAACACCATTGCCTTTATATAATAATAAACAAATGGCAGTTTAAGGTTTTGTAATTTGTCCAAATCCAATTCTTACAGATGAGATTCCACTTAGCACACCTTGCAGGGGCACACCTTTGCTAGCCATAAATGATGTCTTGGCTCACCTAGAAAGAAAACAAATTTCTTAAGTTATATCATGAAATACAGAAAGAGGAAAATAGAAAGAGAAGGTGGAAGGGAGGAAGAGGGGAAAGGAGGAAAAGAAGTAGGGAGGAAGGAGAAAGGGAATAAAAAAAGAAAGAAAGGGAGTATTGCCTGTAATTTCTACATGTCTTTTCTATCCTGAAATAAAATATGTTAATATAATGAAAAATTCTTGTCTTGTAACCAGGTAAATACATTTTAATTGCACACATTAATAATAGGCTGCTGTTTTTTAATTGCCAAGGAAGATGAAAGTTATCAACAAGATAAATTTAGTTTGAAATGAGTAAATTTCCATACATTTTCAAGCAGCTTACTTGTTCTTAAGAGAAACCCACAACTGTATATTTAGGGTCAAACCTTATTAAAATTTGCTGAAATATTTTTTGAGTTATAGAATCAAAAAAGCATTTTTTCTCAGACTACTTGGATAATTATCTTTGTAGGCTAATAAAATATTACTTGATTTAAATCAATTTGACTATCAAACGAATTGGAGCATTACATCTTAATTAACTATTTTTAAACACATTTCTATTAATGACATAACCGTGAATAGTAACTCTCATTCCTACTGGCAAAAAGTAAAAAGCTGATTTTTTGGTTTAGTTAAACCAGTGTTGTATGCTAAATGTTTGTGTGTGTGCATTAGCCTACAATTATATATTCTTCTAAAAATTATTATGTTGATGTTTAAATTTTCCCTTTAGATAATTTTTTTTTTAAATGTTGATATTGTTAAACACAACTAGAAGGAAGCTTATATCTTGCTAACGAAATTGTCTGTAATTATTCTAGAACATTTTTTTTAGCACTAACCATGGAAGTGTGTTCTGGATGGCTATGACTGATGGGCTGCTCACACATTCCACATTTTTCCTGCTTCATGCATCATCATCAGCCATCTCCAACACTCCAGTCCTGAATCTGTCCTACTTTCTGTTACCTGATTTTTGCTGGTGATTCATGAGTCAGAATAGTAAAAGAAAAAAAAAAAAATCCACCTTGGCTTCTCACAATGTAGTGTTCCCTGAAAACTCTGTGGGAAATCTAGTTTTGATTCCCAGATTCATGCAAATGTAATATTGATTGACAATGATGTATATAGATCTACCTACATAACACACTATAGAAAAACCACTAAGATGTTCTATTAATGGCAGAATGCATACTGATTATAAACTACTTCGAAATGATATGAAAACACTTATGTAAATGCATTTTGTTAGACTTCTAAGCGCTCTCTTGTCACTATTGCTTTCAGCGGAAGCTACTTTTAAGCACTGTCCCTAGTGCACTAAAAAATAAAATGCTTAATTTTCCAAGCCAATAAAGTGATTAAAAGCTCAAGTTCTCTTATTAACACTTTCAAAAAAATTGTGACTGTCCCATTAAATTTTCTATCATCATGAGCATAAAGATGAAGGGCAAGAAACCCTTTCTTTTATTATGCTAGAGAACAGGGATTGAGCTTTACTCATAGTATAAGAAAGAGTTAACAAGAAGTTCACCAGCAAAAGGCTCAACTGAACTGTTTTTGTGATAATGTCTTTCAGATTCAGAAGCAACCAGGCCTTAAAGAACCAAAGAAAGAAAGCCTAATGGCCCTAAAATCTCAAAAAAGGGAGCTGCAAGTTCACGATGTTGTCTCAGTGCTTCTATTACTAGACATCAAAGTTATTCCCACAGGTTTCAGGAACGTATAAATGCCAGTGAAGGAGCAAGCAGACTTCACAGGGTCTAAGCCAGAAACTTCAATCTGGGATTCACCTGTGAGTCAAAACTCTTTGCTAATGAATTATTCCAAAGAAAAGATACTGCTGAGAGATACTTTCCCCTATCAGACAAGACCTCCAAGTTCACTAGCAGGGTTAAAGTAACAGGAATGCTCTGGTCTAAAGGTGCTTTGCCTACCTTAATGGACTCCAGGTACTCACCTGGGTATACAGCGTGAACCAATAAAGAGATCACAATGGCATGATGAATAAGGTAAAGCACTCTAGAGCCCAGGTGAACAACCAAACCACTCCACAAGGCATATAAATTGTGACCTATATGCAGACTGCAGCCCGTTTACAAATGGGTCATCCTAGTCAATCTGGGGCTTGAGACGGAGTGATGTCAATGTAAAAATAAACAATCTACATTCCGAGTTCAAACCCATTGTGTTCAAAGATAATTGACAAAGTCAATTTTACTCTTCTACATAAATTCTAACAATTTGATTTTATTAATGGTGTTTTAAAATTCTCTACCAACATTTAAAATATTAACTTCACTTTTTCTTCCCCCAAATTTAGTTTTTCTGTGCTTTGATGTCCCTCTTGCATTCTGCATATGAAAATGAGTTGGTATTAGCAATATGAACCCATAAGAGCTAATTGATGTTCAGAGGATTTCCAAAGAGGAGGCTTTATCTGAAAAGAATATGTGAAGCAATATTCTTGAACTGTGCTTGGATGAAAAAATGATGCTTTGTTTTCCATATGCTGTTCAAACAACTGTTCTATTCATTTAAAATGATGGAATAAATATATTAGTCATTTAGCATCGTATAGAAAAAACTATGTAAGGTCAATATCCATTAAAGTTAGAAGACTGATCACATTCAACTTCTTAACTGGGGAATTTTGCATGTGCATAAAAATGTTAAAAGAAACTTTAAGTGAGTGATAATATTCAGCTGAAAGTGGTTAAGAATGTGCATTCAGTTTTAAATGCTCTTTCCATACAATAAATAATATACTAATGCAATTAAAAGCTTAGCTATCGAAGCAACTCTACTGTTGTTTGAAGACATCTTCCCAAATCTCACCACTTAAAAATCCCAAATTTTGTTTCTTCTTCTAATGAATGTGGTTAATATTTTCCAGAGAAACACCACTCAGACATGGTAAGTAGGGCTAACTAAACCACCAGAGTAATGTTTATAGTTTTGGAGCCATTACATTTTGAATGATTTGATATTTTGAAGTTAATTTTTGGACTTCAAAAAGTGGATGGTCATATTTTTATAGTTCGAGTCCGTCCCTCTGTGCCACCAATTTCACATAAGAAATATACAACTTATTTTCCTACCTGTTCGGTTTTAAGAATTTTGCCTACAGAATGCTCATATTTCAAGGAAATATACTCTCTCATCAAAATCTTTCCTACTAAACAAGCACCTCTGTCAGAAGTGTCTTAATTTCTTATCACAGAATTTTATCCACACAAGGAGCAATAAATAATTCATGTCACTGCCTCTTTGTTGTGTGTCCCTGAACTACGCAGAGCTGGAAGGCTGACAGCTGTGTCAGGACAAGCACCAAAGATCTGACATGACAAGTGACTAACAAGTTTCTTTCAGTTCATAGTGAAAGAAGACAATGGCCCAAAGTGCAGAAAGAAATCCTGAAACAAAATAAAACTGCTTCTTTCTTTTTACCTAAGTGTTTGCTATGAGCTTATTTCCAACCTCCGAGCCCTGGTCATTTTATAGGACTGCCCAGCCCCCTTTATTCCTCACGCTCGCTTGGCCATTTACTCCTGGCCACGGATCAATATGAGCAATTCTTGGAGAAATACGATGTCTCCATGACAACCAAGCCACAAATTCTCAGTGGAAGGCAGTGAGACCAGTAGTGAACTCTCCAGAGGTTTCTAGGCCTATAAGGCAAGATGTCTTAAAATGCAGGATGGACAGAGGAAAAAGCCAGAGTAATTCATTCTTTATTACCAGCATAATGATGTCCAATGTATGGAACAGTACTCACTTTTTAAGTTAAGATTCTTTATCAGCGCTTATATTTTTAAATGATCTTTCCTTTTGGATATATCCTTTTGTTTACATCAATCAGAGTGTGTTATATTTGGATCGCACTACAATTCCACTCATATTTAAGGGATGATAGAAATTTATTCTACTTTTGAAATGGTATAAAGCTCATCTATTCTTATGAAAAACAATAAGCACTTAGCTAAAAACTTGATTCATGGATCTAACTGCCTGACAAGATGATTGACAGAAAACTATTTATGAAGACGCTTTAAAAACCTAGTCAAAATTAGGCAAAAGCAAAATTAGTCTAAATTAAAAGCAATTTATAAATAATTTTTATTATGGAAATTTAACATTGACCATTACCCTCTCTCCCTTTTAGAGTGAGGCTAGTCTATGCTTTTCTTTTGGATACTATGGCAGGGGCTGGAGTTAATTTGCACATTAAGAATTTCTGTCATTGCTAAAGATGCCAATTCTCAGCTCCATGGGATGCTCAAGCAGAAGTGTGGCTGCGGATGGGCACATGGCAGTAGTTCTTGTTTTGAGGAATTCTGGAGGAGTGGAGAGGACTGATATACAATGCCATCGCCACTAGGCCTATTGGGGTTCTGAGATGACTTAGGGGACCTGACATAGATTGCAGGCTGCACCTTTCACTGAAAATTAAATCTCAGTAGCTCTCCTCGGGGAAGGATCAGGGGACTGTTTGCAGCTGCCCCTTGTCAGCAAAGGCTACAAGATTTGGAAATCTCTTAACTAAGCTGACAGGCCACAGAGAGGATGAATCAAAAATATGATACATGGATCAGCACACAAAGATGTGAGAGGGTAGAGGGTACACAGTAGCCAGATAAAACAGGAAAGAAAAATATTAAGTGCGGGGAGATATTTAACTCTTTCACTCATGATGACAAGATACTTTCTAGCACCTTATAGCTTTGTAGTTATCCAAGAATGTCATTCAACTTTTACAAGGTTTATTTTATTTTATTTTTCTTTTAACTAATTAGTTGTTAAGACTAGGCATGCCTCGAAACAAAACAAAAACAGAAACAGAAATCCACGCTTAAGTGTTTCTGGCTGTATCCGTCTAGTACATTTCTATTTTTTTCCTACAAAGAAAGTATAAAAATAAGTAACTTTGACATACAGCACATTTCATTGCATGAGGAAAGGTTACCATTTTCTTTTCTTTTGTTCTCAACAGTTGACAATACCCATTACTGTCATGCTAAAATCCTCTGTCCAGTTAGAATCCTGTTTGTTTTTGGAAAGGTAGACAGAATTGCAATGATGACAATTTGCTTCTCTTTTCCCTCCATGCCTCCGCTTCTGCTTGGCTCCTGTTAGATCCCATTATTCGAAATATTCAAAATGTTGGCATTTCTCTAGTTTCCAATCTCTGCTTCTATTAACCAGTTTAGCCTAAAATTGATGATAATGAACTAATAGTGTCAGCTTCCCTTCTCAGTCATAAAGCCTTTGTACTTCCTCCAACTGAATTCTTGATGAAAGAGGAAAAGATAACAGCTCCACACTGTGACCCCTGGAGGTGACCATTAATTTGACAGTGCAGCTGCTAAGAGAAAACAGCATTACAGCGTCCTCTCCCCCCAGCCCCTTCCGAGGACCCCAAAGCTGTGTCAAATTTATCATTTTATACTTGACTATTTTTAAATGGCTTTCACCTGGACTCTCAGACTCTTCCAAGACACATCTGTCAGGCATGTCCTCAGCGTCTTGGAAGTTTGCCGAGTTTGAGTTGCTGTCATGGTTGACCGGACTGACTGGAGCTATTAAAAAACAGAGAGAGAGAGAGAGAGAGAGAGAGAGAGAGAGAAAAGAAAGGGAGAGCGATGAAAAGTAGTAGCAAACACCATTAAAACATTCCCTTTTAGTTCCACAGATATTTCCAGGGACACCCTATGTAAACACAAATAATAAATTGAAATAAAATGTATCCTCTAAGTATTTATTGGCAGACATGTAATTAGTTGAAAAATCTATAGATGTGACTTTATCTTAGAAGAAAAATAAGTTCATGGCATCAAGCTTAAAAGCTACAAAGTAACAAAGTGATCTCTTCGAAGTAGAAATCGTATTTTTAATGCATAAATCTAAAACAATATAGTCAATTAACGGCAACAGGACACAGAGAGAACATCAGGCTAGTCAATTGGAAAGACCAGCTCTACTCTGGTGGAAATGGTTCCTTTTGTCCCACAAATCACAGCTAATGAACACTATGTACGCATCTTCATTCTTTCATTATATTAAAAACTATGGTACCAAACACCAAAAAAATTAGTCCTATAAAAAGTAAATTTAAAAATATCAAATAAATACACTGAAACTGATAATAAGAAGGGCTGGTGTTTTGAATGGAAGGTCTCAAGACAACTTATCATGAGATATTATTTCAGAAACCAAAGCTAGAAGAGGAGCCTAAAATTTCCTATAAATACATTATACCCACTAATTCTGTTAGAGAAACAGACTCAAGTTTCCACATTCTTCCACAAGTTATAATACTTGGTCTAAATTATCTCCATAAGTAACACATTTCCATATTACGTTTGTTCTAGGAATTATTTGTCAGAAAAAGTGGACCCTGTCTTCATGAAAAAACTCAGTGGAAAAACAAACAAGACTTCAATGATATAAATTATATCACACTTAAGCCAAATGCTGTAAATACACACACACACACACACACACAATTGAGTACAATAGAATTTTATCTATCATAAGTTGCTGCAGTAAAACACTACCACTGTGTCTTCACAAAGATCTTGATAACACACACAACATATTTATAGATCATAAATGCAATAAACAAAATATATATTTATAAATCATACATGAGATGTGTTTGTTGGCACAGGGGACTTGGCCTGGCCATTGTGTCTACACCTCCATTAGGAGAATACAGAGTGATGCAGAGGCTGGAGACTGTGTCATCTCACACATTTGATAAGTAACCCAAAGGTGTGCCACCTCAGATCCAAACTGCATTAGTAGTGTTCATTCCTGCCATACTCCTCCACTTATTTTAATGGAGAGTGCATAGCATTGGTGATAATAACCCGAGGACCACACAGACACACTTTAAAGGAGACTAGGGGCATAATTCTGGTTCAAATATTCCCTCCAGACAGTTTCACTAACTCTATCAGGACATAGCTAGAACTTCTTTGCTCTGTGCAAGTATGAGCATAGGTAGAATTCACTACTTCTCCAAAACCTTTTGTTTCAGAACAAAATATGGGAAAAGTATAAAATTCTTATTTTAAATAAATACAATTTTTCATTTTGTGCATTTGAATTTTCTAGAAAAAACATAGAAGTAGGGACCATGTCTAGTTCATTCACACATATCTGTGTGCCATGTATATAACAGTGTCTAGGCTATAGAAAGTATTCTTAATGGATTTGTGAACTAATGAATGAATGAACAAATGAAGCAAAGGTACCATGCTATATGTCCTCGTGGTCCAAGAGGATATGTGCTTTCAATTATCTTACCAATAGATCTGCTCAGTTTCTCGTTTAGGCCCGCTTAAGACCAAGGATGCATGTTTGCAACATGGTGATGTGGGTTAGCGTGACTTGGAAGGAGAGGATATATGGCTTAAGTGGTTATTGATGTAACTGTGTTTAATTTAATTTTCTTCAGTTTAAGTCATACTTACAGATTATTTTTGAATCCATAGATTTTTATGAAATGTTTAAGTGGGATAGTTAAACGCATCAAAGTTTCAGAATACTGTTATATTGGCCTGCTTTAATGATTTTTATCTCTATATATCTTAATTGCTAATTTTCTGAAATATTTACATTGGTATTTATAATAGGGAATAAATCATATAGCTAAATCTATTACTAAAAGCCAATGAGGTAGCACCTCTATTGATTTGGGCAAATGCATTGCACTTGTCTTCCAATACATTGTTCTTTCATAATTCAAAACTTTCCTCCATTCATTCATTTATTCATTCCTCCAACAAATATTTATCAATCACCAAATATTTAGAAGATGTTGTTCTATATCAGGACCTCAAAGAGGAAGAGGACATGGTATTTGATCAAAAAAGTACATGCCTGCAAACATTTTTAGTGCCATGAAGTGGTCCCAGGATGAACTGACGTTCCAAATCTCTCAAGAAAGCCAGAAAGTTAGGTGTAGTTTTAGTCGCATGATCTTCATTAAACTCCTACTAGTACATACTATTCAACTATTTTGCTTCCACCTCTGATTTTGAAGGGTGTGGCTTGTGTGGTGGTAAGGGAGTAGAGAAAGATATTCTTCAGATATTTTGTTTAGTTACACATTAGTTTCTAAATTTGAAATTGCACAAGATTTATTGTTTTTACTAGGAAGTTCCTACAGCATCCAATTAAACCTACTACTGTAGAAGAAATACCTATATTCTCCCAGTTGGGAACAGCAGACTTCGGAGAGGTTAATTACTGCCATTCTACTTTTTGTTTGTTTGTTTGATAGGCTAATCCTTGCAATTGCTCTTTGGGGTGTTTCCTGTGATGTTTCATCATTAAACTCTGACATGATGTGTGACCAAGTCTTCTCTAATGAATCATTTCAACAAGAATGAAATCAACCAATATTGATCTAATGCTTATTATGGGTAGAGCTCCGTGCTAGACTGTGAGGGGTAAAGAAATGAAGGCACTTTTAATGTGCCCTCATACAACTTGTGATCTAGTTGAAGTATGATAAAAAGTAACCAGTCGGAGCATTAGAGACCACATTCTAAGAGCAACATGGTTTCTAGTAGTGCAGAGAATTCCTCTACAATTGGGTAGTCTGGAGGAAAATTTTAAATTAGAACTCTTTGAGTGGGAATGTGGGAATTCCAAAGGGACATAATTCAAAGCAAAAGAAAAAGGTCTAAAGCTAGGCATGGCCAAAGAAATACATTAGCTCAGTGCCACAAATGTATTTGTTATTGTCGCTGCCTACTTTGGTATGTATTTTTAATTCTCCTTACATGTCTCTTTGAGCTTTTCCTGAATTGCTGTTGTTAGCTAATTCTTCTCACCTGTAGAAGTTAGCTATAGACAGGTTTTTCCTTGCCCTGGATAGTCAATAATTTGATCTTTACTGATGGTGGGCCCATTTATCACAGTAAGTTGTCCTTTCACTATACATATTGACTTTTATTTATCAATACCAAAGTCCATTTGTAGCTCATCACTAAAGTTCTTGGATATTTTCAGTAGTTTTTGAAGATGCATTTTAGAGCTTGGCAGAGAGATACTTTTGACATCAATATAGTGCAAATGATTGCTAGACTCATCTTTAGCTGAAAATCAGCTGTTTATTTCCTCTGTAATGGATTCTGAAATAGTCCACATTTGGGTGGTAAGGGACAAGAAAGACAGACTCTTCTTGACAGTTCTACCACTGAAAGACGTAAGACTGCTCTACTCACTAATCACACACCTTGAAATAACGACAGCTAAAAGGCCAGTGTTCTAAATATCTTTGTAATATCTTTGGTAGCTAGATAGAGGGAGGAATCCACGTATTTCGTGCAGATATGTTTTGACTAGGGGGCATTATACTTATTGACTATGAGTATAATTCTTCTAGATCCTAAAGGAAATGAATGGTTCAGCCAAGACAACACAAAATCAGTAGCTTTTAAACCACGTTCAAGAACACCTTGAGAGGAAACTCAAAAGATTGTATGAGGAAGACTCTATAGAAGAATTTATTGTTAAAAATTAAAAATGTCATGGCAGGGTCATCCGTGGTCATGATCCTCCACCTCCTCTGTTCTCTATTTTGGTTTCAGTTATCCTCTAAAAATTCCCTGCTTCCTTTTCTCATCATTTTCTAAAAAGGTGATATTCGTTGTTAAAGTTGCCTAGGCCTAGGAAGCAAAGAACTCCAAGAAACATCTCCCCTTTCCCAGCAAGACAGGGGCCACTGGAAAAAAGTCTCCATCCACTTCCACGAACAGCAGCTGGTTCTGCCAAGCTAGGCCATTGCTGTCATACAAATAGAGTCCTTGTTAAAAATCCATATCATTTACAGTGTGAATAAAATCTGCAGCTCCAAATAACATTTTCAATACAATGACTTATGAATGATTTAAAAATAGATCCCATTCATCATACATATAGGCTTTTTGAAAGTAATGGGGATATTTATAGGAAAATCATTAATAAAAAGATACAACAGTTTGAAATGTTGAGCAACTGAATAGAATAAACCACTGTAGTGCTCATAAAAACCCAAACAAAAAATCTGAATCACATATTAATCAAGGGCATGAAAATAATGTACAGGTTGCAGAGGTCAGGAAAGACTAAATGATAGCTCAGATCTGTGGAATAAACAGTGGAAAAGAAGTCAGAGACCTGAGCTCAAATCTACTAGCTCAATATGGTTGCCAAGAGTTGTTTACTTCCCTGCTTGATAATTTGGATTTCTTCCCAATCTTAAAAGAGTTTATGAAATAAACTAAAAAAAAAAAAAGAAAGAAAAGAAAAAGAAAAATACTACTAATAAAGAAAAACTACACCAAATTCAGGAAAAAGAAAATACTAATGCAATGCAATACTAGCAGATCACAAAGACTGCAATATATTTTAAATTAGAGGGAGACACCATCCAAGAAAAGACTTTAAATGATGACGTGAAATTTGTAAACAAAGAGGATGTCATTGGAACAGACCTTCAGCTTTCAAAGTGGCTTCTCTCTGGACAGATGTCTTATCAGGAAAACATATCTAGCTAAAGAGCTGTGTACATATTAGCCCTCCTTTACTAGTATCTATTGAGATAATCAAGTGATAGGGCCTCTTGATTATATTTGAATAGTAATAGCTATATCCTGCATCAGACTTTGAGTTTACTTTGTCATCAATGTGGACTGGAAACTGGAGGGAAAAATATGGAAATGTCCTCAATTACATTAGGTATCTAATGCTTCTTTATAACTAAGTAACGTTTTACGGACAAGTTTAACAAAATGAGTTAACAATAGACTTATACGTTTCTGCCGTCTTGCTGCAATTGTAAACTGACATGCAATATTTTTTGGTGGGTGACATTTACTCAAATGAATTGCTTTAAGGATGACTTATTTTTCAACTGGTAGGGAAACAAATTTTCCAAAATGCTGCGAAGAGTAACTATTAATTTTTTTATCCTTATCTGGATGTATAGAATTTAAGTTATTTTATTTAAATACACCATCACACACACACACACACACACACACACACACACACACAGGATCAAATTATTGACTGCTCAGGCTAAGGGAAAAAGAACTTGTCTATAGCTACTTCCACAGGTGAGAAGTGTGGCTAGACCACCCAACTAATACGGAGAAGACAAATACGACTGAGAAAGAGCTACCAATTGCTTACTGAACCTTTTTAATCATTGCTGTATTCCTATCAAATACAGAAATTCCTCTGTTATTCAGGATGTCTGAGCAATGGGCTGCTCTGGTAAAGCTGATAGGCAAGCATGTGCTACACCTCTAGCCTAATGCATGGCACAAGGCAGGTACTCAAGAGTGCTAACCAAACGACTAAGTGAAACTACTAACAAGGATCCTTAAGAATTAAAAAAAAAAAAAATCAATGATTAATTTCACTTGCAGTTTAAGGGGAAATCTTAAGGTCTAGCTAGGGTTTATAGCTCAAAGTTACTCAAAAATCCCCCAAATCTATTATTAATGCCAACATGTGTCTGCATAAAGAAGGAGACTTATTTTGAACAGAAAATAAAATTCCTAGAAAGCATGCTGTAGCTCAGAAGTATAGGAGCAATGGCCTGGCTCAAACCTTTACCTCGCTGACCTCCAGATTTCTGTGTGCCGTGAGCCCTGCCTGGAATGGACTGTAGAAGCAAGAAAAGAAGCATCCTGGTTCCCCTGGCTTCTGTCTGGGCATTGATGCCCGGGCATATTTACCTGCAGACTTGTCAAAAGGCAGCCACACATCTGTGTGATATATTTGCTCTGCCTGTGCCCAGGAGAGGATCACAGAGGTAGAAAACTTCCCCTTTGGGTTGCAGAACTCAGTAACCTTTGGGGATGTGGCCATGGACTTCACCAAGGAGGAAAAGATACTTGCTGACCCCTTCTCAGAGAAAACTGTATGCAGATGTGATGCTGGAGAACTATAGAAACTTGGCTTCATTGGGATATCAAGTCAGCAAGCTCACCCTGATCCGCCAGATGGAGCAAGAATATAAACTGAAGGCAGTAGAGAGAAGAATTCATGAAGTTCCCTGCTCAGATGGGATGACCTTCCTAAAACCAAACCATCACAATGTAAGCAAGATAGTTTGGAGGAAGAAAGAACCAAGGGCAAAAAGAAAAGATGGGGTCTCTCTATATTGCCCAGTCTGGTCTCAAACTCCTGGCCTCAAGTGATCCTCCTGCCTTGGCCTCCCAGAGTGCTGGGATTGTAGGCATGAGCTACTGTGCCCAGCCCACATATAGCTAATTATAACTGATAAACTCAAACAAGTGATAAATTACATATTCACTAAGAAAATGTTAAATAAACGCTAACCTACTAAAGTATTTCTTTGATGCATCAGAGAAAAAAAAGTCCTCACTGCTTAGCACCCCAATATATGTATTAATTGAAAGAGAAAAGAATATAAACAATTTCATTATGGAAATCAACTTATGAATTCCTGGGGAGGGAATGTGTTGTATTGTAAGAATGTTCAAATACAGGGCCCAGAAGATCTCGTTTTGAATCTCACCTCTGCTCCTAATGGTGTAGTCTTGCGCATGTCATCTCACTTTCCCAAACTCAGGTTCTTTTCTTTCCAAAATGAGGGAGCTGAGCTAGCAGCCTCTTTGATACCCTCCGGCTCTGAGACTCATGTATTCTGCCAAGACCAACAAATTACTCAGTATATCACTGGACAGGATACCTAGAGGGTCAGTGGCCACTACACTAGCCTTGGAAATAATGAGGACTTCTGAGGCCCTTTCCTAATTACATAGACTAGTATTTTCCCGTGATAGGGCGGGGCTCCTTCTTGGTTTCATTTCCCCAGGCGTGAAGAGCCCTCAGCAATTGTTTGTCACATGAATGGACAATGCTATGAAGGACTGTGGTGTTCCTGTGGCATTGTACTTGCCTCAATTCAAATCTCTTAAAGAGAGAATCAGAAGCCCATACCTGTTCTATTCCTTTTACACGTAACTATGGGCCCCATGAAATCATTTTGTCTTCGTCGAGCTAGGCAGGAGAACCAACTCTAATCAAATTATCTAAACTTTGAGACTGAAACAGACTAGAGGGATATAGGATGCAGAGAGCATGAATGAAAAAGAGAAAATGAGTAAGCTGGGAAGTAGGCAAGGAGAATGACAGGGAATGCTGCAACTGTGTCCCTTCTTCCTGCCACATTTCCACACTCTCAGCCAGGCTAATCCTCAGAGTCCACGATGGGACGTTTGCCTAGATTTCTTCATAGGCTCCTTCAGAGTACTGTTTTCTTGGCAAGCAGTGTTCCGTGGAGAGAGGTGGGGAGGAGATAAGCACGCATTTTTTTTGGACATAAAATCAAAATAATTTCCACGGCTTTGGTCTCTGAATATTATTGAGTAAATTTAGAGTGGAAAGAAATCAGGTAAGTATTATTTCTTATTATTTTTATATTTATCTAGAATTCGGTAAAGAAGAGAATTTCTAGATGCAAGAAGTTAACTTGTCAAATCAGCAAGTTCAATCCCAGTTTTCCACACCACAGAAATAAGGGGGAAAAAAATGATTCAGGAATATCTTATCTGACAGGACCTGTTCATCACTAAAAGGAAGTATAAGTGATGAATGAGTTCTAAGGATGTATTGAAATTAACTCTTGCACTTTTAATGCAATTTAGGTTCTGTAAAAGTCATTTGACTGTTCTCATAAGGACCAAATCCTCTGGTAAATATAGAAATGCATTAATTTTACTTACTGTTCAGAAGTTCAAGAAAATACTAAGTGGAAAGCTGGAATAGATTCCAAAGACGAAGACAAATAGATCTCCACATATTGATAAATTAAAGAACAGTCTGTAAAGGGAGACTTCTAAGAAGAATTTATAGTAAACTTCCCAGCTTGTATTTGAAAATTTAGAAGGTCAGGAAAACAAAAGAGACCCTTCAATCAAAAGAGCACTGAGCTAGCATTTGAGACTAGAGATAAACATGATTTATATATAAACTTAAGATAAGGATTCACATCATAGGGCAATTTAAACCGCAGCGATGCCTACAGTCATCCATAAGGAAAAGTACCAAAAAGCATTCTGCTCTTGAATCAGTGGGAGAAGAAACTGTGAAATAGCACTGGAATTCGTAAGATCAACAATCTTCCCCGAGGCCAAACCTAAGACAACACCATCAGTTGGGGAGAATGGTCGGCAGGCAGTCTCAAATTCCCAGCTGATAGCCATCTCTGTCTCTGGGGAAAATGTTTGTCTCAGATGGTTAGTCAAGTGTCAGAGCTCTTTCATCGCCCAGATAGGAAATGGAAAATAAGGAAATCAAATTATCTAGACTATGCCTTCATTTTCTAGTTCTTTGTTAACATTAAGAAAGATGCCTGGAAGAACATGTCTAAGTTACCAGATTTTGTATCATTAGGCTTGTTTACTTTGAATGTGATTCATTTTTATTTGAGTGACATCAAAATGGTATGTTAGTGTACTTGAGAGTGTACTGAAATTGAACGGAAGATATGCTTGGATGCTAATAATGTGCTTTACCGCTATATTATAATGTCATCAGTAGCAAGCATCACGTTCTCACACTGCACACAAACACATGCATTTGCTCAAGACATGGAAAGCATGGGTGGTCAGTCGGCATCAATTGCCTCTTATGGTCACACATACCAAGTGTAGTCACTCATTTAGAAACATTAATTTTGTTGGGAGATAAACAATAGAAAGATGCCTTCTCAGATCCTCAATCTGTGTCACTGCGTAACATTCAGGATTTGGACTGATATCTCTAAGAGACGGTTGCCAAAACTATAGAAATGACCTTGATAGAAAGCAGAGAGTCTCATTTTGATATTAGACAAACCAGTGACATCTATAAATAAAAGATAAGAGAAACACTCCTAAAGAAAGCAAAGTTTTAAAGAGCAAACATGCATGCGAATAAAGGGAAATAGTAACTATAATGACATTTACAGAAAGCTAGGTTCAATACAAAAGAGATGTTATCATAATTGGAGATCTAAGAAATGGGAAAAAAGGTAAAAGACTAATAGATATTTCTAGATAAGACAGTTTCCTAGATTAGTGTAAAATACTCTTCTTAATATATTCTTATGAATTGTTAGGCAGAATGCACGGTAAAATCTCCAGAACACTAAGGGTTCCTGGGTTGTAAAATGTTAGACCGATTACATAAGCTATAGAAAACAATTATACGGCAGAATCCTTGGGAATCGATGTTGTGCACGCATTTCAGTATAGTTAAGTTTTGAGAAACATTTAAAGAAAACATGATCCGAAGCAAGAACATGGCATTGACCTATCGTCTGTTATGAATCAGGGACACTGTGACAATGTAAAATAGGCAAATAGCCAACAGAAAGGTGGTGCTGTAGGAAGGGGAAGAACACAATAAACCAACCACAAGAGCACCAAGAAAGCCCACCAGGCCTGTGCACTTGGAACACTGCATGTGTCTCCAGTCACTGTAGCCCACACAGAGTACGATGACTTTAAGAGGCCAACCAAAGTTCAGGGAAGAAGCAAAGGGGAGGAGAGTTTATTCATATAACTATCTAAAGACAAAATTAGGAAGATCAAGATTCCAGTCTACAGTAAATCTGAAGAGTGCAACTGATGTTTGTAAAATTGCTAAAAAGTTATATCTACCTGTGACTGTCCTTTGCTTCCCTCCCATTCCTCCAGCCCCTCAAGATGATTATACTGTCTCACTACGTTCCATTACGAGAGTCACTCCTCTACTTTAATAGCCTGATAATAGATGTCTCTCCCTCCGGTCATTCTTTAAACTGAGACAAGTCACATCCCTAAAACCAAGGTCTGATCCCATAGCTCCCATGTAGAAAAACCCACATGGGTCTCTATTCAGTCAGCAATGGGGAATTCTGGAGCCATGGATTTTTAGGCCTTGTACAATGCAGCCTCCATTCCCATTCAGCGGCTTCTCACCGGATGCTCCCCCTGTCCCCGCCCTTCCCATCTCAGACTCTGACATCATATAACATGGCTGGATGAGACCACTCTTCGTCCCCTGAATGTGCCATTTAGTTTCTGCATCTGTGCCTTTATGCATATTCCAGTTTGTGGCATCCTCTCTCACTCCAATCTCTAATTCTCTGCTTGCCAAAATATTACTCTTTATTGAAGACTTAGGTCAAATTTCACCTTTCCATGAAATCTCCCTGAGTCTACCAGTTAACATTAATTTTTCTCCCCTCCTCTGTCTTCCTGAGCACTTTATGTGGCCTGTGTTACACTTCTATCAATAACACCATTCTTTGGATCTCATTTCTGACTGGGGCACATTAATAGGAAAACACGATATTTTAGGCACATTTTGAAATGTGGAGGCTGATGTTGTTATGAGGACAACTTTGCCTCTCTACAAAGGAAACTCTGAAGCTGAAATCAGAAGACTGGGCTAGAAAAATCAGAGGCCTGACCCGATGTGTCGATTCCCATCATCCGTAGAGTGGGTCTCAGACAGTTGGAGATTCATAGATAGTATGTTTGTTCCACAAACATGATGAGTCTAATGCTCATGGGACAGCTTACTTATGGGCAGTGAAAGCTACAAAAGTCTGCTTTCTCTGAATCTCTGCCTTGAATGTTTACGTAGACATTTGGCGGGGGTGTAGGGTGGGGCCCATATTAAGCGAGAGCTCTAGGCCAAAGCATCATTTATAAAAACTCACTTCCCTATTCTTCATATCACTTTATAAAATAAGAGTTACACGCTATAGAAGATTACACCTACCCCCTACAACAGAAGAGAAAATTCCCTGATTTTCACTCTCTTTTCCGTAGCCTCATAAATCATAAAGTTAAATTTACCCTAGGGATTTCATTTCTCTGAACTCAAAGTACAGGCATAAAACAAATTTTGTCCTCACAGGACATCCCATTTTTGTTTCATTAGTTCAAGGAAAGGGTCACTCAATTTTTAAAGCATTTGGTTTGATCTTTGCTATGATTCATGCTACCTAACATCCACAGACATACTTTATACACTGAAATGTATCTTATATATAAAAGGTGTCTCCATGGACCCCATAATGGTGGTACTTTGACATAAAATACTCAAAAGCTACATTATAGATACATGGGTCTAGGGCAGGTGATGAGAAATAGAAAATAAACTTATTTTGTTGAATATTTAAACAATTTCGTTTTGCCCAAGTTGCTATTGCAAGATTGATTTCTTTTTCTTCCTATGAAAGACAAAATATTTCCCTGGGGCTAGGTGAGAAAATGCTTTTAAAAATTTTCCCCAAATATAAGGCCTAAATTTATACTCATTCTATTTTACACATTTTTATTCTATGTTCAACGATCTCATTGATATTTCATTCTACAGAGAGGGAGGTGATAAAAATTTTTATTAATGTAATAAAGGAAAAAAGAAATAAAGATGATTTGTCATAATTTTGTTAGATAAAAAGAATTCTTGCGATCTTAATGCAAGAACAGACTATGATCTCTAAGGCAATACTGAATTATGGAAACATGATTTTTACATAATAGAGCCATTTATACTTACCATTTAATCATATTAAATAATAATTCTTATAGCTCTATTGGCTCATATGCTTTTTTGTCTCTAAATTCTTTCCAGGACACAGTTATTTTAAAAGGTCTTCTCATTCTATTGCTACCGAGAGGATTCCCCTCCCCCCATGGCCAAAATTCTATCTTCCACGCTGGGTATCTATGGGAACCATGATATCAACCTTTGCATAGAACCTCCTTGTCTTCATGAATTAAAGATCACACAGATTTATTCCTCAAAAACAAATCGGGAGAGGAGATTTAGATTAAACTCGGTTTGCCAAATTATGGTCATTATTTTGTTTTAAAACCCTAGAGATCTCAGATAGGAAGGTCAAACCGAGCACAGCACCATGGGAGCCTGCAAAGTGGTAGCTCAGCCAAGGAGGAAGCAGTTATTTCCAGAGAATTTCTCTCCTATGTCCCACAGTAAAGAAGTTGTCCAATTTAGAGGCTCTCAGTACAGCTAGAGTAAGGAGGTAAACAAAAATACTTTGGAATTCTATTTCATTGACAAATCTAAAACACAGATCAAATCGGTCTTCCTCCCAGACTAAACAGCACCCCAAATCGCCTCATCCTGTAGAAAAGAATCTCAGAGCCTCCAACCCACCTATGGCCCAAGACCCAGGCCTCCAGTCAGCCGGCTAGTTATCCACGGAAGTGGCTCAAGGCTGACACTCAGATTGACTGGTTCACACTAATTTACTTCACACAGATTCCATTTATCTCCTGGAAGATCCCCTGGCAGCAGCTTATAATGGCATATCCTAGGATGCCTGCCTGCACGCAATTTTAAAGCGGCAGCGCTTGATGAATCTGAGTCTAGAAACAGTTCCCAGATTGAGGAGTAGGTGCAATCAGAAAACATCAAGAGGCAGAGCTGGGGCTTGGTAGCTTCTTGACTGGTCAGAGCAGCTGTCTGCTCTTCTGCGGGCTGCTCATCATCACTGGGACAAATCAGAGAGCCAGCCCCTCTTTCCTTTACCACTCGCCCTCCATAGGGAAAGAGAAAAGAAAGTGCGCTGCCATCCAAGTAGTGTGTGCAGCTGGAGAGAAAGCTAATTTGACCCTTCTACCTTTCTTCTTGCTATGATATTGCTGAACTCGGTACAGCTACAGCTGATAGTTCAAAGGTTGAGATGCTGGATGAACGGACTAGGCAAAACATAGACAGAAGAAGAAAGTAAAGGATAACCTTTATTTATTTTATTTACTTTCAATAGTGAGGTCTGAAGAGCTGGCAGGGATGCTATGATTATGGGGCTCGTCTGTAAGCATCTAAAGAAAGGAACGGTACCTTATGGCTGCTCTCCCATGTCTCCCATAGAGCTTGGGGAAAGACACAAAAGAGTCTGATATTTATCAAATGAATAAACAGGTGGATGAATGTTTGAACAAACAAGTTGCTATTCTTTATTTGACATTTCAGAAGTTGTGGCCAACCGCTGACCGGTAACATGGTCAGTATCCCAAGGCAGAAGGGAGTTGAGATCTTCTAATGGCACTGAAGCTAAAGGCATTAAACAGTAACATTCAGTGGCAAATCTACCAAAGCAGTGACAAAGCACATTTAGTATTTACAAGGTTAAACACAGGGCTGCAGTAGCTGGTTTATGGAAAAAAGTAGGATTAAGGATTTTGCATGAGCCCTGACATGATCGTGTTGTCTGCCTGCTGCCTTAAGCTTTGAAAAACAGCTGGGATCATCTTCTTATAAGCTCCAACTCAAAGATGTTTAAGCAGTCCCTGATCCAATTAAACAGAGGTAAATGGGAGGAAGAATTTTACTGAGCACCATCATCACATTTTTTTCTTAATTAAAAACAGCATAATTGCAGGTTACATAGCTCCTTAATCTCACATTAAATCTAATAGATTGCTGACTTATACTGAGCATGACAGTCCCAGCTTTCTATATCGGTGTGCTTAATTTTAGGTCATTATCCTTTATTATGTGTCTTGTAATCCTTAAAGCCCATGATTGTGTCTGGATATTTGGCAAGGATTGTACTTGGTAATACAGGGATTCTACTTCCAAGAGTGATGGTTTAATTGAATGACATAGTATGATTATTAGATGTTCAAAGAATTACATATATTGCTTTCCTTTTTTAATTGGCAAGTTTCTTATAAGTGTTTCCTTCAACAAGCATGGTTTAAGATCACTGTTCAGTTTTAGGGACTCTTCTGAAAAGAACAGTTTTCACCAATGAAAGACGAATAGCTTATTGTTACGGAAATTTATCTATATGTTATCAAAGTGCCCAATTCAAATAAAATCCTGGCTCATCCACAAACCGGGTGACCTTGGTCAAGTTACTTAATCGTTCTGGGTCCCAGTCTCTTCCTCAACAAAATAGCAATAATGATAGTGCCTATCAGATGCACAGAATTGTTGTCACAATTAAATGAGTTAACACATATAATGGCTTGAACATAGAAGGTCTAAATAAATCCTATGTTAATACTGTTTTTATATCTGTCTTTGCCTAGAAATGTGTGTAAATGGCAATAGGAGATCCAGCCTTCATGTCAAGGTACTTTATTTTATGAGCAATATAGTAATATCTAAAATTTCTCTGACATACTAACATAATACATATTTTAAATAGTTTTATTACCTTGATCTTCATTGAAGATTGTAGAAAGGTACAAGCTATTGTTAGTGGCCACCTTTTGTTTTAACAGTTTAAAGAGGCATGTGGATTTGTATCCATTTAATGATACCTATAACCAAATAAATCCTGCCCAAAGTCACCTGTAATTCTTTTTCCTATCAAGAATGCTGAATATGGAAAGAAGTAAAAATGGTTTCTGACAATGCTGACCAGATAACATAGGATGTCTTTGGAAAGTTATTCTAAATAGCTTTTTTTTTGGCTGATAAATTAAATGAAAATGATAATATTGATATCCTTTAGGAATATTTATATAACCCTTATAGAGACACTGATTTGGTTTTGAATATTGAAATTATTGTATGTGCACAATAGAATTTCAGATTATAAATACAATTAGAGCACAACCTTTTAAATGAGCAGCTATTGTCTTTTATATTTATAAGCAAGAACAGATCTTGCACCATCACTTACGTATGGTCCTTGATAACTGACCTTTTTACTGATTTCCATTCACACGTTAGGTTTTAAAAAATACTAGTATTGAAACTGAAAGTCTTATCAAACTCAGCTCCATCCAAGGCAAAGCATTACTGAGGGTGGTCATTGGGTGGAGTATCCAACTAAAACACAGAAATAATGGCTTAACTTGTTACTGACATTCTTCTTTTTCCTTTCTAGCTAGAAAGCATCATAAAACATCATATCAAATAATAGCATCAAAAAATTCTTTTTCTTGAACACCATGTTAAACCTTGCGGGGGGTGGGGATGGGAAGCATGCTTATATCTGTTAAAAAATGTTTATTTTGGTGTATTATTATGAAAAGTTTTTGGTTGTAAAGGTGAGATGGGATGAGTTAAAATTATTTTTATATCCAGCTCTGGCCATAGCTAAAGCACGTCTTGTTTGATTCAGACATTTCTATTGCTGCGCTCCCTGCCCTATTCACACAGCAGATCAAAAATTGATCAGATCACTGCATGGTGCTGATCCCTCTATAAAGGCAGCTGAAATAACTAGATCAGAGACTTGGTAATTGGTAAGGTCTTAGTAAGTACATTTAGATATTAAGTAGTGCCTCGCTTTTGGCCTTTACAACACAAACTCCATAAAAACCAATTAATATGAACTTGCTGACAATAGCAATATTATATATTCAAACAAATTTCAAAATAGTAATAGAATAAGAAGTGGGTCAAGTTACTCCTAAGGGAAAGAAAATTGTCATAAGATTCTGATGACAACACTTGACCCCAGAAAAATGAAGGAATAACATACTTACAAAATTCAGGGGGAAAAAAATTGAGCTAAGATTTACTATCCAGAAAAATTGACCTTTAGCTATAAAGGCTGCAAGCTGATATAAGCATGCAATAACTTAGGGAATATTATTTGGCCACATCTTAAACTCCAGAGTAACCCCTAAAATATTCTGGGAATAAGACTAGCACAGACAACATTCTTTGATCACAGTGCAGTACAATCAGAAATTAATAAGAATATTAAAAAACAAAAAGATTTTTTCCACCTGGAAATTTCAAACACATACTAAATAACTCTTGGCTCAAAGGGGAAATTCAATACAAAACGGCAGAACTTTTAAAAAACTACAATAATGAAAACATAATAGAACTCATAAAATACAATTAATCCAGTTATGGAAGACCATCTTATAGTATTAAAAATCTAATTAGTAAAAGAAAAAATGAATTAAATAGCCAACTCAAATAGGTAGATAAAGGACAATGAAGTAAACAAACAAACAAACAAACAAAAAACAAGAGGGAAGAATTAATAAAGACAATGATTTAGAAAACAATAAAATAGAAGAACCAAGAAAGAAATACTACAAAAGGTGCTTTTAGCAAAATAATCAATAAAACCAACAAACCACTAACAAATCTAATCAAGAAGTAAAGGGAAAGTTCACAAATATACAAAATCAAAGAGGAAAGGGGGAGGGGAATAGCTACCAATAGAAAATTTTAAAAAGTCATAAGAGATTATAATGCTTGACTCTATACAAATTAATTTAAAAATCTAGATTAAATAAGTAATTTTCTGGAAAAATTGGAAGTGATCAAAATGGTAAATGTTCAATTATCATAGTAGAAATGGGGAAAGAAAAGTCCTTTGACAAGATTCGACACTCATTTATGTAAAAATATTTAATAAAGTAAGATTGCTAAATATTTCCTTGATATGATAAAATATATGTACCAAAGCCAATGTACCAAGCTCCAAAGCCAATGTCCTATATGTCCATATATGTACCAAGCTCCAAAGCCAATGTCCTACTCAATATAGAAACACCAGTGACTTCCCCAACAAAATAAACAAAACAAGGATGCCCACTATTTGCAACCACAATTTAGTATCGAGTTGGAAGTATTCACCAATGCAATGAAAGCCAAATGAAAACAATTAGAGTCAATGTGACTAAAAAGAAAGAAGTAAAGTGTTTTTTAATTGGAAAATATAATTATATACCCAGAAAACCTGAAAGATCAATGGAAAAACCATTGTGAGCAAAAAGATAATTTAGTGAAGTAGCATAATATATAAATCAATATTCTTCAAAAACATAAACAAAAAACAGTTAAAATATATAATGACAATGAAAAATAAGAAATTTCCAAAATCTATATGAACAAAACTCTAAAGCACTCTTAAAAGACACAAAAGCAGGTTGAACAAATGTCAAGATGTACCTTATTCTTGTAAAAAACAACCCTAAGTAATTGAATTATTTAACTCTGAATCTACTGCTATGACATAATGACATTAAGTAAACAAACAAATGAACAAAAACCAAGTTCAGAGATGTTAAGTCATGGAGATTCTGTTTTGGAGAAAGAGCATGGCCTTAGATCTGAACTCATGCTTTAGTGTTCAATAGACTACACTCGGTTTCCCAAGATTTATAACAATCACATGAGAAAATAGATAACACTAAAAAAAAGGGTGAGTGTATATATATATGTATATATGAGTATATATATTGTTTTCAAACATAAAGTTTAAACAAGTAAAGTAGGTATTTTCATCAAGAATTCTAGAAATGATTTGTTAGAAATGAGTTACATGAATATTTTATGCCTTAATGTTGCAGAATAACCGAAGTGTTACTATTACAATAGTATTCATTCCATAAACAATGAGTGCTACTGGGTGACAGGCCCTGTTCATGGTGCTGGGTATACAGTGGTGATCAATAATCTTTGTATTCATCAGTTTCAGAGGTTCTAAGAGATAAACATTGACCATTTACACAAAGGATGCCCACCACAGGGTGACAAGGACAGGGAACTTCTAAATTCCTTTGTAGCAAGAACTGCACCGGCCTCTTTTGGTTGATACACCTGGAATAAATGAATTTCATCCACTTTTTCTGCCCTTGCTTCACTCAGTTGTAAGTTCTGAGCCTCAGCAGAGACTAATTGATTGGTTGAGCTAATGGTACCTGGCCACCTGTTGACCATAGCCGGGTAATGATAGAGGAATTGATCTGGTGGTAGGTGCCTCAGGCATGCTTATGGCATCTGAAGTGGGAGGACAAATTAATGTATTGTTTTTGTGGGAATTTCCAAAAGAAAACTGGGGTGCTCTCATGGCAGCAGTGGATATTGGGCAACAAAAAAAGAAAAATGTCCCTGATTTCTGAAGGTTGATATGATAAGCTGCCTGACTTCTTTGTAATTGACCACTTGGATTTGTTTGTCATACAAGTCTATATTGTATGTGAGGCCACCTTATCCAATAAAAAATAACAAGTATAAAATTTATCCTAGGGTGGTCATCCACTCTGCTTGCTCCCTTTAATAATTTAGACCTATGCTCTGATCATCTTCTACTGAAATCTTCTTTTCTTTCAAAAATGTAGCATATGGTAGCATTGAATCATGTTCCTGTTTTCCTTCTCAATGCACCTGTAATAGTAAGGTATCTTTCATAGGTAAGACTTTCTAAATAGGAGAGAAATAGCCAGTGCCACCTTCTCCTACGGAAGAAGCAGGGCGGGCTGGATAGGGGGACTTGCGATCTAAGATGCAGCTCGGTTAGTTCCCGTGACACTCTGGCATTGGAATTCCTGTTGTGCCTCTGGACCATGTACAGAATTTCAGCTGACTTCAAAGAAAGTAATTTTGAGGAGAGAGAGTTAGTTGCCAAAAGGAGAAAGCAACGCATTAATCTTTAATAGGCTCCATTTACTAATTTATAAAGGCAACAGGAATTGGGGTGAGTTTAAGAGTAAAAGCAGAGGGCACTATCTGGAGTGAATGCTAATGATTTTCTGGCCATGTCACGAACTGTGCTTTTTTGGGGGGAAAGAAAACCCTACAACTTGATTATAAAACATTACATATTGTTTGGTAGTTTATAAGTGATTATAAGATCTTAAAAACTAGTTATGGCCACTTAGAAATGGAAGAGCCATTTGCTAGAAGGGACTGGGAAGTCCTAAGTAGTTATAGGAGAAGACATGTTTAGAATTCGGAGTTGACAGAGATTAGCACAGACATTATGCAAAAGGCCCTTATATTTTTTGGTTCATCTTCTTGATACCAACACAGAGGAGGTTGAGAATGAGAGACAGGAAGCTCTAGAGAGAATTATGGAAATTTAGAGAAGAAAGAGAACTAACAGCTGTGCCCCAAGTATAAAGAACACAAATATCTAGGAAGGAACCATTTGAAGCAGTTAAGTATGGACAATGTTTATTTATTCTTAGAGACTTCTATTTCTTTTAACGTGTTATTCTTTCAACAATATGCACATTTTGGGGACCCAGTACTTTGGGTACTATCCAAGATGCTGGGAGAGGAAACAACAATAAAAGGCATGGTCGATGTCCTCACAGATACTATGGTCTAACACATAAGAGATATTGAACAAGTAATTACAATCACATGTGATGCCTGTCAAGCTGGGTTGGTACAGGGTGTTTTTGGAACGTGCAGCTATGGGACATTAGAATATTTTGTTTCTGCCTAGAACTAGAATGAAGCCTATAGACCCTGTTTAAACATTGGTTAGTCAATTTTCAGGTTTGTTTGCTGACATATATGTATTTTAACTATATTACATCCTTTAATCCTTAAACAATTCTGCCAAGTAGTTGCGTGGTTTGCCATTTATTGATGAGGAAATTTAAACTCAAAGTAGTTAAAGTAACACACCCTACTCATACACATAATAAATGCCAAGGCTGTAAGAAGGGGCTAGCTTCAAAAACAAGCTAATTTGAAGGATTTTTTCAGAATATGAAGAACATAGACTGACATAGGGAGATAATTTTTAGCAGAAGCATATCAATGGTGAATTAAATCAATAAAAAGGTGGTCTTACACCTAAGGTAACTTAGGCTTTGGTAGATCAAAAGTGATCTACTGCCAAGACTTTCGCCTTGTTTTGTGTCCAACTGCCTAATATATATCCAAATTCAAGTGTCTAAACCCACAGTCCCAGGTCTTCTAGAATTATCTTGCCTATCTGTGGTTATTTGCTTTCCTTTTCATTCATGCAGATACTTTCCTGGGTGAACTGCTTGTATCCTCTTCAGTAATACAAGTTCCACAAAGCAGAAGTTCATAGAAGCTAGAAAAATCTAAGTTTAATTGAATGCAATCATGGTTTATTGAACCCTGCTTGGTGGCAAGCCCTGTGATAAGTGCTGAGGAAATAGGCATGATGAGACAGAATCTCTGCCCTATGTTTGCTTCCCCCTCTCATTGGTCTTAATCAGGTATTGACCAACCTTTTCTGAAAGGTCTAGAGAGTAAATATTCTAGGCCACAAGGTCTCTGCAATTAGGCTATGAAAGCAACCCAAAAAGTACATGAATAGATGGGTGTGGTTATGTTCTAACAAAACTTTATTTACAAAAATGGACAGCAGTCTGGGGTTGGGCTGTGGTTTTCAGACCTTTGCTCTTACCATTTCTGGGTGGTGCATCAAGCCACAAGCTGAACCCCAGTTTGCACAGCACAGTGATGGTCATGATGTTAACTGAGAGTCCATCAGCACCTGTGAGCCTGAGATTATATAACATAGGAATCTCTCCAGCCTTTTATTTAGTAAGCACTAAATTAAACATGCAATTTTCTCTGCCTTCCCCTTCAAAGCCCCATTCAACCACCACCCTGCTCTAGCAGTGAAAAGGATGTGTGTTTTGGCTTCCTCCTTAGGGAATGGTTAGGAAAATAGAGACTTTCTGTATAGCACTGTCTTCTCAGATAAACAAGGCTCCATTATAGTAGTGCTATAAATAAGGGGGAAAAGAGAATGACAGCACCATTAATTCAAAAAATTAATTGAGCACCTGCTATGTGACAGGTCCTGGAAGATAGGTCTTAAGGAAGACATGGCAAACACAATACATGATCTGCATCACTTATCAAGCTCAGAATATCACTAGGAGACATACAATCAGTAGATGAACATAAGAAGTATAAATTATTACTAATTATATGTGGAAATTAATAATCTAAAAGAAAATCACAGGATATTACGAGAATAAATAGTTGGATGATGAACCTGATGAATCTGGGGGTCAAGGAGGCCTCTCTAAGGAAGTGAGTTTTAAAGTAAGCACTGAAAGATGGGTAGAAATTAGGTGAATAGTAGGTGATGGGAAAGATCACAGGTTGGATGGGCATCACTTGCCAAGGTTTGTGCAAGTTCTGAGGCAAGAAGGAGCTTGGCTTGGTCTGGGGATTGGATGAAGGCCAATGAGACTGCAGCATAGAATATGACTAGGTGGCTCACAAAAAATGAAGCTGGAGAATTGTAAGGATCGGACCACAAGCCTAATATAACTCTTTAAGTGTTCTGTGTTGTATCCTAAATACAACAAGAATATGTTGAAATAATTTACGAAGAGAGTGACATGTTTACATTAACATACTTAAAAGATCATTCTGAGTATTCTATAAAATATGACTTGAAAGGGAAATTTGATTAAACCAATTCTTCACCTTCCTCCTTCCAGCACCTTCTCCAGGCAAAGGACCTTTAGCAACTGCATCCAGAGCAAGGTGATAGGTAAGGGGAGAAAGTCATATCTCCCTTTCTGTGGTTTACTAGGTGTTCATAAACAAACTAGGAGACATTTATCACCATAAATTGGCTTCCCTGTACAAAAACACAATACTAATGCTATATAAAAATTAAATACAAAAATAAGAGTATCATTAATGAATCATAGAATCACTACACAAAGCAATTTACTTTAAGATTCAAAGATAAGATGGTCTAGCAGGGAGCCAGAGGTAGAAACTCCCTTGAAGAGGATTCTGCTAGCCCAATGAAAAGCATCAGTGAAGAGGGTGGTAAAAATAGAGGTAGGGTAACAATTCAGATATGGAAGAAAACTTAGAACACACACACATACACACAAATATAGACATGGACGCACAATCTGCTGGGCAGGAAGCTTCTCATCCTGTCTGCAGTAGGTCTCCATTTAGTAAAACCGTACTGCAAGATCGGGGTGGGAAAGGGAGGAATTGACAAAACCATTCTGAATCTGCTACTGAGCATATCCAGAGAAAGGACAGAGGTGTGGTTGTTTGGAATGCCTCGCAAGTGTCACCTAACACTTTTAGACTATCCCCAAATGAATCGTTCTACATCTATCTCTCTGCACATGCTCAGGTGTGCCTGTGCACGTCTGTGTGTGTGTTTGTGTATTAGTATGTGTAAATACACGAAGACACAGAGTCAATAGCAGGTAATTTCATAGTGGTGACAGAGCCATATATCCAGGTTTAGAGCTGTAACTTTAGCTGTACAGTATATGAATGCCTCATTGGGCTCATGAATGCCACATATTCTCCACTATTTATTTACCAGCTTGTCAAAGTTATTCATCATATGCAGTGTCACAAAGCACATGGCCACATCTCATAGTCTGCTTCAAGGGCAGGACCAGTGTGACCTTTGACTTTTTGTTTTACAAAGGATAAAATAATTCTTTAGGAACATTGTCTATTTGCACAGCTACTCAATCTGCTATTGAAAGAGTCTCAATTTTCTGCAATATTGCTTGTTAAATGTTTATAGCTAATTTTACAGTATAGGGCTAGGTGTCTGAGTATTTTCAAATCCATTCTCTATTGGAATGGGTTTTAAACTGCTTCTCTTTTCATTATGTTTTATGAGATGAGACATGGAAAATATTGAAATGGCTTAGAAAATTCTTTTTCTTGGCTGATTAAAAACTCCTGTAATACCGAAGAATAGAAAAATGCTCCCAAACATCCTCTGAGTTGGAAGACGTGTTACACATTTGTCTGTCACTTATTTCTCTTCTTGAAGCAAATATTAACCAGTAAAAATGGAATGCCATTTGACTCCACTCCCTTTTGCTTTGGAAACCTATGGCCATCCGCACTCAAGGGGAGTCAGCACGGAGAGTTTCTGTGTAGCACACAAGCTCTACAGGAAGTGGTGGAATCCCAAATGTGGGTTGAAAGGTTCAAATCATAGCCAAGAAAATAACTTCACTCACTGTCAATAGTCAATATCATGTAAATCTCTAGAAATCTTATGAAAAAAATAAAAATTAAAAATAATGGCTTCCTTTAGAGGTCCTATCCACAGTCCTTTCTGCAGCCAATGATTCAGAATACTACATTTTCAGATAAGGAAGGAGAAAAATCATAATGCCCAGTAGAAGGGAGAAGTAATTTTATTATCTGGCAAGATAGTGGCTTCATCATTAAAAAATTCAACCAACTAGAATACAACGTCCTTTGACCTAGCAGATAAAAGGTCAGACAGCAATTTTGAATAATAAATGAGACCTGTTGACCTCATGACCCAAATCTGGCAGGGTGAGTGTTTCCTCTTTCAGCAGATGCTGATGGCAGACACACACACAGACAGCTCAGCTAATGAGCTGCCGCAGCCCAGGTTGTAGGTGCTGCAGCATTTTAGTGTTATGTAGCACAGGAGAGAATAGGTTTCTAAAGATGTTGTATCATGGAAAGTAATATTTATAGAAATATTGCTATTGTTGCTTTTAAGGAGACTCCTTTACAGATTCCTCATATTTTAATTTAGTTGTTAAGTTTAGTAGACATCTAAGCATTGGTCAAAGTTTTTTTTCTAATTATGATTTCCTTTATTATTTTAGCACTATTGAAAACTAAAAGTGCCTGTTACTACATGTATTTTGCTTATATTATCAGCAAGGTGATTTTATGAGAATTTTCTGAACATAGCAGTGAACCTGCTTATCTTTTAAAGATATGATTCTTGCTCTTCATTTTACAGCAAATAAATAAGGGATTTAGATATACATTAAATTATGGGGATATTTATGATATAGTAATTAGTTTAAATGTTTAAGTTGATTTGCATAACACAGTGATATAACCCAGAACTTTTGAAATTTTCAACAAAAAATGAAAACAAAAATATGGCTTTAAACTAAACTATCTATCCTTTTAATTTTAATCTTTATAATTTTCATGACGGCTTTTAGGAAAAATCAGCCGTTACAAAGTCAACTTGGTAAATGTTTACATTCTTTTAGTAAATACCTAATAATATGTCTAATTTTGACAGCTTTGACGAATAACATGTATAGTGCATTTAATTTGTTTACTTGGTGTTGTTTTAAATAAAAAGTATAAGGAGCCTGGCCAAATTCTAGTTTAGCTAATTACATTTATCTTGCTAGGTCTCCTTTCCTATTTCAACTGAATATGATATTCTTCTTCACTCTTCATATTAAACTCTTGCCAAATTCTGAATTGCAGAAGGGCCATTTAGTAAAATAATATCATCTCCATTTGCAATAATATAATACCGATGAATAGGGAATATTTTGAAGTGATTTTTTGTTGTTTAACATAAATTGGAAAAAACAAAAGCTAGGCATGGTAGCTCATGTCTGTCATCTTAGGACTTTGGGAGGCTATGGTGGGAAGATCACTTGAGGCAGGAGTTTGAGACCAACTCGAGCAACCTAGGAGACCTTGTCTCTACAAAAAATAGAAAAATTAGCCAGGCATGGTGGTGTGTGTCTGTAGTCCCAGCTACTCTGGAAGCTGAGGCAGAAGGATGGCTTGAGCCCAGGAGTTTGAGGTTGCTGTGAGCTATGATGACAACACTGCACTCTAGCCCAGGCGACAGAGCAAGACCCTGTCTTAAAAAGGGGGGAGGGGAGGGGAAGAAAAGAAAAACCTTAACAATGGAGTATTTGGACAAACTCTCCACACATATTCATCACAATTCCCCATATCTTTCAACAACGGAAACAGAAAATGGCAGCCAAAGCTGGTTGTTGTTCAGTTGGCTTCAAACTTATTCAACTTGGTTTAACTGAATAAATGTACATAGGACACTTTAGATGTACAGGGTGCTGGTAAGCATTGTTGTGTTATGTGAAAACATTTTGCATATTGAACTTTTCCACAAAGTCATGACTTTTCCAAAGTAAAAGCATTTGACCTAGATTTATGCTGAGGTCACATATTAATTAATAATATGGAATACCACTGCTACATATACATACACAGCTGCACTGTGATACAGGAGAAGAAAAGAAGTGAGTTTACAGGGAGTAAGGAGAATTAAATGGCACCTTATGGGTATTTTGGAACACTTTTTTTTTTACCCATTATAGTGCTTCACATTTCTTTTCATTTTAGCCTCACTACAACTCACGTGGAATATATGCAGTTTTGTGCTGGTAAATGTTTAACAAACTGTTCTTAGAAATATTCAAATCTGAAAAAGCATACAAACAAAAACCCTAATTTGTACCATTTGTCGATTTTTATGGTGTGAATACTCCCATAGAACCAATTTCAAGCTACCAAAGTGATGTCACTAAACACGGAGCTGGGAAGAGATGCTCACAATTAGCTCTCGTGAGCTGGTGCTGGCTGGCTCCACCCCATCAGTGGGTACAGAGTGAATATTAGTGTCTTCTTTTTGGAGTTGAGGTCACTGACGTGGAGAGATTAAGGGATCTCACCTGACATGGAGAGGTAAAGAATAGCAGGGCTGGTACTAGACACCTTTTATTACCAGGTTCTGAGTTTTCCTCCCCTTTCTACACTATGAAGCCATTTAGGACAACAAGGAAGGAGGAGTGAGTGCAGGAAGAGTAAGGAAACTGTGCAAAAACTCAGGAAAGCACATATACCTTCCACAGAGAACAGGGGAAGGGCAGGCCTGGACCTCAGGGTAGAGACAGACACAAAGGACAGGAATATTGGGAAACAAAGATACAGACATAGGGGACAGAGGAATACAGGGAGCTAGGAAGGAATGGGAAATGTGTAGGGGGTGGGGAAAGAGAGAGAGAGGGGAGAGAGACAAAAGAGCAAGAGAGAGAGAGAGAACACCTGTAAGTCCTACAAGAACAAAACCTGCTACTTCAGACCCCACTTGTCCCAAATCCCTTTGACTAGATTTTCCTCCTTTTCCTGCGTAAGGACTGTTTTGCCCTTATTAATCTAAGCAAGTAATCATAAGATTGAATATACTAAATGTACACAGGTCTCTCCCTGAACCTGCGAAGTAGTTGTACATTCCTGGCCATGCAGTGGTGTAAGACTGCCAGTGACAGGTGCATCCTTGAATAAAGTCTGTCTTCCCTGGAGTCCTTCTTTCTCCTATGATGCTCATCGGAGCTCGTAAACCAAACGAACCAGTTTTTGAGGGGTGGAGGTGGGAAGGCAAATGGTCCAAGATACTTATTCAAAAATAAAACTAAACTAAACCAGTTTAACAAAACAGTAATTAAAATTGTTTTCATCTGGCAGAACTGCAAGACAAATCTGGTCAAAATGGCCGAATATGGTATAGATAAATAGAGTTTCATTTAGTTTATTTTGAAAACAAGTTGAAAAATTCCACATTAAATGTCTAGAGCAAGCATGAGGAATCTCTCACCTTTGACTTAATTTCATCTAGGCAATAAAGCAGAGTAAAGATAAATCCTGATTTATTCCTGTATTTAGTAGAAGGCAATGTGTAGCCGTGATATATCAATATGTCACAAGTTGGGGTAATCATTCCATAACTTTATCTCTTTTTTTTTTTGGATGTACAGGTTGAGGATCCTTAATCCAAAAATCTGAAATCTGAAAGGCTCCAGGTTCTGAAACTTTTTGAGTGCCCACATGACACTATAAGTTACTCTGAACACATTATTTTTTCACTGTATTAATGGTATGTCATATTTTTTACTGTTAAGTAATATTAGACAACCACAGATTGTTCACAGGGGAGGCCGAGACAGTGACAACTTTGCTTTATAATGGTTCAATGTACACATATGTAAAATTAATAAAAATATTATATAAAATTACCTTCAGGCTATGTGTATAAGGTATATATGAAACATAAATAAAATTCATGCTTAGACTAGGGTTTCATCCCCAAGATATCTGATTATGTATATGAAAATATTCCAAAATAAAAAAAAAAATCCAAAATCTGAAACACTTCTAGTCCCAAACATTTTGGACAATGGATACTTAACCTGTATATAAGTTTTCTCCTTCTGTATCATTTGCCTCTTACCCACTTTTCTCCCTCCTCCTTCATGTTGTAATAAACATATTTCTTATTTGTGGTATTCTTTGTAGTTTCCTGATCCCTGTTAATATAAAAATCTATCCTATGGTTTATGTTTTTCTCAACTCTTCTACTCTTCCACCCTATCACCCATAATGCAATTAAATTGAAATAAAGTTTGATTAATTTGTTTTACATTCAGACCACTCATTTAATTATTTCGCTAGGTCTACAGTTTATAATTTTAAAAAAATGTGTCCCAGCCCTTCAATGTAGTATTACTTTGCAAAGAAGACAAAGGGTGTTACACTCATTATCTAAAAAGGATGATTATTTTCATTTTACAAAATAAACAAAGACAAAAGGAATGAGGCAATTTTTTTTAAATAGATAGCAAAATGAACTGAGGCTTTAATCTATATTTCTATATTATTAGTCTATGTTATGTAGCTATACTACACTGTTTCAAAATCAAAATATACACTAAAAATTTTAAACATCTTTTCTTTAAAGATAAATATTTGGGTAAGAATGTATTTCATCATTTCTCTATGAAGAAAACAAATAATAACGCTCTATTTGCCAATGTAAATGTTTCTATGAGGCATAACCAAGAAGAAAATAAATAAATAAGACACATATAATATCTATCCCTTGGAGAAAACATTTTACTGGCAGTCACATAATGAGATTTAGTAACTGAGTATCAGGATATGGATTATAATGATGAAAATCATTAGCATAAGAAAAAAAACGTAATTTGGAGTATTGTTTTTAGAACTAGGGACTCATGTTCCCTTCCTCATTTGAGATTTCATTATGTTGCAAAGAAATCACTTTTTCCCCCAATCTGTTACTTCACAGCATTCACATAAGTGTTTCTAGAAGATTGCCTATAGTTGGGTCAGGAAATCAGCAGGGTGACATTCAGCAGTGTTCGTGTACATGGATGGATGGAACTGACTTATCAACTGTCACCATATCACCCAAATCATCCATGTGAAGAAGGCTGACTTGGCACCAAGCTGGCAATTATCTGGTGAACCCAGCCTAGTAAACTGCCTAGACTGATAAAAGTTCAAAGAATAAATATAATTGCATTGGAAAATCACGGAGAATCCTCTGTGATGATTCAAAATGTAATATCGTAATGGATTCAATCCACAATAGCAGGCTCATCAAGTCATCTAGGACAAAAAATACACACTGCTATTACAGGTATTCTTTATCTCGGTTCAGAACATAGCATAAATCTGGCTTTTAAAAAAAATGTCAATTATTGGTATAACGCATGCTGAGTACATGTAGAAAGGTTACATCCTCACTAAAGTCATACAACACACATTACGCATACAGAACACGTACATACACATACATTACACACACACATACAATAAAGAATAAAGAATTCAGGTTATTAGAACAACAAGGAAAAGGAATTTCACTCTGAATGGACAAAAAAGAAAAGAGAAATGAATGATTTATTGACAGTAGGAATTTGACTTCAACAATTAAACAATGAATGTTGCCAAGGTTGACTTGGCCAGAATAAGAAACTGCACTTTAAAAGGTAATTTACTTTATTAGTTCTTAGTGTATCAGGCTATCCAGAGGGCTCAGATGCCAAGAGGCAGTGCCACGGCAGTGAGAGCAAAATGAACAATTACAATGTCATTACACTTAGCTTTCTAAGGTTAGGAAGTTCGTGCCTGTTTTCTAAGTGGAGGGAGCTGTATTGTGTTCAGCATTTATTACATTTTCCAGAACTTCCAGATTATCTTAGAGAACCAAGTTGGTTGCTGCTTTTAGTATGATAATAAAAATACCTAAAGTAGGGAGCACTATATGTTGACTTATTTTGCATGAGCTGAAGGGTCCCGCAGACATTAAGATGGCTAAGAGTTTCGTCTCATGCACCACATCCAAAATAATTATAGTGACTGCTCAAAAGGGACATGAGTCCCTAGTTCTAAAAACAATACTCTAACTTATGTTTTTTTCTTATGCTGATGGTTTTCATCATCATAACCCCTATCCTGATATTCAGTCACTAAGTCTCATTATTTGACTGCTGGTAAATGTTTTTTTTTTTCCAGAGGATGGATATTGTATGTCCAGAAGATTCTAATGTCGTATCTGGATGCAGCAAGAAACAATGCCTTGATTTATGAGCAATGTCTGCCAAAAGCTAGGACTGGAGAAGCAGCAGCTCACATGGCACCTTTTGTGTTCTTGTGTAATGAGATCTGGGCTGAGGTCAGGAGAGATGAGCCCTGCAAACCTGGGAAAGTGACCATCAGCCGTCCTGAGGCTCAGTTAAATGAAGGGGGTGTTACTAGATAATCTCCAAGGCTCTCATTAGCCCAGAGATAATTTAATAGCACCTAATGTTTTCATAGAGATATTACAGTTCAAAAATGTTTTTATATATTAATTTCTTATATCATTATTACTAATTTTTAGACAAAGAAACTAACAAAGTAGCTAACCACACTGCCTTATACATATACAAATGTACATTTCTACAGACATGTCAAATACATTCCTTACATTAGTGCCTACCAAATTGTCAAGTGCCCAATCCCCTGCACCTTCCCCCGGGAGCCCCCGCCCCTTGCCCCATGGCAGGGATCACTAATATATCACAGTAGCCTTTCTTGCTGAGCCGAGACATTGCTTGAGAATTTGCAATCCTTCATTGGTGGAGGGGCTACCAGCTGATGGAACTCTCATTGGGAAGAAACCAATTTCCTGGACTTCCTCTAAATGAAAAAGCTCCCCAGCCAGAGTCAAAGTTTGAAGCCCAGCAAAGAGTAAAAGAGCAGGTGCTCTTCCTCCTTCAGACCTTACTGTCCTGTTTTGTGGGTCATGAAAATAAATGAGCCAGGCCACAATGTTGTCAATTGAAAGCATTCAAGGAACAGTTTATCACCTTTGCTGTGATTGGCTTGAACAAAATAGACAACCTTAGCATATGAACCTGAAGAAAGAGAATGCTTCCAGTATCTTCAGTGTTGGTGTATTGGTATTATAGTGAATAGTGGGTAGAAATGACTTCTTCATTTTTGTTGAAACAGTGGCAAGGGTGGAACCATGGGAAAAGCAGGATAGTGCTCAGAGCAAGGGCCAAGTCCACTATTTTCCCAAAGACACTAATACCACTTCTCTACCATAAATGTGTCTAGAATCTACTGTTCATTCTATAATGGAAATTTATGGATTCCAATATTAATTTTAATGTTTTATCCAATCTTAATGGCAAACTATTATCCTATAGTGGTATATCTTTGTCCACATTTAAAATATTTCCCATGACATATTTAATTCCAGATTGCCTTTTCCTATCTCCTAGCTGTTTTGGGGGATTGATCCAGCAAACCCCAACTGCTCAAGCCAAACAAAATCAGAAGTATAGCATAAGGTAGTCTTAATATTCAAAAACAAAAACAAATTCTGAAAAATGTGCTCTAAAGTAAATACCATGTATCAAATTTCATTAGCAATTGAAACTTCATTAAATATTATTCCTTAGATACTACCCCCTATCTTTGATCTTTAGGGAAATGGCTTAGAGGTGGAGTGAAGGAGGAGCAAGATTATTTGATTATGTCTCAAAATGATGATTTAGCAATTCAACATTCCATTAAAGTATGTTTAATGCAATGTTGAATTGATTTCCTAATTTAAAATTTCAAAAAGTTAAAGTCCACTCACTAGGTTGCTATATAAGAGAGGACCCTGTAATGTATTCCAAAACCTCATGTAGATGATTTCTTAATTTTATGTGCAACTTTTTCCATCCAATCGAACCAACGACTGAGGCTGCCTTATTCTGATTCACAGCAGTAAATGACACCTGCCTTTTGATTTCATTTGTTTGACAGGTTTTTTAGTGAAGCAAGAAATGGTTTCAGAATAAAAGTCTCTTACTGAAACTTTGTTTTTTTGACCTTTAAAGAAATGAGATTCTGTTTCTTAAGTTACTCCATTTGCATACTTAAAATGTGTATGATTTTTATTAAAATCCACATTCTTGGTGAGCTGAATAATCTCAGGCAGGCAGACAAGCAGTAATCTCTTCAGTCATCAATGTATGAATCAAACCTAAGCATTTAGTCCATAGAAATATAACCAAAAAACAATATCAACCTTAAACGGTTATTTACTTATAACTTGCTAATGCACTTTTCTCCTTGAGTGTTAGCACTTTTTTTAGGATTAAAAGACATGGATTTTGCTATTTCCATAATATTCCCTTTTTCTTTTAGCCCTGGGCTAGAAAGAAGAGTCTTCCTTCCCAATATGAACAATCGTTAATGATGATAAATGCATGGATTTTTTTTCAAAAGTACAATGGAAGTTTAAGAAAAAACATGCGGGTTTTCATTTTTTTAAAAAAAATATGTTTTTAAAGATTAGGTGAAGATCAGCCTCTCACTAGACTCTTGTTTTTCCTTACAGTATCTGTAGGCAAAGCTCATTTGCAGACAGCTGCAATATGAGCTTCCTTTCCTCGGCCTATCATTGACCTCCAACCTGATCTGAAAGAGCCACCTTCTTTCAAAGTGAGAAGTTATTCATTTACCATAATAGCTCTATTCTAGGCCTCCTTAGCAGAAACTAGCAATTGTGCCCAAATAAGAAGGTTTTGTGATCCTGACTACCGTTCTGACACAAGAAGACAAAAACCACTAGGAAATTTCCGTTCCGATGGCCACAGTAGGCAGCCATAAAGTTGGTGTTTAAAACTATGGCTTCTGTGTGGTGATCACAAAAAGAGAAAGAAAAATCATTAGGAGTTTGCACTTGCTCTGGTTATATTCTAGGGTTTGCCAGTTGTGCTCTCTTAACTCGACAGCTTGTTCATTGAGCGAGAGCTGGCTACATTAGAAGTCAGCTGACAGTCTGCTGTGTGCGACTTTAAAATAAACCACTTTATGAAAGAAGTGAGAAATAGAAATGATAAGCCTATTGGATAATCATTAGAAATAAATAAAAAGCCTTTGATACACGCAATTAGTCACAAGCATTACAAGTTGAAATGCAGTCCAGTGTTAAAGAGACAGTTTAGAAGCACATGGCACATTTATCACAGCTCCACAGACAAGTTATTGAGCTGTCTGTGAAAAAACAGAGCCAAACAGGAAAGCTTTCAGCAGTGAGCAGCGGTTGAGGTCCTTGATTGATAGAGCTAGATGATGCAAAGCTGTCCGATGGCTTTCTGCAAAATAAAGTGAAGGTAACTCAAGGTCTTTCATGGCGCTCTCTGACCACAGATGAACAGCTACTTTATTATGGTCCAGATTGAGGTTGTTGTGCCTTATTCCATATTCTGCTACTTTCTGATGCGCACGGTTGAGTTGACCAGTCAGCCATTGTGTTTAGCGTAAGGGTCTGCCACCTTCATGTTAAAAAACAACGACACAACAAAACAGGCTCACTGTAAAGGACAGACTATTGCAGTGGTTAAAAGCTCAGATTCTTCACTTGTCCTTACCAGCAACTCTCTCAACTGCGGAGATGTAAAGGAAGAGTGCTATCCTAGGCTTTCCACGCTGACCCACTGCTTTCTTCATGTGTGTGTTCCAACTTCAAAGACTCACACAAGCCAGGATGCTCAGTGCCGTGACCCCAAAATGCAAGGCAAATTTTTTTTCAAGAATCAAGATGCTGTATTTATGCTTATTTTCATTTTGTGCTCTAAAATAGGGGATGAGTTTTAAATAGGTTACCAACACCTTTAGTAGTCTTCTTTAAGCTTTTCGGTTGATTCTAGTAGGTTTCAGTGAATGAAATTTGTTTTGCTAAGGAGTTTAACAGAAAATGATATAATGTTTGACCCTTCTTTTTAGTTTAATTTTTGTCAACTAAATTTAATCTCAAAATAACCACTCTGCATTCTTCTAGAATTATTCTTACTTGTGTCCTCCAAAGAGAGAGAGAGAGAAAGAGAGAGAGAGAGAGAGAGAGAGAATGAAAGAAGACAAAGAAGTCTTACTCTAGAATCATTTAAAAAGATTATATTCTTTTACTCTCTCTCTTTATACATCATTCCCAAACAGAGTTCACTCTCTCTAAAGATATCAGATATTACCTTAGTCCTCTGAGATTGGAATACTATAAATCTTCAAGTTCTATTCCTTTATTGGCATTTTAGAGTTGTATCATTTGATTTTGAGTATCATAAACTGCATTATTCAGAACACTTGGAATTTTACCTTTAATAAATGAGGCAATTGGTATAGCACATTAGACAAAAAGGACTTCATCTGAAATTAATTCTGATGAGAATATATTTATTTCTAAAACATAAATGTGCCACCAAGATCTAATATTAGATCTCCTTCCCCTCCAAAAAATAAGAAATTATACTCTATTTTTAAATTTCCTGAGAAAGAAAACAAAGGTATTGAAAGCTTTTATTCTGTCCAGAACCCAAATCCATATCCCAAATATAAAAATGTAAAACAAATTAATTATTAAAAAATTAAAACATGACATAGTTTTACTTTGCTTAAAGCTACCAACAATGAAGATACTCCTCTACATATAACAAGTACATGCTTTGCTACATTCTAGTTCTATTTCCTCTTACAACTAAGTGGGGGGGGGAGGATTCATTTCTCCCTAGAAACTCACATATTTCTCCAACCTGAATTCCTTGTTATCCAAAGCACCTGCCACCTGGGAAATTCTTAGACTATCTCAGACCTCACCCTGCAAGAGTATGAGCTGGCATTTTAACAAGTTCCCTGGGTGATTCGTATGCACATTCAAGTTCCAAAAGCCCTGCTTCAATGCAGTACTTCTAAACCCTGTCTACATTTTAGGTTCACCTGAGGACTTCTTAAAATATATAGATGCCAGCACCCCACTGTAGACCAATTAAATCAGAATTTCTGACAGTAGGGCTCAAGCACTTGTATTTTTAAAAGCTTCCCAGGTAATTCATGTGTGCATCCAAGAATGGGGACTACCACTTTAGTCAAAGCTATGTAACCTATTTTGCTTACCTTTTACAGGAGCCGCTAGGAAGCTCAAGTAATTAACAAGAATCTTTTTAGGTAAATTATAATATTAATTATTTTATATTAAGAACAACAAAGTTAAAATGAATACATACATATCTCATGCTAGTCATTGCACGAAACTCTTTCTTATAAATTTTCTCATTGAATGCTCAAAACAATGTTATTCTTCTGATTTTACATATAGGCAAACTGAAACTAGGAGGGGCTGAATAAATTGAGCAAGGTCAGATAGTTCATTAATAGCAGACCATCCAGGGATCAAAGCCAGTTGTGTTGGACTACAGTGCTTATACCCTTAAATCTTTGTTACTACTTTGTGTATTCAATTTTGCAGCTTTTCCAACATGTAGATTAGTTTTCTCTTAATTACCTCCCCTCCCCAATTATTTCTTAGTTCCTAGCTTTGGTTTAGACTCTGGGATGATAAGTGGGCCTCACCCTTTAATGTGAATTAGAATCAACTGGAGAGTTTGTTTAAACACAGGTTGTTGATTTAGTAGGTCTTGGATGCAGACTCAAGAATTTGTCTTTCTAAAAAGTTCCCAGGTGATGCTGATGTTGCTGGTCAGAGACCAAAACCAAGCTTTAAGAATCAGTGGGCTAGATTAAGGGTAATGGATTTTATTATGTTACCTGTCTTAGTCATAAGTTTCTTCAAGTCATTTATGTAAATAGAAAAGTTATGTATAAATAAAAGCAGGAAAGAAGAGAAAGAGGGATGATGATATATAAACTATGTTAATTAGAATTGATAACAAAACTTCAAGTAAGAAGTGATTTCCTATTCCTCTGCTACAAGCCTTTCCCAAGAGATAAATGGATTTCAGCATTCTTTTCTCCAAAAAGGTGTAATTAGACTTGGTGTGTGATGGAGGGCAATACAAGTATTCTAAAAGTCAAAGAAACTTACATTATGACATTGTTTAGAAAATAAATGAGCAATGATGAACAATTTTAAGGTCTTCTATGCTTTGTGTTTCCTAAGTTACTTAAATCATATCAAGATATATTTAATTATTCCATGAAATGTTTTGCTTGAAGTTATAAATTACAGTGTCTAAAACAATAAAAGCAATGGAATTTTGTTAAATTTATCTCAGTGATTTATGCTCTTAGTGTAAAATTGACAATTTAAGATATACACTTGGTTTTTCTTCATCACTTTTGGAAAAAAAAAATTCCCATATAACAAAATAATAGCTAGGAAGATGGCCCTAATTGTGCTGGGTATTGGTCAGATGTGATTCAGAGAGTAGTATTTACATGAATCAGTTTCAGCAAAGACAAATCTTTGGAACTTGATGATTTTTAACAAGCAGACTAATTTCTTAAATTAAAAATGAGGCACAAAATGTGCGATTATTTTAACAATCTGTTTCTCTTCCTGGCCTGAGTAAAATGTAAAAGAAACAAGTTGCATCTTTCACTTATAACTTCAATGACATATACTTTATATGAGCTGTTAAAATAAAGAAAAGCAAGCTGTGTCTGTTATAAGAAAGGCATTTTAAAAATGTTCACTAAAACTCCCCCACGTAGGTTTGAAGTGAAGCTGTCTGCTAAATGATTAATCTCATAATAGGAACATCAGCTGGAACACAATTCTTAAGATTTTTTTTTTTTTTAAACTGTGAAATACTGTTCTTGCAGAAAGTTGGTTGGATGACATAAAGAGCATGGGCTTGCCTATCACCCTGATTACTTGATGTAATAGTAAGCAAGCTTAAGTGAACTGTGTGTCTTCAATCTTTCCAATCACTTAGGGACGGGCATCAGAGCTCCTCATCCATCATCCCTGGCCTGAAACATACGGTGCATCAGCAATCTTGGGCTGACCTAAATGATAGTAAAAGCCGCTATGCTGTTCACAATAAGAAATTGTTGTCCACTGAATTACAGGTTTGTGATTAGATTGCTAACATGGCCAAATTGATGTATACGTGAAGTGACCAGGGAAGATATTCTTTAGGATCTTCTGAAGATTAATTTATACCCTTGAAATGTACACCAATCACAGAGTCAAAAAATATGTCAAGGTATTTTTCTTATAACCAAGAAAGCCCAGCTGTTATAACAGTCATTAATTTATTTCTGACACCTTTATCTGCAACAGAATTTAATAAACAAGAGATCTAATGGCTATCATCTTGGCATGACTAGAATTGCCCAATGTGATAATTAATTTTTTGGAGCCAAATTCATATGAGGAATAGTTAGTTATATACTGTTAGGAATATAAACCTTAAATGTCAACTGTTTCTCATAACTTAAATTTTTACATTAAAAAAACTTAAATCTACCAAAATGCCTATCTAAAATTCCTAGTTGTATGTTATTCTGTCTTAGAACAGTGCTTAAAAATATCATGCAAATTAGCTGATGAACATGCCATGTATTATTTCTTTTGTTTCCTTTCCTGAGATTAAAAGAACTTGACTTGAAAATTTAAATTTAAAGAAACGATCTCCAGGTCAACTACATAGCCCTAAAAGCATATCGGCACAGGAACTAGGACACCTGCTTTCGACTCCAGGTTCTGTGTCTAAATTTGTTGTACAGCCTTAGACAGGCCACTTGGCTGCTTTAACCATTGGTATCCACATTTGGTATCATAGGAATGATATTTGCTAGTCTATCTACAGTCTTATTCAGGAGGATGACGTTCATTCCTTCAACATTTACTGAACATCTCTATTTTCCAGTCATATTGGTAAGTGTGTAAAATGATGAAGACACTAGTTCTGCTGATGGCCTAGTGAAAGGAGGCAGACAGGAAAGTGCAATAGTAAGCTCAGTGTGCAGGAAACCTACCCAAAAATGAAAATTCTGGGGGCCACAAGTGCAGATTCTGAGTCAACAGATCTAGCACTAGGCTTGGATAAATACCATTCTAGTGCATACTCCAGATGATCCTACTGCAGGTATGGTCTAAAAGAGAACTTCCTAAGTGCGAGGAATTGGTGCTGGGTGCTTTGGGGTATATAGGAAAAACATTTGACTCGATTCTAAAACCCTGGAAAAGGTTGTGTATGCTGGGCACAAAGGAAGGAAGATCAGGGAAAGTTTTCCCAGCAAGGGAAATGCTTGGAGAAAGAGAGCCCTGGAGGACCTCAGGCAGCTTAGTTTAGAAAGCTCAAGAGGCAGAGACAAAAAATGCATTTTAAGAAGTTGGAAGGAGCCTATCACAAAGGACACTTGTTTCTCTTTTTCATAAATTATTTTTGAACACATGTGCATGGAAACAATGTGTAAAGAGGATACACAATCAAAAGTTCTCCTTCCGTCTTCTCCCCAGCCACCCACTCTTTTGGAAGGAAAACACCATTAACAGTTTCTTGTGCATCTTTCCAGACATATTAAATGCATATATAAGAATGTAATAATATCTACTCTAAACACCTCTGTTCCAATAAATAAAAGACTAAGATACGCTATGCAGAGTCCTGTACCTTGCTTTTTTGATTTAATATATTTTGGATATCGAGCACATCTTCTAATTCTTTGTAAAGACTGTATGGTACTTGATTATATACACACACTACAGTTTATTTTACAAGTTGTCTCCTAATAGACAATTAGTTTATTTCCAGTCTTTGGTACTTATAAACAATACTGCAGAGAATAAGCTTGTTGTACCTGATTCATTTCAAACACATATGTTAACACATATGTTAAATTCCAAAAATAAAATTTTTGAGTCAAGGGGTTGGTAGATTTTGCCAAAGTGCTCTCCACTGAGGCTGTACTAATTTGAAATCTCATTTGCAAAGTATAAGAACTGTTTCCTTACTTCAAAAAACAAGTTTGACTTTTATCTTGAGAACATTAGAGAGTGCATCAAGGGTCTTAAGAGAAGGAATGCCCTGTTTAGGCTTGCATATTAGAAAGCTATGCCCCACAGCAATGTGGCGAATGGATGGATTAGAGATAACCTGGTATGGATTATGTGGAAGAATAGGGATTTTTACTGAGTATGTATTACATGCCAGACTCCCTGCTGAGCATTTACATTGCATTACTTCATTTATTTAACTTATAAAAGCACTGACAAGAAGCTATTGTTAGTATTAATTTTAGACAAGAACAAAACAAAACAAAACTGGGCTCATAAACTAATTACTTGTCCAAGTTCGTGCAGGTAGTACATGGCAAAACTTGGATTCAAATCCAGGGAAATATTAGTAGGAAGATAATGCTTTTGACCACTGCAATACCCTGTTTGGGATGGAGAGAGGTTGATGCATTTGAGATTTATCAGAGAGAGAATTGACAGAATTTGGTAACTGATCGTATGCAGAGCATAAAGACAAGGGACAGATCAGCCTTTTCTGTCGAGATTAGCAATCCAAGAAGATTTACAGCTGGAAAGCAAGGGGTGGAGGTAGGGGCCAGTTTGATTTTTAGTTTGAGGTGCCAGTGGGGGGTAGAGTGGAGGATGTGTCCACTGCCTGGGAGTCAGGAGAGCAGTCTAGTCGAGAGATGTACAGGGGCGTTCTCAGCATATAGCCACTGTGCTGGGGAAGTCACCAGCATCCATGGGGTCACCTAGGGAGCGACATTTCAGGAACGGGCCAAGGATGAAGAGAACATGAAAGAGATGAAGAATGAACCAAGAGATAAGAAGAAAGGACGGAAAACCAGAAGAAAATGTTATCCTCCAACCAATTTAAAAAAAAAAATCACTTTGAACTACTTCCCAAATCACTTATTAATATCCCCCTCTTTTTTGTTATTTCTAAGAACTCTCATATATCGTGAAAGTAATGTTCATGAAATATTCCCCAAACACAGGAAAGAAGATGTTCCCGAAACATTCCCACCAATACTGTCTTGCAAGAGGTTCAGGGGAAAATCGCTTTCCCTAAGCTGGCTGAGCGTCCTGATACATTTCTTTAAAGCTCTAATAACCATACAGGAAAGTGTCAAATTGAGGATTTAAAGGCAACAGCAGTAGTCCCGGGAGAGTGTCTGGGAGTGATTCCTATGTACCTGACATAACTCAGAAGCAGGAGAGCCGGACTCAACGGCAAGGAGAATTCTCCCGCCCTGCCTCGTATAAATCTACAGAGGGCTACCAGGAGGTTTATGTGAGCTGTGTGTCCAACACGTGTTGGAAAATCAGTCTCGTTATATTTTCCCTGTAAATCCTTCTAGGAGTCCTCTAGGTTTAAGGGGGACCTTCACATTTGGAATGGAGAAATGAGTATAGATTTTCTGAGACTGCCTATTCCTTGCAATATGCGGTTTATATCATATATTTGGGGGGAAGAATATGTAGGCGCTGTCAGTCAATTGATAGATTCAGTCTCAAGAAGTTCCAACAGGCCCAGACTCCCCAATTTACCCCTAAGGGGAAAAAAATAAAGACTTGATTTTCAAAAAGACTAAATTCTTTAAACATGGCTGGGGCTGTGCAATCTTTGTAGTGTATCCAGTGTATGCTGTAACCTGGAAAGATGGGACTGATTTTCTCGTTTAGTTTACGGAATCGGTTTTGTAAATGACAAACAATACCTTCTATGTTAGCAAACCAAACTCCACTTCTGAATACACAAAAGCTGAAAATTATGATCGGACCAAAATATAGAATCTAAACACTATTTTATGTGTTTTAACAGGTATCTATAGGAACAGAAGCTCTAAAAATTACATAAATAAAACTGTAATATTATTAAAATATTCTGAAAAGCAATTAAAAGTCTAGTGTCTACTAGTAATATTTAAGTCAAGTTAATAGTTAATTTCTTAATAGTTTTAATTATGAAACCAAATTTTATTATATAAATAGATAAAAACAAATAATCATTTCTAAGCTTTATTAGAAATGTCTTAAATTCAATATTCCTCCATTCTATCAAGTTTTATCTCTAACATTAATTGCTCATTCTCCTGAATATAACAAACATAGTAGTCTTAAACAAAAAAAAAAAAATATTGATTACCTAGGATGTTCCAAATCAGGATTTGGTTCTACCCCTAAGTTTATTTTTGTTAAGTAAATTCTACTCAATTTCTAAATATTAGTCAAATGAATATCTGATTTTAAAAAAATAGGTGGTGATTTAAAAAATTTATATCAAAATGCAAGAGGTTTTTTTTACCATTTAATATGTGAATCACATACATGGGGATTCCATATATGTACCAGCATCATCCACAGCAGAGCTTTAAAGAACAGCTCCTTTTTAAGCACGTGAGCCTTTGTTTTTACGGACTCTTAAGAGGTTCAGAATAGTGAAATTCATTTCTATGGAGTGGAAAATATGGATTTTTTGACCAATCTAATACCCCCAAACAGGGACTTTGACTTAGTGGCAGACACTACTTGAACAAGAATGACAGGGAGCTCACTACTTAATGAGGCAGCCTGTTCTATCACTGAACAGATCTAAGAGTGTGAATATTTTTCTGTAGATACTATACAAAAATCTGTTTCCCTGTGTGTTTAGTAATGTTCTTTTCTATGGCTTCTGGAACGACTCCAACGGTCTTTCCCATTTTCACTAGGGTGGTCACTAATCATGACTCTTATGTCAAGATTTTATTTTTGAGGCAAAATGTTCCCATATCCTGCAGTCACTTTCCATATCATGATTTAGAAAGTTCCTCATCAATTCCTGCTCTAAAAGCAATACTGATCAACTCTAACAGGACTATGGACCATTTCATTCGACTATCACACAACTCTACATGCAGAGTTTTATTTCCTATGAGTGAAACACTCGGCTTCTATCAATATAAACATATATTACAAGCATATATAACTTGAACACACGATTGATACATACAAATCTCTGTTGTCTTTTGGAGTTTACCATAAAGAGTAGAGTAAAATTTTAATTATCATATATTTGTTTAATTTATGTTTAATTTAACCATTTGTCTTAGAGTAATTGGGAGAAATGGAAGAACTCAAGAGTATTTAGGTATAAAGGGAAGTCTTACTGGAAACAAAATATAAGTCCAAGGTTTTCTTTCCTTTTTGTAGGACTTATGATCTGTTTCTTTCTGCACATTGAGTCATTCTCTTTCTCTGCAGACCAGCCTTCTGTGCTTTAAATCACAGGTAGCCAGCCCATCCTTGTATTGACATAGTCATTCTGGTCTACATCAAATAGAAACCATATTAGGCCTCCACATTCTTAGCTTTCAATACCTGGGACAGAATATTTCATTTTATCCCAGGTCTCTACCCATCACTGGTAATATCAGAGATGACCAGGGTCACAGGGTTACATGACCAGCAACTCTCTGTGGGTACAACCTTTCCAAAAGGTTGTGGACACGGTTGTGTGAGAAGTAAGCATTAGCCAGACAGGTACTCTCAGAGATGTAATATTTTTGAAGCACGTGTCTTTTGGATAAAACACAGTGTTAAATATAGAGACAAGGTTGATAACATCATAAGATAGCCATTCTATTCAGCTGTTGTGAATCACCCATTCAGGTCAAGAGAATTCTGTATAGAGGGATTCCATCTAATATCCATTTATCGGCATACATTTATTTGTGTTCCCAAGACCAAATGTTGAATGCAGTACCAGAAGCTATGAAGTACCTGGGTATCTTTAAAGAGCTACAGTTGCTTGACCTCTAATTGAGCCTTCTTCTCAGAGCACTCAAGTTTGTTCTAACAAGACTAATGATCTCATTTGTCACGCCCCCCCCAGGATGTCATTACGAGAGTGAGAAAATATGATTTGCATTGTTTCATATGCTATTATGTTCTTCTTTTGTGTTATTTGTTTATCGTTTCATAGCCAGTGAATCACAAGAACAATTAACTATGAAAACAATAAACATTTAAAGTATTAACAGGTAGCCTTTGTGGTCTTCAGTGGAAGGTATGTAAAAGATCCACACACAACGCAGTAGGAATGAGGCCATATTCCATCAAAGACAATATGCTTTTGTAGGCACCATGTAATACCAGTGTCCTCAGAGTTCGGGTTGGGCAAAGATAGAGGTGGCAAAATTTCAATCAGGAGTCTCCATTTCATGTCATGGATTCCAAATAGTGCCACCCAACTCTTATAGCAAATGTTATATTAAAAAACTGTTTATCTGATTTCTGTCACATTCAAACATCTACTGATTTAATTTTGTTCCCCTAAGTTAAATATCTCATTTTGTCCAAATAATACCCCCTGAATATGTATGTGATTGTGTTTGTATATTTCCTTCAATCCAAATTATTAATTCTGAGATGTTATCCATTTTATATGTCATTAGGCAGAAAACAATTCCACATCAGTTCACATCTTGCATCAATTCGTAATGACATATACTTATTCATACAATACCCAATAGGATTTTCCAATATCCTAATAATGTTGGAGTCTAATTCTGCATGATTTCAGAGGCTAGGATTTTTCTGACTCATTTTGGCCATTGCTTTTCTATAAATATCATTTGATGAATTGCTTTATATGGTTCATATAATTTTAACTCCTTTATCAATGTTAACATCAACTGTTTCATTTGCATTTTTTATTTGTTAATTTCCTGGTTTTGTATTTGTTTTTATTTCTTTAATTGGTTGACATATCCCAGGATATTAAATAGATCCTTTTGAAAGATATCTGGAAATGTCTTAGTCCTTTATAATGCATAAATAGGTTATAGGGATACCCCCACCTTAAAAATTTGATGATCTCATAAAAGATATTCCCATTTCTATTGTCTTTATTTTATATCTCTTGATGTGTGAAGGCGATCTTCTGTTGTTTTAGTTCTGTGTCACAATATGATCCATCCTAAGACATTTTAAGTGACAATTAAAAACTCAAACTTAATTTAAAATTTAGCAATAAGCAGTGCTAGTAATGCAAATAGTTCCAACTGAGGTGAAAACTGAATGAAGGGATGCCTTGTATACATGGCTAAGTTCAATGCATAGGCAATGACAATCACTCTTTGGATGACTGGCAACTGTCTTCTAACTTAGACTCATGCATGAATTCAACAAATATCAGTTTACATCCTAATACTGATGGGCACTGACCTTAGCACTGAGAATATAGTATGAATAAAATAGATAAAATCTTCGCTGTCATTGAGCTTCTGTTCTTCAATTATCAGAGGCACCCGGATTTCAGAAATGATAAAATATGAAGAAATATGTATAATATGAATCTCAGAAGAGAGGAAAAAAAATGATGTAACTTAAGTTCCTTTCAGAGTTTCTAATCCAACTGTTTCTAATGCATTTAATTTTATTAAACCTTTTCCTAAAAAGGGTATTTTTGTATTCACATAATGCTTTTTGAAATGATATTTCTTTCATTATATAATCTCTAAAGCAAGGAAATATTGCAGTTTTATAAAACAAATGACATCAAACCCAGACCTTCTTCTTTTTTTCCTCCTTTTTTTTTCTTTATCTGTTAAAAGAATAAGAGTATTTACATAGGATATATTCTATTTATTTTCTCTGTACTCATACATGTAGAAACATAAATGGGTGTGGGGCAGGTGTACATAGGTATTCAGGATGATGGCTGTGGGTAGGATTAAAACAACCCACATATCCAGCCCTCATTAAAGTGAGGAAATCTTCCAAAAACACTGTCCTAGAATGCATTTAAACGGCTTCTAAAAATTAAACATAATACATACATATATATTTAAAATATATATGTACAAATATGTATGTATAAAAATATATATCATATGTTTTAATACATATATATTTCAAAAAGTAACAGGGATATTAGTAGTAGGGTTTTTTTTATGTGAGTACCAACATATCGTAGGTTCCAAATGCAACAGGGGAATCACTACTAATTGTATTTGAAAACTGCCAAGTGAGCATGTACTTTCATGTGTAAATGTGGATTTGATCTTTGATGTTCATGGAAAGTGATTCATGGCCAGTTTCTACAATATGCCAAGGAGATGTTTTATATCTGGGCACTGACACTTTATGTATTAGGCTATAATCAATACTATTTGCTACGTGCTCTGTCACTAAAATAAAGCCATGATTGTTCTGCAAATAAAGGTTTAATTACTAACACAAACATCCCTGTTTTGAAATGTAGTAACCCTGTATGTCCCTTAACAACTTTATTACCAGGTATAAAAATTAACTGAGGGTTTAAAAGTCTTAAAATGTTGTTATGTGAAAGGTATAACCTGAGTCTATACGTTGGTTTTTTTATGCAAAAAGGTCATATTTTGTAGGAAGGAGACTAAACTCAGTTTTCTTATCTGTAAAATGGAAATAACAGTTCCTAGCTCTCAAAGCCATTAGCAAAATTAAATTAGATAATGTGTGTAAACTACATAGAATTTTTGGACTGCTACTAAAGTTGGAAAATGGTAAGATAATTTGAAGTTGAGTATTGTCGCTCATAATTGGATTAGTGTTAACCTTTGAATTTTAACAGCTGCTGTTAATGCCCCTAACATAAAGAGATATTTAATTGCTAATCTTAAACTTATGGAATCACTTAGCTCATTCCACCATCATTTGGCTAGAAGTGGCAGCCCAAAATTCTGCAGGATTGAAACAAGACATCTCGGGAACTCACTGAGACAACTGGTCTCTCTGCTTTAGCCCCTTTGATCTTTGATCCATCTACCATACTAAGAAATACCTAAATCATAAATCTGAAAACTTGCTAGTACCTACAATATGACATACAAAACCATTCACAAACTGACCCACCCCAACTTTAAGCCTGCTCTACCCCCTTACCCATGAGATCGTACTGTAATTACACCCCTAAAGTAGCCCTTATGACATGGTATTACAGTTAATCAGGTGACTAACCCGCATCTGGACTGTGCATGAAGGGCTGTACCTCGAAGTGTAAGTGTTTGGCTGGGGGCAAGTCAATCAGTGCATGCCTTTCCACATCTTCCAAGATAATCAAACTTGAAAGGAGTTTCAGCTGTTAGCATCTTTCACAGACCCCTTGGGTTACTGGTTAAGATGAACATTTTGAAATTAAATTTTAAGGATGTACAGAAAAGAGAAGTAAGGTATAGTGCCTCTGGCTCCTCCAAAGCTCTCCATAACCAGGTTTGTCCAGGGCAGCCACTCCCACTGTGCCAAGCAAAGGACATGCCTCACTGTACTCCTGGTGTCTTACTCCTTTTTGTACACATGGTAACTTGTACAGAGCTCATTATTTATTAGGGGGCATTTAGATGCCTGTTAAAGAATTCCTTACCTTCTCCCTTCCTCCCTCACCCTTACAAATACACATACATACAGAATTTTTCAAACTAAAGCTACCTCTCTGTGATGTTGGCCAAGTAAAAAACTCAGAATGCTATAGGAATCTGGTGAAAATTGACTAAATTAGGGGTGGTGGGTACTGAGAGAACGTGGAGAGCACATAGTCCAAAAAAGTTATTATAACAACTGTTACTCAGCTCCAGTCTACTGTTGTTGCATGAAAATGGCAATTCAGTGTATCTTCTCTTCCTGATTTTCATGAGAAGTCAGAAATCCAGAATACTTTGTGAAATATTCTGGTTTTTAAATGTTGGCAATTAGGGTGGGCTTTGTTTTTATTTTTGTTTTGTCTTTGTTTTCTGTAAAGTACTGTGCAAGTCAAACACAATATACCTATAGGGAAGCAGCTTGAACCTTAGCTGTAGAGCTCCGAGGCTTGGCAGTGTCTAGAAATCATGACTGCACATTGAACTTGAAAAGATCCGTGGCTGCTTCCAAAAGACTAGGATGCTATTTGGAATCACCCAGGCTGTTCGTGGTGTGCTTTCCTTCCTTATGAAAGAAGTTTGGTCAGTGCCTGCCTTATAAAATTATGGCTTTCTTTTTAATCAGCAAGAAAGAATTTCTGCACTGTAAAAACTTATTAAGGGAATTTGATTGCAAATTGAATGTGGTCCAGCACCTCTCCAAAGCTCATTTAAGATATTTGATATTTGAGAGAAAAAGCCGAAATGGGCATGTTAACTGTCCATTTACCTACACTGTTCCAAATTCTATCCCTGTAGTTTCAGACCATCAGAAAATAATGGCTTGGACCACATTATCTTAGACAATCAAAGACCTGGCTTCTGAGCTACAACTCAATACCATGCCCTTTGATCTTACAGAAGGCTAATATAAAAAATTATCATGTGTAAGAGCATATTTTGTACCTTTTAGAAAACTGGCTGGAGGTGCATTCTACTGTGTGACTTAGCACTGCTTTATATTGGAACTCATGTGATAAATTCCAGGAAAAAATAGTTCCAGGAAAGAATGTTTATCCTCACAGATGCATCTATAGATGATGCCTTAATGGGAAACAATTTCTTTTCTTAGTTGCCAGACCAAATTTTTAAAAAATGACATCAAGTGAGGATAAGAATCTCAGTTTTATTTCAGAGTTTTTGAAGTCCTTACTGGTCCTCCCGCATTAGTTGTTTATTAAGGTTAACACTGGCTTTAGGTTTTGGATAACTGGGAATAATCCAGTCGTAATAGTTTGTTTTTATTCTGGTGATATGATTCTGAGTGATCGCCATTTTTTAATTCATTTATTCAATTTTCTATAATATTGTTTTTTGCTTTTATATTCATACATACCATTTTTAAAAAATAAAGAGAATTCTGTCAATATTATAGATTTTGGTGGGCATTTGCTCCCAAAGTATTACAACAGGATATAAAATTTTAACTTCAGAAGTACATAATTTGTGCTTTAAATGCATATTGCACTTCTAGAATTCCCTGTCATCTATCTATTTATTTAACAAATATTTATCGAGTATCTGCTGGGTACGTGGCATGGACCTAGGCACAGGAGATATAGTGGTGAGTAAGTTGGACATATTCCCTTCCCTTCAGGAGCTCACAATCTGATGGCGGGGGCGAGGGGTGATAGACAAGAAACCAGGGTGTTCAGTGTTGTGACAGGAGTACAGCACAGGCCTCCTAACCTATATTGGGGAACAGAGGGGCTTCTCAGGGAACTCCCAAGACATGAAGGTCTCGGCAGCAGCAGGAGAGGGGGAAGGCTTTCAGGCAGGGGTCTGTAGATGCCACAGGGCTGTCTCTTTCACTGTTGTCTCCCCGGAGCCTTGCTCAGTACTTCATTCATGGAAGGAACTCAAAACTTTTTAAATAAAAAAATGGAAAAGTATGTGTGAAGGCCGAGAGTTAAGCAGAGATGATAGGTCCTTTGGAGGAACAGAAAAGGGTTTGGTATGGCTGAATTACAGAGTACAGGTGGGTTGGAGGGGGCAAGATGAGACTAGAGAGGCATCCAAAGGCGAGTTGTAAATGATCCTTCTGTATCATTTAACTGCCTTGCACTTTACCCTAAGAGAAATGGGGAGCCATATGTGCTTAATGAAATAAAATTAAAAAAAAAACAAAACCTCAAATCGCTTTTCTCTTTATGCATAAGAACTTGATCTTTGGCTAGCTAGATTCCCTTGGTAACATGGTAAAGATAGAATGTCAAGGAAGTCTCAAGGTGACAAAATTGACCCTTCATTGGTATATTGTGTCTAGACTAGGAAGGACTATAAATGAACCATAAAAACCTGATTTCATAGCTTTGGGCTTCCCTGAGAGTAGACGTGGCAAGCCATGCCTATGAAATTGTTGTAAGAGATACAAGGCTGTCAGGTGGATGACTTCCACGGCTGAACTGCTGGACTGTGGTGAGCACCCCTGAGAAGGAAGGCCTGCTGCTGCAGCAGGCTGTGGATCCTGACCACTGTCCTTTGGAGTAGACAGGCACTGGGGGTGGACACCATCTGAATGTTCAGTTGAGCCCAAGAAGAACCCCTAACAGGCACTGTGTCACTGAAGGGTTTTAAGTGGATGAGTTCATGTGAACAGATTTGTTTTCACAGGATCTCTTTTGCTGTTGAAGGCCATTGCCTGTAGCACAGGTTACTCAAATGATACATTACCCGGAATTAGTAATAGTCTTGCTGGAAAAAGATAGAAGCCTACAAAGAAGAGAAAAAAGAAAAGCATCCTTCTTTTAAGTTTTACCTAAACCTGGAGGCTCTAAGCTCATCATGTGGGACTTACAAGAATGCAAACCACTTTCCATATCTTTGGAAATGGAAATGGAAGATTACATGTTTCATCCCCCACATAATAGAGCAAACATTATGGCTCACGCCTGTAATCCTAGCACTCTGGGAGGCCGAGGCGGGTGGA
>VBSM01001044.1:2227999-2264090 GCA_008086735.1 Cheirogaleus medius | reverse complement strand
GCACAGATATAAATAAATGGCTCAGGCTTATCTTTATCAGGAGCAAAAAAAAAAAGTAACAACTCTTCTTTGAACTAACTGTCTTCATTTCTTGTAGCTTATTCTCAGGGTGTTGAAAACGAAGTGCTCTTTCTTGTTTTTTGCCTTCAAATACCTGTCAGCATTAATTCTTCCTGGAGGCTCTCTAGACAGATAAATTGCTCTTGAACTAAATAGATAAATTTGAAGAAATGCCCCTGGATTAACACGTTAGAAGAAAACCATCATCCCTATAATGACTGTTTCCATTCTCTTCCTAGCTACAGACTATTAACATATGACTTAGCATTTCTTTCACTCTTCCTTGGACCAGCACTCTTTGATACATGTATGTCACTGTCATTATTACTCATCCCTTCACTCAGGCAACAAACACTTAATGGGCACTCATCATGCACTATGTGGTACATTTGCTACTAGGAGCACAAGATATTAATAAGTTCCAACTGTTGTCTTCAAAGAGTTCAGAGAGGTAGAAAAGAAAGACAAATAAACAAGAATGCCAAGTTAATATACGATATTTTAGAAGGATATACAAAGAGTGTACAAAGTGATATAATTCAAAATGTCATATGTAACATTGAACCTTAGACATAGTAAATGCTTAATAAGAGATCTTTTGAAGTTATTCAAATTGTTCCAAGGCTGAAAATTGGGCAGATAAATCGAATAGTTAAAATGGAAAGATAAGGCTCCAGCCAGCATGATGATTGACATTCTGATGGGAATGGGATATTCCAAGGGCACAGGGACAAATGGATAATTTTTCCTTCCTCTACCATTTCTATAGCAATTGTCATGTGCCAGACAGTGCGCTCTCTGCTGAGAATACAAAGCTCTCTAAATCCCTGATTTTTCTCTCAAGCGATTTAGTCCCTCATTTTACCAAGATTGTTTTCAGAACTAGGAACACACATCCATCTTGGCTGATAGAGTTGCATTTAATGGAGGAACTAATGGCACACAAAGTCCCAGGCTCAGAACTAGGAATGAAGTGGATAGGGAGGAGTCTGACCCAGGTCGGCCAGGTGGTAAAGGTGGCTCTGAGTTAGCAGCACAAGGGCTACTGGTTACAGGAGATCAGGGATGTGCCAGAAGTACATAGAGAGGCCAAGGAGTCAGAACACAGGACGGGAATCCAAACACTGAGGGAACAGTGTGTGCAGCAGCAGGTCCTTAAACACTTCTGTGGACAAAGGGTAGCTGAGTAAGGAACAAAAGGAGTTTCAGGTAAGGCTGGGGTCATTCTAAAAGTATCAACTTGAAAGCAAATTATGACAAAGTGAATAGTGAAGAGCAAAATAATTCACCATCAGGAGAGAGAGTCTTCTGGAGGGTTACAAACCAGATTTATTCACATGTCTATTTTTAATTTTTTTGCGAGTCTTCTGTGTGTACCCCACATGTTCTAGGATGATGACTCTTGAACAACACAAATATCAATGTGTATTCAAGACAATGTCTGGCTTCTAAAGAGCAGCAATCAGCTGATTTTCCCCGTCGCCTCCTCTTACTAATGAGGAATTGGCTAAATCTTCAGTACAAACTGTCCATCCATTCATCCATACACTCAATAAACTCTTATTACCAGCTTCTAGGTAAAGGACCAGCCTAGGTGTGTGATGGGAGAAAAAAAGATAAATAGACCTGATCCCTGTCCTTGAGGGGTCAGTGTCTGGAGGGCAGTCTCAGCTTGGGAGAACAATAGTGCAAAACACATTGATTTCAGCGACAGAATCTAGATCACTTTTTCTTTGTCAATAAATTTAAATGGGTATGCAGACAATAATCAATAAAGTGGTGCCTGCACAACTGTTGCTAAGGAAATATTTAACTCAATTCCTTGATCCCACCATCTCTGGGCAGAGCCAGGTTGGCATTCTGATTGCTCACGAGGGAAAAAAAAAAGGATGAAATACTCTAGTTTTTCATATGCCAAGCAGAAAATCATCAATCTCAATCTCTGTGAAAGACAAAACTACTTTTGGAAAAGAGCAGTGAACTCTATCAGGCATTCTATTGCAATCTTTACGATGATACAGGGCAGAAACAGTGGAAGAGTTCAGAAAAATTTATATCGGTAAAAGGGAAATGGTAAAAATCTCCATCAATTTTATAAGGAGCTAAAAATAAGACATATATTAAACTCAAATGACTACAGTGTTTTTTGAAAAGTATGTAATAATGGATTCTAGGTGCTAAATAATTTATGAGCTCATAATCTATAAATGCATCTTCATCTAACATATGAATACATTGATATTTAAATAAGATTGTCTATGAGAAATCTCAAATTAATCTATAAAAATGAAGTTTTAAACTTCCTCTCTTCCTGCAGCACCCCAAGCCTTAGCCCTTTCAACTAATATGTATGTCCCAAGTCTTTTACATTCCTAGCATTTATCAATTGGCATTTCCAGTTTCCAGAAGCAAAACTTTTTATTTTTTAACCACTAAAACTTATATTTATATAAATTTATATTCCAAATAGATGTCTTTATATTAATTACATCTTTAGTGGAATAGCTTATAATGCTATTCCCCCTAAGCTTTGTAGAGATTAAGTATTCAATATTTGTTGATTGATTTCCTCTGGAGGATGTTTTTTCTGTTGTCTTGCCAAACATCTAAGGTTTTGCTACCTTGTAATCCCCAACCTGGGTAATACATATCTCTGTAACTGTCAAATAGAAGGCACTTGCTAAATATTCGATGAATTAAAAAATAGTGAAGGAGAATTATAGGTAATTGGAAAGCAATGTCATAGAATGCTGAATAACCAAGATTCTGAAGCTAGATTGTCTGGTTTCACTCCTGGCTCTGTCACCTGTTGGCAATAAGACCTTGGACACGTTACTTAACTTCTTTGTATCTGTTTTCTCATCAATAAAATGGGTATAACAATACTGCCTATTGTTGCCCAGTGTAAATAATTTGAGGTATATGAGGCACTTAGAACATAAGCCATATCAGTGTTAGCTGTTATTATGGTCATCATTATTTTTAGCCAACTTTTTAGTGGGCTAAATCCTGCTCACCCTTTAGGTCTCAGTTTAGGCATCTTCCCTTCCAAGAAGCCTTTTTGACCCTCAAAAACTGGGTTAGGTGCCACTTTGATGTGTTTCCACAGTCTCTGCTGTGGCAGCTGGCACACTTTCATGGGTAATTGATGCCAGTTTGTTTCCCCAACTTGAGAGTTCTAGTTTCCTCTCTGTGATACCCTCAACTCTTGGGTCACTGCATAGGGGTATTGAGTGATTGAGTGATTCAGAAAGACTTATTTAAAGTTTTGGAGATAGGACACTACACAACATAGAGTATCGAGTCACCAACTCTGCATACCCAAAAGTCTATGCTATCTGCTTAATCTTAGCTTCCTCGCTCAATCTACCCAAAAGCTGTTGTTGAGATATTTAAGTGCAGTAAATAACAAAATAACAAAGAAGCACTCTGAAACATGCACCACCGATATTTGTATTTTTGTTTATAAATGATATACATGCTCTTAGTATGTCAATAGTATGTCTATTATAAAATATACACAAAAATAGAAATATCAAATGAGGACATTAATACACACCCATCTATATACTTTCCTGATGTAGCATAAGCTACATTTTTTTGCTTAAGCTTGCATTATTAGTATTATCTTCAATCCATATTTTCTTGGCAGGGAACTTTAAGCCTTCTGTCCATTTTCTGGGGATTGGTTTAGTTAAAACTAGAAAATAGAATTGATAGATCATCTAAGCAGGTACACGTGAAACTGAGTGCACCAGCAGCGGCCTTTTGTGGAGTGGATCTTCCACTCTTGCTTCAGCACACACACCTGGAATACTGTATGCAACACTGCACCACCCAACATAGGAGTCAAATCAGGACAATGGTCAATCACATATCACTGTCCTTGGCCCCTAAACCACAGGTAATGTGATCCCATTAAAATATGTGCCACTTCTCTGCTCAAATGATTTCCCATCTCACTTAGAGAGACACACGAGGCCTTCCATGAAGTGTCCCCCACGACTTCTCTGCTCTTTGCTCACTTATATCACACAGACCTTTCACAAATGACTTCAGTGGCCATAAAGAAGAACTCACTTAGGCCTGGAGACCATAAAGTAGATGGAAGAAGATGCATATACTATAAACAATTATAGTCAAAGAAGAGTTTCCCTGTGGGGTGGTCAACTATGTTCCAAAGCCTTTCCACAACTACACAGATTTCCTTCTGGGAAGCTCACAGGCTGAGGAAGCCTGCCCTGAGCCCATGCTTCTGCAGGGAAGGACAACCAAAACTGTTCTGTTGAATGTATATTTATTTCTTTGATTTACAACAAATGCATGGTTTTATTTAAACAAAAAGCACATTTTCATCATTTAATTTTCTAGATAAGTCTTTGAAAATGATGCATGTAATAAAGATTATTTGCAATACCCATATTTGATGCATCATTTTCACAACCATGCAGTTTAACGTGAAATTTAAATTCAGCCAATAATTCCAGGGTGACAGTTTTATCTACAAAGCCTCCATTTCTATTTCAACCAATTTATTTAATGGAACAATTTAGAGCACTCGCTTAAACTGATCCAAATAACATTCAAGAAAAAAAAAAGTAAAGGAAAATAACTTTCAAATGCATTTTAATAATAGAAACCATTGCTCTTTTTAAAGCAATGAATGTTAGTCTCAAATATGAGTGTTAATTGTACAATTTCTTATCAAAGAGATTCAGGGAAGATAGCAATGTAATCATTATAAAAACATAAACTCAGAGAAAATCCACCACTGTCCCATAAAACACTGATATGCAAATATTAAGATCTCAAATAAAATGCATGCTGTGGAATGTAATAAGTGAAAACACTGAAAAATAAATACGATTCAGAATCACAGAGTTCAAATACACATTGTGCTTCAACTCTTACTTTGTTTGGTTTCCATTTCTTTCTAGACTCATCTCGTACAAGTAGTTCCAGAAACCTGGTGATTCCCTTCATTATGAGGGCTGAGATGGCTATGATTTAACACTCTGCATTTTCTTTGGTAATAGTATGATTTATGAGAGAAGAATAAAAATCTAAGAAAACCACTCAATAAATTATTCAATTTTTAGATCAAGTTGATCTAGGGCAAATTTCCTTCATGCTGTTGGTGTGGAGAAAGTAGCTTATTGGATAAGATCTCAGTGTTTAAAAGAATATCAGGGTTTGCTCCTTTGCTGTTAGCAATTTTGCTACTGTAGGCAAGACACATAACCTCTGTTAAGTCTTAGTTTATTCATTTTAAAAAGTGGGACAATGATAGGAAGTATTAGATCATCTCTAAGGTCAAGATGTACACCACTGGTGGCATTCAAGATAGCTGGTGTCATTATGAACTTATCTTTTAAAGTTATTTTAACATTATTTTAACGTGTATGAGAAAGACTTAAAATTAGTATGTCAAATACAAAACTTAAAGAGGTAATTTCTCAGGACAAACCTGGATGGCACCATGGGAATTGCTCTTTCTCTGAGAATAAATAATTCTTTTCAGTTGTACTTTGAAACTTCATTTCCATGAACATGAATATTTTAAAAACTGTGAAGCTGTTTACACAAAGGACTCAAATGTTGGCAACTGAGTGTTAGGATTCATGTAGCTCATGTAAGAATTAATGTATTTAGCATAGTATTGGAGTGTATTAGGAATTTGATACTTATTATTTTTCCTTATGACCTATTGTCATATTACCATAATATTAATAAGCCAGATATACTCGATCCCAGCAAAAAAGAAGTTTATGAGTACCTGTGCATAACAAAACCATCATCTTTGACCTTCCAAATGATGTACAAATAAGATGCATCACCAAGAAACCAAGAATGAACAAAAGACATTGGAGAAAAAAAGCAAGAGGAAGGCAAGCTCAGAGGTCAAATAAGCAAGGAGGTGATAAAATTAAACCACACATACCATTTGCCATAAGAAAATTTTGTAAAATAGTATATGGTACAATGACATTGGGTTAAGTAAAACTGCCTATGGAATTTGAGGAATTATCATACCTAGTGAATAGCACCTACACTATCTCCTTAAACATTGTCTCAGGACATTAGAAATACAGAAAACAGCTTTTTGTTTTTGTTTTGTAATGTCATGAAAGTCTAAAAACTTTTCCTATAATTTTACTAAGCTCTTCGAGATAGTTTTAAAAATGTCTTTTCCCAAAGGGAAAAAAGGGGCAATATTAATATTAAATATAATCTTGCTTAGATATTTCACTCTTCATTATATATTATGTGTCTCCCGTCTAATTGCAATTGCAGTTAATGTTTTCCTGCAGATAGTATTTCTGAAGATAATATGCACTCAGTATTTTGTGAGTATGTCATTGTTCTTTTAAATAAAATATTCTAAATTTCCCCCACCAACATTAAAGTAGCTTTAATATTTTGGTGTTCCAATTCTTATCACAAATGAACTCTAAATTTCCTTTTACCTTAAGGCAAAGAAAGGGTTATTCGATATTTAACAAAAGATAGATAACTCCAAACTTTAAATCTGAATATCTTTAGTCATAGTAAGACTAAACTCCCTAGTGTCAATAGTGTGCTCTCTCTCTTTTTTTTTTTAGAGACAAGATGTTGCTCAGGCTGTACTTGAACTCTTGACTATCCTCTTCCTCAGCCTCCCAACTATCTGGGACTACAGGCACGTGGCTAGTATAGTATCAACAGTTCTTATGCATGAGGATGAACTGGGGGCAGAACTGGGTCAATCTTGTGAAACTTGAAATATGGGTAAGCCATGTGATAACAAAACTCATCTGAAGTTTCACTTTGAGACAGACCAAGAATTTCTTACCCAGAAAAGAGGGCTCTGGACCAATGAATGAGGGAAACTCTCAAGGTCAGGGAGAAATGCCACCTAATGAGAGTTCACACAGGAATGACACTAGTTGTCCTGGGAGAATTGGAAGTAACCTATCAATGACATTATGGGTGGCCCTCCATATGAATCAAGAACTCAAATGTAGTCACTGAAAATTAACTAAAAAGGAATTTTTCTACTTTTTGCTTGAAAGGTGTAATATAACTGCAATTACGTGAGACAATGGAACGTCTTCAAAGAGGTGAATTACCAGATAAGTAAAGCTAATTTCCAGAAAACAACAAAGAAATAAACCAATGACTTAAAATAGCCATCTAGCTTTACCAAATTATTTACTATATTTACCATCATCAGTAACTGTCCAGGCTGGCATTAAGAAATATTCTACCTATTTTGATCTCTTTGGTCTTCATTGAATATGTCTTTTCATCTCTCATTACATAACACTCTCCAATAGTAATCTTATAAAATTAAAGAGAAGAAATAATTATAGTACATTTTTAAGAATTATACCTGTTCTAAGATTTAACATTTTAAATATAGTAATATTTCTCTGAGTCCCAAATATATAAAAAGAAAATATCTCTGTGAGAGCTTAAAGAAGTACCTAAAAATGTAACAACCTGCGATATATAAATTTGTAACATGTTTCCCTGACAAAAACACACAACTAACCATATTATAAATTAATTTATTCATCAAAAGCTTATTAATAAAGTTGAAAATTAAATTTATACTTAATTTTTTTCACTGCTTTTTATTTCTTTTTTTAAGTCACAACTAATGAGCTGAAAAAATCAGATAACATTTTACAACATAAATTTAGATTCACTGCTAGCCTTAAACCATAAGCATTATCATTAGGAAGTTATAATGTTGAAGTTTGTTATGAAATCAAATAGTCCAACTATAAAACCATTTTAATTTTCTGTATAATATTTCTTATGGTCAGAAAAAAATTGACACATAGCTATTAACAAAGTACAAAGTGAAAACAAATTTACCCATTTTTATTAAGGATATCCTTGTATTAATAATATATATCATTAAGTTACTTTTAATCCTGTTTTCATTTTAATCACTTAACTTCAAAACCTTGTTATAAATAATATAAACTATTCTTCTAGCAAATAGTTATGATTATAATAGAATCCAGAAGTTCCCTAAAAACTTGACAATTATAAGAGGAAATTGATAGAATAGGTCAGAAACAGGGCAGTTAGTTGGCTTGGTTCTTGTAGAAATGATATATTGTGAACAAATATTCTCAACACTTTGTAAGTACAGATGCTCCTCAATTTACGATGGGATTATGTCTGGATAAATCTATTGCAAATTGAAAATATTTTAAGTCAGTCTATGATAATTTTAATTTCCAATGGGTTTATCTGGACAAAACCCCATCTAGTCCAGGTCTAGTACTTTCACACCAAGTAAAGTTGAAACATTGTTAAATTGAACCATCTTAAGTCAGGGACTGTCTATAGTAGAAAAGTTATGTTGAAAGAGCATGCCAATAAATTTTGTACTTACTTTGAAGAGGCAAGGTGCTTCTAATACACTGTAACTCTACTTCCTCTGCCCATTCCATCTTTGGCAGGTTCTGCATCATCTCACAGTTACCATTCTCTGCTATGGACACTGGTTGACTGTTTATTGGTGTCTTTCTCAAAGTTTTCATGTGCTGTTGAACTTCTGCCAAGAGAACGGCTTGTATTGCTTCAGTTACCTGTAAAGTTTTTTTTTTTTAATGAATTATTTTTGGTACTGTTAGAAATGCTTGGGTGTCTTGCAAAAAAATCCAAAGCCCAGAATTTTGATTTCACACAGGTTTTCCATAAATAACTCTCAATTCTGCTGAATTAGTATCTAAAACAATTGAAAAGCGGGTAGTGAGAAGTGGCACCCAAATTCTCACGTTGTTTTTTTGCAAGTGCAAGAGATTCTAAGAGGATATTTGAGAGGAGTTTTCAAAGTCCAGAGTGCTAACCATTATACTATGGGCCAAGAGGAATTTTCAATTCTTTCTCCTAACTAAGCTGCTTTCATTTTCACCAGGAGATATATGAATATTTCATATCGTTCTTAAAGACAAGGTTAGATCCTCAAACTATGTCTAGCTTCAAAGCATGATTTAGCTAAAAACACTAGATTTAAACTATGTTTAATACAGAAGGTGAAAGGACTTTAATAATAAATGTCACTAAACTGTGTGTATGCATATGTTGCTTCACGTGGATTGAAGTCCTGCAAGGCATGCCTTCCAGTTGTTGTGCATACCTAGTCAAGGACCCCTAGTTGGGAGGAGGAGAGGGAGACGACATTTATCAGAGAGCATATAATCAAATATCTTCATTTTTAAAATGAAGAACGTGGGGCATGCCATCCAAAGGTTACGGAGATTTGGTGGACAGACCTCCTGATCCCTAATTCTATGTCCTTTGTAGTACATGTCCACCCACGAGTCTGTATCTTCATCCCTCAGTGCAAAGCTAGGGACAGTTTGCCTGGGCCTCTTTCTGGCAAGAGAGGAGGCAAGGTTCAGGGGCTGGATAGAGCCCAAGGAAAGCTAGGAGCTGATCAGACAGAGAAAGGGAAGGACACTACTGATACAGGCGAACTTAGAACACCTTTCTGTGATCCTTCTTTGGCCAAAAGTTAAACATTTCATATAGCCACATTGCAAGGCTGTTTGTTTTCCACTCGTTTCTGCTGCCCTCTGTCAAGCTATGTTCCACAATCGCCAGCCTACACATAGGAATGCCTTGAGCTAGGCATTCGGGACAACACCAACTGAGGGGAGTGATCTAGAGATGCTGTGGCCCAAAACTGAACATGTATTCATCTAAACATGTATTCAGTCTCTTTTCTGTGTCACGGTAGCAGGTGAGGCCTTCAGGCTTCAGTGACACCCAGAGAGTTTATTCTGATGACAGATGCCCACTGAACTACTCGGGCAGAAGGAGCTGGGCTTCTGACTTTTAAATACAGGAACCCTTTGCAAGAATATTGGAGCAGCTTCCTGATTGCTGATTATCCCCCTGTCCTTGCCCAACTCACACTCAAATGCTTGATTAGGGAGTGAAAAAAGGCCAGTGAATGGTATGATTTTACTATTGCATACCATGTATACTAACATGTAGTACTGCCTATCATGATACAAGTGAATGATGCCTAGTCATGAATATCATGTGATGAAATATTCCACATTGTAGTATCAATTATATACCATGAATCTAACATATAGTTCTACATAACATGATGCTCATGAATCATGTCTATTAGTATTTAATAATGATGAAACATGATAATATTGTATATGGTATTGACTAACACATACTACTATATATCACGGTATTGTTAAACCATGCTGATTTATGTGTATCACATAATGGGATATATTTTTTTAATTATTCATCATTAACAATTTTATATTATTGAATTTATTTCATTTTAACTCTGCCATACATGTTATTTGACAGCACTGATTCCAAGATGCGGATGATGTGATAGAAACAACTGGAGATCAGAAGTGAGAAGGTTTGAGTTTCTGATCTAACTACTATAGTTATTACAAATGCAACCTTTGACAAGTCACAAACTTTTTTGAATCTTTATGTCCTCACTTGTAAAACAAAGTCTATAATACTGAGAGAGGTTAGGTTGAGATTGTTCAATAACAGAATAGTGTGTGGAACTTGCTCATTCCATACCTATCAATCAAGGAGGATAGTGGAGGATATTCTTAGACATTCAACGTGTCCAGACTATGGTATAACCCTCAGAATGGGCAGTTTGGCCATATGTCTGCATTGGGTTTATGGCTGCCTTTTCACACTGGGAAAATAACCACCTCCAATAATGATAACCACCACCTACAATTGTGATATAAAATGTTATCTCTCCCATGGGATATAATATCTTTTATCATTCTTTCTTAGAAATATACAGGAATTTACATCATTTTATTTAGCATTTCTAATTATTTAATTTACATGTTATGACTTCCCATTTTTTAGCTGTTAAATTTTTTACATAGTTGTCACTACAAATGCATATTACAAGAATAATGATGTATCATCAAAAACAAGAACAGAAATAACAATGGAGTAAAATATATTAATCATCATGAGTAGGGTACTCTGAGTTACGAAAGTTAAGGGGAATACCGAATGGCACACATCCAATTGGAAACAAACTCAAAATGCATACTTTAAGCCTAGTGTGAAAGCAATATTCAGTATTATTCTCATTCAGAGAGAGAGTATATCATATAAGCATGTAATAATGATATCACAGTATCTGGTATTCAGTGAGCACTAAATAAGTGCTAATGGAATTGAAATAGATTCTGCATACTTTGAAATATAAACTGTGGAAAGTATAATTTATTGATAGTTTCTAAGTATCAATACTTGAGTCTCTAGTGTAGAAATATAGTAGATAAATTTTGTAGATGGGGATAGAATTTTCTCCAACAAAATATAACATTTTTATACAGTATTTTATATAACTTTGTGATTTTAATGATGAGCTAGAATTAAGCACTATGGCTATAAAGCTGTCATTTATATGCACATAAATAATTTTCTCTGAAAAAGTAGATATGCAAAGCATTGTACTCTTTTATGAGGAAATGTGCAGAGATTCAAAATAAGGTTTATAATCCATTGCCTTGAAAGAGTCAGCCACAAATCTGAGCTGTATACTTAATACTAGAGGTATAACTGAGCCATAGGCAAGCTACAAATTTTAGTGCTAATCCACTAACACCCTGGAACAGCAAAGTACTGCAAAATAGCATAGAGCATCATGGAGACTCTCATAAGAACTGCTGCATCCTGTTTGTTGTTCCAATGTTCAGAATTTCTGTTATAAAAGCATTTTCCTAACATTCTGGCTCCTGCTGGCCTTTCATGTCCTTGCATTGTCTCCTGGAAAAGCAACATTTCTCCCCGGAGGCCTGATTTTGTACCCACTGGTATTACATTATAAAATCCAAAGAACTTCAGTGCAGCGCCAGAAACATGTAAACTATCAACCCCCAAACTTTCCTGTTTCTTTTTCAGCATTTATTTTTATGTTGGGAGTTTAGTGCAGGAGAAGCAAAAGAAACCATCTCTGGACAAACTCACAAAAACTACAAAAGTAACTCATTCCTACCCCCTACCTTAAAGGTAAACCGTTGCTGAAGTGGATTTTGTTCTATTTCACAAAAGTATTCCATTACCACCTAGTGCTCCTAAAATACATAAAAAGAAAAATCAAGCTAACATGATTCAACTAACTGCTTAAATGAATGGCTTTATAAAGAATGAGGATTGGTTATTGAAGCAGTTAATGGATGCTTGGAAGAGTCTCTGTTGTTCCTGAAGGGCCCAAGAATTCTCATTACCATGTTACGTGTGAGAAAGATAAATAATCAACAAGTTAAATCTATCCTCCAGAGTCATGCATCAGGCTAGTAGCAGAGATGAGAGGAGAACTTTGGGCCACGCGTGGTGGCTCACGCCTGTAACCCTCACACTTTGGAGGGCCAAGTTGGGAGGATCAGTTGAAGCCAGGAGATCAAGACCACAAGACCAGCCTGAGCAACATAGTGAGAGTCTATCTCTACCAAAAAAAAAAAAAAATTAGCCGAGTATGACAGCACATGCTTGTAGTCCCAGCTACTCAGGAGGCTGAGGTAGGAGGATCACTTGAGCTCAGGAGTTAAGGTTGCAGTGAGCTATGATTACTCTACTGCACTCCAGCCTGGGCAATAGAGTGAGATCCTGTCTCTTGGAAAAAAAAAGTGAAAACTTTGAAGCTTGGACTTCATGTAGAGTAAACAGTAAATGCTCTGGTAATATTTGTCCTATTGCCAGCATTTCATACAAGGTCACAGAATTACAGAACCATAAAGGTCCATTAGTCCAAACACATCCAAATCACATCAAAATTTATTTGAAGGTCAAATGAACAACTACAAAAGATCTTTAGATTAGAGCAATTCGGGATAAATGTTTTGTTGGGTCCTTTTCCTTAAGGATTTTTCCCTCACTGAGGAATTTTTTGGCTACTGGGGGAAAAAAAATTCTCACTTTTAATAGATAAACTCATTTGAGGCGATTGCTGATGTGCTGATGTGTTAGCATGTACTAGCGTTTATTCTGATTATTGTAGAGGCTGTTTGCATAGCGATTCATTCATTCATTAAATATTTATTGACTGGCTACTGTCACTACTGCTTTTCTGGGCAGTGGTGAGAGAAGGGTGAATGAGACACACAAGGTCACTGCTCTCAGCAAGTTTATATAACAGTGAGAAGACGAAAAATAAGCAAGCAAAAAAGCAAATGACATAATTTCCATTAAGAGCAATCACAGCAACAAAATAAAACGGGATAACGTGATGGTTACCAAATGGGGGGGTGGCAATATTAGTTGGAGTGATCAGGGAAGAGTCTCCAAGGAGGTAGATTTTCAGCAAAGACCTGGCTGATTAATGGAGAAGTGAGAATTCCAGCCTGAGAGAACAGTAAGATTCTGACGGGTAAATGAGCTTTGTGTGTTCTTAAAATAAAAAGAAAGTCAGTGTGACCACATCAGGGTAAAACGGGAATGGAGAAAATGACAACAGATGCGATTAGGCTGGGGGAAAATCATGTGGAAACTTGCAGGCCACGATAAGTTTTCATAGCCATTCCAACTGTATACATTTAGTTTTATGGTGTCCATCCCTAGAATTTGTTCTGTTTCCCTATAACCAAGAACAAACATCTGTAATTGGAGTTATTGCTATTCTCATCTTGGAAATTTGACATTTATCAACTTCGCGATGATGAATAAAGTTCCAATAAACATTCAGCAAATCAATGCACAGATATTTATTTTACAATGTACAAAGCTACTGATAAGATTCTGAGACTCAAAGAAGTCTTAAAAGAAGAAGAAGGACTTAAATTGGACATTGAAGAAACCAGTTCTCTAAACCAACTCACAGATGAGATACTCTTGGAATTAAAAAAAAAATGATTTCTAACTTCAAATTCCCATGTGTAGGTCATGGCATATTTTGAAATCAAATGATAGACAAGGAATTCCTCCCCAAACTGAAACCCAACTGGGCAAGAAGTTACTACGGCAGCATGAGCCTCCCTCCCTCAGCCCATCCATTTACGCTCCTCTGTGAATGGTGCACCCTTGCTTAGGTTGTCTCCCATGCTTTCCCTCATCTCTGGCTCTTCATTAGGCTTGTCCTGGGAGGGCCATCTTGTGAGGACAAGTAACTACTGACTTGTACTTTCTGGTAAAGAGGGGTACTGATGAACCAGAGTAGCCAGGAACTCGTCCAATAACTCCAAGAACATGTACTATGTCATACCTGCACAGATTGGTCTCTCCAACAGGAAATTAGCTTCAAAAGTGAAAGGTCAGCCTCTGGTACATGAGATCCATTCTTGCCTAGAAATTGACAGAACACATTTATATCTTGAGAATATCAAAAACAGATGCAACCCAGTGGTCCTTAACCCTGGCTACACATTACAATCACCCGGGGGACTTTTATTTTTTTTTTTTTACAAACACCAGTGCCCAGGTTCAAACTTCTAGAGATTCTGATCTAATAGATCCTGGAGTGGGGAGGCATTAATACTTCATAAAAGCAGCTCAGATTATTTACATGTGCAGCCAGAGTCAGGAACCATTTATATATATGTATACATATTTCTAACAATCATACTAACACATATTCAAATCAAATCAAATTCATTTTTATGCCTTAAACCTACCTTTGCATCTTTTTGCCAACCCAAGACAAATCACCAAATTTTACAATTCCTTCCTTATAGAAATAGTTCTTGAAATGTGACCCTGTTATGAATCAGTATCTATCACGTGTAAAATCAAATAAAAGACTTCCTTTGATTTGTCCTTTCCCAGCTAGACCACTCTGATCAATAGGTATAGCACTAATGCTTTAATTTGACTCATTTTGTTATGCATTGTTTCTTTTAAGTTTGCCCTCTTGAGTGTCCTTTTTATCTATTTGCCTTAATGTTCAGTGTGAATTTTTAAGAATGAGCTAGGCCTTGGTCTATTTAAATTGATCCATAGAGTGTCCAACAGTTCCCTCCACAAAAAAACACTTAATAAGTGCCTTTTCATTAAATGAAAATGTCCATAGAATCATCCAAATGAAAAATCGATGAATTAAGACTTTCTGATGGCTAAAGTATATCATTTTGGTGCCAGATCCTGGGAGTGAGATAGAAAAGAATGATAAAGCTTATGCTAGCGGGAAAATTGTTATTATAATTGTCTATTTAAATTACTATATTAATAAATGTTTGACATCCTGGTATCAACTATTTAAATTAGCATTTGTCCAATGTGCTTTTCACTGAATCAACATTTTATATATTAATATATGCCGTATATATTTATCAAATTAGTAGCCAAGGAAAATGTGATGGAAGATATCTGATATAATGCAAATTGAGAACATGAAGGAAATATAGAAGAAACTCCTGACCAATTATTAATATTATTTTTTCCTTATGAAGCATATCATATAAACTTGAAATGACCAAACATAGTGCACAAAACATGTAAGTATGACAGAGCACTATGATTTTGAAATCGTATTTTCCATTTTCTCATGAACACAGCCAGTAAAATAAAATTTTCTTTTGATCTCTCTCCTTTCTCCCTCTCTGATTTTGTTGACCTTGTGACTCAACCCATCAAAGCTAAGTATTGGTCTCAACTGTTAGTACTTACTGGCATCATGGGGTACTTCACAGCACACTTTAATGTGATATTAAAATTTTAATATGTGATAGAAAGGAGAGCCAACTCGTCTTGGCAATGTCAGTGAATGAAAGAATTAATTGCAACTTCAGGGGGAAAGATAAAAAGAAAACATCCCAGCCTTACCAATATTACTCAGCCACCATTTCTGCTGCCAGAAGTGAGTATTGGTTCCTGTCAACCCTTTAGAATGATCGCGTCAGAATATTATTTTATTCTTCAGGGTTGGGCTGGATAACATTAATATCATGAAGCAAATCCTTTCTTTTTCCTTATCTCACATCTTCCTATTATTTTTTTAAAAAAATTCGTATTTCCTGAGTCCTTAACTGAATTTTAAATGCAACAAATGGCACATTAAACACCACGGAGATTATTCAGTGATAACACTCAGGATGCTGTGGTTGGGGCTGCCATAGGAAAAGCAGGGGCCTCTGAATCTCTGATTAGCATTTCCCTGTCTCTGCAGAGCTACTTAAACCTTAAATTATAATCTCTTTCACAGTGTTATAAAAAATGAAAACCAGATAGCTAACCCTAACAAGGGCTGCTACCTGAGAAAGCAGGCAACACAGACTGGGCCATATAGAATGAACACTATTTACAATCACAAATGTGACAAGTGGCCTGATATCGTGGACAGGAAAAGGGGTTATATATGGATTGGAACCCAGGCCCCTCTGCTTAATAGCTGTTGGACTATGAGTAAGTCCTCTAACTCTACTCAGCCCCAATTTTTTTAAAAGTAAAACAGAAACAGTTCCTCCTACTGTACAGGGTTGTTTATATATTAAATGCAATAATATATTTAAATCCATCAGTGTAATTCTTGGAACATACTAGGCACTAGATAATTGGAAGCTATTAATAAACTCTCACTTGAAAATATTCTTTTTAATAGTCCTGTGAGGGCCTCTGTGTACTGTTACTTAGGTCATCTCATTTATAGATCGCGTACTGCACAACTTTGGAGGCAACAAGCACATTAAGCCTGCAATCGTAACCCCATTTCACAAATGTAGTAAACAGGGCTTTTAAAGGAGTAAAATACATGCCCAATGGAACATAAGAAGCAAGTAGCAGGGCTAGATCTTGAATCTCAGCCATCTATCTCATTTATCTCCGAAACCACTTTTCTATTCACTGCCTATCCCTTAATTTTGATCATCTATTAATCTTTTTCATCCACTAATTCAAGATTTATTTGCTTAATTCCTTTCAGGTATTGTTCTAGGAACTGGGAACATAGTAGCAAATAAAATAGTCATAAACATGTAACCCCCGTGGAGCTTACATTTTGGCAGCTGGAGGCAGGTGACAAGTGGAAAAAGTGATATATGTCAGATAGGGAAGAGGATTATGGAGAAGAGTGCAACAGGGAAAGGGGTGGGGAGTGGTGGGAAGGAGGTAGGCACCTTCACTGATAAAGTGGCATTTGAGCAAGACTTAAAGGATGGGGCGGGTGGAGGGAGAGCAGGTTGAGCCACATGAGTACCTGGGGAAAGAACATTCCAGGCAATGATACGGCCAGTGCAAAGATCCTAAGCCTGCCTCTCAGGCTTGGGTAAGAGTAAAAAGGCCAGGGTAGCTAGGATGAGTTAAGCAGGGGCGAGTTCTAAGAGGTGAGGTCAGATGGGGGCTGTGTGTGTGATGATATGAGTAGAGAAACCAGATCGCAGAGGGCCTTGTGAGCTATCGTAAGGACTGTGGCTTTTATTTTGAGTGAAACAGAAGCCACCGGAAGGTTATAAATAGAAGAGTGAGGTTCTGACTTAGTTCCGAATAGATCACTCTGGCTGCTTGGTTGGGGACAGAATGTAGGAGCCAATAATTGGAGCAGACAGGTGGTTGGGATCCTTCCGTGGACATCCAGGCTAGACAGGATTAAGGCTCACACTGCGGGAGTTGGGGGAGTTGGTCATGCAGGTGGTCAGAAATGCTCAGGTCCTGGGGTGTATTCTGAAGGTAGAACCGACATGATTACTGAAAGATTGGATGTAGGATTTGAGAAAAAAGGAACATAAAAAATGATGCCAGAGTTCTTGGCCTGAGCAATCGGAAGGGTAGGATTGTCATTTACTGAGATGCCCAAGATTTAGAAAAGTAGGTTTGGGAGATGAATTAGCCATTTGGTATCAAAAGAAAATCTAAACTCTGAGATTGATACTCAGAAGAATTCAAGATTGTTACTCAGAAGGATATAGTCTTCTGAAATAGCAATGATATTATCTAATAGAATGATCAATTATTTGGTAATAAAGATACTGATGCAACAAACTTTCCAATAAATCATGTTACCTTAATTTAATATCTAAATATTTTCTTAGCTAAAAAGTTTCTGACGTTCAGGCATTTCAAAGATCATTTGACAAAATCTCTGTTTTATACAATGTTATTCATTTTAACATTGCTATCCAGTTTTACAAGGACTCACTAGTTATTTTATTTCATAGGAAAAAAATAAATCAGATTGTATCTATGTCTGTAACTCCCTTACCATTTCTTAAGTAACCATAGAAGCTTGAGATATTCAAAATATCACTCCCAGGACTTTTTGCCTTATTATGTACAGATTCCATTTTGAAGGAACTGTTGGAAAGAAAAGATTTAAAGGATATTACTAACGTATGAAAAATATTTTTAGAAAATAAATTGAAGATGAGGGGGTGCACAATTACTTCAGCAAATTTGTAAATCAAATACAGATTATTTTTAGCAACATCTTTCACATTAATCTCTTTTGTGAATCTTATTTTCCCACTTTGCTCCCACCTAAAATCTTTGTCTCACTTGAATTACAAATCTTAGTTTACCAGAATTATCTGTGACCCATTTTTCTAAGAGGGGCCTTAATACTTTAGGTCACACAACTTCTGGCTCATGCAACACATTTTTAAAGTCCAGTATATTGACATCTACCAAACAATTCTCCCCAGGGACCACTGGGGCCTCAGGAAGGCAAGCTTTAGCCTAGGCCAGTGTTTCAATCATAGGAATCTTCATACACTACCAGGGATGTCCTCATTGTCAGACAGTTATTTCCTTAAAATTCAGTGAAGTCATGCACGCAGTTGTTAAGCAGACAGCGATTTTTCAACCTTAACAACCACAACAAAATGTTTATGAAATGGTCAAATCTTTTGGAATGATTTGGTGTGACAAATCCAATATACATTATTTCGATTTCTCAAAAAATGATATCCGGGCTTTTACAGAAGATCAAACCTGGATTAGAGAAGCAGGCTCTCATCCTGACACCTCCGTTCTATAATTTGTTTTAATGAAGAATTCTTTAAAGCATTCTTTGTGTGATAACAGTTTAAAGGGCATTTAATGGAAGGCATGCTGAAAGCCCATAAGCTCCCCCAAAGGACAGCAACATGTCATCTCCCTCTTACGTTCTGTGTCAGGAACAAACTCAGAATGAAAACCTCTGGCAACCATCTATCTGCTCCGTGGGGTCATAATTAGACAAATAAATAAAGTTTATTAGCAGCTTAAGTTTTTAAGAATTTGAAGATCACCTGTCCCACCCACCTCATTTTGTAAAAGAGGAAAATAAGGCCCAGAAAGGCTAAGCAACTAGCCCAAAGTTGCATAGCTAGAATGACAAAAAAAACAGGATTCAATCCTAGGTTTTCAGACTCCAGGCAGACTGTTTTTTCCACCAAACTTTGGTGTTATGTAATTTTCTTAGTAATAGAAAAAAAGAGAAAAGTAAAGGCTATCTGAAATATTTTAAAATATATTTAGGCATTTAAAATGAACAAATGAAAAGAAAATAGAGAAAAATTACATATATGAATCACTGAAATTTACCAGTCTCTATTTTCTCATTATTAGGGCCACCAAACAGAAAATTGAAAACTCTATAACACAATAGCGTTATAATGGAAAGAAGCGTAACACTGAACCCTATATAATCCATTTGAACTTCCACCAGACTATAGGTTCACTTAGGGCAGGAAATCTATCCATTATACAGTGCCTGGCACAGATATTTGTTGAACTGAGCTCTTATCAAAGGACAGAAATGTCAGGGACTATCTACCACCTACCATGTAATAGGGAGTTCAAACAATGTCTCTTCTAAAAAGGCTTTCTGATAGTTTAATCTCACACTGATTATGTTCTTTATTCTGACCAGCTATACCACTTATTTATAATACAAATGTTTTTCCTAATTCCTTTGCTTTTTGGTGTTTTCTACTTGTTTAATGTGCATTATCTTTATCATTTGAATGAGTTCTTATCCAACCCATAAATTTATTTTATATTTCTTCTGTAGGAAAGTCCTAAGGACATAGGAGAAGTTTAGTAAGCAAACATTTGGTGAATTGAATTCAATCCTAACACATCAGACTGTGAAAAGCTATAGTGAATTTTAGCAGTGGGAGAAAGTAAACATACAGAGTGAAGATTAGTAACTAATCAGGCTATAGAATTAGACTGATGCTTAGTCCTGTATCAGCCTCTAAAGAGCTGAGTTAACCTTCAGTTTGATACTTTCTCTCCATAAGCTTCAATACCCTCATCTATACAATAAGCAAAACAATAGTACCTATATCCCAACTTTGCTGAGCATATTAAATGAAATTGTGAATGTAAAGGTATTACACAGTGAATAGCAGATATTAAACACTAAAAAAAATAGCTATTATTACTACTAACCTATAATTTCTATAAATGACTTATGGGAAAGCCTCTTTTATTTCAATATGCAGGAATATGAACTAAAGAGTATGATTTGACATATTAAATTTTCAAACTTTTCCTTTCCTGATGATATATATTAATAAAATATATCACCTTAAGCATTTACTTAAATTTTTTTCATACTTAATTCACATCATGTGTAATAGATTTCAAGGTGTATATGTTTCTGTGTGTGTATGTATGTATGTATGTATGTATCTATCTATTGATTCATTCAGCATCCAGGACTATGTCTTTCCCGGCACATATTATGAGAACAATGGATATTTGTTGAATGAATTAATTTTAAAACATACAAATTTATTGCCATATTATCATCCAATCCTAAAGAATTTTAAAAAAGATGTTTTGAAATGTGTTTTGAACAAAGAAGTTGTTACATATTTATCCTCCATTGGAAGGAAGAAAGGAAAACTAAAGAGTTGAATATAGCAAATAATGATAATTTTTTTTAATGTCCCAAATTAGAATAGTCAAAATCACAGCCATGTCTTACCTGTCAGTTCCACAGGCCAATTCTAAAGGCATGTTAACTAATTTATTAACTAAAAATAGTCTGCTCAATAAATAAACTATAGTGTTTGACTCTTGCAAAGAATCACAATTATTTTCCAGTCCTCTTGGATTGACAAGCTGATTTGAAAGAGTGGCTATGTACTTATTGGACAAGTCCAAAACTTTTCCAGAAAATAAGTTTACTCTTGAATCATCTCTTTTCATTTCAGTATTGCATAAATCCCAACCTGGCAACATCAACGAGAAGTGATCTTCATTTGAAGCAAGTCCTAAAGAAACAGGACCCTGAAGCTTTAAAATATTGAGATGCTTAATGCACAGATTATCTAATTCTTTATCCACCCCCCACGGCAAAAGGCAAGACAAAAACAATTTAGCTGTGTCTATTGTAAGGTTGGCATCCACTTTTCTTGATGGCTCAGGGTGCATCTTTTTGGAGCTCTTCATTTTCTTCTGCCTTTTAATGCCATCGTTTTCTTCTGAGAATTTGTTGGCATTATCTCCTGGGGCCAGGCTTTCACTAACAGGCTTGGCTTGTGCCTCTGCTGAGAGAGGACCACAGGCAGTTTTATTTTTCTTCAGTGTCATTGTCTTCTTCTCTACGGTGCTCTTGGCTCTTCTCAGGATCTCACTACCATAGAATGAACTGGAAGAGTCACCATCCCTGAGTGGAGTCGGCAGCAGAAGTTCAACAAGGTTTTCCAGATCAAATAGAAGAATGTGAAGGCCAACATGGCTCCATTTTGTCTTCACAGGCAAAACATTAAAAGGCCTTGGGAAAGACTTGGCATCAGCAGCCTAAGGGGGACAAAAAAATATTTATGTGTCAAAGTTCTTGTTCTTTAAGTTACTTTATTAAAGATTCCATGATGTTGAAGTCACATGGAAAAAAAAAAGCAATAAATAGTGGTATAGCTCAAGGCAAGTCATTTCCATTTTTTTGGTCTGAGCTATAAAAATTCCTTTCTAAGTTAAATATTCTATATTCTAAAAGTATTTGACAATTTTTCTTCTTCCTACAAGTTTTGTTTTTCCTCTAAATAAGTATGAATTAGGCCTGTGGAATAAGATAGCACAAGATTAAAATCCTTTGACATACACTCTCACATCTTATTATTGTAGTCATGAAGACAAACACAGAAAAGGTGAGTCTGAAAATTAAGAACAAAAACACTCACATGCACAAATTTAGGAAGTATTTTTACAAGCATGGTTCTTTCAAATTTGTTAAAATTTTTAAATAAGTGTAAGTAACCTAAATGTTAACCAATATCAGATTGCTTTGAAAAACAAAAACTTGTCTTATGGACTTGCATTTGATTTTGCCTCAAGGATTGGCATATTGGGTTCCCATAATTCAATCACGTTCATGTTCATTTATGAGACCGTCCTTGAGTACCCTATGCTCTTATGCCAACCCATTACTTTCTATCCTCTATCTTGCTTTCTTTATTCTTCCTAGTACTTATCATTACCATATAGTATATAAAAATTTTATTTGTTTGTTGTATGTTTTATCCACTAGCATTCAAGCCCCACCTTGCAAGAATTTTGTACATTGCTTGCTCCCAGTGACTGAGAAATGATGCTGGCAAATGGCATTTTTATTAAAAGGCTCAATAAGTATTTGTTGAATTAATGATTAGCAAATTTATACAAGAGAATGCCATTTAAATATTTTAAAATAATGGTGTAAACTACATTGATTGGTGAAAAAATAAGGTGTCCTATTAGGCAGAAAAAACAATTCCCCTTTTGGAAAACTATGTATGTGTATAAGCCACGTGTGGTGGCTCATGCCTGTAGTCCCAGCACCTTGGGAGGCCAAAGGCAGGAGGATCGTTTGAGCCCAGGAGTTCAAGACCAGCCTGGGCAAATAGCAAAATCTAGTCTCTACAAAAAGTAAGAAAAATTAGCTGAGCGTGGTGGCGTGCACCTGTAGTCCTAGCTACTTGGGAGGCTGAGCCAGGAGGATCACTGGAGCCCGGGAATTGGAGGTTGCAGTGAGCTATGATCATGCCCCTGCACTCCAGTCTGGGTGACAGAGTGAGACCCTGTCTCTAAGAAAAAAAAAAAAAAAGAAAAAAATACTATGTATTTGTATGAATATATAGCTACTATATATGTGCATATATACATACACATAGATATAAATCTAAATATAGAGAGATATATAAAGAGAAAAAGAAAGAAAGTCACAAATGCATGCAGCAAAATGTTAACAACAGTTAATTGGGAAGAGGGAATTAAAATAATCTTTACTTATACTTTAGTGTTTTTGTTTTTTGATTTGATTTTTTGAAATTTTGTATAGTGCTGATATAATTTATAATCACAAACAAAGAAAGTTTAAAAAGCAAACCATTAAAAATTATGTGGCAAAAAACAAAATGGGGAGCTAACTGTAAAAACATATTTTTCCACCAATAAGATAGTACAAGGGTTAATATAATCATTAATAGATAATATTTGAAATCAATAAAAAAAAGAGTACCATACAGATGAAAAACTCATCAAAGAGCATCAATAACAACTCACAAAGAACAATATTCAACTTAACATATTTTTTAAAAAGTTTACCACAAGTAGTAATCAAATAAGTGAAATTAAGATAATAACACCATTCATTGCCTATTAATTTAGCTTGAGAGAATGTCTTACATTATTTTACATTATTTTAATGTATTTACATTATTTTAATGTATTTCTTACATTATTTTATTATGTAGTGTTTAATACATACAAAATAATATATAAACTATTTAGTTAGTCTTTTTAGGATTATCAATGTACAAGAGAAATGTTGTATACCAAGAAACATGGAGAAAACTATATAGCATCATTATTCATAATTATACCAAACTAGAAAAAATCTAAATGCCCATCAACAGTAGAATAGATAGCAATTTGTGATGTATCCATGCAATGGAAATTATACAACAATGAAAATGAAAGAAGTATAGCTATATTCAACAACATGTATAACAGGTATGAATCTTATCAACACAATGTTGAGCAAAGAAACCAGACACAAAAATTAATTCTGTAATGCTTTCTTTCCTATTTGTTTCAAAAAGCAGAAGAAAACAAAACAACAAGGTTTAGGGATGCATGCATAGATAATAAATCTACAGAGATAGTGGCTATCGTTGGAGGATAAGGAGAGTATAGTTTCCTGGATGCTTGCGTGTTTTATTTCTTGACGTATGTGGTGATTATACAGGTGTGTGCTTTGTGATAATTCATTGAGCTGCACATGTTTGTCTTGTGTTCTGTTTATTTTTTTTATATATGTACACAAATAATGTGAATAAACTGCATAAGGAATATTAACAAAATGCCCCCATTCCAATTAAAAAGTAGAACCTGCCCTGATTTTATATCCTTGCCTACTATCGGAGGTAACCACTATTTTGAATTTCATGTTTAATAATGTCTTTGCCTTCATTTAATGTTTTAACGTTAAATATCTAGACCTCATTGACTTATTTAATTTTTTCCTGTTTTTATTTTCATATGAATATTATTACACTATTTATAATTTTTCTTGATTTGCATTATTTGTGTGGAATACTACACTGTGAGATTCAGGTGTTAATGATTAGAACTGTAGCTCTTTCATTTTCACTGCTGTGAAGTATATTACACAATATAACTATAGCTTATTTATTCATGGCTTTTATGCGTGCATTTAAATTATTTTTAAGATTTGTTGTTATAAAAATTAAAAAGGCTACAGTGAATATTCTTCTGGTCAGACATCTGGTGCGCATTTGCAAAAGTTTCTAGAGTAAAATTGATAATTCATAGGATACGTACATCTTCAATTCTATAAGATTATCCAAAATTGTTTTCCAAGTTGTCATACCAAGTTGTAATCTCAGAAGCATTGCATAAAGAGTTTCCATGGGTCCACATCCTCATTTACGCTGCATCTCTCATTTTTGTCAATATGGGGGATATGCTAAATTGGTATCCCTTGTAATCTTCATTTCTTTAATTATTACTATTATCATTGCAATTTTCCATTGGCTTTTCATGTTTGTTCTATAAAATATTGACTGTGACTTTTATAAACTTTCTATTTGTCTTTTTCTTATTGATTTTTTTGAGTTATAAATTTATTTGAGAGGTAATCTTTCACTGTTTATTTGTTCCAAATACTTTCTCCCTGTTTGTGGCTTGCGTTGTCACTATTTGTAATAGCGTTTTCTCATGAACATTAAGTTCCTATTTTAACACTCTCAAATTTAGGAAACATTTACTATAAAGATTATACTTTTTGTGCTCTTTTAGAAAAAGGAAAACTTTTGCTATTTGGAGGAACTTAATTTTTTTTTGAAAATTTAAAGTTTTACAAAACTAGTAAAATCTTTCATAGTTTTATTTTTCCTTTTTTTGTTTGGTTTGCAATTAAGAACAATTTTCATGTTTATTTATTTTCATATCCAACTGCTCCACCATCATATGTGAACTTGCCCTTTTCCCACTGATCTCTATTACCTGGGGCATCAATCAATTTACCTAACACTACATAATACTACCTTGTATAATAGCATCAGAAAAAGACAACGTCTTCTTAGGTAGATTCTTCAAATCTGGTCTTTCACTCTTTCATATAAATTTGAGAACAAGTTTGCCAAGTTCCAGATTATATCACCCACTTATTTAGACCATGTTTAATTCTTTTGATGGTTTTATAATTGCTCAAAAAGATGTTTATATTATTTGCTTTATTGTTTAACTCTGTAGCATCTATAACTATGGACCCCTTTTTATTTCTTTATTACGTTTGCTGCCTCTTGCTAGAAGTTTGTCAGTTTTGATATTCTTTTTACAGAATCAACTTTGACTTTGTTTATCCTCTCTATGGAATAATGTTTCTCCTGAAAGATAGTTTTGCTGAGTATACAATTTTAGCAGGACTTATTTTCTTCCAGCATTGTTGAAGGTTTTATTCTGCAATCCTGTGGCTTTCTGTCTGATGCAGTGGAGACGTCAGCTGCTGGTCTGTCACACCATCTGTCTTTACTCTCTGCTGTTTTCTTAGATCCTTTTGTCTTTAATATTCCACACATTCACTGTGATTCTTCTAAGTGTGGAGGGTTTTCCCCAATCCTACATTGTATCTGAGAATTACTGTTAATATCTTTCATTAATTTTGTGAAGTTGTCAGGCTTGTCTTTTTGAATACTTTCTCTCTCCCTCCCTTATTTTTTCTCTTTGTCTCTTTGTGCCTCATACCGGGAAATCTCTTCAGAATTTTTCTTTTAGTTTGCCAAGTTTATGCTCACCTGTCTCTGATATGCCGTTTAACTTATCCATTGAGTTTCTAATTTTGATTTTTTACATGTTACATTTTCAGAAATTCTATTTGGTTCTTTTAAAAAAATAGATTGGTCGTTTTATAATGTTATTTTTTATTCATACTTTAAAACCATTCTTTTAATTTTTTAAGCATGCTTATTTTATATTCTGTATCTGTAATTTTAATTTCTAAAATCTTTGTGGGTATAACTCTGCTTTTTGATATTGCTGATGCTTTCCTGTTTCCTTGGATGTTTTAACATTTGTGTGTGTATGTGTGTGTGTGTGTGAGAGAGAGAGAGAGAGAGAGAAGAAAAGAGAGAGAGAGAAATGCAGTGAGAATCCTTTGAGACATGGGTGAAGGCGTATTCTTCCAGATTGGAGTTTGGTTTGTGACTGCCAGGTACTGAGGGGTACTATAAACAGGACCCTCTTTAAACCAAAATTTTCAGCTTAATAGTTTTTCATTCCTTGAAAGTAGTGTGAATTTTGACTCCTGGATTATATTATTGATTGTCAGGCAAAACTATTTTCCCCAATATCTAAGGCTAAGAGCAACAAAGGCAAATATTTTTATTGTCTCCTTTAGTGAACTATATCCCCCAATTGCTTCCTTTTTCAGTGAATATGCAGCTCTTAGGGGGTAATGGATTTATGCAGTGACCTCTCATCCACCTTCCCATCACTGCCTTGGACCCTGATATTCTCCCTAATCACCTATGTAGTGGTTAAAACTAAAGCCAGAAGTACCCAGGGATTAGCAAATGCTCTTTCGGCTTTCTGTAACCTGTCTGGAATTGTGCTCCCAGTTTGTTTTTTACCTCTAAGAATTTCCTTAAGTTTCTTCTTAATTCAGATATGTATTATTTTTAAAATAGCATACTCATTATTTTTAAAGAATTGAGAAGGACCGATGTTCAGACTATTAACGCACAAATAGAACCTGAATTTGCAAAGAGCATTAAAAATTAAAATATTCAGTTTTATAACAGAGAGAGAAAATGGGCACTCTCATACACTGCAGGATGAATGTACATCGGTATTTATTTTATGAAAGACAATTTGCCAAGGTATGCTAATAACTTTAAAATGTTATATGCCCTTCAATGCAGAAACTCTTTTAAAGATAATTTATCCTAAGAGTATAATTTAAAAAATGCACAAAATCATATGAAAAGTGCACTGTAGAATTTGCTATATCAGTAAGCTAAAAATAACTTAAATATCCCATAAAACAGATTTAGCTAAATATATTATTGTATATGCACACAATGAAATACTATGTTGTTATTAAAAAGAGGTCTGTGTAAAATACATAATGTCATGGCAAGAAATTTACGTATATTGTTGATGGGAAATATCTAGCTTTTTAAAAGTATAATCCATTTTCTATAAAATTGCAGGTTTCTTAATATCTCCTTTTGCTTACAACTATTTTTAAAATTTCTACAAAAACCTATATTTTACCATACTAAACAAAAAGCCCTTTTAAAAAAGTAATCAAAATTGCCAAAGAAAATGTCAATAATAGATATGGTTAGCTAAATGTTTTTAACATGTATCTCCAAAAGAAAGTGCATTGATCAGATTAAAGTTAAAAGCATCAGAATAAGATTCACAAGATCAATAACCAGAAGCTAATATTTTAGGCATATAAAGAACCCACAGAAATTAATTAGTAAAATACCCATATCTCAATAAAGGAGATAAAAAATATTCCCAAGGGAAACAGGTTTTGAACTATTTGTCTCAATAAAAGGAAACACATATAAAATTTTATACGTTAATGCTATCCTGGTTTTGATCTCTTAAATTAACTAACATTTTAACAAACTTACAAACAGACAAAAAGTAGAGCATCCTATGCTATTGAGCACTCACTTCAACCAGGACTCTTATGGAATCTAGATGACCATAACTCTTTTCAAAAACATTGTGGTACTATGTATTAAGAGTCTTAAAATGTTTAGTACTATTTTCTCTAAGGCAGATGCTACTTCCTACTTCCTGTTCTCGGAGGTCACCATTCCCAGCTCCACCCTTTGGATCCATCCCTGGTTTTCAATCATTCAGCATTCATTCAAGCGGTCCATGCAGAGTACCTGCTAGGTGGAGCGTGGGGTGGGTAGCTGCCACACAATAAGGAACAAGGCCCAGTACCTGCATGGATGCAGCTCATCCTGTACTCTTGAGATGGAAGAAAGACAAGTTCTAAGCAATTACCACACAGCTTGATGAGGGACGTGTAAGAGAAAATATAGAAAACTGTGAAGGTGTGAAACAGTCAGCCTACATTCAGCCTTGAGAATAAAAGAAGTTTAAACAGAACTGAAAACAAACTGAGACTCGAAAGATTAAGGAGAAATGAACTAAAGAAAAGTGGCAGGCAAAGTATTCCAGACAAAGAAAAGAGCATGAGCGACCCCTAGGATGATGGCTGGAGGAAGGGTGAGAAGGTATGTATGTTGCATTAACTGTGAAAATTTCAGGATGGCTGGAGGATAGAACATGGGAATGTAGAGAATGAGCTGAACAGAGGGATAAGAGCTGGGTTATATAAATCCTTATGAACGCTATGAAATTTCAAATGTATTCTAACAGGAGTTATGATCTTTGAAGGGCATTTAAACAAGGAAGTCAGCTAGTCACAATCTAGAGCTGTGGTTTCTTCTGGATTACTGGTTAATCAAGCAGGCTGATGGCAAGGTTCCACCCTCCTATGCACTTTCCCTTCCCCAAAGCTATAATCTTCTCTGGCAACAGCATCTAGACCTCCCCAATCACTGGGGCAATCAAAATCATAGCAATGATTCAAGCACTAGGACACATTCCCTGCTCTCTTCTTATTTTGTGACACACATAGCCACACTAGGCCCATCACATTGCCATAAACAAAAATCCTAAATTCCCACTTCTAAATATAGTCACCTTATCTCAGGAGCAACTGGACATTTTACATTATTTTAAAATCATTAATGTTACTCCAAATGTATTTAACATACAACAAAGTTGATTTCCATTTGAAAACAAGTCTATTAGATCTGTGGTCCCCAACAACACCCCCTACCTCCAGGATGGCCTGTTAGGAACTGGGCCACACAGCAGGAGATGACCAGTGGCAGGGGAGCTAGTGAAGCTTCATCTGTATTTACAGCCACTCCCCATAGCTAGCTCCACTGCCTGAACTCCACCTTCTGTCAGGTCAGCGGTGGCGTTAGATTCTGCATTATGGTAAGTTGTATAATTATTTCACTATAGTTTGCAATGTCATAATGATAGAAATTTAGTGTACAATAACATAATGCCCTTGAATCATCCAGAAACCACCCCTGCTCCCCCCGCCGCCCTCCCTCCATGGAAAAATTGTCCTCCAAGAAACCAGTCCCTCATGCCAAAAAGGCTGGGAACTGCTATATTAGATTATAAGTATAAACCATTTCTATGTTTTAATGTACTAAAATGATTAAGTATTGTTCTAGCTTATCATCACTGTTCGAAATTTTAGGAAGCATGTTTTCAAAGTCTTATTAAAAAGAGTCTTGAAAACATAATTATCATTATTTTGGACATAGGTAATGTAGAAAAAGAACAATAAATGCCCACAATAGTAATTCCTAAGTTTTTACGTGTTATAGATTGGGCAGACACAATATTTGGAAATGTTTAGCAAAAGCCATAGTAAATCTTAACCTTATTTATATGCTACTTATATATGACATACTTCTCAAACAAAAATTCTACTAAAAGTAGTATGTGTGAACTAAAATAAAATCTTAAGGCTCCCCACCCCCACCGGCTTACTGAATGGACCCTCTCTTGGCCAAGGGGATACCTTAAAACTAAATTGCCTGCCACAAGGAAGGAGATCAGACATGCCTCATCATGCCCCCCTGCCTTCTTGGAGATATCCTTTGCAACTTATTAACAGGCCTAAGGCTATGCAAAACAAACCTGCAGGTCCTCAATTTATACAATAAATATATGTCCAGTGGCTTGTCTTTGATTTACAGGCTTACTTATCATAACATTTCAAGCCTTTAGACAAAAGCATCATGTCTTTAATCAATTAAGAATCAAAGAGTCTTTAAACTCACCTATAACCTGTAAGTCTCCCCTTTCAAGATGGCCCACCTTTTCAGGCCAAACCAATGCATGCCTTCCATGTATTGATTTATGGCTTTATCTGTAACCCTGTCTCCCTGAAATGTATAAAACCCAACCATAGCCAGTCCACTTGCTCAAGGCTACTTGGGCGTGGCTCCGGGTTATGGTCCTCAAATGTGACTCAGAATAATCCTCTTTAAAATTATTTTACAGAGTTTGGCTTCTTTTCTGTTAACATATGCTAAATCATGACTGAATAATGTTGTGCAAAAACATAAGTATAATTATATTAATTTTAGAATGATAACATATATCTAAAACATCATTCTAACAAAAGTATTTTGTAAACATTCATGAATCTGGTTGCAATAAAAAAGTCTAGAACAAGTCATTACATGGAAAAGTGGTTCATTCAATCTATGCTACTGCAAAAGTGTGAGGGCTAAATATAAATTTTAAGTCATTGGTTCACATCTTGTTCATAGAATGCGATCTGATTGCCTGGCGGATCATTCCCCAACACGTGCTTTCCAGACTTTGCATACATAGAGAAGGTGCTGGTATTTTCCCCAATATAACACCAATTTTACTCCAACTTTCTGAAGTTCCAGGGTGAGGAAAGAGAGGAGGTATTGTTTGCAATCAGGACAGCAAGAGGGTAGCACTAAAGGACAATCCATCGCAACCTCTGAACTTTTGAGAATCTGGGGGTAAAATAATGCAGATATATCTACATGTGAATGCTATAAACAGCAGGTGGGGAGTAGAAAGAGGCACACAGCGCTGAATTCTTTGTCTGAGAACACAGACTTTGGGAAAAGCTACTGAGTCAGAAAGTCTGCGAGTAGAATCCCAGATGGCCAGCGGGCAGAAATTATCCTTTTACTATCCTCAAGAACCCAGAATAAATGAAAAGTAAAACTACAGTCAACGACACGAAATTCAAACTCAAAACAACTCAATACATATAATAAAAAGGAAAAACAAAACGTTCCAAAAATTTAGAGAAAAAAATGTAACAGGTATGAAGGCACAAATCTAATGCTTTTATTTTTAAAAAAGTCTATTGATTTATTTTCTTTTTCCTTCATCTGACTATGTTCAGTTTGTGCTTTCTTCTTCCTTGTCTACCTGGTTCAGAGAGACAAAACAGTTAAACAGGCTGATTTTACTCCATGCTTTTGAAGGTAGAAATGTACTTTCTAACACATTCTAATAATTTCTCTCGAAATATATTAGATCCCTCACTGAGTTTATTATAAAAGGATTTGATCTGCCCAACCCACCATAGTCATAAAATACATTGGGTAAAATTGATGTTAAAAATTACCCTTAGCTTCTCACATTTGTGACTTTGTATAATACTATTTAATACACATATTTAAATGCTAAGCAAGAAAACATTTAGACAGTAAGTTCTAAAATAGTTTAGATATTTAGTTATGTTAGAGAATAAAGAATTTAGAAATTGTCCAATCTGACTCTTTCTCCTTAAACTAAGGAAAAGTGAGAGACAGAGAAGTGAAATAACTTGTTCAAAGTTCCCCATTTGGCAAAGAGTCAAGCCAGGATTCCCAAGTCTACGTTTTTCCTAACTATTCCACAGATGACATTATCCACTTGAATTCTTTAGAGAATGGAATATTTATGTATTCCTATTTATTATTTCTAAAATATACAAGGGTCCTTGTTAGCTAAGCATTCATTTTATGAGACACCATAGTCACTGAGCTATAAAAGGAAGAAAAAGTCATTGTTACATGAAAATGTTCATGAATGAACTAATCCTTTATAAAATTAGCACCTAAACACTCCTAACCTTATAACATAGAGGCCCAGCCCCATCTGTTAGTCAATCTCTGAGTGGTCATCAGCTGATGTGATTGAATTGCAAAGTAGATAGCAAATACCATTAAAGATGCAGGATTACACCAAATCTGTGACAGTGACAGCAGCATTCCCTGAGTCATACCCAATGCCATGGACAAATAAGGAAATAGCAGAGGAAACCCGATAACTGAGAAAATTAAGTCAGATGATTCAAATGAAAAATGTTGCAATATAAAGTGATATAAGTGAGGGCTGTGGAAAACTTGATTATCCTTGAAATACTCTTCTCGACTAACTTCTTATTATTCTTCATGAGATTCAAACATGAAGCAAAAAATGGCATATTGTGTACCACACAGTTTAATTTGAAAAAATTCACCCACTGGGTTCATTCTATAGTCATTTAGAGAATTAGGGCATAATTGCAATCATACCTTAAGTTCTGTTAAATACAAAATAAGCTACATTATTTTAATAATTTTGATTCCATTTTTAAGTTAAAAACAAAACTCTTTTTTTAAATCCCCTTAAATCTCTCTGCAGCTAACTCATCAGATTAATTGGTGCTCCTCTGAGCACTGGTGGACTACTTTCCACACTCTACTCACAGCAGCTGACGTCTTTAATTTCCAGTAATTTCACCTCTTTTTGTTCTTAACCTTCTTTTCCCAGTTGTGCTTATCACTTTAAAGACCTATCTTAATAAGATAAAAATTGAGGAACTGTGTATGTAAAATTTAGTTCCTAGAAAAAATAAAGTCTAGTAATCTGAAAGTTGAAGTGATGAGTCACTGTAAAAACTACTGGCTAATTAGGTATGGATGATGTGCCTATAATAGATTGAAAAATAATCACAAAAATATACAAAGATTTTGTGCTTTAGTTACACTGCAAATTTCTAAATGCTTTCCATACATTAAATAAATCAAAACTGTAAGTCATGGTTGAAGTATTATGAGTGTCATTTATGCAAGGAAAAAAGAGAAGGAATTCTAAAGTGTGTTTCTATACTCAAGGGAAAGTATCACATCAAAAGATATATGTCAATGGAAGTTTTTCAAGTGAGGGATAGCATGGATGCCAGGAAAAAATATGATGTTTATGTATTGAACACTATCACTGAGAAATTGTTTGATGATTAACATACATCATAAGTTTTACAGAAAAGATAACATCACTTCTTGAAGTGGAAAACTTTTTGAGAAACAAGTCTATAATGCAGATGAATTTATAATTGAATTTATAAGAAGTTATCTTCAAAATTTATGCCACAAAAAGAAGATAATATGGTACTTGGATACAAAAAGAAATTATAGCAGCCGCCCACATCCTTGTTGCTAAAAAAATTACGTTTGTGCTATGACAAATTAACAAATCTTAGGAGGTTTGGAAAATAAGAGTTGATTTCTAGTTAAGATGTAAAAGTTTAGACTTTGAAGCAAACCATATCTTTCAAATTCCTACCAATAATAGATAAAATATTTTTTAAAGAAACTAAAAAAGTTTTAGCCAAGCTTAAAAATAAAATAAACATCTCAGAGAACCAAAAATAGAATGGAAAAAGAAACACAAAGTGCTAGTGAAGCTAAAGTCACAGGCCTGCTTAGCAACCGGTCTATAAGCAGCTAATTTGACATTGGCATTCAACTCCTGAGGTTAAATGTCAGAAGGGTGAAAAACCTAGAAAAATCCTACTGTAACTTATCACTGCATCAACCCACAAGCTAGTTCACTGATTAGATAGATATATACCCTCTATTGTTACTGTCCAGGCATCATTCTGGACTAAAGGCATTGAAAAGGTGTACAAAAGCAACAGTGAAACAAACCAACAGAAAATATCAGCTGAGTGGGGAGAAAGAGAGAAAGAGAGAGAAATATACAAAAAGAAAAAACACAAGAGAAAAATTTTTTCTCTAAAAATGAGCTTGCAAACCAAAATTTCAAAACATAGGACACCTAATACTCAGAAAGACAGCTAAAAAAATAAAAAATGAAATACATATTTCCTCCAGATGAAATCAATGCTATAGAATGAACTGAATAAAATGTACATTTATGATCATCAAAGAGAAATTGAAGGAATGGCATTCATGAAAACGAACAAGAATTTATGAAAGAAAAAAAACAAAAACAAAATGAATAAATGAAAAACATTTATTGGAAATATTAGGAAAATTATACTAGTTATATAAAAAATGTAGTAGAAGCAGAACTCCTGGATTGGTTGAGTTAAGATTACTGAAAATATTCTCCTTCCAAAAAGTAAAAATTGTCAAGATAAACTTTTTCAGAACTCCAGAAATAACCAAAGTTTGTGATAACCCAAGTATCTTATTTTTTCCTCAGAAAAATGGCTATGTCTCAGTAAGAACAGTGAGCCTCCTGGCATTTCAATTTTCCTTATTCTAATCGCTCTTCTCAAGCTCCATAGTAGCTTTGAAAACCAGTAGCCCACCAGCCACTGGAGGAGGTATATCATGACTGGAAAGCCTCAAAAATCCTAGTCCCCAGAAAACTGTCAACATTTCACCAGCCTCTCAGCTCTCTAAAAAGTCCCACTCACTGAGCTTATCATCATTTGGGAAATTTACAAGTAAGTGCCTGTGGAATTAAGCCCAAATTCATTGGGTTGGCATACCCAGATTTCCAGCCTAGTCCTCTCTTCCTTTTCCTGTCTCACTTTGCCCCTCTTTTCCTTCATTTGGTCAGATTTCTGTGACTGATCCCCTCCACGCTTAACATTTCCACATGTGCGCTTTTGCCTGTGCCTGTCACCGCAACAGCAATCTTTCCCACCTTTCAGGCTCTATCCTAAATGCTACCTCCTAAAGTGCTTCATCCTTGTCTTCCCCTACCCTGTATTCTCTCTCTCCTTTCAACTTTCTAGCAATGACTCTCTGTATTACATTTTTAGCCTTAGGTGGTCACAGAATTGCTCATGCATGAAAGTTTAACCTTCCCCAAGGAATGAAGCTCCTTTAATCCAGAAACTCTCTCTACTGGTGTGAGCTACTTGAGGACAGGATTCATGTCTGAGTCCATTTTTAGGGGGAGGTAGGGGGCTACTTCCCAAGTCAGCATTTTGCAAATAGTAGTATTAAAGAAAATTCATTGAGTGAAACATTTTGATATCTCTTGCACAACCAACAAAATGAATGTACAAAATAGTACTGACTAATGAAAGCAGTTTGTTTCCTTTTAAATGTAAGGAAGGAAGGGAACAAACATAAAGCTTCAACGTTACTCTCACCACTTCAACAACAAAAGAGCTAACAATAATTCTCAAGAAATGTGTGTCCAACCTCTTAGCAAAAATATTAAACAAAGCCTTTTTTTTAAGGGTGGGATGAAGAAAGCTCAACACCCTAGTGGGTGCTGTCTAATGCTGCTCCATCACTGCCAAACATCCCCAGTGCCTTAGCAAAGTAAATGATGCTCAGGTCTAATTTCCAACAGAGCGGGGCTTTCATTTCCTTCCAATCATAAAACAGCTACTTTTGAATTTAAAAAAATGACGCCAGAAAGAACAATGACAGAGTTCTACTCCATCGTGACATGCCAAAGGCTTGTTTAAACATGGTCCTAGAAGTCAGGAAAAGTGACATTTAGTCACTGGTACTTTAACAAATAAAATATATTTCTAGGTTTGTAATCAGGATTTTATGCTTCCTCCTAATTGTATTCTTTTCTTGGTACACAGTGGCCTTTCACCAAATTATGGGAAAACGTCCTGAAATATCAGAAAAATTTTCTAACTTTAAAATATCAAGAAGGTATTATTACATATTTGTGCTCTAAGACATGCTTAAGTCATGGTTACTTTAACGTCAAGCTTCTCACTAAGAAAATCCACTCCATCTCCTGACATTCCTGTTTCTTTTTTCTTTTTCCTTTTTTTTTT
>VBSM01001044.1:2169360-2227861 GCA_008086735.1 Cheirogaleus medius | reverse complement strand
GGGTCTTGCTATGTTGCCCAGGCTGGTCTCAAATTCCTGGCCTCAAGCAATCCTGCTACCTCAGCCTCCCAAAGTGCTGGGATTACGGGCATCAGCCACCATGCCTGGCAAAATTTATTTATTTATTTTTAGAGATAGGATCTCTTACTATCACCCTGGCTGGAGTGCAGTGGCCTCATCATAGCTCACCACAGCCTCAAACTCCTGGGCTCGGGCAATCCTCCTGCCTCAGCCTCCCAAAGTGCTGGGATTACAGGTATGAGCCACTGCACCTGGCCTCCCTGTTTCTTGTAATGGCAACAATATTCTTCCAGGCCACCAGGCTTATATCTGGATATTATCTTTTCCCTCTCTTCACTTCAGTCCTCGTTTTCTTCAATGCCTCTCACACCATGTCCCCTCCTATACAATTTATTAACCATCCACTCATCCATCTATCCATCAAATGTTCACTAAGTATCTATTATGTGCTGTACCGGGAAGACTCAATGGTGAGCAGAACAGACACAGTCCCTGAAGCATGCAGCCTGCAGCCTCATTCATCTCACTTGAACTCTTTCCCCACCTCCTCTCCTAATTGCAGTCTGTGTTTGACACTGCTGCCTGATTCTTCTGCGATTAATAGTTCATCTTGGCCTTATGGCCTTTTCTGATTTCTCTGCCTCTGTGTCTCTTCTCACGCGAAGAATGCCCTAACACCTGTCTACAAAAATTGTACCCCTAAAGAAAGCTCATTTCCTCCAAGAGACCTCTCTCTATAAACCTTTCCTAATCTCCCCTCCCAGTTGTAATCTGGCCCTCCTTGAACTTTCCATGACAATTTTATTTCTTTTCAAACCTTTACCTTTTGTCACCATCACAGGCACAAGTGTCATTATTCTTCATCCACTCCAATCTCTTAAAAACTGAGCATGCCTCAACCTCCATTTATTATATTAGTAGGAATTTATTCTGTTAAGAATTCATAAAACATGAAGTCTTTATAGAAGACTTCATTGAACCTAAAAGTGCCAGATAAACTTGAATCATAGAAACATGCAAGACAAACATACTGATTTCATTATATTTTCCTCCTAGTAACTATTTAATACTGAACCACAATAGTTGAAGATGTTATTCTAAGTCTTTCTTAAAAATAATAAAAGTCAGCACTTATTATTAGGTATGCTTTTGTTTATGGTAACTTGGGATTCAGCCTTTGGACATTAGTCCTGCACATTTCAGTAAGCCTGTCTCTAACCTCTGTGTGACCAGAGAAATTCACTTAAGAAACTGTCGCCTAAGTGAAAAATAAATGTCCCACAACACTAGCTCATTTAAGCACCTAATTACAGGGTCAGTCAAAAGTCAACCTGTTCTATAACAGATTGCCTTCACCAGTGGGTTCCTGTCCACCGACAGCTTCAGTTAAGATGTCCCCACTCCTGGGTCCTGGTACACTTGGATGCCATTGCCCTGATGTTGGACTATGTCGCCTCAAAATCTTATTGCAATAGAATTTGGGGTAAGTTGGAAAAGGACAGAAGCTTTCCTTACATAAGCCATGTCTTCACAGATTAGAAGTGGAAACAAATGTTTTCTATCTCTTCTCTGAAAATATGTGTGCCTAAAATCATGAAACACTTTTCTGGTTCTTTTTTAAATTCTTTGAAATAACATTTCAGGGTGAAAAGATAAAGTACCTTTAAAGTGTTCGTTAAATTATTAGACTATACCAGAAAGCCTGTTTCAAAACACACTTCAACAAATATGGGTCTATACAAATTACTATTTTTGTCATACCATTAAAGAATTTGGTACTTCTTTCAATATTTATTAATCTGATAATAGGAATTTTGCACTGCTGGTTTTTAGTGAGAAATGCTTAATAACTATTCATATTTTTTGTGATTCAAGTGTTAATCTTTACCCAATTTCTAATTTTGCTATTTATCTTGTCCTTATCAACTTGTAAGAGTCCTTTTATATATTTATATATATTTATATAAAGATATTAATCCTCTATTGAACATATTGCAAAGATTTTTCAAGTCTATCATTAGGCTTTTAAATTGTATTAGAGGTTTTGGGGGTTTTTGCAATATAAGTTTTAAAAATTTTTAAGCAGTAAAAAAATCATTTTTTCATATATCTTTGATATTTTGCCACTCTAAGGCCTTTCCTAATTTATTTACTAAAAATATTATTAAATATTTCCTTCCACTAAATCTATCTTCCTTTATTTAAAAATTATTAACCTGAAGTTTATTTTTATGAAAAGTAGACAATAAGGATATAATTATATATTTTATACAAAAATTATACTCAATTATTCAAAAGCCACTTATTAAGTTTCCTCTATGATTTTAAGTGCCATTTTTTCCAAAGAGCAAGTTATGATTTATATACATGTTCATTCCTGGCCTCTTTTTTCCCCCCATTTACCTAGTCACTTATTCTTGAACTAGTTCCAAATGATACTGCTTTATTGTGTGTGTGTATGTGTGTATGTGTGTACAGAGACAGATAATATATGTGACAACTGAGAAGGAAGCCTCTTGCACATCATTTATCTGTTTTCAAAGTTTTCTTAGCTCAATTTATACATTTATTTGTCCAGAAGAATTTTATAAGCAACTCATTAAGTTCCCAGAAACACACTAAAAAGATTTTGAAATTTACTACCGTGTTTCCCCGAAAATAAGACAGGGTCTTATATTTATTTTTCCTCAAGAAGACACCCTAGGGATTATTTTCAGGGGATGTGTTATTTTCCCCTCAAAGCCTCAGCTTGCAGCACGCACAGGATGGCCGGGACCTGACAGGGGGAGCTGACCTTGTTGGTGAGGCTGCCCGCACCTTTCCGGTCACCTCTGGGATAGTAGCTGTCACGATGGGGCAGATGAGAAGGGCTGCTCATCTTGTTTACCACTCCGCGACGAAATGCATGGGTTGTGCAGATATGCTGCGTAGCCACGCCCATCACTAGGTCTTATTTTCTTCAGGGTAGGGCTTATATTGTGCAAATGCTTAGAAATCCTGCTAGGGCTTATTTTATAGGTAGGTCTTATTTTCGGGGAAACACGGTATTATTAAATGCATAGAGTTGTAAGTATGGCAATCTTTGAAGTAGTATACTTTCCCTCTGGGATTATATCATTTATTAAATCAAGATATTTTTCATGTAATTAAGTAAGTTTTAAAACATGGTTTCATATGGGTCTTGCACATTTCTTATTAACTCTAGTCCTATTTATTTTCTATTTTTATTGTCATTACAAATGGAATTCTAATTTCATTATATTTTCTAATTGGTGTTATTTGTATATGAGTTTTGTTTTTAGCCAACTACCATGCTTAACATTAGTTTTTATTTTATTAAGTTTTCTGATCTCTTAATATTTTTATGCAGAGTTTCCATTTGAATGAAGGTAATTTGTTTCATCTTTTCCACTTTTTAAAATCTTTTGGCATTTGCTAAAACTGTCAGAAAAAAAGTTAAATAATAGTAGGGATGATAGATTATTGTAATTTTAATTGGCATGATTATTGTTGCTTTTTAAAAATCATTTGGTTCATATATTTTCTTAATATTAGATAAGTTGGAATGGTTTTCCTAGTTCCATTTATGTAAGTAACCACTCCTCTTTAATCCCTGTCATTTGAAGTTGATTTATGCAGTAACATTAGGTAAATGAAATAACTATTTTAATAGCATAAACTAGTAATGATTCCATTTTAACATATAGTCCCAAATAGCTTCCCAATCAAAGATTTTCCAAAAGAGAAAAGTAAAATATTATTTATTGGAAGCTTGGTTACAAATCTAACCAAAGTAGATCTGTAGGTACTGATATAGAAGGATGTCTGCGAAATATTTTTGACTTAACAAAGCAACTTATAAAAAAAGCATTTAAAATATCTCATTCCTAAGTAAAAACTAAATTTATGCATGCACACACGAATCTACACAAATGTTTTTATTTTATGTTCTAAAAAGGAGCATATCAACAGCATCATAATAATGGAGGCTAACACAAGGGCTGTGGATTGAAGAGTGAGGAGAGGTTCCTTTACCATCCATAAATGTCAGGGTCCTCTGTACACTGTCAAGCACTCACTTCCTAAAATTCAGCTTTGATCCATTAGTGATACATGAAAACCAATACTGCTACATTGTATTTGGGAAAGTCTTAAATTACAACATACACTGTACCTGAAAAGTCAAGTTACTCTCTATATTACTGACATGATATCCAGGAAAAGAAAATGCTTTTATACTTCTTCCCCTCAAACACATCAAGGCATGCCATCTACTTTAACTGATTTAATACACATAACCACATAAAAATTTCATGGAAAGTACAATTTAAATGCTATTTTCCCTATCTACCTTCGTGTCTCTGAGGGCTGTTTACCATTGGGATCCAACTTACTCTAGGAACTCTGCTACCTCCCTTGAAATACACGTCTCCATTAGCTGATGGCCGGTCCCATATTGGTTTACTTTTTCTTTACCCTCTTTCCTAAGACTAGTCATTTTCCTAACAAGATACAGGTTCCTAATGTACAAGCTCCTTCTCTGCCTGCTGCTTTGCCCTTTTGAAGATCCTAAGGTAGAAAACACAAGTTAAGAAAAAAGTGAAAGAATTCTTAATAAATGTAATGATAAATACAATATTTCTATTTTATCCAATGCTAAAATGCTTTCATATAATTTTTAATTTAGAATTATTTGGTCTGAAATATAAAACTGGGAACTGATACAGATATTGACTTAAGCATTCCTTGGTTTATAAAGATTTATGACGTGGGGCATAATGAGGGATTAGTCTCCATCCCAGCAGCAAATTAATTAATAAATTAATATATATAATAATAACAAAATGTTTATTGGGTAGAAGACTTTCATTAAGCAAGTCTAACAGTCCCTCACAGTGCACAAACAGTTTATGAGGGATTTTGTTTTTCTTTCTGAAATGCCTTCCTCTCTCTATCCTTGAAAAGATGGTAAAGCTCCATTCTAGCCTACAAAGCAAAAGTCCCTAATTGTGTTGAAGTCCAAAGCATTATGGTTTCTAAAACAGATGGGAGCTGGCTTGGGATATACTCCTCATCAAACTTTCTTTGGGATAACCAAATACAAAGCTGAGAACCTGCCCACAATAAAAGCAGCTGGTGGAGGAGAGGCTGAATTTGGTCTTTTCTATGCCTCAGATATCTAGGTCTAGTCTCAGAATAATTCTAGATCATTTGCTTAATTTAAAAGCTCTGTGTGTGTGTGTGTGTGTATGTGTAGAAAGAAATTAATACCTTTCTAACAATTTACCATTTCCATGATGTAACTTAAAGTGTCTAAACTTTAATTGAAAATATATATCCATGGAGAATCACAATATCATTGAATTTTACATATGCAAACTAAATGTATGAAAGACTGCTTTATCTATGAAAATATATACAGGAACAAACTTTTTATACACTACTGAAACCCTCAGTTATAAAATCAAAATCAAGTTTAAGTTTTGTGTTTAATTGTAAATGCTAAGTTAATATTGTGCTCCACTGTAATTATTTAGGAACAAATTTCTATTATGACTTGAAGAAAACAAGAGTATCTATCAGTTATTGAATAAAGTAATCCTTGAAGTATATTCAAGTATTTGAGAAAGGTAAGAATATCCATATTTTCAAGCACACACAAACATAAACCCAAAATGCAATGTGTACCTCCCCATAATACAATTGAAAATGTGAAATTATTTTACCATGTCTGTGCTTGAAATTAGGAAAGTCACTGCTTTAATCTATCTTTTCTTGGTGTTACATAGTTGTCTTAAGATATTTTTATGGAAAAAAAGTTCTAGACATTCAAAAGAGTTCATTTATATGTATCCATGGGAATTTTATCTTCATTGAAGAAACAAGTAACTACTTTTAAAAGGAATTTTTAAAACTGATTGATAAATGTAAAAGATCTGCAAAGGGCTGTGCTCACACTGCACCAAATATATTTCAATTCATAACACCAATTTAATTTCACAAGGAACTATAAGCAGGTAGGGATAGACCAGTTATTAAAAGTATGTATCTTACGAAGATACGAAAAATTTGGAAACCATTGGTGGAACGACAAGACTGAACAAATATCCCAACAATGTGTGAATCAAACGACAAGGTATAAATGAAAGTGCCGATCATTTGTTTTTAGATTCTTTGAGCCCTAGGTTGCTGAAGATAGTTGTTGGCAGTAAAACTGTCTCCCTCCTTCGGGTCGGGTGGAAAGCCACATGATTGGCAGTGCAAATAGGAGACAAAGGAGAAAGCCTTCAATCTGCAGCTGATGCACAGGAAGAACATGGGGAGCTGAGTTTACAATAGAGACATTACCAAGCTAATGGCACGGGCAATCACGGGGCCACTACGCATCTTGGGTATCAGCAGGGCATCCATTTTCAGCTAAGTGTTAGAGTACCTTTTTGCTTTCTCTCACCACTGCAGGGGTAAAACAACCTAGTGCATGAAACCCACTGACTGGTAATAAATTACTATATTGGATACTTTTTGTTTTCTTTCAGCAATGACTTTACTGTGTATTCTTGCTATCATTACCAATTAAAGTGGAGCCTGCTTTAGCGAACTGTATCTAACTATATATCAACCCTGATGCTCCAATTGCTTTGGCAAGTATCACAGGGTCAAGAGGCTCCTTTGACCTTTGTCATCTAAGTCTTTCTGACCACTCACTATTTGAAGCAATCTCAGCTGAACAGATGGACACTTTCTGCAATGCTATAAAGCTTAGAATATAAAGATAAATGAAATTGTGTTTCAGGCTTCAAACTGGTTTTTATGAGTGTAAAATATTATTAGTGTGTTCTATAAAATCTCCAGGTTTAAAGTGCATAATCTGATTCTGGCTAATGGACACAATTGTGTGTTTCTTTTTAATTGTAGGTTTTGTTTTAAGTCTGAGGAATAGCAGAATTTTGTAAAGTGGGTCTAAAGGTTTCCTGGTTACATTTCTAATTCATATATCAATAACCCGTTTTAAAATTCAGGGTGTCATTTACTGTGCAATGAACCTAATACATGTTGGCTTTTATCAGTGATACACTAAGAAAGTTATGCTATACACAGAAAAACTAAGACTGTAAGTATTGGATGAAGTAAAAATTAGACTTTTAATTTGCCTTAGGCATAATTTTTTTCTTAAACTATATCATTTAACTGCTAGGAGAGTCTAGTGTTTTTGCATATCTAGATGTAAAAGGGAAATGATTAAGCATCAGCTTTATATTTTATTAATCTATTTGTGTTGGTATATCATTATGGTTATTTGAATATTTTGAAATTGTTAGTTTAACCTTAAGTAGGATATTATATATTTTTCTTCACTTAAAGGCTGATCTCTTTTAAATAAAGTACTCATATAATTTATTGTTCAAACTAGGCTACGTTTTAGAGTGAAATAGTGCACTATTAATAATTACATAGGAACAGTAGGCATGAGTCAAAACTGTCCCAGTGGACCTGGCTGTACTGCTACCCTTTCTTAAAAGAATAAGGTGATGAGTTTGCATATTTAAAAACATCAATGTTTCTGTAACACTCTTAAAATGTGACTATTATTGTTTAAAACACAATTATAACTCTCTAAATCTATTTTCTAAATAACTAAAAAAATTAAGTTCTTTTTTTAATTTTCAGATTCAACTCATTTAGCTGCAATTCTCAAAAACTTCTGATTTACAGAAAAAATAACCAAAGCCCGAATCATAAAAATATTGCTAGATTGTTCAAAACCTTTTCCTTCTATATTTTATGCTTATAAAATCCATGCAACCAGTATCCTGTTATGGTATTTCCAAAATAATTTCTCAGCAACCAACTAAATCTCTATAATTCAGATTCAACTGTAGGTAAGTAAGAAATAACATATAATGTATCTAGAGGTAAACAAACCACTCATCACTTCGGAAGAACTTTTGAAGATCAAGGTAAGGGAGTGAGTGGGGGATAGAGGAAGAGAATAAAGAAAGTAAACAAAATGATCAGGGGTCAGAAGGAATGTTTCAAGTCATCTTGAATTGGGGACTGGCTAACAGACCAGAGACAGAAGTTAGGGACAAATGCATTCTCCCCAACAAAAAGAACCACCAGTACATGTGAATTCCCAGCTTCTGGTAAGGAACTGAAACCAAGCACCAGCCTTAAAGTTTCAAGGTTTTATCAATAATTCTGAAAAGCAAATACACAACAAAATCTCCTTTCTAGGCAATGAAATACTGGAGTGATAGAAATCAACTCCAAAGAAAGGCTCTGAAAGAGTTCAGAAAGGAAAAAAACAAAAATGACAAGCAAGGTGTGTTATGGCCAAATTGGAATTATTGAAAAGTAATCTCATAACCAAAAAATATATATAATAATTAATGGTCTTTGCTGATAAATGCATCTGACATTCTAGTGAATCCAAAAAATTCTTCCAAATTGTAGGGCATCACCAGTATCAGTGACAATACAGAAAGACTATCCTATCTTGGTACAATGGTAAGGAGAAGATGCCATTAGTCCCACAACAGGGACTCCATTAGGATGTTGAATACATCTGGCCAGATCCCAGGAACAAAATGCGAAGGGTCAGAATTATTTTTATACACAGACTAAAAAATAATATGTCTCAGTCTGGAAAATTGAAAATATTATAAAATCACAATAAAACAGAATATGAAATACTAACTCAGACACCAAATTCTGAATCATAGAACAGACTAAAGATATTTATATACATTCATTAATTTAAAAAAATAATAAGATAAGCAAAGGACATTTGAAAGAGATTCTTAACTTAAAATAGCTTTTGCTGTTAATACGTTGTTTTTGCTTTTAACAAAAAGCAAATACTAATACAGAATTAAAAATAAACAAAAGAAAATTAAATCATTCATAATCATTAAACCTAGGGAGATTCTTAACTTTTTAAAGAAAAAAATCTGGAAAGAAACCATGATTTCCCCAAAAATTTCATAGATTTTTAGAGATAAAAAGAGTCTTAGAAATTATTATCTGTGTAGTCATTAGCATGTTTATCAAATGCTTCCAGTTCTCCACCTTTTCCCAGAACAGGTAGGAAACAACTGCTTCTTCATCAACTTTGCTTCTGTGTGACTATGAAGAACAGAGACCTCTGATTGGTACATGGAGTGAATAAGAAATAACCTTAGGTTGCTTTGGCCAATGAGGTTTGAGGCATTGTTTATTACCAGAGTATAACATTACCTATTCTGATCTAGACATTATCCACCTTGATACCAATGGATGGATGAATAGATAAGCAGACAGAGAGACAGCCAAGAAAGGCTTGGTGACGGATTCAAGGTTATACAGTTATTCAACCCAACTAGTGAAGGGCCAAAGTAGAAATTAAAACACAAATTGTCTACTCCTAGTCCAGTGCTCTTTCCACTGAAATGGAAATGTGATTGCTCATGCCAATGTGTTTTATGCTTTCCCTAGAAACTACTAGAAAACACAGAAACAACTTTACCCTCTACATACACTTTTGGCAGATGATCATATCTGTTTGAATAGACACTTCACAATTCAACGTTGGTCTACTTTGTGTCCTATAAAAATATTTAATGACACTAATAGAAAAAAAGTACTCAATATCAAACTCAAAAGCAATTTCATTAAAAGGCCAAATTATATGTGGCAAGAAAGATACCTATCTCATATGCATTCTTTAAATAACAATTGTTTCCTTCAATTTATTTTCGCCTCTTTCTCTCTATATAATTGTCAATTAAGATAACAAGCATATGTTTCTAAATTACTCTGTACTCACCCTCTAGAGATGAAAACTAATTGAAAGAGATGTGCTATGGATGTGTAATTTGACTTTTCCAAACACCTTTGCATCCTGACTATGACACTTAAAACAGCGGTACCATGCTGATGCTTTATAAACATCATACTAATAAGCTTATAATTGGCCAAAGGTTCAGGAAAGGTGTAGGTTTGGGAAAGAAAAAAACAAAACACAATTGGGCCAGAATTGGTTTACCACTAAGAAGACCAAACGACACAAATTTTTTTAAAAGTGCTTCTCCTCTTTTGAATGATTCTTATTTGTATTTATGTAAAGAAAAACCATCCACCGCACTTATTTTGAGTATATGTCTCTGTGTGGCCACCAGATATTTCAGTCGATTCAATTCAACACATACTTATTAAACTGAAATCAATATACAGTAAAGTATGCTCACCTAAAAAAACAAGTTATATAATTTTAAGTTTATGAAATGTCTAACTGAGGAAATGAGTTCTTTCAAACAACCATACTATATGTGAGAACTTATTTGTTTGATTGACAAGATCAAGTTTGTAGATTACCTTAAAAAAGTAAGAAGCAGAGGAAATTAGACAAAAATCTCTAAAAAGCCAAAAGAGATTTCACAAACCAGGGCTCCCAAATTGAACAAAAACAGTTGTAATTTTTAGCAAAGAGGGACTATTACAAGAAAAGCTGTTAATGACAGTAACAAAACACAGTTAGTTCTTTCCATGGAAAGCTTCCACGCCTCTTCCTGTGGCCTATCACTCTCAACTATAATACAGCCTTATCACAGCACCGCCTATTGCAGGGGTCAGTAAACAATGGCCTGCAGGCCAAACCTGTGTACCTCCTCTTTTTGTAAATAAAATATTACTGGAACACATAAATGCTCTTCTATTTATATATTACCGATGGTTGTTTTGCATTACAAGGGCAGAGTTGTTGTGACAGAGAATGCATGGCCCACAAAGCTAAAAATATTTACTATCTGGCCCTTTAGAGAAAAAAATTGCCAACCTCTGGCTTATCCTAAATTAATAGGAATTTTAAATGTATACAAAAATATTTTTTTTCTAGGCAAAACCACAATATAAACAGAAAGAATGCAATTTTCAGTGTTAAATTCCCTTAATTCAGGTGTTGTATTTTAACAGAGGACTCTATCTTTAGGCTGTATTGGTTGTTTCTATGTCACTCATGGGGATTTTCCACCACAAATATAAATTGCTCTCAGAAGTCCCAGTCCAGGAACTCCTACAACTCAATAGCAAAAACCCTAATAATATGATCAAAAAAATAAGCTAAAGATTTGAATAAGCATTTCTCCAAAGAAGATATACAAATGGCCAACAGATATATATTTAAAAAGTTCCATGTCACTAATTATCAGGGAAAAGCAAATAAAAACCACAATGAAATATCACCTTAGAACTGTCAGAATGGCTACCATAAAACAAAATCAAAACAAAACAAAAGGCATGTGTTGATGAGGGTGTAGGGAAATTGGAATCAAAGCACACTATTGCTGGGAATGCAAAATGGTGTCGCTGCTATGGAAAACAGCATGGAGGTGTCTCAAAAATTAAAAATAGGGCTGGGCATGGTGGCTCATGCCTATAATCCCAGCACTTTGGGAGGCTGAAGTGGGAGGGCTGCTTGAGGCCAGGAGTTTGAGCCCAGCCTGGGCAACATGGCAAGACCTGGTCTCTACAAAAATTTTTTTAAAAATTAGCTGGGTGTGGTGGCATGGACCTATAGTCCCAGCTACTCAGGAGGCTGAAGCAGGAGGATTGCTTGAGCCCAAGAGTTCAAGGTTGCAGTGAGCTATGATGACACCACTGCACTCCAGCCAGGGCAGCAGAGTGTCTCTTAAAAAAAAAAATTAAAAGTTGTACTACTAAAGAGTCTAGCATTCCAACTATCCCACTTGTGGGTATTTATTCAAAAGAATTGAAATCACAATCTCAAAGAGGTATTAGCACTTCTGTGTTCACTATGTTGAAGCAAGAGAAGGAAAATTAATAGGAAAATGAAGAGCAGCACTATTCACAATAAGATGTGGAAATAACCTAAATGTTCATGGGCAGATGAATAAATAGAGAAAATGTGATATATACACACAATGGAATATAATATTTAGCCTTCAAAAAGATGGAAATTCTGCAATATGGGGCAACATGGTGAACCTTGAGGACATAGCTTAAGTGAAATAAGCCAGTCACAGAAAGACAAATACTTCATGATTCTACTTATAACCATTCTAAAATAGACAAATCTATAGAATCAAAGAGTGAAACAGGGTTACCAGGGCTGGGAGCAGGGGAATATGGGGAGATAATAATCAACAGGCATAAAATTTCAGTTCAGCAAGATGAGTAAGTTCTAGAGATCTGTTGTATAACATCATACCTAGAGTTAACAATAATGTAGTATACACTTAAAATTTTGTTAAGAGGGCAACACTCATATTAAGTGTTCTCACCAAAATAAAATAAAACAAAACAAAATAAGTAAAAGTTCCAGTCCAGGTTCAAGGACCTTTTTTTTCTGCATGAGTTCAAGTCATAGTTATCTTCCACTACTCCTCACTATATATCCTATCTCCAGTCATATAAACTTCTCACTAATCTCCTAGGCATTGCTCATCTTTATGTTCTGAGCTTTTGGGCCTGCTGTTCTCCACTGCAAAATCATATTCATCCGTCAAGATTTAGACCTAACATGACTTCCTGCATGCTCTAGACAGAGTTGGCCTCACCATCTTCAGGAGTTCCTTCCAGTAGCACTTTGGGATGTGAGTCTACTAGAGCACATATATCACATCATGGCTTTTCCCTATTTGCCAACCTCTGGCTTATCCGAAATTAAAAAACTCAATACCAGCTAACAATTTCCTTCTCTTGCTTCATCTATGCAATAGACTTTCTTCCTACATCCTCTATCCTCTAATTCAATTTTCTACATAGCAAACAAAGTGACCTTTTCAAAACATAAATGAGAGCATACTGCTCCTTTTGAATAAGATCATGAGAAGAATCTCCTTTATAACTTCATAACACAGAACTCAAGCTCCTCACTTTGGATTATCACATTCAACATAGTTTTCCCCTACCTTTTTCTCCAATATCATCTCCTAATTCTTTCCCCCAGACACTTCTCTCAAGTCACACTAGTTTTTTTGACTTCATTGCCTACATCAAGCTCATTTCTACTGTAGGCCTTTTGCAGTCGCTGTTTGCTTTGCCTAGAATATTCTCCCCTCTGATAGTCACATGGCTGTCTCTTTCTAGCCATTCAAACATAGTATAAATGCTACCTCCTTCCCTAATCTTCTCTGACCACTCATCCTAGGACTGCTACCACACTGCTCAACAATAATTCCTGCAGAGCCTTTACCACTATCTGACAATCTTGTTTTGTTTTTAAAAAATTATGATGCATCCCCTCTCACTAGAAATATAAGCACCACGAATATCTGGATCTTGTTGAAATTCCTAGTTCTCTACTAAAAATAGAAAAAAAATTAGCTAGGCATTGTGGTGTGCACCTGTAGTCCCAGCTATTCAGGAGGCTGAGGCAGGAGGATTGCTTGAGTCCAGGAGTTTGAGGTTGCAGTGAGCTATGTTTATACCACTGCACTCTAGCCTGGGTGACAGAGTGAGACTCTGTCCAAAACAAAAAACAAGAGTGTCTCACAAATAGTAGGTATTCAATGTACCCTTTCTGAATGAATAAAATATTCTGTTTTGCATCTCATGCTCCAAAACTTACATAATATGCAGGCATAGGAGTTCTTTATTTTAAAGGAGCTTAAGAACTAAGAAAATAAGACAAATAAATAGTGGTAAAATAATTAGGCAATCCACAGTTAATTGCTGAGTTTTTTTTATCAAGCACATGCATGTTAAGTTGTGCATGCAGATGCTGTCGTGTGGGTAGGATTTACCTAGGTGAAGAGAATATCTCCTGTACATGAGATTGGGCAGGAAAAGACACATGGAGAGTGGAGTCGGAAGTGCCAGCCACAAGGAAGAGCACTGGCCTACCAGAAATTACTGAAGAGCTTCCTCACTGGGACCTAAATGGGGTGTTAAGAGCATGGAAGAAGAACAAATCCTGTGAGGCTTGGTGTCTCCTGGGGTTGCTAATCTGGTTTGCCACCCTATATTCCCACGATGAGTTACCTAAAAGCATTTAATGTCATACATGTCGAAATGTAATCAACCCTCTTTTCCCCATCCCCTGATGAGAGGGGGAGTTAAGCAATTTTCAAATGATATACAGAAGCAGGAAGCAATGTTTGCTACTTGGGGGATGCAGAATTGTACCAGTCTTTGCATCTGGGAAATGAAACATAAATCAGGCCTCTTCATATTTATTACACTTACATTTCTGAAAGTTATTACAAACCTGTTGATTAGATTGTTGCTGGCTTCAGGGGTTTTATGTTGAGGGGAGGGCTTAGTAAAGTAATTATTCCAGGGAAATAGAGGCTCATGATATACAATACAATCCTCAGGCTACTTTTGAGTGCTTATTTCAGATAACTTTGTTATTAGAAAAAGGACTCTAAGATTTAAGGGCAAGTAAATGGAGTAATAATATAAACTTTGCTGGTATAAGAAGCCATTTTAACCACATTGCCTTTTAATCTTTCTTTCTGAGTCTTTATCAGCTCACTGTTAGGCCCAACTTGCCTAAAGTGAATCATTCCTCTCTAATGTGCTGAACATCCTAAATTTCATCACCACTGTTTAATAAACTTTTCCTTATAAACTTTTGAATTTATTGAGACTGGAGTCTAAATACTGGTGCGGTAGCTGTTGTGCCTCTTTGTAGGGTAGCCTCTTTGCTCTCATTGACTATTTTTTGCTAGGTCACACTTCTCTGTAAGATCAACTCACATGTAAACCCAATTTGGACATAAAGCAATTGACTGGCAAAATAAATATACTGTTTTGTTTATTTTTCTGGCAGTCATTTTTTGATTTTTGCCCTTACAATTCAAAAAAGGAAGTATCCTTCACTTTCTTACCATCTATTTCTCATGTTTAGACTATAGTAGTCTTCAGTTCATGAGTTTATTTAACAAATACTTCCGAATGCTTACCATGTGCCAGACATGTGCTAGGTGATGAGAATCCCATGATAAACTGGTAGAGTAGGTCACTGTGCCTTTTGAGCTTAGACTGTAGTGGAGGGTAGGGAAGATAAAAACGTGAAATAAAAAGGATACTGAGAAATAGAATAAGGGGGAGTGGGCTGCTATTTATATTATGGGGAAATGACATCGAAGCTTAGGCTTGAAGATGAAGAATTGGGGGAGGAGGGACGTTCTGGCAGAAGACAAGCAGTAGGGGAAATAGGAATTTCTTTAATGAGGCCAACTCGATTAAATATCTGGGTCATGGGCCCAAACAGATAGTTGTCATTTTTCAATATCTTTTTCATGTAGGCTTTACAATTTTGTTTTTTATTCCAAGGAGGAATGCAACTCAGATTAATAATAATTGAATGCTCATTTTGTAGTCTCTTTTTTTCCCATCTAAGTCATGCTGATGGATGCTGAAAATAATATTTCATAAATGGTAATATGAGCTTAATAGACTGGAAATTATTGTGGCTGAAGAATATGTATAATCCTTACAGAATATTTCCCCACCCTCATGATAAGTGTGAAAATCAAATTTACAACTCAGAAAGTATTGTTGCTAAGAAAAGAATAAAGTTCCTAGTTTAAGAGATAACAATAAAAATTACATAATAATAAACTGAAATATTAAAGGGGATAGTTCCTAGGTTTTGATTATATATCACCATGTCCAGAGTTTAGAAACAAACGAAAAGTTACCAGTGGATAGTGTAAATCAATTAGAATTTTTTCCCAAGTATCACTCATGGACTACTGACAATACCTGCTTTAATTCTCAATGAGGAAACTTTTAATTATAACATGGTATTACATGCTTACTCTGAATGAAATTCAGCATATCCTGAAAATGGGAATTAAAAGCAACCATATTAAATGATTTATCGATAGGACATCAGGTACCTGCAAGAGGGCTGCAAAACCTTTAAGAGGTCTGATATATCATTTGTACATAATGAGACTCTTGTAGATTATCTCGCTTGGTCCTATTATGCTTCATGATTTCTCCATGAATTAAAGACCCACTTAGTATGCCTTTTTTTCACAGATAGATAAATTAGGGGCCAAAATCCTTAGATTATATTCATTAGTGATGGATAAACAAATTTTGATAATTGCTTCTTGTTACAAACTGAATTCTGCTAAAATATAATAACATAATGTTTTAAAATACAAGAACTTGGTCCAAGAATTAATGGACATAGAATATTAGGTGAAGGCAAAAACATCAAGCTGAGGCCCCATAGCTGGGCCTTTTGTCGTAGGTCCACAAGAACAATGAGACAAACAACCATCAAGGTGCTGTGTATCACCTGGGTACCTACTCATGGTGCAACCCATTGAATTTTCCATATCTGATCCCAACTGCTATCTTGACTAAGATGGAAGGGTAGATCATTTAAGTCAGATGGTATATCTCAGGGTATAATTTATCATGATTAATGGAATTATCACAAAAAGTCAAATAAATTTGTTTTAAAAGTACACTCAAAACTAGTAGTTTTCTGCTACTATCATGCTAATTCCATCCTTGATAACACCAGAAATTTCATGACTAAAATAAAAGCATGTTCTAAAGATCATTTAAGCTGATCATTAGCATATGTAAACATCAAAGGCATAAAGGAAAGATATGCTTAAGAGACCTTCCAGACAAACAATTTGTTACTGTCTATAAACTTGATTTTAACTATAATTGACCTCGTTGAATAAAAAAATAGGTCCTTGGTAATTAAAAATGTTGGACTGGCAACTGTATAAATTGTATGATAACAAACTTTATGGAAGTTTTAGATCCAGGTAACCTGTTAGATTTGGGGAGCCATTTCAACTGTCAAATAATTTTCTCATTTAAGCCTCATAATAATCACATGGAAACAGATAAAACCCATGCTATTCTTTCCATATTCTACCGTACAGCCACATGATGGATGAGGTCACACAATGGCTGCTATAAAACAGAGATTGGCCAGAGAGACAAGAAAAAGGAAAACAAAACATTTGCTACCAGAGGGTAATGGAGAAGGCCACATTTTGTATAATGACAAGAGACCTCTAGTGGGAGTTGGGGAGAAAGTAATGCAGATGAAGAGGACCTTGTATTTTGTAAGCTTTCATAACGCTCTCTAAAAACCACCAGGTCTTGGAAAATATGTGAAGACATAAAACAACTACAGGTTTCAGCCCTATTTGATTGTGCACGGAGTTACATCTGTGCAAAAGAAAGCCCCTGCTGCTCACAGCAGCCTCTTAGGATCATTTTGATATCTGATAAGAATAATCATACATGGACCAAAAAGTGATGCACGATATTTTAACTTAGGGTTAAAACAGCTCTTTTCAGAGTCATATGCACTATATAGAATAAAGACAACTACAAATAAGTGAATGTCATTTGGGGATGCGGAAACTGGTGGCGCCTTCGGGATATCACCATTAAAACCTGATTCAGAAAAATGGACAGGATTATTAGCTGGATATGTTTTTTAATAAGCTCATGTTCTTAGTTCCAATGAATAAAGCTGAAACCTTAATACATTTTGTTTTTAATAGTATAGGGGAAATATTCCATAAGAATAAATGCTTTCTTTTTTGAGAATTGCTTCCTGTTAGTTTTTTGCATTTGCGGCTCTCTTAGGGCCAGTTTCAACATAAGTCATTGGTACAGAAGTAGTGCTCCTGTTGGGATTCCTTTAAATGGGTCCAGATGGTACTCTCAGTCAATAAGTGATATTACCAGCTTTCAAGAAGAAAGATTTTATTTCCCTCCTTTTCTTTCCTGTTATAAGCAACTAACCCTTTGAGTTAACTCAACATCTGAATTTCTACAAACTTCACTTTTTACTCCTAAAAATATCATCCAGTGTGTTAGCCATAAAAAATAGGATATAAACACAAGATTATTCCTAATGTAAGACAATGATTTGATTACCAAGAAAACTCCAAATTTCTTTAAAGGGGTAACATTGAGCATCACCTTTTAATCAGAACCACTGGCAAGTTGTTCCAAACAGAACATCCAAATCCACTGGAGTGAATTTGTACACCGACAGACATAGATCTCTTTGAGTGGGTTGAATAGGTCTATCTTTTGGGTCTTACAAGAAGCAGAATCTTAATAAAGTTTGAAAAGTCACAGGTTTGTAAAAAGGAAAATGAATTTCCAACTGAGAAGAACAAAGGAAAGGAAAGGAAAAATGAGGAAGGAAAAAGTCCATAAATGGTTATGGGTGGATACTATGATATGGACATGATTATAGAATTCATAGGTTCTAAAATAGCTATAAAATTATTGATATAAATAAAGGCAAAAGTAAAGATGTGCTTTTTATCATAAATTATGTTAACACTGTCTATAGATTAAGCTAAAGACAAAATGAGAATGCCTGACATGTTTAGCTTTTATCCATGCTTCTATGTTAGAACTACCCTTCCAAAGTTAATTGATAAATAAAATATTTAATTTAAGAAGAAAATTATAATCTTAGATCTCCATGTCTCTTACAGGATTAATGAAATATTGTGGAGGGAGGGAAACTGAAGTAAATCTAAGCTAAATTTAGTACTAAAGAAATGATATAAACATTTATTCAGTGAAAAATCTTACTTTAGAATTAACAGAGGTGACATTTTTTGAAACCAGCTAAACCCTAAACAGAACAAACTCTCTGGTAGAGATCACAATTGCCTATCAGCAATTATAAAAACAATAACGCTGACCTTGAATCAGCCTTAAAGGTCTTTGTTCACAATTATATTATCAGCTTTATGAATTTCAGTTGCTATCTCAGCCATAAATTCAATAAATGCAGAGTTGGCCCATAATAGGAAGATAGCTATTTTAACAGCCTTCACTGAAAAAGGCATTTGAGAAAGTACACAGTAGACTTGCATTTTCCATGTTAAAAATGATAGCTTTTTCAAATCCTGCCCAGCATACCTTAGCCAAAGCCTTATGACATCTCAGGTAAACAACAATAAAAATTCCAAATCAAATTTAGTCAAAACTCGAAATGGTTTAAATAAATCCTATCTGCGATCATGGGAAATCAACAATAGTCAGCTAAAAGGTTTTTATACCTGGCAAATTTTTTATGTTTCAAGACTTTACCCTGAAACATTTTTCTTTTCACCTGGAGTGTATAATTTCACTTCCTCTTCTGTATCTTAAACATAATAGCTAGCAACAGTAGAGGAACCCAATCAAAAAAGAGCCCTTGTGTGTAGTTATTATAATTAACAGATTCAATACCTGTTACTGCCAGGCAGGTATCATAGCAACGTTGTAGTGCTGAAAACTGCTTAGAAAACTCTTCAAAACCAGCAAGACTCTGCTTTAGGAAAACAACGCTGGGGACATTACTGGCTGTCAACATCTGTGGGTGTTGCTATGGGCACAGTCACAAAGAACTCTGCCATCTATACAAAAACGTATACACACAGAGAAGATGGGAGGGACACAGAAGGTAGGTTGATAAGAAAAATAAAAAGAAGTCACTGGGCTGGCAACATACAACAGACACACGATTTTGAGTTCATGTTTTATACTAATTCTGTTCTATTAAGACTAGAGAATCCAAATTCAACTTAACTGTCATTGTGACTGAACATAAAATGGGGTTTGGAAAAAAAGAAAAAAAAACAAACCTAAAACTCCCCATTTTGTACCATGTATCACAAGTCTTAATTTGAAACTCAAAGTGAATTACCTTTAAAATAATATTTAAACTTCCACTTATAAACCCTTGATAGTCGTTTATAAATCTACAGAAGAGAAAAGAACAGGTTACTATGAACAAGAACCCGGTATTGATTTTTCGGCAGTGCAGTAAGGCATCTCCATCCTATTTGGCTGCTGTCAAAGCCACTCTTTAACAGCTGGAGTCAAATTGCACTATTTACAGCAAGAGCCCTTGTCAAGTGGACCATAAGTATCCTAACAATACACTATTCAAATGGCACTTTGCCACACAAATCGCTGACTTGATGAATAACCTATGTCAATGACGAGGGCCAATATAAAAGTTTCATTTTTATGAGAGGTTTTACATTCGCACATTAAGTAAGCTTTCTTTGAAGAACTATTAGGCTATATATTTCAGGCCTTTAGACGCTGAAAATAATTATAATCTGTTTAAATACATCAAGGGAACTTGACAACATTAATATGGATCTGGTGTTAACTACATTTGTCACACGAGTCAGAACAGAGTCCTTCTGTCGCTGGCACACCCCACCGGCACGTGCGGCACAATGCCGGCCCTAAACCAGCCGCTCACCGTGACACGGGAGCACTCTCCTTTTGTGCCTCTGATTTGCATGGCCCACGAACGTCTAGATACAAGCGAGGCTTTGAAGTCCTGTGAGGAAATTCGGAGCTGCTTCTGTGTGCCAGGTGGACAGCTGGAGTCATTTAATGGTGCATTTCCTACTTTTCATAGTGTCTCAGACCTCCTAAATCGGTTTTGAAACAAAGCTAGGTTACGCCCCTCGGAGTTTTCCTCATGATGGAGCTAACTTTTTCATCAAAAAAAAAAAAAAAAAAAAAAAAAAAAAAGAAAAAAAAGTTTAAATTCATGCCACAAAATGAGAAAAAGGAACGCTCTTCATAAAACAGTTACTGAAAAAAGTATAGAGCATTATAGAAATTTTTTATTTCACTTACAGGAATTAAAATTATATATAAAATGCTTATGATAAATGGTTATACATTGTCAAAAATCTGCATCAACTACACATGCATTCAAAAAAGCAAATTGCCTTGTGTATTTCCCTATTCTATCTTACTAGAAAGGATGTTACCATTTAAGCACTAAAGTTTTAATTTAGGATTCATTAACTAAATCAAAATACTTCAAACAAAAGTCTTAATTCAATGTTTACAGAGGGAAATCACTATATTTTCATCAAGTGCTTGCAGTTTTAGTAATAATAATCTATTTTCTTTTAAAATCATGTAAAATTGATATAAAATATTTTCCATATCAGAAAAATACTTATATGCTGTTTATTATTATAAAAAGAATAGACTAAAAATTTACTGATCAAAAAAGTTAAAATCTTCATTCCCTATGTAAATCAATTGTTTTCTAATAAGTATTTGTTCTTTTTCATAGTAATGCAATTTTGATAATAAAATATAGTTTAATAAAAATGTATTTACAACATGTAATGTTGCTATAATTGAATTATTATTTAATATTTTTATTGGTAAAATTCTCAAATTTCATAACTTAGAAACAACATCAGTTTCTAATTTGGTTATTTTCGTGTGTCATAAAATATAAAAGAACTAACTTTTCATTCTGATAAGGTGATAGGTAGTAGTGGGATCCAATTTTCAATTTGTAATCTACCAATGCACCCTGTGTGTTTTATGAGAAGTAAGAGGATAAAGTTCTATTAAGAATTTTCAGCAAATGGCACCAAATAGACATCACTCTAAGGTCAACTAAAGGTTAAAAAAAATACAACCATATTTCTAGAAAGATGGACTGGAATGTAAATAAATGCAAATGCATTCTTTATTTATAATCAATTCCATGTGTTCAAATAAAGATGAACGTACAAATGCATTAGTTAAAGAAAATTCCACTTTAAAAATATCAATTAAATTAGAAGCCAAAACTTGCACATTTGTTCTTCTACAAAGAGTGGTTTTCCAAACACATATGAGATCCTGGTTTTTATCAGAGAACAGACTTGATGCAGGTCTTTTGGATTATATTCTATACAGTGCAGAAGAGGTTGGGGTAAATTGTTTTATTATAAATTCAGATATGAAGGGAAAGGGGAGGTGTTGACTATTTTGCCAGTTCCTCTCAATATGTCATGATCTTCAAGTCCAATGAAGGCTGTCTAGATTGTAAACTGGCAAACTACAGCCAGTGCATCAATTCTAATCTGTCTGTGTTTTTAAATAAAGTTTTATTGAAACACAACCACCCTTGCTGAAGAATTGTTTATAGTTGCTTCTGTGCTCTAACAGCTGAGTTAAACAGGTACAACAGCAAAGATCTTGCCCGACAAACCTAAAATATTTACCATCTGATCCTGACCTGTCATAGTCTGATTTTGTGTTTCTATAAAGGAATACTTGAGGCTGGGTAATTCATAAAGAAAAGAGGTTTATATGGCTCATAATTCTGCTGTCTGGAAGACTCAGAATCTGATGAAAGCCTCAGGCTTCTTCCACTTTGGGTGGAACATGAAATGGAGCCAATGTGTTCAGAGGTCACATGGCAAGAAAGGAAGCAAGAGAGAGAGGGGAGGGAGGAGCCAGGTTCTTTTAAACAACCAACTCTCTTGAGAAATAAATGAAGAAGAACTCATTCACCTCTCCTAGGGTATTAATCTATTCATGAGGGATCCACTCCCATAACCCAAACACCTCCCATCAGGTCTCAAATCCAACACTAGGGATCAAATTTCAACATCAGGTTTAGAGGAGTAAAATATCCAAATCATAACAGGTTTTTTACAAAAAAGTTTACTTATCCCTTGTCTAATTCACCATATAAATAAAATACAAACCACATTTGTAATATTAAATTTTCTAGTAGCCACATTAAAAAACATAAAAAGAAACAGGTAAATTTAGCTTTAATAATTTTTACTTAATCCTATATATCCAAAATATATTTTAACATATGGTACTACTCACATTTCAAATGCACAATAGCTACAAATGTTTCATGGCTGCCATATTAGACAGTGAGGGCTCTAAAAGAGCCACCAGGGGGAGCTGTTGGGAGACCCATTCTACAGAAAATCTGCTTTAGCTCCCTCCCCCCCACCAAAAAAGCATTCCCATGACAGGACAACAGGCCTAAATTAAGGCAGTTAAAATAATCCTGCTTAATCCTGTTTATCCTTTTATTCATTTTACGGATAAGAAATGCAGAAAAAGAATTTAAAACCAAGCAGCCAACCAACAGACAAAATAGGCCTTTTCACCTTAAAATATGATGAAGCTACAAAGATTTCTGCCATGTAGAGATGATTTTAGTAAGGTTGTTTATTCCCTACTGAAGCTAAATTCCTCTCACTGCAATTTACACAGGTTGTATCTTGTTTTATCCTCAGATGAATCTAAGAGAAGCAGTTGCCCATCACTAATATGATATTGTATTCCTTTAAATCCTTTATGACTCTGGCCCTTCTCCTATCCCAAAGATTTTTCTTTGTCTAGCTGCACAAATTCAACTGTTCTAGAATTTCAAATTGGACTCATTTTCAAAATGTTTTATTGCATTTGTTGTTCTCTTCTAAACCTTTTCCCATCTCTATATGCACTCTCCAAACGCAGGAAGAAAAAGTGAATACAGCATTCTAATAAAATCCAAATATTGCCAAACACAAAGAACTTCCCGCAAAGAGCTCACATGCTAGTCTTCTGTTTAAACAGTTCACTCCATTGTTGGAGAATATTTCACTTGTGTCTCAGTAAAATCCACATAGACACACAAAAAATCCTGAAATACGAAGTAACCTTAAATAGGTCTAAATTTTATAGGCTTACTGTCCCCTACTTTTTTCCACACATAAAATGCGTGTGATTCAAATCCTCTTTCTTAAAACTGATTTTTCCTTATGAAAACTCCTGAAGCATTTTACTATATTAATAATAAGGAGAATGGAGAACTTAAAGCCCCATTAAAATTTCATGCTTACCAAATTTGTAAATTAAAGATGATTAAGATAAAACAATCTCAACAGCCTAACTCTACAATGGTGAAATGCTAAAAGATAAAAACATAGGATAGGCAATGAAGATATCCAGCACATAACTGGAGAAGATATAACTTAGAAGAAGCACAAATAAAAATTCCTCTAATTAACACTAAATTCAATAATAATAGAAGTATAGTATGTAGGACAAAGGAGGTGATAGTCTTGTCTAATTTAGTTCTTCTCCAACTGTAAAGAATGAAGATTGGTAACTGCAGTCATCCAACGTAAAGGGCAACAGCTAGAAAATAAAGTTGAAATCAGCCTACGAGTAGGAAAACAAGACCCTGGCATTTTATTCCTTCCTGAAGTCAAGGAAGAAACAAAATTATATGAAGAAAATGAAATCTATATGTACTATTACCATTATTGAAAGGGTAGCTCTGAAGTTCTCCAAGAAACTGAAAAATATAATGGTCAGTTTACCTTCTGAGAATTAAACTAGTAAACACAGCACTTGATGAATGAGATTTGCTCTTGCAGATCCTGAGCATCCAAAACACATAGGTCATCTACTACCTAGCATATAATTTCCACTATACGATGCACACTCTATTATGAAAAGAGAGCAACAAAGACACAGCAAGATGGGACTGCTTGGCTGTTGGCTGGGCTCACTCGATGAGCTTTATTTACCCCATCTTATCGTACATGATACTATAAATGCGATTCAATTTCCTGGCTTATGTTCAGTTCTGAATGTTAAAGTTTCATCATATCTATACAATTATCCTTAAAAATAATCACCTTTTTCAAGTTAAGAATATGTAAAACAAGGTTTGAAAACCTAAAAACAATTGAATAAATGAGAAAGGAAAAAAAAACACAAAAAACCAATATATATCAGCTTTGACCAAAGGAGATGGTACCCTGACGGGCTGGAAGAGCTGACTACGTTCAACTCTCAGAGCTCAGTGAATGAGTACCCTCCGGCTCTGATGGCATGCCCATAAAGGAACTCTGTCATAATAGCTCCCCCTGCCCCACCGCAGATTTGCTACAGTGAGGACGTGCTCAGCAATGGCCAGAATTCCAGTTATATTTATCATTGTAAGTTAAATAATTCTAGTTGATATGTTCATTGTTTAGGTGTTTGGTTAGTGTGACTCAGTTCTCAAAAGGTTGACATATCCTAGACTCACTGATAAAATCTAAATTAGGTCGCCAAACCCAAAATGCTAAAGATTATACGCTGGCACCTGCCCCCAAATCTGCAGCTTCGAGGCATGGCTTGAGCAGCCAATTGGCCTTTCTTGATGACGACACATTCTTTTGTCTAACTATATATATATATATACACACATGAGATAAAATAAGGTCTTATTTAAAATCCTTATTAATGGTATCTTAACAGTCTTCGTAATACCATTAAAATAATAGAAAGTGTTAACAATATGCAATTAAAAATCAGCTAAACTTTGACTCAGAAACCCCACTTCCAAAAATCTATCTTTTAAATAATCCTGATGAAAAAAAGCTTTAAGTTCATGGATGCGTTATTCATAAAACTAAAACATAAAGAACAACTCATCTATCAATCCACAGGAAAATAATTCGCATTAGCAATAGTAGAAACACAATATAGAGCATAATATAGTCTTTGAAAAATAAAATTTATATATATTAGATAAAATGACAATGTTTAGATGAAAATATACATTAGATACATGCATATAAATGGCATAGTTACATGTTGAGATGATAACTTGGAAGTATAAAGACAAAAAGATGGAAAAGAATCCCTAAAAGAAATCATATTAAATTACTATATCATCTTGAGAAGTGAAAAATAATAAAGCTAGTCCAAATTTCTACTAAGCCAATTGACTTGGTTTATCAGAATAAATGTGAACTCTGTTGTTATGTGTTAACTGAGGCTTCAAATCCTAAAGAGTAATGATCCTACAGATGCTGAGTATATGAAAAGAAATTGTCCATACAATGATCTAGTTTTTCTGATACCTTTTGTTTATTTGCAATAAGCACTTTTAAAAGAAGTCAAACATTCTCAACTGAAAAATAAAAATAGATTCAAACTACAGAATATAGTTTTTTCTGATTCGCATGGAAAACCACCTAGCATTCAAGAGTTAATACAATATTGACTCAATTTTGATAAGCCAGTACCTATCTTGTCAAAAATAATGCCATAACAAGTATGGCATTGAATGCCATTAAAATATGTCATTCAGAAAGTTATCCTGATTCACCTAAGATCACAAAGTAGATGCAGTTGTCTCTGAGTTCTTGTTTTTGTGCTGATAATTAAGTGCCACGTATTCGTGAAGGCAGATCCCTTCTTATTTGGTTGATTGTTTGTGAACAGCAGCTTGATTTGAACTTACCTTACATGAAGACTCCACCTGCAGACCAGAGCAAGGTATTGGCCCAAGCTGGTAGGAGCTGGAAGATCTCTGTTCTATACTTTTGTGCTTATGTGTCTCTGAGGCAACTGGTAGTACATATTCAGGCTTTAGAAGCTGTGAATCGTCACAACAATTAAGAATAATTCGAGCTCTTTCTCCTGTCTCATGTCTTTCTAAAGTGCCTGGGAAACAAGATTAGAAATAAAAATTTCAGCAAAATATTTACTCCAACAGAATAAAAAGAACAAAACACAAACAGAAGAATCACAATTCTTTAAGTTATCATGCCTTACTATCTTCTTGCAACCAAAGAATAGTCTGTAAGCTTTTCCTCAATTATTTAAAACACCCTCACACAGAGGCTGAAATTATGGATTTGAAAGGCTCATCTTCCTCTTTGTGCTTTTTCATCCACTGAAATCAACAGGGCATTCAATAGTCTTTAACAGTAAAATCTCTTACTTATTATACAGTATGCAAGTGATCAATAACACACAACTATGGAATATTTTAGTGCTGTCCCCTAGTGTTCCAACTCACAAACAACAGAGAATTCAGTGTTTTGTTTGGGTGCCCAGGCTTAAAATGTTTCTATCAGTAATATATAATTTAAAGGAATGGGGCAAATAAAAACACGGATACTTTGTGTACTACTCCCCTCGCCCAAATGCCCCCACAGGCTTTTTGTGTTGATGTTGTTTTATTGTTGGTATTGTTGTAGTTATATCCTTTGGCTTTTATTTCTTGTGTTATTAGAAGATGAAAAAAATCCTTTGCCTAGTTTCAGAATTTAGGAATGCTGGCAAGTTCAATTTAAAGTTAAAAAAGAACAAGAATAAGAGCAAAGGTATCAGAAAGCAATTCACAAATAGTTAAGTGTTTTTTATAAAATACAATGCCATACACTCAGTGAAATCTCAATAAATATGAATTAATCATGACCTTTGTCTCTTATATCAGTTATGAGTTCATTTGCATTATTCATGCTGTTTTAAATATATGACTTATATCCTACTGAATAAAGACACTAAGCAAAATTAACTTGACAAACAATATCTAAATACAGATTTAATTTCATAGTATTCTTTTCCTACCAATGACAAAGAAGTAGTTGTGCAATTTTTTAGAAGTGAGAAAGATAATTCTTATTAATAATAAGAAAATATCTATTTAAAATAATCACAATAAGAAAACAGAAATAATATAGACCACTATGTCTTTAGATAAGTCTTTAGATAAGTATATAGATATATCTGCGGATAATGGCCCTTCTATCCCTTCTCATTTCTCTTCCTCTCTTCCATAGCCTTCTTTTATGGCAACTAAATTACCATACGTTGGTACTTTGGATTCCAAACCAGTTAACAGCTGCTATGCTAACATAGCAGGTAGAACTTTAGTCTGAGTACCTTAACAGTAATATTTTTTCATTATAACAATTCTACATTCATAAATAATCATCTTTAACATATAAAACTTACAAACACGCTATTCTTCTAAGCTTATTCTTCCTTTTCCAACAAGATTGATGTACCGCTAACAAATGAAGTTGGCAGCAACTCCAAGAAAACCCTTTCTCTCAAGACTAAGAAAAGTTTAGCAAACCAAAGATAATAGTCATTACTACTTCCTGAAAATGACTGCATTCGAGAACTTGTAACTGTGTCACCTGGTCAAACTCGCTGTCTTTCTGAGAAATCTCTCTTTGAATATGATATCACCATAGATATTTTCTTCTCACTGGTTTTCTCAAACTCCTCAAACTATGATATTTTTTAAACATTTTGAGAATACTTGGGAAAGGATTGATTGTACTTGAAAACATATGGTATGTGCCTTATACGATACATTTCATGTATCCATATTGTTTTATTCTATACCTAAAGTCTTATACAAACACAACTATTTCTTATATTTCTCATATATTTTAGAGATGAAAATAGTTTGCCTACAAACTTACGTAGTTGTAATCTATTTTCATTCACACACAGATAAATAATCTGCCTGACCACCTACTATGTGCCAGATGATGACAATATATGGTAAACAAGAATGACTCAGTCCAGCTCCCCCTGGAGATTCCTTAAAATCTAGTGGTAGTGCAAAGGGAAGAATCATCTGAAAGTTAATTAGCTATAATATTTAAAATAACACCTAAACCATTTCCACCCAAAACTAAAAATCTCCCATTCTAACAAAATGTGTGACACTTGGTTTTGTGAACAATAGTTTCTATCATGATTAATTATAAAACATTAATAATTTTTATTAATTATAAAAATTATATAATTATTATGTTTCAAAGAAATAGCTGAAGCACACACATGATATAAGGAGTGGTTAGAGTCAATTTCTTTAAAAGCTATTATAGAAAGATAAGGAAACTACATATTCAAAACAATAAGTTGACTTTGTAATAAGTTCAGGACAAAAGCTTTTGAAAGCCCTTGGCCAAAACTCTGACAGCAGATAGGGAGAGATTCCCATGTGAGCTAGTTACTCATTTATTGCCTCTTAGTTTCAAACTCATCCTTCACTGCCTGCTGTGTGAAAATGGATATGGGCTCCATGAATAGTTTTTACTTTATCAGCTGGTGAAATGTTAACCTTTGTGGACAGAGAGTACAGGGAAGACTTAGTAAAAGAATTTTTTCTTTTTGGTTCTGGCGTGATTTCCTGCAGTAGAGTGAGTGGTTTCCCCAGCACCAGGCTCCTGCAGTGCATGACGGCCAGCAGCACCTAGCACCCAGCACCCAGCACTCAGCACCCAGCACCCAGAATGCAGAACTTTCTTTTGGCACAGTCTTTTTGGGCAGTTTTGTATCAGAGTGCCCCCAGCGAGACAGAGATATTTCTTTGCAGACAGCTTTTCCTGGTGCCCTTAAGGGCATATTTCTGGAAAGTTCCTCTAGCACCACACCATAGCAGTTCCTCTGCCATCCAGTAACTATAAGTGTACCCTATCCAGCAAGGACAGAAACTTAGCCCGGGGTGGGGGTGCTCTTCCTCGGTCAAACTTTCTCAGTTCTAGGAGTGGGAATGTCCTTTATATCTGCTTATTCCTATCTTCTTTAGAGTTCTCTTTACTTCTTACTAGCCAATCCCCTCATATGCAAATTCTTTGTGAGAGTTAACAATTCTTTATGTTAAATTTTCTCTGTCCAAATTGATGTGTCATTTCTCTCTCCTGATTAGATCCTGATTAACACACCATGCTAAGTCACTTCCGACACAGAAGGTTTTTCAAATATATCGCCAAAGGTATGGAATTTATGCCACTTCAGGGATATTGTTAAATTGTTAGAGGGAGTCTGCAGTAAAAACAGTAACCAAATAGAGAGGGCATGACTGCAAGGAAGATTTCCAACAAGGGGTGCCTTTGCTACGCTAATAAACTGCCTTGGGTAAGAAACAGAATAGTCCGTTTCCTGATATTAAAGAAATATAAGAAACTGAAGGTTTACAAAATTCTTAATTCAACTTCCAATTTCAGGTGAACTTTTGCTTTCCAAAGGGAACTCAATGATAATTAGAATTTTTTTTTCATTATACTACATCAAGAAAATGAGTTAACTGACATTTATCCTTCATTTCAATCAATCTGAACATAGCAAGGAAAGATGTAGAGTCATATGTGAGTTCAGCGTTACTGAAAGTGACAATACCATCTCTTCCTTCAAAGTGGATATGCAAAAAAATCCCCAAAATCTATTCTAAGTAAAATGTTTATTGTATGAAATGCTCTCCAATAAATATTTTGTATTTTTTCTTTTATCTATTTTATTCATATGAATTTTGATACAATTGGTTTCAATCCTAAACTATATAATAGTGCATTAAAAAATAAAGCCAATCATAAGAAAAGAGAGCTTAGAACAATTAACACCCTGATAGAAAGTGAAGGAAAGATCAGTTTTCACTGGTCCCCAGTTACCTATTTTCTACCAAGTCAGTGCACAGAAGCATACAGAGCAGCCAAGATGCTCTTTGCAGATCCCTAGACCTATCCTGACAACATTTTCACTTGTATATCTTGCTTTTACTGTGAAGTCAACACACCCCATAGCAAACCTAATTAAATATGTTTAAAACCAGAGCTTTCTCTATGGCCCTGTGTCTAGCCGATGTCCTCCCTGTCTGTCTGGGCTTGCAGGAAGGAGACATCACCGCATGGTGGGTGGTTAGGGACAGTTTCTGGCACTAGGCTGCCCTGCCCTCAAATCCTCGTTGTACTTTTAATGGTCATGTGGCCTCCTGCAAAGTTATTTTTACATCTTTGCATCTCAGTTTCCCCATCTGTACAATGGGGATAACAATAATTCCTACCTCACAGGGTTATTGTGAGGATTAAATTGAATAGATACTTGAAAAGTGCTTAGAGGTTCTGGCACAGAGTGAGTGCTGTGGCATATGACAGCCCCCTTTGCCACACGACAGAAGTTCTCACTCAGCCCCTTGTGAGCTGATGAAGAAACTTTCTCTGCCCTATGGTTCTAGAATCTCCCTGACACTCGGCCCAAGGTCACTGGGCATATGGCCAGCTTGTGCCCCCATGGCCTTCTACCTGAGACCTGAATCTCCTTTTAGGCTCGGTTATAATCGAAATCAGGGTAGGATTATATATTTGACTTATTTTTTAATCTTCCTCAGTATACCAGAGTGGGGTCTGGCATAAATTAAAAGCTAGATAATACTTCTTAATGGATTATATGGCATCAACAACCTAGCTAATGATTTTTTTCCATGTGGCTACACTTGGGATTAAATCCAACCTCCCTAACCTACCAGTCATATTCTTACTCCTGCTTTCTCCCATGGCATCCTCCCCTTGCTCACAAGTTAGATTTTCTTTTTCTTTCCTGGAAAACAAACAAATCCTTTCCTGCTAGCTCCATCTCATCTTTTAGGTATTAGCTTAAAATCTCACCTCCACAGAGAGGCCTTCTAAAACAGATTCCTCTCCTATCGTGCGCTGTTTTCTATTTCGGCTTCCTTAATTCATAGCACTTATAACATTTGTAATTGGTGTATTTTATTTGCTTGCTTAGATTTTGGGCTGTGTCCTTTCTAGATGCTAAATTCTTCCTGGCCAGCATGCATTCTATGAACTTGGTACAAAACAGGTCTCTATAAATATTCACTGAATGAATAAATTACATTTTACCCTTTCCCTGTAGGCAGTGAAAATAGGTGGCTAGAAAGCATCAGAGCATACCAAGGTCTCAGTGTGACAGGAGTTAACATTAAACAATAGTCACTATAAACTTAGATCCTGTAGCTCAGAGAGACCCACGCTGGGGAAAATGACATCCACAGGCCTGATGCCTGCCCCGGCTCTCAGCTATGTTGCCAGGCCATTTCTGATGGCCCTAGAATTTGGAATTGGAGATGGCAAGTCAGTCTGTAAATGTGACATCGTAACTTGACCTGTGGACTAGCCATTTCTTGGCTCATGAACTGAGGAGCAGAAGATGCTAGTCTCAAGAAAGAAAAATAAGCAAATGTGCAGAGAGAGGCAGAAATGGAGAGGAAAGAAGAGGGAAGGAAAAAGAGAGAGAGGGAATCAGGGAAAGAGGAAGGGTAAGAGAGAGGAAGAGAGAGAGAGAAAGAGACATTGCAACTTTCTAGTTTTGTTTCTATTTCCTTCCTAAGGAATAGTGTCCCTGAAGTGTCTGCAATACAGCCTTGAATCCTTGCCATAAACACCTCTTTCTGATAAAACTGACTTTACTTGGCTTTCTACTGCTTGCTACCCAATAAGGGCCCTAATAAAGATGGGACGGAGATGTTTTTTTCTATTGTGGTAAAGGCCGAGTTTGAGGACACCCAAACAGACAGAGAGCATGTAGATTTCCAGGCAGAGATCAGAGCAGAGAGAGAAGGCTTAGGCATCATCAGCAGTTGAGTGAGGATTAAATTCCAATGAAAGAATGCCCTCTCCAAGAGAATTTGGAGTGCGATGTGTCAGGAGATCAGCATAGACCCTTTAACAGTTTCTACACATGAACAAGAAAGGAAAGGAGAAAGATTTAAACACTGTTGTAAATCAGTATGTTGTTAAAATACAGCCATATTGTGGATGCATTAGTACTGTCAATATTTATAGGCACATACAGTTTTTTTTTCTTTTAATAGAGCAAATAGTCACTGTGATGTGCCTGTTATAAGATCTGATTTTGAAGGACCAGGCTATCTTAAAGCCAGATAAGTATATCACAAAGGATGCTGCCTTCAATTATGGTAGAAGAGCCAGGCAGAGAGAGCACACTTATACAGATCTGCCTTAAAGATGTAACAGAACTAAATATCTACATAAAGAAAGAGAAAAAGGCTGTCCCCTTCCAAACAGCCAGAAGTTGTTTCCTTGATTTGATTTTCTCTGATTTGCCCATATTGTTAATATTTGCTATCCTTGCATCAAACTTGTTTTCAACTCCCAATGATTTTTGTTTTCCAAAATCAACAAAAATATCATAGCTTGCTATCAATTAATAATAGCTTTAAATTACATGTTTTAAACCCTGAACCAGACAAACTTCCTCCTACAAATTAACAACCAGGTCCACCAAGTCTATGAATAAAGGAATAGCTACTATCCTCAAAGGAAAAGAAATGATTAAAAAAGAAATCACTGTCTCCATCTGCGAATGATCAAGAGTAAATTAAGACTCAAAAACATCACCCAGATGGATTAACATTTTACCATGTTGCCCAGAAACATTTTATTTACTTGAAAATTATACATAAATAAATTTGAGACAGTAATTGACTTACTATAACTCATGGTGCTTTTCCTCAGGACATTGTATAAATAAATAGCATTGCTACAGGAACGTAAAATTCTCCCAGCCCACCAAAAGCACATATATTGTAAACCAACAAATTGTAAACAATTTTTTTCACAAAAAGGGAAACATTTTAAGTTAAATATTCTACTTATTATTGGATTGTGGGAAAAAACAGAATTTGCTAAATAATTTACATTAAGTGATTAGTGATGAATATATATTGTATTTAAATGAACAAAACTTAAGAGCAAGAACATGTGAGTGGCTACATTACAGAGTTAGGTCTCTTCCGTATCAGTTCAGGCAGGCATTTTCTAACTGAACCCACCACGCTATTGGGCAGTGATTAAGATCATAGTTATATTTCAAAATGACTTTCTCTAAAACAGAATAAGTTTTAAAAAAATGGCCTCATTACCAAACTTGATAGTCGAATTCATAAAATCAGGTTTCAACAAAATAGTTGACTGACAGTTGTAATCAAATTCCACAAATCAAGGAATTTGACCATTGGGTCTGTGGTAAGATTGATCATTTATCTTCAGTTACTCACGAAGTTCATCGCCTTGCTCAGAGAAGTGTCTGGAGATCAACCTAGTGGCCACTTCCCAACAAAATCGTATCACAGTTACTGCACCTTACTCCAGGAAATGTGTAAGTGATGAGGGTCCTGACCAGGGACAGGGGCCCTGGAGGTATCAAACTTAGCTAACTAGAAAATAATGAAAGGGGGGGGAAGGGAATGAATACTAAAAATATTAAGTTAGGCACAAAGGCACTTACCTTCATTCCTAAGTATATTTGAATATAATACATTTGGATGGAAAATACATTGTCAAAGACTTGGCTCATTTTGTACTATATAAAGGCCCTGAGATGATAACACACTCAGATTGGCTTCACATCAGCCTACTATACCTTAAGGGTATATGGAATACATTTTTTAAAAGTCCCTGGCCACCACAACCTTGACCCCAGCACTGCCACAGCCTCCAGCACATTCAGAGCAACACTGGGAGTTTATCAGCTAGGCCACATTCAACCCTCACGTCTAATTCAGACCACTGACCTCCAGAAAAACAGTAAAGGGGTGGGGATGGGAGTTGGAAAAAAAAAAAAAATGATTGCAACACATGGAGGTTTAAAGTAGCTGGGATGTATAAGGATTATACATAACGCATTAATTTTAAACAAATTTTAAACCAGAGGTTGCTCGATGAGTCATTTACTTGTTAAATACTCCCTCTTAAACATGCTCTAACAGCATAGAATCTACTAGGACTAAATTTTAATTTTTAACCTCACTCTAAAACTAAATACAATTTACAACCAATTTAAGAATTAAGGTAGATGTTTATAGACAAGTGTTTCTATAGTATGATATAAAGCATACATTTGATTAATTTTATAATTATCTATTGTATACAAAACATCAAAATGGTACTGCTTCTGAGTATTGTAAAATGTCATTCATGCTGCATTGTTTGAATTTTTATACCAGGCATCCTTGTTTTTGTAATTTTAAAATATTTCCGAAGTAGATATTATCTCTTGTACTTTTAAGTAAAGGTTACGTTGCTTATTGGATACAATATCTTTGAAGAGATTTGAGTCTGTTGTTTATTCATTTCTGGTGTCAATTGATTTAATTAGGTCAATATCTTCCTGAGTTGATCTGGAATTTTTCCTAGAAAGAGGAAAATTATTGGGAAAGGAAAAATTGGGGTATGGTCTCCTGAAAAAAGTGCTGGGTGAGGGGTGAAGCCATATGGACAGTCTTTTATATTTAGGGATTCTGGAAGGAAACGATATAGTGAAGATGGGAGGACAAATGCATTTTAACTGCAATCAGTTTTCCCTTGGGACATGGCAGTGGTTTGCTGTAGTCAAATAATGGTTGACCAAAGCTCCAGCAGACATATTAGGGCTTGTTTTGAAAGCACCAAGGCTCAGCGTACCTGGCTCCCCAATTTTACCACCTGTAAAATTCAAGCCCATATTTCTGCATCCAGTGACCCCAAAAGCCTCTCCCATCTCTTCACTCTTCCACGGACTCACTCACACCAATGAGGACTTCCAGAAACTGCCCTACCTGACCACTAATGTAATAGGCCAAATTCTACAGATAATCCTCAATGACCCTCATTAATATCATAATACTCATGATTTGCACTGCAGATTAACTTCATGCTTCATGGAATAAATAACACGATGTGAGTTAAGGTTTGGTTTTGTTGCTTTACCACAAATTAATAAGAATTTTTATTTTCGGATATTTTTAGATTTGTAAATCTTGGCTAAGAGAATGTGGGCCTATATTTAAAAATATTAATAATGCACAGCTAGGTGGCCAGAACTAACCAAAGAGATATTCTCTAAGATCAGATGAATTAGTAGGATGCTCAGTTCTCTATAATATAGGATATTAGATCATGCATCTAACTTATCCTTATATCTATACAGGTTAGCTTAGTCATCCAATTCCAACCCCCGATTTGGTTGATTATTTTGTCCATTCCATCTATGATTAGATCTCATTGTACTAAAGATCCTTTTAATCCAGTGTTTAAAACAAGCACAACTTCCTTTACAAAATCATTGATGGGGAATAGCTTTGCTAACAGACCAATCTTGGAAAAACTATCATGGATGGAAGAAATAGAGATAAGAACTTTCTTTTTTAAATGACAGACATATAACAAGGGGCACATACTGTGATTTCCAAACTTGACTTATGGTTGATGCTTCTGGAGGTAAGAAAATGTGGTGATCAAAGAAAGTTAATCTGCAGTGCAAATCATGAGTAATACATGAGTGGATTAATAAAATGTGGTATATGTATACCAGGGAGTACTATTCAGCTATAAGAAACAATGGTGATCCAGCACCTCTTGTATTTTCCTGGATAGAGCTGGAACCCATTCTACTAAGTGAAGTATCCCAAAAATGGAAAAACAAGCACCACGTGTACTCACCAGCAAATGGTATTAACTGATCAACACCTAAGAGGACATACAGGAATAACATTTATCGGGTGTCGGGCAGGTGGGAGGGGGGAGGAGGGGATGGGTATATACATACATAATGAGTGAGATGTGCACCCTCTGGGAGATAGTCATGCTTGAAGCTCTGACCCGAGGGAGGGGGGACAAGGACAATATATGTAACCTTAACATTTGTACCCCCATAATATGCTGAAATAAAAAAGAAATGGAAAAAAAAGTAAATTGTTTTATGCAATCTTTTTATTCTAGTTCTTTTCTTGGAACCTCAACCCCATAAGTGTTCTCAATTTTAATCTATCAGCATCAATATAATTCATTTACTAAATTGACAAAAACATCTTACTATCTGCTCAAATAATGAACTGTAAGATAACTCCGCTAACTCCCATGAGCGGAGTTTTTTGGTTACTACGATGCTTCCAAGTGGCTGGAGCAGGTCCCTTGTCTACTCAGCGTGTGAGCCTCTGTGGAATGGAATCTGCTTCCCTTAAATGTGAAAAGAACCAGGGAACGTGGTGGGCCAATCTATGCCTGGGATTTATTGACAAGGCTGAGATCAGCACACAAGATGCAGCACACAAGATAAAATCTGACAACATTCCCACAGTCAAATTCTCTGCTCACCACTCCCACGCCAAGGACTTGACCTTTGGATTTGTTTTCATCTAGTTCATTCTTCGAAACACAAAGGACCATTCCCATCAAATCCTAACAAGTGAGTTAATGGTAGAAGTTGGATATTATTGATACAGTCAGATGAGTCAAGTGCATCCAATATCCTTTATCTCTCAGCCAAATCGGAGAACCTACTTTCCCAGAGAATAACAATCATTACAGTCCACTGAGTCTTGCTTTTCCAATCGTTTCTGTGGCAGCTGGCTACTGGGAAGTTGCTAGGGAATTGAAAGGAGGCAGAGTGGGGAGGGCAGATGGCTCCTTTGGGTTTATTTCCACTAAACCTTGCAGCTGTGAAACCCGCTAACGTTCCAAGTGTCTATATAAAACGCTTGCAGAAAGGGCCTAACCAAGGAGGAGCCATAGAACAGCCATCCTGACGTGTTCTCTCTACTGCAATAGAATACGCCCTCATAAACATTAAATGCAGACACGTAACAAACTATCCAGCCAGAACTCAATCCAAAAGTGTAATCAGACCACAGGAATTGCTAAAACTGATTACAGCCAGTATTTTCTTTACTAAAGGAAAACCCAGGAAGATAGCAACTGCCAAAGGAAACAATAAAGGGAGTGAAGGGGAGGACTTAATTGGTAAAAGTAATTTTAAAAGCAGACGATATTTATTTTTATCATTAGAAAGAGATTGTATTGATTTTCCTATTTGTTTCAGAGCATACAAAATGTTCTAAAGACATCCTGTAAATACCACAATAATATGCCTAATGTATATTAAGATGCCAGGAGAATCAGAAGAAAGGTGGGGTTGAATAAGACTTCAATTAAAATGCACACACACTCAAATATCTGTGTATGTGTTTTACTAGAAAATAGTTAATCATATAATGTAGAATTTTAAAAAGAAGTCACGGATACCTAAAGACAACAATAGAACAATGTTTAAGGTATAATTCTGTAATAAGATATGAATAATTCTTCAAATGTTTATAACTAATAAAGACTGACAAAAAAATAAATCCAAGTTTGGCAAAAGAAAATTACTTGTGCATGTTTTGCACATATTTGTACATGTTTTGTCAACAGCCTTTCAACGTGATATCTGGATTTTTAAAGCACAGCAGAAGCCACCCTAGGCAGATCATTTTACTACTTCATCCTTGGATTTTCCTCACTTTGAAGAGTTTGTAAAATTATAAAGTCAAATTTACATGTATGCAATTTCAGCAAAGTAGATAGAGGTCCATGTTCACCAGATGGAATTACAGACGACTACTGGGGTAGGTAGTATCGTGAGATGGGACTGTGCACACACACACACACACACAAACACGCACTCACACACATCTGTTTGCATGCACATGCATCTGAAGATGTCCACCCAGGCTTTGTATTGAAGTAAAAAATATGTGTACACTTAGATTTATATGCCTGTCTCCGATGATGCAATGTTAATTATTGGATTTAATTTGGTTGAAAATAATATTAGTATCATTTCTTTGCTCTGATGTTTTTAAAAAGCACATAGAGGGCAAATGCAGACAGACTGTCAAGTGAAAAAGCAGATGTTGACTTATACTCCCCAACTTTAGTGCTACCATTGAGTTATTCTGATGTATCCTATTTTAAAAATCTTTTAGACTACCAGGAGTTCTTAACCTTTTTTATACCGTGAACCCCTTAATTGGTTCGGAGAAGCCAATAAACCCTTTTTTGCAATAATAGCTTAAAATTTGTAAATAAAATACATAGGATTATAAAGGATATCAATTATATTGAAATACCATCATCAAAATGTTAAAACCACAAAATAAAAATAAATACATGTATGTCTCTGTTTATGTTAAAAAACACAGAAAGTATAATACAGCAATGTTTAATGATGATTTTCTACAAATGTTGAGAATCTATCACTTTTTAAAAATGTCTTTATACATACTGTATTTTGGGGGGACTTTAATTGAGGTGAAATTGACATAACATACATTAACCACACAATTCAGTGGCACTTTGTGCTTTCACAATGTCATACAACCACTATCTCTTTCTAGTTTCAAAACTTTTTTATCACCCCAGAAGAACACCCTGTACCCATTAGTAATCACTCTCCATTCTCCTCCCATCTTCTGGCAAACATTAGTCTACTTTCTGTCTCCATGGATTCAATTATTCTGGTTATTTCATTTAAAAAAGAATCATCTAATATGTAATTTTGCGTGTGTGTCTGATTTCTTTCACTTAGCATAATGCTTTCAAGGTTCATCCAAGTTGTAGCATGTATCAGTATTTCATTTCTTTTTAGGTTGGAATAATATTAATAGTTCACCATTGTGTATACTACAGTCTGTTTCTTCTTTCCTCCACTGATAGACATTTTGGTTGTTTCTACCTTTGGGCCATTATGGATAATGCTATAATAAAAATTTGTGTACAAGTTTCTACATGGGGATATGTTTTTATTTCTTTTGGGTATACACCTAGGAGTGGAATTGCTGGGTCATATGGTAATTGTATGTTTAACTTTTTGAGGAACTTTTTGCCAAACTGTTTTCTGCAGTGGTGCATCATTTTAGATCTCTACCAGTAATGTACAAGCGTTCCTGTTTTCCACATCCTTGCCAATACTTTTTATTTTTCACTTTTTTAAATTATGAAAATCCTAGTAAATATGAAATGGTATCTCATGATTTTGATTTGCATTTCTCTGAAAACTAATGATGTTGATAATCTTTTCATGTGCTTGTTTGGCCATTTGTATACCTTCTTTGGAGAAATATCTATTCAAGTTCTATGTCCTTAAAAAATTGAATGGTTTACGGCCGGGTGCGGTAGCTCACGCCTGTAATCCTAGCACTCTGGGAGGCTGAGGTGGGAGGATTGCTCAAGGTCAGGAGTTTGAAACCAGCCTGAGCAAGAGTGAGGCCCCGTCTCTACTAAAAATAGAAAGAAATTAATTGGCCAACTAAAAATATATAGAAAAAATTAGCTGGGCATGGTGATGCATGCCTGTAGTCCCAGCTACTCAGGAGGCTGAGGCAAGAGGATCACTTGAGCCCAGGAGTTTGAGCATGCTGTGAGCTAGGCTGATGCCACGGCACTCTAGCCTGGGCAGTGGAATGGGACTCTGCCTCAAAAAAAAAAAAAAAAAAAAAAGTGAATGGCTTGTCTTTGGGTTGCTGTGTTATGAGTTACTTATATATTTTGGATATTAAACCATTATGAGATGTATGATTTGCAAATAATTTTTCCTATTCCATAGATTGCCTTTTCACAGTCTTGATAATGTCCTTTGATGCAGAAAAGTTTTAAAATTTTATTAATTCCAATTTATATATTTGTCCTTTGTTTCTCTGGCTTCCTTTTTATTATGGTAAACATGTGAGAGATACATATCTTTATTTTATTTAATATATATTATTTTATTTAATTAAATAAAGTCATTGTTTTCACATATAGTAACTTAAATTTTTTCTGCAAACATTGTGTGAGTATCATCATCATTACCACAAGGAAACTAAGGCTTTGATAATTTAGTGATTTGCCTAAGAGTGTACAAATTAATACACTTCTTTTTTCTCCAAATACTAGGCAATAACATTAGCTTGACAACATTAAAAGTGAATAATGAATCACATGGCATTATTTGTGCTTATGGAAGCTAAATATTATTTTCATTTTCAATTAAATTCAACAAATACTTGTTGAGTTCTTCCTATGTGTCAGGTGTTGTATTAGCTTCTAGGAATAGAGCAGTAAACAAGACAGGCACAATTCTTGCCCTTGTGATGTTTTTAGGCAGTGAGAAGGACAGATATTAACCTCAAAAGTTTAAGTATGAGAGGGAAGTACATTGTCATTGTGCTACGGGAACAAATAATAAAAATCTCCCCCACATGAATACTTATCAGTGCATCTGAGCATTTAGTATATTCCATATACCACTTTCTTATACATTGCCTTATTTTTTATTTTCAAATTGTCTCAAAGGTACAAATTTTCCCTGATTATACTAAAAACTCTTTATGGAAGAGGCCAAATGTGATAACTCTAGTATCCTTCACGGTGGTGGTATGCATTTCATCAGAAGAAAACATAATTGTTGAACTCAACTATTAATAGAATGGAGAGAGGGAGTGAAGGAATCAGGGACAGTGAAACCTTAATTACAAACTGGTATGGTAACTTAGGAAGGAATTATAGCAAATGAGTTCATATTTATTCAGTGGTAGCTACCATTGAGAGATGGTGTCTTTGGGGAGATATAACTTGACTTATGGAATACAGAATGAAAAGGGTGGAACACGAATTCAAACCCAGGAAGTCTGACTTCCAGGGCTTATGTTCATAACCCCTCCAGACTTAAGAAATCAGTTTGACAATTATATAAATATGTAGTAGCTAAGCTGCAAAGTTTACGTACACAAACATGTACACACACATGCACGTGTGCATGTGCACACAAATACTACATGAATCAAAATCACAAATTATAGTGTAGCTGTGATAACTAGGGCCAAATAGAAAGAAATAAAGATTCAAAAAATAGGCAGTAAACTAAAAATATATGTTGAGTAATAACGGGCCAAATAGAAAGAAATAAAGATTCAAAAAATAGGCAGTAAACTAAAAATATACGTTGAGTAATAACATCAGTAATTATTATAATAAAGAAGAAAGGGGCTTGGAAAAGGTAATATAGGAAAAATCCTACCCTATACTTTAATGTATCCTATTTTTCTTTTCTAAAAACAATCATCCCAAGAGGGTTCCATCTGTAATCTATCACAACAAAATAATGTGGCTTTGAGAAAATGACATACTGGAGAGACTATTACCTGCAGGATGTGGCGTACCCAAACCTACCTTTAACATACACAGAATGAAAACTGTACATGGTTATGCTGACCAAGGTGTCAACACAACATAACTTTGCCCCTATAGCTACCAAGTAGCGAACTTCATGAGAAAACCAAGCAAGATTGATCTTCAGAATGGCACAGTTTGTCACTAGTATAATTTTTAAAATTTTGTTTTATATGTATGGTAATACTAGACATTCTATACTATAAAAGACGATGAGCAAGTAAAACTTGTGGACTAGAAAATTATTTCTCCCTATCGTAAACTTGCATGATCTTTTGGTGTGGCACACATTTCTAGTCTACTGGGGCAACTATCACTGTATTTCTGGGAAACTGTGTCCTGCATGTATTCTATACATTCCTCACCCTAAACAATTAAAGCAAACTCAGCGCTACAGTGGAAGATTAAACAGTGGATATTTTCTAAATATATCGCCTATTAGCTATTAGTTGACAAAAAGCATCCTTCTTAATGTTTTAAAATTTTTCTTTCTAAGATGATGTACTATAAAACCATGGGAGAACAAATGCTTCATTTATATGACATCATTGCAAATTGAATAATTTTCTAGCTAACTGCTACTAATTCCAATAAGGAAAAGAAATTAAGAGATGGGAAATTTAACACCTGTGGTGAATTTTCTGAATTCTGAAACCTGTTATCTTCCTCCTCACTTCCTTAATGTCATATGAATAGGCTTTGTTTCAATAGTCTGCTGATAAAGTGTTTTTGTTGTTGTTATTTTTTTTTCTTTCAATTTGCTGTGTCTTTTTTTCCACCACAGACACTATTTCATAATCAGAGGCTAGGTCCTTAGGCCATGCTATAGTAGTGACACTTTCTGCTCAAGGTCACACAGCCCACGTTACCTGAGCGGGAAGTGGAAGAAATTAACAAAAATAGACTCCCATGGACCCTGAGTTCTATCCACTCATTGGTCAAATACTTCGGCCCCTTTGACCTTCAAGCTCCAAGCTACTTCTGAGATTTCCTTAGGTCTGAAATCCACTGTGGATATAATACTATAAATATTCCTCCTGGAGCCCAGCAGGACCTGGAAAGAAGAAAGCCCAGCTCTCCAACATGAATTGTGGGATGTGAACTCACAGCTGCCCGTGGTGTGTGCAGAGATATGTAAGAGCTTCCTGAGCAGGGGGAAAATGTGAGCATTTTGTTTTTTGGTGACTGTCTTCCTGTGAGCTCAGGGAAGGCTGCCCTGAGCAGTGATACATAGCTTTTTCCTCTCCTCCTTTCCCATCAGCTGTCGCTTCTGCTATCACAGTGCCTGCCACTAACAGCCTCCCCACTTGTAATTTGCTGTTTCTAATCTGTCATCTGAGAAATCAGATGACCAGAGCTGTTAGAAGTCTGTGTAAATTTAGAGGCAAGCTCGGAGAGACAGCCAGAGACCCTCTCCTTCAGGAGAGCTTGCAGCAGGTTTCCTAGCAGCCATTTCCTTTCTTTTCAGACCTTTCCTTATCTAACTCCCTGCCTGACAGTCTCAAAAAGCTAACCTCCATCTGCAAGAGGTGCTTCTATTGGACCATACACTGAAGAAAGAGACATACAGTCCAGTGCCTGTGCCTGGCCTGGGGACCTTCAGACTCACCCTCTGTGTCCCATTTCCTCACTAGTAAAATGGGTATAACCATATCCATACTGCTTACCACACAGAGTCAGGGAGCTATAATGGATTAGAAATTATACACTGCTTTAAGGATGACTTATTATGAAAAAGAACAATCATCATTCTCAGGGGCCTATAAATTATGGATGCAGGACAAACGGAGCCTGCTGCCTGTTTTTGTAAATACAGCTTTATGGGAACATGGCCTTGCCACTCCTTTTGTATTGTCTGTGGCTTCTCTTACACTTACCAAAGGCAGACTTCAGTAGTTCCAACAGAGATCATATGGCCCACAGAGCTGAAAATATTTACTATCCAGCCTTCTATAGGAAGAAGTGTTACTGAACCATCCTGTCAATAAATGTTTTATTTTCAAGCAAACAAGGTTTCATTATCCCACACAAAAAAATATGCAGTCGCCTAACATGGCGTACTTCACAACATAGGCTACAGGCTTAACAAAAGAACTTCAATATTAACAGTAGTTTTATTAACAACACATAAGAAAGTCATTATACAAGTTTTCTGCTACGTAAATTCATTACTGTGAACAGAATAGTCTTTGCAATTATTTTAAATTCAATTCTTAAAAGAATAATTAGCTCAGAGCCGAGATTTATTTCTGATAAGTATTTTAGGAGGGAAAAATCAGTATTACATTGTCCCCATTGTGTCTCACAGCAATGAGGGCGACCAAGCTGCCCAGAGTTGTCACTGCCAAATACACTGTGGGAGCTCAAATATTAATCAAAATGACATCTCCAATTTTTTTCCCTTCCTAATCAGGCCTAAACATCATGGGACATCCGGCAGATCAATAAGCAAAACTGGATGCCCTCATCACTCCCAACCTGGCAGCACCAGGTTTTTAGTTAGAAGACAAGGGCTTTCAGCATAACATAACTACCTCTCTGCTTCAGTTATTTGCCTCTTCCACGAGATGCACGTGCTCAGCGGTGATTCCAAAGTTTACCCTGAATGCATCTCATGGAGGTACATAACTCTAGAATGTGCTTGTGTTTTCTACCAAGGCACTCACGGGTAAACTGAATGTAGGCTGTTACTTTGTGAAAACCTGTAGAGGCCTCACATCCAATCCTCCACACCCGAGGGAGGGTGGCACAGGGACTGACCCCATATTCCACATCCCCCAAACTTCCACCAAGACAGACTTTCAGCAGGTTGAGAATTAATTACCTTTGGCTTCAAGCCCCATCCCCTACCTGTTCTTTCTAGGCCCCTTTCCCTGAAACTTTTATTCCACTGACACCTCCTATTTTCTCTCTATAGGCTCTGGAGTCGCTCTAGTGCTGAAAGATCTGATAAATACCTTCATGTCAATTTATTCCTCCTTCACGTATTTGGAGAAGGCAGAGTGCTGGAGAAATGAAACAGAGAATAAGTCTATTCACACATGGAACTAATTTTGAATCCTATACAGAGAACAGCTGCAAGCAAAGGCCAAAGCAGGGGAAAAACTAACTGGAGTAAAAAATACACGGACCTACACCTGAGGAGGTTCTCATCCCCTGTGAACTGCAGAAAGCCCAAGGGAGATTTGGAGCAGAAAGCTAAGGACCTGCTTGTAGTTGGGGAGCCATGATCTAAGTAAGAGTCCCCGCAATTAGCCAATGTTAAGGTTAACTCGTTTGTACTCAAATCTACTGAGGCCCAAGAACATTTGGGTTAGTTTACTTGTTAATTCACTCATTCATCATTTATTCATTTATTTGTGTACCAGACACATGAGTGAATAGGCACATTCCACACCCTCACAGGGCTCTTTTCAGTTAACTGTTTTGGTTTTAGCTAGTATTTTTTTCCCTCCTAACTTTATAAAAATGAAAACGGAAAAGCTTCCCAGCCCCTGAGTTTTTCACCTTTGTAAGGAAAGGATAAAATAGAAATCAAGTACAGTAAACATGATGAAAGCATCTTAGCCAGCCAAATTTTCCAACTTGGAAAAGAAAAAATAGTTCCTTAAATTTTTAAGCAGAATGGGAATTTCAGAGTTTAAAGGCAACCCACACCAAGGCAATACCACACAAAGGACTAAAAGGAACAGCACAAACTCATTCAAAAGGCATGAGTGTGGTGTGAAAAGTGAGGCCATCTGCCACCTCTGCAGCGTGTTGTGGGGCTCAGACAAGGTGGTCAGTGGGACGATGCTTTGAAAAAGTGAAGAGGCACATCATAAATGTGAAGGCATTGATATTATTATTATTGTAATAATCACATTATCACAGATTTCAGAGACAGAAGTCAAGGTTTTGCTGTACTCTTTAATAATAAACAGTAATAGTTAACTATCACTAAGTGCTTACCATCTACAGGTACTGTTTATAAGCAAAGTAGGTATTAGCTCATGTATTCCTGACAGGAAGTTAGTATTATTATCCCATTTCACAGATAAGGAAATTGACAAGCAAAAAGGCCAAGTAATTTGTCCAAGGTCATATAGCTCTTTATTCACAGGTCTTGGAGGCAAGCCCAGGCTTTAGAGTCTATTTTATCCATTATACTAAATTACCACTCAGATCAATAAATTACTTAAGAATGCTAAAACTCTCCTAATTTTGTGTATATTGTGCAAAGAACAACCAGAGCCCTCAAATTGGTTCATCACTCATTAGCTCAGCAATCTTGTACATTTACGTATCAGATCTGCAAATTCCGCATCAATAAAATGGCGAATAACATCTCTCCTGCCTACCCCAGAAGTTGTGAGAATCTAATGGGAAAATGAGCAAGAAAGCCCATCAAAGCTATAAAACCAGGTACAAATGTAACTCAGTATTATGTTGCATGCTCTAAACGCTAGTACATTAGTCATCATCATTAACACACGACAGTGAAATGTAAGGAAAATAGCAATTATTTTGGTGAAGTATGGCTCTAAACTATAATATTATAAACTATCCAGTCTGTTAATAGCACCCAACATAAAACCACCACTGATTAATCAATAAAAATCACGCAATAGTTTCAGTGAAATGTACTCTCAAGTGAACTCCCTGACTCACATTCATTAATTACCTCACCGTATTTGATACGTTCCCAGCATTTTCTGAAATGTGTTACTCTCAATCTTTAGTCATGTAGTAAAACTTTTTAAAAAATCTTAAAGTTCAAGATATACATCCTCTATGCTATGATACCGAAAGTTCAATCTGAGCCACTCACTTTTCAGTTTCCCTGACTCAACTTCTTGGAGTTTTATAATTAATTATATTCCATTATTACTGATCATCAATTAGCTCAAAATGTTGCTGAGATGGTGAGTATGCTGAAGAAGGCAGAATTTAATGATAATTTGAGACCAGTAGGACACTAAATTTCTCTCTTGTTAATAATTAAAGTAGATAACTTATGTTTTTATTTATAGCTTCCAGAAATATCTGGCTCATTCCTGTGCACTGCCCTGTCAGCTAATCATCAGTTAGTCAGGATCTGACTTAGGGCATTGTGTTTTATTTTCCACACATGTCTATATCCAAAGTCATTAAATGCAACCCAACCAAAGGTTAAAGCAAGTGAAGTCGTCACTGCGTCTTCTACGAAACTTTCCATCTGGCCAGATGCTCGTGTATCATAAATATATAAAGGACGAAAAAGGAGTAAAATTTCAGTTTACCTGTTTCAATTTCCCAGATGTAGACAGAGTCATCTGCACATCCAACAATTAAAAAATTCTCAATCGGGTGCCATTTTATCATCCTCACAGGGAAAAGGTGCTTCCGGGCACGCAGAAGGCACCTCTTCCCCTCCAGGTGAAGGAGACCCACAGAATGGTCACTGCACACACAGCAAATTATCTGATCACCCCTTAGCTGTGGAGAAAACAACACACTTGTGTAAGGAAATAGTCAAATGCTTTCTTTATTATTAAATCAGATTTTCCCCCCAGTAACATGAAAAAATTTTGTTGAAGCCCCATTTACTGAAGGACGTTTCTGCTTTCTACAGTACCTCACCACGTAACACTCTATAGAGGAGCTTTAAACACCAAGTTTAAACTCAACAAATTATCAGGAAGGTCAAGAGATGCAAGTAAAAAGGAGAATTTCAGGGCAGATCTACTTATAAGATAAATGAAGGACTTGACCATCACTCAGCAAATTCAGGCAGGGAAGCAGAGCTCGGAAATAACGCAGAATAAAATAAACCCCAGAGCTAATTTGTTGCCACAAAAAGAAGCTATTTGTAGACACGAGCTTAGGCCCAAGGGTATCATGAGCTGATATTTTCCACTTAAAGCCTCAAAATGTGATTTGGTGCTGTTCCCAGAACTGTGCAGGTTCTAATCTAAACAGGAAACTCAGTGTAGACACAATCTAAAAGAGGTAAGCATTAGATAGTTCCCACTGAATGTACAGTCTCAAAGACACGAGGACCAAAAATAGGCTCACAGGACAATGGTCCTTGACACACTTTTTAAAAAGTCAGCATGTGGTTACCTTGAACACAGTTTAGGACAATGACCATTCATGCTGGCTGCTAATGATCTAGCCAGAAGTTCAGTTGTTGTGTTTAGAGCATAAGTTGAGATCCCTTGAGACTCCCCATACTTATCATTATCCTCTGTTGGGGGTTGGGGGGAAGAGTGGGGTATGTGTTTTCTCTCCCAATTCTTTTTAAGTAGACTACAGAAGTCCTGAGGGAAAAGATCGCAAAAGGGCGGGACAGATAGACGTGGAGCCCAGACTTGTGGAATGGATCAGATGTCATTCCTCCTCACTCATCCTACCTCCTGGAGAATCTGCCCATCCCATAGCTCGTGGAGAACAGGCAGCCCAGTGTGCTTCAGGAAACTTCCATACATACACCCCCCCCACACACACGTGAACACAACTCTCACGGCCAGGAGCACACATATGCTAGCAACCCACACCAGGCCACCAATCACATTCTGTTTTCCAGGCCTTTGAAATTATGAAGCTAAAAGAATTCATAGGAAGAAGCAAGAGGGGAGTAATCACAGCCAAACAAGACTCTTTTGAGCAAGGGGACCTTGGTTTCTGAATTTATGGTCAAGTTCCACTGAGCCCTTGCTGTAGGGCTGTCTTGGATGTCTGAAGAATTGCCTCTATACCCTTTCGATAAACTCCCTTTTTATTGGACTTGGTTTGAATGAGTCCTGATCCTTAGAGTTAAATCATCTATGACTGGCAGGAGTAAACAGGGTCAGGAGAGTAACTGACTTGGACTGCTGCCCTAGAGATGAAAGAAAAAAATGACTGGAAAAAAAAGGAGGAAAACCTCATGAATAAAAGGCACATCAAGGTAGCCCAAATCACCATATGGAAGACTTTTTAAAAAAACTTGACTTTGTTTCACTGTTTTGTTCAATCATTTGTGTTGCTAAAATATTGCTTTCAGTATGTCTCACTGTAAATTTTCTCCAAGTTTAATTTGGAGCTGATTTTGTATAATATTATTGAGAAATATTTTTATAAGCCAATAAACTAATTTACAAAATCATGCTACCTGGGTTACTGTGTGCTTTTATTATAGAGGAAACTCAAAAGTTGGTTGTTCATATTTGAAACATCAGCTCTACCAAAGCTGAATTTAAGTTGACATTTCATGAGAAAATTATACCTAAAGCTATTTCATTTTTCTCAGGCCAAAGTAGATGCTCATAAATTTGTTAAAACTCTTTATTTGTTAAATAAATAAATGATCAAATAAAAAAATCCATTTAAGAAAAAGAAAATGTAACTATTACAAACAGAAATAATTGAAGATAAAATTTAATTTCTAATTTATAGATTCCTATATTGTTTTGCATTGAGCATTTATTACTCTCATTTTTAAAAACTTCATTAAAAGTTAAGGTATAGAACTAGTGAAAAAGATAAAAGTGTAAGTACTGGAAGAGAAATAATGTGGTTTTTGTAAAGCTAAGAATTAATTAAATCTTCACTTTAGAGCCAAATTTTCTGTATAATATGTTATAATAATGATATAATTCATATAAAAATATTAGAAAGATGTATTACTATATATACATCTTCCAGTTGTATTATGGGTACATATAACTTATTTTTTTTTCTTTTCTGTGTGAATATGGGTTATTTTTTCTTATTGTGTTAAGTGTTCTGTAATATTACATAACTTTCAAATTTTTGTGTTATGTTTTACTATTTGTCTTAACTTACTCTGAACTTCTCTGGTGACATCAAAAGACTTGTTACCGGACCAGCTTCCAAAAAGAATTTATGCAGAATTTCTTCAGTAAAGATATCCCACCAGATGACACATGAGTCTCGATCCCCGGAAACCATCCAACTTTGGTCTAATTTTGAAGAGAGACCATGTGGATAAAGTAATGAAGTAACACTTTGGTGATGTCCTTTCAGAACTTTATGAGGGGAGGAATCTGAAAAACAACCAAATACCAAATACTACAAAAGTTATTTTTGTTCAGGAAATAGTTCTAAGATTTTCTTCCATAAATTTTTAACATGAGGAAATTGCATATAATGCACTTGACTAAGAAAATCAGTGAACAACCCTGAGACCATCTCAAAAAGCAGGTGCCTCATCAGAAGCCAGACTATGCTTTTGAGGAAGCACAGAAGTTGGTTGTTTATAGTCTATTCATTCTTTAAGGACATTAGTAAGTTGCCAATTCCGGTGCCATGAAATAATAAACACTGTTCGAAAAGAACGAACAATTCACACATTTTGCCTCCACAAATTATGTCGCTGTACCTCTTTGCTTTACAGATAAAGTATGTGAGGCACAGAGAGGTTAAGTGACTTGCATCCAAGTGTGAAAAGGCAAAGTATAATGTTCAAGAGCATAGCTGCTTTTTTTTTTTTTCCTGAGTCTGTCACTTACTAGATGTGTCACCATGGACAAGTTTCCTTTTCCTTCTAAACCACAGATGTTGCATCTAAAAATTTGGGATAATAATAGTCCTTACTTCAGACACAACTATTGTGTGAAATAAATTTAAAAAACGACTATACTTCTTAGCACTCTGCTTGGCATTTTGGTAGGCAGGTGTACACCTCAAATCACAGTTGTGCTAGAACACAGGACTACTGACACATTACTCTTCCCATTCGCCACACCGCTTCTTCCTTCATTGTTAGCTACACTCCCCCAAATTGGAGACGACCATAAGCCACAAGCCCTCTTTATTCAGATTGAAATTAAATCCCAAAGAATCATTATTATATTTTAGATACATCTATTCCATCAGGCATATCCTTACTTTATCTCTCCTAACAAACTATAATGAATGTTAACTCGGATGCTACAAGTCAAACGTATTTTTCTGCTTGTTTTGTGGATACTGGGAAAAATCAGCCTAGGTGAAAAAATGCTATGTCTTAGCTTTTTCACTGACTTTTAATAGCAACCATGTAGCTGTGTGCCAGCACATTACTTCTCAGTTCCTTGCTATTTCCTCCCTACTTCAGTTAATCACTGAAGCACAAGTCAGTAACTTTCACTAAGTAGCCAAAGGAAGCTGAGAACAATAGTAGGCAATGTATGATTTTTTTAAAAAAATGAAATTTTAGTCTTTACTCTTAAGGACCTTATACTCTAATAATAATAGCATTCATATAATTTTTAAAAATGGTATACAATATTTTTTATACATCCTGAAACCTCAGTTACCCCCATTCCTGTACATAAGATGATGTACTGTATAACAGTCTTTATTTAATAGGTATTTGTTGTTGTAATGCACAAAGATATACAAGAACACATATCCATTTCAATAACAAGAAATAAAAATTAAAACAGGAAGATATCATTTATCTCTTGGTTGGCAAAGATTTTAAAATAGCACACAAAATTGGCAAAGTTTTGGAAGAAAAGGCGTTTTCATAGGCTATTAAGGGAAATGCATGTATATTGATGAAAGTTCTATATAGAAGATTTTAGAAATATTTTCAAAATTGAAAACACAAATATTAATCCAGTAATTCTGCTGCTGGAAATTAATACTATAGCTATACCCAGATATATGTACAAAGATTATCGATTCTGCATTTCCCATAGTACCGTGTTTCCCCGAAAATAAGACAGGGTCTTATATTTATTTTTCCTCAAGAAGACACCCTAGGGCTTATTTTCAGGGGATGTGTTATTTTTTTTTTAAGTACGGTACAACAATCCACATTTATTCAAATATAGTTAAGTCGTCTTCTTCTGGAACATCATCATAACTCTCCAAACCCCGAATTCCATCCTGAATTTCTTGCAACTCTATTTCCTTTAGAACCACTGGCCCGAATCTCTCATATCTAGCAATAGAGTTCTCATGGGGCTGCTCCTCTTCTTTACCGCTCCGCAACGAAATGCATGGGTTGTGCAGATACGCTGTGTAGCCACACCCATCACTAGGTCTTATTTTCGGGGAAACACGGTAGCTAAAAACTAGAAAACCTAAATAGCAATTAATAGTAGATATTTTAAAAACAAAATTTAGTACCAAAATGTTTGGACCCCCATAATTTCCTGAAATAAAAAAAATAAAAAAATAAAATTTAATTATTATTAATAATTTAAAATGAGCTCATAAAGAATGATTTCCAAAATATTTTATTCAATGTTTAAGGACATTTTAATAAAGTGTGTATAGTACACTTATATTTGTGCAATATAATTAAAAGAACATACACTGCTATGCTGGTATGTGCTTGTACACAGAAAATTTCAAGAAGGGTATAAAGAAACTGTTACTAGTAATCGACTTTGGTGAAGGTAACTGGAAGATCAAGTAAGGAGAAAAACTTATTTCTGTTTGTATTAATAAAACTTTCTGCTTGAGTTTTTTAAAAACCTATGGGTATGTTTTACTTTAACATTAAAATATGTACAAATTTATCAGCAAATGCCGGCAAAATATTTAGGCCTCTGAATCTTCTTTAGTGCAGCTTGTCAAAATTGCAGCTTAGATAAATTAAATAAATAGGGTCAAATAAAATTCAATGACCTTTTAATAAAGAACCGCCTTCTAGAAGTCCTGCTTTGGCAGCATTCAAAGCCTGCGTAATGATAATTGTCCCATCTTCACAGCCACATATTAGTTTATCAAGACTTGGAACATACTCTGAGGAAGTGACTACAGACCCATCTTTAAACCCAGAGAAATGGTCAATAATACTTTGTGACATGGTATGATGCTTATCAAAATTATCTTGAAGCGTCCAAGTGGCAGTTATTGGTATTTCTAAAAGGAAAACACACAAAGAAGGAAAATTTGGTTTATCAACTCATCACAGATGTGAAAATTTTTATCAAGGCCCCCTCCCCTCAAAACTATGAATATGGTATGACAGTCTGTCCCACATTCAAATTGCCAACATTCATCTCTTGTTATGTTTAATTGATGTTAATTCAAATTACATTGATTGTATTGTTGTGTAAGATCTATAAGCTTCCTGTTTACACCTGTTTTTATGTTGGCACCTACTACATAGTGGTACAAGAGAAAATTTGCCTTGTTTGTAGCTCCATGTTACTTAGAAAAAATGCTGAGTTAATTACAAATTAGTTCTCAGAAGACACGTGATTAGATATGGAAACTGTCTTACCTCTAGGAGAACCATCAAACTTGGATATGGGAACATCAGGGATGTGCCACAAAGTAATTCTTCCTGAGACTTCTCCAGAGAAAAGTACCTTATAAAAAGGCTCTTTCCTTTCATTCATGTATCCCATCACAAAGGGAAGGCTCTGCTCCAAAACAAAAGGTGAGCCTCTATGTAAAAAATATTGTAACTGTGGAAAGATGGCCACTGTTTTTAAATGGAGGAACAAGACTGAAGAGCAGAATTACATCTTTTCAACTGATTTCTCACTGTTGCAAAATTTTCCAGTAAATTAAATGAAGTAATCTAGAATTTAGGACAAAAAAAGTCTTTATAAAACAAGAAATAAAGTCATCAGCTAGACTTGGGAGTGTTACTAAGAGTATCTAACATTCACTGACCATGTTATGGATATATGTAACACAAGGATGCAGACAGCAATAATTCTGACTCAGGAGCCTATGTCTTGAGAATAATACTGTCCACTAGGGAGGCCTGATTTCTTTATAGTCCTTTCAGTTCCAATGATCAGTTCAAATAGCAAACACTAAAATTTATATGGTAATTTTGTATTATTAATATGCTTTCTACTTTCTGTTAACCATTTTTCAGATTTAACATACTTGATTTCAAATTTCCCAAGTAGCTACAAAAAAAAATGACTCCCTAATTTACTATACACATATATAATGTATTATACATTATACATACTACTATATATTTTATATACCTATAATTTATGATTTAGCTAATGCAGAGTATGAACATCAGGTACCAGTGCTCTTAAAGATATGCTTACACTAGCGAATGCATCTAGACTTTCCCTAGTACCTCAGGGCAGGGTAGGTGTTCTTTAGGCAGGCTTATATATAGAGATCATGCATAAGGGATCAAAATGATTGTTACTACAAAAATCTCTTTTGATATACAAATAAAAGACATGCAGAAAAGAAAATCAACTGCTAGTGTTAGAATTAAAGAAGTCTAGGAAATGACGGTTCCTAGTCAGAAAATACATGCATTAAGGTCCAAATTTAGATATATTAGTGGAAAAATTCTATAACATATTTTTAGAGAATATTAAGGGCCAAAATATTGCTATACTTAATCCTTACAACAAAACGATGAAGTAAGTAAATACCGTAATTTTCCCTTTTATAGAAATAAGGAAACTGAGACACAGAAAATAAGAAACAAATCCAAGGACATACAACGAAGATATTTACAATTTTCTATAGTCCCAAGAAATCAGAGCATCACAGAAAACGGTTGCAATGAAGTCAGTTAACTAAATAAATTTCTTTTTTTTTTTTTTTTTTTGATTCAGAGGACACTTTGGAGTCTTACAGATCTCAAAATCATGATTTTTGTAGCTATTAGAAATGATGTTGATAAAATCTGGTTAAATAGGCTACTCAAACTCTCCCAACCTTTTAGGAATCTTAGAACTGATTATTCCAACTCTCTCATTATTTTGGTCTGAAAATGAAGCTCCAAGAGGCTGGTACGTTAGTCAAGTTGGTGGCGGAACATCTCTCCCCAGCTCAGCACTCTGCCCCTGTGGTTCCCTGTTGCTGCCCTCACCTCCCATACTGCCACCCCTCACTTGGCCACACCGCCCCTTGAGGCTTCCCAATGATTCCCTCTTTAGTTCTGCTATTTACGTGAGAACCCCTCAGAACCCCTTACCATACGAATTCTGATTTTCCATCACAGCACCCAGTCCCCATCACAGGGAGTACCCATCCTCCAGGAGGTAATAAAATACAGTCATGAAGAGTGAAATCTCTGGGGCTGACTGATGGAATCCAGATCCTGGCTTTACCACATATTAGCGCTATTGAAAGAGCAAGTTTCTTAATTTAGGCAATTTAGCTCACCTCTCTGTCTCATGTTCCCTAACTGTGAAAGAGGGCTAACTGTATGGGACTGTAGTGCGGATTCATGCGTAGGTAAAGACAAAGTGCTTAGAATGGTGACTGGCATTTAGTCCTTATTCAATTAATGTAACCATTCTTGTTATTCTTTTCTCAGAACAACTGAGAAACACGCTCTAAAAACCCATTTCCAGACTCTAGGGCTAAGCCACCTGGGTTCAAAGCCTGGGAATTAATGTCTCTGAACATCAGTTTCAACATGAGGTCTTGGTGGCAACTGAAGTCAATGAAGTAGTGTGTGTGTTTGCCAATGATAAGCACTCAGTAAAAGTTATTTATCTATCTATTTATCTATCTATTTATCTATCATCATTGCCATGGCTCTTACTTCATGCACCCAAATTCCCTATTTACAACCCACAGACTTTCTCTCCCAGCTACTCCCACCCTGGGAAGACCAGTTCCTCATCCCAACAGCCAGAAGCTCTGCCACAGGCCTCAGCAATTTACCAGCTGTGATTTGAAGCCAGGGAGAACCTCATATAGCTCCTGGAAAGAAGAGCAAGTCCTCATTCTTATTCTTACAACTCCATCAGCAGATATGTTCATGGGTATGTCAAATGGTAACTCTGAGAACGTGTTACTGTTAAACCTTAAGATTTAATTCTATGGTATCACTCCAAAAAATGAGTCCAGCCACTATACATGTCAACAAGGTGCTCTTTTCTAAGCACACTGTATCTATCAAATTCATCACCACACCCTACCGCAAGAGAAGTATCTCCTAACTGTAAGAGAGACTAAGAACTCTTATATTTGGTAAATGCTGATGACATATGAAAAATGGGAAAAATGTCTGGCTTTATTTTATTTCCTGGATAAAGGGTAAGTAAGGGTTTAAAGATGGGTAGAGTAGCTTTTTATTTCAGTTTCAGATTATTCTATTCATATTTCACTGGTTTCCAGGCACTTCCTACTTCTACAATACAGAAACAACTGTGGTTGTCTAAACAAGAATTATTGGAAGAAGACCTATAAGTTTATGTCTTCATATTTTGAGAAGCAAAGCAAGGAAACTTCCCATAAGATTAGCATTTTTTAAGTTACTTTTTTAAATTGTTATACTTTGTCCTCGTCGTTATGGATAGTATTGGTATTTGCAGTAACTAGAAGCTCCTAGTTATTCCTTTAGGGAAAGATTTATAATATATTAATATTTGGCTTTTAGGGCAAACTGTGTTTTTTAAAAATGCATTCTGAAGCTAACAGGGAGGAAAGAGCACATCCTTTAAAAAAAATAACTAAATATGCCTTTCCGAGTAAGCCACAATACTGCTTTTGTGATCAACAGCAAAACAAGGCCCTACTGCTGCCTACAAATAAATTTAGAAGCAGCCCTTCACACACGCCATAATTCTAAAGTTTGCCTATGCCCCAGTGGCATTTGGGCCTCTAATTTTTGACTGACAGCTTCTTAATCAAGTTTTTGCAATAAAACCTCACAAATATGTTAAAGGGAAAATCACTGAACTATAGGATTTCTACCAGCTATGCTCTCTAATTAAGCAAACCATCATTCTGTACAAAGTAGCATGCTTCCTTGGTTGACACATCAATAATTCAAAACTCTTCCACTCTCCATGAAATACATTTTTTGATAATTAACTGATGAATAAGTCCAAAGGTTTAAAAAAAAAACATTTTAGGCAACTACTGAAATAAAATAACTGCTTAAATTTTCAGGCTTCCTTAGAGTGTCAAAGGCATAATTCAGTCAAGTAATAAGCTCACAATTAATTATATATTCAGTTCTCTACCAGGAATAATTATACTTGTCTTAACAAGGAAATTTATTTATAAGAATAACTAAATACATGTGAAAATGATCTCAATATATGATTAAGTAAAAAAAAAATCAGAATATAAACCATTTCATAAAGTTTAACAATTGGAGTAGATACATCAAAATGTTAATGTTTTGTCAAACCACCTATCAAAAGGGCCAGTGGAAAATGTGCGGTATGTCTGTATATGTTTATATGTATGTGTATAATATATATATGCACAGAGAGAGAGAAAATAAATGTGGCAAAATGTTAATAATGGGTGAATCTAGGTAAAGTGTGTGTAAGTGATCATTGTACAATTCTTGCAACTTTTCCAAATGTATGAAAAATTTCCAATCAGTAAATACATAAGACAAAGCAAAAAATATTCACAGTGAATACTGATTGTGGTGAAATTAGGAATTTTAATTCTTCCTTTGTTTTTATTCAATAATTATAACTTCCCTACAATAAATATGTATTGTTTATTTACAAATTTGAAGTACAGACTTAAAAATAATACATTTTTAAAGACAAAGTTTCCTCTTCAGTAGCTACTAACAATTAAACTTGATTTTCTCATTAACAACCCGATGCCATGCTTCGATTCAATTTTTTCAAGCCTGCCTCGGTGATAGACAAAGCGACACTTATCTAAGAAACTGAGTGGAACAGCTTTGAGGCAGTCACTCTTTTCTTGCATTACCTTATTTTCCTGCACAGAAGTAGAGCACAGTAAATGAGGATAAATGGTCTCTTTAAGCACTCTTCCATCAGCAGGGTATATGCTTTTTGAAAGCCCACTGCGTGGCAAAAATAAAAAGCAAAGTTTAGAACTTCAGAGTTCTTTATTCGTTGCCCCCCTCCTCCCCACTTTCAAAAGCCGGATGGTACCATTCAAGTTTCTAAACTCTAGTTAGAAATTGTTGGGTTAATAATTACAAGTGACTTTTTGAAAACGCAGCACCAGCTGTACAAGTTATACATGGCTAATCTCATTCCTCCATCCCCTGCTGTTTCCTACAAAGGCTGAAGCCTACCAAGCCCAGAGTAAATCTCCTAGTGCCAAAGTTGTTTTGTTCTGGTTTTTGATCATGGGCAGCATGCAGGGATTTTTCCATAATAAACCTCCCAAAGTTCATTTTCTACCTGAATGTTTTGTATGCCGCTCCCATCTGAGCCCACCTGTTCAGCAGCTGATAGATATAACTGTGACCGTCTTCTGTCCAGATGAGGATTCTGTGAGCAGCAATCACCTCTCCACCAGCAAAGAACTCCCCATTTCTACTAACTTCAGTCAACAGAAGGGAAAAATCACAGTAATCATAAACCTAAAACACAAAGTCGATGCACATTAATAAATGCTTACAACCTAATCTCCCGATGAAATAAAAGATAAATTATGTTTATCAAGACTGTTTGGATGATAGTAATAATGTAACAACATACTAAGTGTTAATAACAGATCACACTGTACTCATACATCAAGATGATATTTTACTAGCACTGATTTTCTCACATATATCCCAGGGTAGGTTCAGTGGATAAAGTTTATCTGGTTGTATCATTCCAGGATGTTCCCGTTAAACATAGAAACCCAAAATCTCAAAATTAGTAAATAACTGTGTTCTTTCCATATGGGTAGTCCATGTTTAACATTTGAAATTTTATTATAGACAAAAAATTATATAGCAGAAGTCTTTTGTTAGACCATATACTTTAAATCTTTGTTCGAAAATATATTATCACCATAAAGTGACAATAACATATATGGTTTTGTTAACCGAGTCAGTTATATGAAACATTGAAGAAGAAAAGGATGCTACAATATCAAATGATGATGGTAACTTAGCTTGTTGTTCTTCTAGGAGATGTCAGTGAATATATTTAAAAGAAAAGAATGTATACCATCTAGAAACAAGTGTAGTGACAAAACAGAAAAACATCTAAAAATGAGATCAATCTAGATAGACATAAAGTATTAGTTTTTTATTTAGTTCTACAGGAACCAACTTTTTAAAGTTATTTAGAGATAAATGTTTATTATTATTTGTTATTAATAAAATTAGGATATACTACTACACATATGATATCTTGGGATGCGAAACTGTTGAATGTCGGGAATTAAAAACTGATAGATCAGTCATAAAAGACACTCCTTGCATGCTCTGGTAATATGATTACAGAGAGTTTGTATCGTATTAAAATCATATTCTTGGCCGGGCGCGGTGGCTCACGCCTGTAATCCTAGCACTCTGGGAG
>VBSM01001044.1:2150030-2169260 GCA_008086735.1 Cheirogaleus medius | reverse complement strand
AAAAATCATATTCTTATCATTATTTCCCTGAGCAACAAAGAAACAAATTACATTTTTACATCACTGGTGTTTGCAATGTTATTTTATAATACCTTCCAACATTTAGAAAATACCACCAATAGAAGTCTCTCAGTATATGTGCAAAATCGTATTGTCTGGCAGTTCAAGGACTCGAGAAACTTGGATTCTTTTTCATAGACATCTTGCTTTTCCTTCAAAAGGAAAGAAAATATTTTAATGCCAGTTCTAGGTAATTTATATACAACCACGAGAAGACCTGTTCCCCATACACCTAAAGTAGATCACATGATTAAAAAATGCAAAGTACCCAAGTTTCCTGTTGAGTGTTTTGAACTAAGAAGTTACTTTGCAATGGAGTCTGTGAGCAGAAAACCCACTTGGATTCAAGAACTCATTACATATAATTGTTCAACAAACATTCTGTGGGGAGCTATGCTGGATGCTGAGAATATAAAGATAAAAATAAGTCACTTTCAGACATGGCAGAAAGATTAAACAAAAAATGTAAAATGATGACTAAAAATACCCCTGCATATCTTAATTGCTAAAAAAAATATGAACAAAGTGTTTTGAAAAGATAGAATAGTAGCCAACACAGAGCACATACAATACTACGTTCTTAGTAAGTTTCTGATGATGCTGGTATGTATTTCTTGAGCTCAGCATGGCAACACAATTCCTAGGCTTCTTCAACCAAGAAATTCCTAAAGAGACCCCAGAGCTCCTTGGGAAACCTAATAATTTTGTCATCAACACAAATACTGTGGCTGTTCTTTTGTCTATCACCTCAACTTGCAGCTTGATGCCAATGAGCAGGTGAATATACCAGACTCCCAGGGGATGTGACCCTCAGGTGTTTATAGTCATCTCCCTGCCACCCCTCCCACATACCCAGAAGAAAGGGATCTTCTGCGGTAAGGGACAGAGAGATATTCTGCTACGATTTTTTAAAATTAAAGTGTAATCAGTGTGTGTGTGTGTGTGTGTGTGTGTAGATAAAAACAATTTTATATGCACAGAGGGAAGGTGGAAGGATACAATCCAACTACACCAATGCCCACCCCTGGAAAGATGGATGGGGGAAGTATATGGAGGTAAAATTTTATACACTTTTATACTATTTGAACTTTTAACAATAAGTGCATAATATCCTTATCATTTCAAAATTTCAATGAATGTGCTTGAAATTAGAGAAAAAACAGTAGAGTCTCCAAGCAAACCTGGATGCTGTTGATAGATGAGGAGAGATCCCATACTTTGAGCTCACCAGCTACTGATACCACCAAGAGAGAATCTTCTGCAAAAGACAACAAAGGTCCCATAAGCTCACCATGGCTATAACTGGTTGTTGTAAAAATCATTCATAGTCAGGTTAGGATTATGCAGGGCTTTATGGTTGGAAAATATTCAGCTTTGGATTTTTGTATTTTATTATTTATTTATTTATTTTATTTTTTGAGACAGAGTCTCACTCTGTTGCCCCAGCTAGAGTGCTGTGGCGTCAGCCTAGCTCACAGCAAGCTCAAACTCCTGGGCTCAAGCGATCCTACTGCCTCAGCCTCCAGAGTAGCTGGGACTACAAGCATGTGCCATCATGCCCAGCTAATTTTTTCTTTATATTTTTAGTTGGCCAATTAATTTCTTTCTATTTTTTTAGTAGAGATGAGGTCTCGCTCTTGCTCAGGCTGGTTTCGCACTCCTGACCTTGAGTGATCTGCCCGCCTCGGCCTCCCAGAGTGCTAGGATTACAGGCGTGGGCCACCGCGCCCAGCCTGGATTTTTTTAAATAAAAATAATAAATGTTTTCCATCATGTTCCAAATTTTTTAAAAAATTTCAAAGTGATTCCTCTGTATAAGAAGACCACCACAACAAGCAGAAACACATTGTAAATCATCATGTTGGTAACATTACATCTTCCTATTTCAGAAATGAGTAAGGAGCCAGCTTCCACTTTCCTGTGTATTCACTCATTATGGAAACTAAATTCTCCTCAATACAACATCCAGAAGATATAGCAGGGCAAAATTCCAGGAGTCCTGCTAATCCACAATAAAAACCAACTTGTAACTCTTAAAATGTACTACACAGTACTGGGTCATAGAAACACAGATTCACCTCTTTCCACTTCATCGTAACCTCTTGCTGACTTTCTAATGACTTGAACCACCGGTGTGGGTGTTCTCAGTTTTTCTTGATCTGGCTTACAGAGCTATCTCCACTCATAGGTAAACATAAGGAAGCATTCTTTATAAACTCTTGCTCAATAAATTCACAAATAATTCAAAAGTAGGTGTTTTTATATGCAATCCTTTAGTGTTATACAATACCCAATTATACCTTGAATTCTCATGGAGTGAACAATGCACATGCAGTTGACCCAATCGGGAGACTGAGATGATGTAAAAGTGTGGACAACAGCCAACGTTTTGGCATCAATTATAAGGACATCTTGATATTCTCCACAACAAAGAAGCCAACCTTCTCCTGTCATCCGGAAGGAGCAGTGGTAATACTATGTAAATGGAATACAAAGAAAATTTTAATTATCACCAGCAACTAACATAATTGTGGCTATGCTAAAGACTTCTCTAGATTTTAGTTTGGCGTATGTTCAATTAAGGTACTGAACTGAATAGCAACTACAATTTCTTTCAGTTCAGTTATTTCATACTCATTAAGTGTTGATTTTGCACTTTAATCTTATTTGTATCTCATCATTTTTCTGGAGAAAGGGAGATCTTTTGGAAGAAGGAATCTTATTCCAAATCATGGAAATTTCACAATTATATTACTTCTGGAGTGCTACTTGCAACTAAACAACAACAGCAAAATTGCTACAGGTTAAGAAGAAATAAAAATATTTGAAGAGCATTTGAGGATTTCTTGTGCCAAATAAGTTTAGAAATGACTTTTCTTAAAGTTCAAGTAATATATTCTACTCTTAACAAGCTCTCTTACTGTGTGGAGTTTTGGTCCCCAAAGAATATAAAGGAGTTTTTGAATATCGAGTCACAACATTAAAAGCAATGCATAAAATATATTTAAAAAAGCAAAACAAAACAATGCTGTCAGCACCCTTGGAATCATGCAACTACCTTACATATGGAGTCCATCTACTAAAAGCCAAGATCTTTAGATATTAGGAAGTGATTATAAAAGTTATGGCTATGCTTATTGCTCTGTTTTCATTTAAAAAATATCAGCAATGACAAACCTATCCACCAAAAAAAAAAATATATATAGGCTGAAATTGGAAATGAGGGGAAACCTTTTATGCTTTATAAAATAGCACATCATTAAAATAGAATCTTTGTGTGTGTATGTATGTTTTGTGTCACTATGGAAATATATGGAATTTGTCTTTCAAATTTATCTGTTAGAAAGATACAAAAATGAAAGAATCAGAAAAAAACTGGTTGCATAATACCTTTGGGGAAAGAAAAATGCCAAAATAGAAGATGATTACTGATGATATTCTATCCTCACGAAAAATAAAGATTAGAGACAAGAATAGTCTTCAAAGATATTTCTTTAAATGTGCATATAGCAAAGGGTCCAAACAATTGCAGAATGCAGAAATGTCCTGAAGGAAGTGAGCATACTTACACAGATTGCAGCGTGCCTGTAAGGAAGTGTGGCCTTCTCCATGCACTGTCCATTGGTGACATTCCAAACACACATCTCCCTAGCAGAGATAACTTTGTATTATTCTCTGTCATTTCCACTCAATTGGCTGGAATAATTTTTGTGCCACCAAGTTTTTCTTTAGTGCTGCATTCAAGTGCAGCCTGATCATTTATGTGGCTTTTTGTTACAGATTACTGGGCAAGAAAATGTTGTGGTCATTAGCAGGGATGACATACTGTATCTGTATCTTTTTGTTTGGGTAATTACACCCTGCCGCCAGCCTGCAAACCTCACTTTAGGGCTAACCTAGCCTACGACAAATTGTGGGGATACAGCTATCACTGCCTGTTAGTGACAGTATAGCAATCTTTCCGTGGAAACTGCATCCTCTTGAAAATGGTTTATTTCACTGAACTTAAACTACATATTTTGAAAAGCATAATACATCAAGTGCTGCATCTTCTGCAGCTGAGGTATCATTCTTGTAAAACCAAACACTGCCACCAAGAGGCTACATTTGGTGTATCATTGATACGGTTTATCTCTTTGCTTTTCCTGGTTTGAAACCCTGAAATCATCCTTGCCACCTAATATTTAGAAAACTATTATTGTTTAGAAAACTCTTACTTGGTTACATAGATATTACAAAGACATAGATACAGTTATAAAATACAGGTACAAAATATACCCAGTGTAGGGAAGTTTAAATCTATATGATTTCTGTTCACAAAAATCAGAATGGCTGTTTCAGAGTTGTTTGGTAATATTCTTCAGTTCATAGTTTCAATACATAAGCAAAATTTTCCGTGGAAGAAAAATAAAAGTTTTATAGGCATTAAGGGAGTGCAGCTCTTAGGAAGCAAAATATACAGATTAATAATTTCAAATACTATATGTATTTGGTAAAGTGCAGGCTTTTTTGTTTTTCTAACCAAACACTGGCACTCAATCTTCTAGACCAGTGATTCTTAAACTGGGGTCATTTTGCTCTCCCCTCCTCCCACACCTTCCAAGGACATTTGACAATGGTGATATTTTTGGCTGTTACAACTAGGAACACACTACTGGCATCTAGTGGGGAGAGGCCAGGGATGCCGCTAAATATCCTACAATACATGGGACCGTCCCCCACAACAAAGAATTATCCAGTTCAAAATGTCGTAGTACTGAGGTTGAGAAACCATGTTCTATAAATAGAAACAAAATATTCATGGTTTTCCCCCCTCTGTTTATATTCAACCTTATTCCAAAAAGAATTTGAAGCACCTGAAAAGGTATTTAATTCTATAAAACAAGAGGGAAAAAATCTGTGTGCCTGTGGGTATATACTAAAAAATAAGATTGGGAGAAGGGTAGAAATTGAAATAATATATCCCCAAGGTAAAAAAACTAATACTAAATCTAGAAGGTAAATAAATATAGCACAAAGGTAAAGTAATTGAACCTTAAGCAGCCAACAATATAAAACGTTAGCCTTACGTGGGATTTGAGTTCATTACTGTGGTTTTTGACTTTAGCTATGCATCAGCAATCACCTGCAAATAGTTCAAAAATTACCCACAGAGATTCTAATTCCATGCCCCTATGTTGGGATCCTGGCTCATGTGGTTTTGAAAAGCTCCCGGTCAGTGGATCTGTTTTTAGGTAAGTCCATCTCTAAACTAGTAGCTCTAAACTCTGGCTCTAATTAGGATTATTAGATAACTTTAAAAAATTACTGATGCCTGACCCAACCTAGACATCAAATCATGCTGATTAATTCACATTTTCTAGGGTTGAAGCCTGAGCATCAGTTAAAGCTCCCCCAGTGGTACTAATATATTCAAACCATCTTGGATTCCAATGTTTTCCCTGTTTGCTTATCATCTTATTTTCTACCTTAAATCTGAAAAAAAAACATACAAAAATATCACAAAACAAAAGTTGACCCTTTGCCTATCAATTATATTTAATTAAAAAAAGCAAATTTGTGGCGTATATAAAATAGCATTTGTACTTTAGCAAGAATTATACAAGTTACATAATTAACAGCAAGACATGAAATCTATCAGAACGCATATTCTTTTCATTTTTCAGATTCTTCCCCCAAAGTTTATACATAGCTAAAAATCCCCTTCAATTGTAAAACATTAAATTTAACAAATTCCAAAATTTTAAAAATTCTTAAATTTTTATTTTAATAAAAAGAAAAACACAGAGAGAAGTATCTATGACATACTAAATTAGAAAATTGTTATATTCTCATTATAAGTGCCTTGAGAAAGGGTCTTTTTTTGTCATACTCAACTCTATATCCCCACCTTAGCACCTCAATACAAACTCATTCAATGAATAAATATATCAGCCATAATCATTACACAGTTTTCATCTTCCAGGAATATACTATTTTCTCCTGGCCCCATTTCTATTTCTTACACTTCTGTGCTTATAACACATTGCTCTGCTCAAATTTTAATGAAGTGTCTGGAAGAAGAGGACGGAAACATGAATACTTGGTTTGCCATCTTGAATTGGAAGTCTATTCTATTCTTCAAACTCTCTTTTTCCTTGTCTTCCATTATGCTTTTGGTTTTCCTTGGCATTCTCAGGCTCCCCTTCTTCCTTCGCCTGATTCTTCAGTATTGGTTTTCCTTAGATTTTTTTTGTGTTATACTTTCCCTGTTTCACTCTCTTCCTGGGTGCGTTATCTACTCCCAGAGTTTCAGGCACTGTTATTATGCTCTTGGAAGCCCAGATGTCTTCTTCACCTGAGCTCTAGATTTCCATATGCAAGGAGCTATTCAATGTCTCCAGCTGTATGACCTGCAGGAGTTCACCCGCCTCTTGTTCAAACTGAAACATAGCACCGTCCCTCTTTGGTTCACTATCTCAACGAATGATATCGTCACTAATGAATTTCTGAAGTTACTCTTGACCCCACACTTGCTCTCACTGCCCCAAATGTGGGGTCCTTGGTACTCCAAATAGGATCTCTGGACCAGCAGTATCAAGCACTGTAGGAACATGTTTGATATCCAAGTTCTTAGACCTCAGCCCAGGCCTACTGAATCCCTATCTCCAGGAGTGGGGCCCAGAAATCTGTATTTAAACAAACACCGCAGGTGATTCTGATGTATACTCAGGTTTTAGGGGCACTGTCCTAGAGGTCTCTGAGGCCTGGTGCCTGCCTACTTCTCTGGCCTTATCTCTTGTTGGTGACTAAAACTTCTGTTATAAGTAATAACCCTCTCTATCAGTGCCAGGACTTTTTGCCTTAAATTTTATTAACAATATATTTGTTCTTATAAAATATTAATGCAGCTATAGAAACTTAATTTTGATTAGTATGCATCTGATAATATGTAATTGAGATTACTATTCAGGTTTATTTCAACTATCTTATTTTATATTTTCTATTTGTCTCATTTTTTGGGGTTTTTTTTGTGTGTTTTCTTTAAATTAAACAACACCTTTTTTCTTTTTTAAATGGAAAGCTATATATTCTTTCTTTTATTTTTATTTCTTTTGTTTCTTTTTTTAGGGGCTACCCTGGAATGCCAACATATACATGTAGAGTCTAACATTTTTATCCTCCTCTAGAACACCAGAACATGTGAAATTCTGATCACTACACTATTATAAGCCATTGTTGACCAGGATGGCGCATATGTGTGGATGGGTGTGTATAAACATCAGTATGTCTTATAGTATGTGTTTATTTAAATTTTCTAAAACTTTGCTGGTTTATGTTTAATATGCCTTCTTCCATCTTAGATCTTTCTTCTGAAATCATTGCTCTTCTTAATGAAGAATATCATTTGGAAATTTGTTACTTGTAGTAGGTCTGTTGGTACTAAGCATTCTAAGTTGTTGTTTGTCTTAAGCTTTATCATTTTGCCCTAATTTCTTGAAAGTATTTTTGCTGGATATATAATTCTAAGTTGACAGATAATTTCTCTCCACTTTTTGAAGGGATTTCATTTCTGTCTAGTCTCCATTTTACTGTTGGGGAGTCAGCTCTCAGTTTAATTAACATTCCTTTGTAAATCTGGTTTTTTTTTTTTTTTTCACTGTCTACTTTCAGGATCTTCTCTTTTTCTCTGGCATTCTGTTGTTTCAACATCAGGTCTCCAAGTGCTTATTTCCATTCATTATCTTGGAATTAGCAGGGATTCCTACAGATGAAATAATACTTTGGAAAAAAATGAAAAATTGAGCCATTAAGCAATTCTGGGTACCCCCAATCCTCTTGGGGCAGAAATGCTAAACTCACAGCAACTTCCTTGGACTTTTCAAAGCAAAAAATACATTGTTGTTTACAACATAATGGGGCAAACCTAGTAAGGGTAATAACTTCCAGCAGATTGAGTTAGGATTTGCTAAGTATGCAATAGCTGAAGTGTAGGTACTGCCTAAGAAATATATCATAGATACAGGATAAATTTTGGGGAATCCCAAAAGAATAGAGTTCTAGAAAATTAAAATCATCTTGGCAAATGAAGGCAGCTAGTCAAAACAAAACCAGATTTCTCAGCTCTTTGACAGTCATATTTACAGGGTCCATATAGCTGAATTCATCTGTCATCAAAAACATATCCTTAACCCTGGTTTCTCTTTCTCTTTTGAAGCTAGGCCACGTGGACAAAAATCTCAAACTGGAACTCAGTAAATTTTCAGATCTATTTCTCACTTAGCTATTATGTTTTCTCAACTTTCCAAGTAGTTTCAGAAAAAGTTCACTATCCTCCAAATTCTCTAGTTGGGGAAAAAATATCTCAGCCTGCATAGGAGGCCTTGTGGGAGCCCTGGTGTGTGAAAGCTACAGGCAAATGTTAAAAAACAACAAAAAAGAATGTACTAGGATATTTCACTTTAGACTTATCCAAAATTCAATCTGTGTAAACCTAACAATTATTGCTTTACTATAAGCTATAAGAATAGATACTTCTTTGACATTTGTTCTACTAGTCATTTTGTTAAACTATTCTGGTTATACAAGTCGGGACTTAATTCCTTATTATTCTTTTGATTCTCAGAATTCAGAGGCATGTAATTTCTCTTTGGGTTAAAAAAAAAAAAAGGAAGTTCTCTTGTTTCCACCAGCAACCCAATCCCTCATCCACAAACACATGTTGAATTGATTCTGCATTCCTGAGTATACTTTGGCAAATAACTCATCATCAGAGGCTAGTTCATAGTAGATCTTCCATCGGTGGGGCTTTTTCCTCGGTCCTATTTCATGAAAGCAAGGCTTACTTCAAGGAAACTGCACCTAAATCACTGGCTATGTTCCTTTCCCTTCTCTCTCTCACCATCCCACTCACAACTGAGCCTTCTCCTCTGTTAGTTTTAAGATGGCATCAGACAAGGGTACAACATGAAGATTGTAACTATTGATTTGTTTTCTAAAACTATGAAGGCTTGGATGGGTTTGCTTAAGAACTCAAAGTGAGTTACTACATTAAAAATGACAATCACCTAGACTTTTCTATTTCCAATTCTACAATACTAGACATTTGTCACTATCCTCCACTCAATAAGGATGACACAAGTTCTGATACACAGGTTGGGATCTCTATCTTGGTCCCAATTTAGCAAAAGGAGTATTGAGTGGGAATTATAATACTTATTCTACTTCGTGGGATCATCACACAAGTTATTAAAACCTTCAAGATCTAAATTTTCCTACATGTAAAAGAAATATGTTGATCACAAAGCCTTAAATTGTACCCCATCATAGGTTTTCAAAAGGGAAGAGGATGGAGAAGGAGACAAAATTCTACACATCTTACCTACCCGTTTTCAGCAGCACTAACAACATAGGGCTGTTTAGAGAAGTCTCTTGCTCTTGCCAAACATGTTACTGAAGCTGAATGACCAAATAGGAGTTCTTTTGCTGAGATCTGAAAATGATGAGAGTAAGCTTTTAAATAGCTGTAAGCTGTTTGAATAATAAAAACATTATACTATACAGCATTCATAATTCTGATGAGGAAATTCTGTTATATTATGGTTTTACTGTATAAAGTTTTAGGAAAACTGACGTATGGCATATCAAAATCCACAGAATAAACTTCTCCATAAAGGCATTGTGTTGTATGCAATTTTTTGTGTGTTTTGGTTTGGTCTCTATCATGAAACCTACATGACTGTTAGACCTGTCTTACAACATCTAGGTTGTGAATACAAATAAGTCAGTGTTGATGCTTATTATGCACAAAATGGTCCCCAAATGATAGTAGCATATTAATGTGGAGATTTCCGAATTCAAAATGAGTTTACAAAATAATACAAGAGAAAATGTTACCCTTTTTCAAACCATCATAATACATCATTTAGTGGTAGGAATGTAAATTGGTACAGCCATTTTGAAAAACAGCATGGTAGTTTGTCAAAAAATTAAAAATAGAACTTCCATCTGATCCAGCAAACCCACTACTGGGTATACAGTCAAAGGAAATGAAATCAGTATCTCAAAGAGGTATCTGCACGCACATGTTCATTGCAGCATTATTCATAACAGCCAAGATGAGAAAAAAAGCAAAGTGTCCATCAATGGATGAATGGATAAAGAAAATGTGGCATATACTCTTGTCCCTTGTATCCATGGGAGACTGAGTCCAGGACCCCCTGTAGATACCAAAATACAAAGATATTCAAGTTCCTTATATAAAATGATGTGTATTTGCATATAACCTACATGTATCCTCTCATATACTTTAAATCATGTCTAGATCATTTATAATAACTAATACAATGTGAATGCTATATAAATAGTTATCATACTATATTGTTTAGGGAATAATGACAAGAAAAAAAAAAGTCTGTACATGTTCAGTACAGACACAACCATCCTTTTTTCCCCTAAAATATTTTCAATCTGAGGTTGGTTACATTCATGGATACAGAACCCACAGATACAAAGGATGGAATATATGTACAATGGAATATTATTCAGCCATTAAAAAGGAAATCCTGTCATTTGTGGCAACATGGATGAACCTGAAGGAAATTATGCTAAGTAAAATAAGCCAGACACAGAAAGACAAATACCGTATGATCTCACTTACATGTGGGATCTAAAAAGTCAAACTCGTAGAAGCAGAGAGTAGACTAGCTGGTTGGCAGGGGCTAGGGGTGGGGAGACACTCGTCAAAGGGTACAAACCTTGAGTTATAAGATGAATAAGTTCAGGAGATCTAATGGATAACATGGTGACTATACTTAATAATAACATATTGTATACTTGAAATTTGCTAACAGAGGTGGTCTTAAATGTTCTCACCATAAAAAAAAGTAACTATGTGAGGTGGTAGATGTATTAATAACTGTATTGTGGTAATCATTGCATGATATTTATATATATGAAATCATCACATTGTATACCTTAAATCTATATAATTTTAATTTGTAAATTATATTTCCATAAAGCTGAAATAAAAAGGGCTGAAATTCCATTAGTCATAGACCAAATACCAGGCCAGTTACCATGGAGGACTTTTTAGGTATCAGTTTTCACTTCTAAATTATCTATATTACCAAAAATTTCTAAAATAAAAAGATGTTTCTAATTTATATAAAAAATAGAGAAAAGATAAAAAAATAAGAAGGTAAGACACAAACTGTGAGAAATATTTGCAAAAGACATATCTGATAAAGGACTATTATCCAAAATATACAAAGAACTCTTAAAACTCAACAATAAAAAAATGAAAAACCTGATTAAACATAGTCAAAATATCTGAGCAGACACCTCACCAAGGAAGTTATACTAATAGCAAGTGAGCATATAAAAAAGTGCTCTACATTGTACGTCATAAGGGAAGTACTAATTAAAACAACAAGACACCACTACACACCTATTATAATGGCCAAAATCTCGAACACTGACAACATCAAATGCTGGTAAGGATGTGGAGCAACAGGAATTCTCATTCATTGCTGGTAGGAATGCAAAATACTATGGCTACTTTGGAAGAGAGCAGTTTCTTATAAAACTTAACAGAGTCTTACAGTAATTGAGCTCATTGATGTTGACCCAAATAAGTTGAAAAGGTGTGTCCAGACCAATCCCTGTACACACATTTGTAGCAACTTTATTCATAATTGCCCAAAATTGGAAGCAACCAACATATCCTTCAGTAAGTGCATGGATATATAAATTGTGGTACATTCATACAATGAAATATTATTCAGCACTAAGAAGCAATGAACTATCGAACCATGAAAAGATATGGAGAGACCTTACATGCATACTACTAAGAGAAGGAAGCCAATCTGAAAAGGCTATATGATTCCAACTGTATGACATTCTGGCAAAGGCAAAACTATAGAGACAATAAAAACATCAGTGGCTGTAAAGGGCTGGAGGGAGCACAGAAAATGAACAGATGGAGCACAGAGGATTTTCAGAGCAGCAAAACTATTCTGTATGATATTTTAATGGTGGATGCATGTCATCAAACATTTGTGAAAACTCATAGAATGTACAATACCAAGTGAAATGTATGACACGAGAGTGAATCCTAATGTAAACCATGGATTTTGGTGATAATGATGTATAGGTTCATTGATTGTGGGATGTTGATAGTGAAGGAGTGTAGGGGAACTCTCTGTACCTTCCACTCAATTTTGCTGTGAACTTAGAACTGCTTCTTTAAAAAAAAAAAAAAGTCTACTAATTTTTTTAAAAAATACCTTATTTGGCTTCCTGCCTCAGAAATAGTAAAATTAACTTTTCTACATTAAAAACAACATTTTAACTAAATTATTATTTAAAATATCAGTGTTTCTCTTATAGGAGAATTTAAAAAATATGACACTAAGGGCTGCTACTCTCTCACGTGTGAAAGAATTATATTCCTCATTGTTTTGTACAACAAGTTTATGAAAATTAAACCACAAACCAGAAAACATGTAAGATATCTTTACATGGGGAAGGAGTTGTCAATAATAGAACAAAAGTTTAATTTGAATAACTAGCAAATGTTTTGTGGGTACTAAAAATATATTTTTCAAATCAATCAATATCTCTCATGGCTTTTCTGAACTGCGTAGACATATATATAGATAACAATTTGGCCATATCAGTGAGGACAAATTTTTCCATGACATAATTGTTCTCTGCCTTTGTATCATTTCTGTCATAATCAGAAATATTTCTTTAAAGGATCTGTTGTCAGACTAAAGTTTTACTGCTGCAAAGAGGGTTTTGTGGTTGATTAGAATCACTTACAATCCAAGTTCTAACCCTTTACCTTTTTCCTGGAAAGTCTAGAAGGTTCTATCTTAGAGAACAGCATACTGTCTTTCTCTACATCACATTCAAGGACGTAAAGCACTATGCATTGAATCCCTTTCCAATCTTTCCAAAGCCAAATTAAGCAATAAATTAGGGCCTGTCAAGGATATTCCCTCCTCCAGAGAAAATTCACTACGGATGAAATATCAGAAAGGAATACCACTGTCTTTCATATGAAGTCCTCAATCTGCTACTAAATCCCCACAAGTATTGAATAAGCTGTGACAATTCATTATAATTTTCTCACGGACTATACTCTAGAACTGTTGTGAAGAATAACGAAATATAAAAAAATCTACAGTCACACCTATTCATCATCATGATGAAACCCAGGAGACCTTTACTGGCTCTACCTTTATGAAGCATTGGTTTCTAGCCGACCCCCACGCCCATCTCCAGGTACTTCTAATAGCACAAATGGGAAAACAGAAAGAACACACAACTTGATGAACATCTACCATATTCCAGGTGCCGGGTGCAAGTACAGGCAGTGTTCAAATCCCCATTTCACAGGTGATGAGACTGAAGCTCAAAGAATACGAGTCATTTGCCCAGTGTCACACAGTGGGTAAATATCAGGGCTAGGACTTGACCCAGATCTCCATTCGTTTTCTCCATTGCTTTCCTTCATTTTGTTGTGTGTCTTTCTGAGTATCAGACAGGAGGAAAAACAGAACATAGCAATACTAAAGGAATCTATGTGAGAGGATATTCAGCTTACCTCTCTCTATAGATGCTTAAAGGTGTGATGGGTAACAGCAATCAATAGCAGAAAACCCATATGAGAAAGTTCTTAGCATGAGACTTAGAGAAGCTCCTCACTGGTGGATCTCACAGAGTTCTGGGGAAACTGGAGGAATATGGGTGTCAGACCCTGAACCTGGAGGTGGCATTTGTAACCTAGGCATGCAAAGAGAAGCTCAGGACAGGCAGACACTTACTCTCTAGCTCCTCTGGGCCTTGCTATCCCACTGTGCATGGACAGGGAGAGACTAAGTTGCATACTCAATTACCTACTGAATACTCGGATATTCCAAGATGTTCAGATGTTAAATGACCTTCTTCCCTTCCCTACTCCTATTTCCTAACTCCCTTTATACTTTATGCAAATGAATGATGCCATCATCCAATCAGTCCCACTCATCTCCCAAACCCTAGATCCAGAAGGGGTCCTTGCATGTTTCCTCTCCTTTACCCCACATCCAATTGGTTTCTCACTCCTGTCCATTCTCTCTTCTTAACATCTTTCCAGTTCTCATCTTCTCTTCATTCCCACTGCCACTGGTTTGGTTCATGCTCTAAAACTTTCTTGACTAAGTTACTGTAGAAGTCTCGCCTACTCACAGTCCCTGTCCCTGATCTCACCTCCCCCCACCCCAGCATGTCCTTCGTGCTGCTAGCAAGTGGTATTCTAAGACCCAGACATAATGTAATAGTATTACAGACGTCTGCTCACATAAAACATCCTCAAAAGCCCCTAATGTCACCACTGCTTTTAATTAGCCTGTGCTATTAGCTCTTGCTAATTTAAAAAGAAAAACAAAAGAAAAAACAGCAACCAAAAAAACCCTAAATCCCTCAGCATATCAGATTCCATGTTGGGCCTGGTCCAGTCTTTCTAGATGTGCCTATCACCTCTAATTTACTGTCTTGTGTTCCAGGTCTACTCAACTATTTTAGCAGTTCCCCTAAGGCAAAATGCTCTCGGATCTTTCACATGTACTTGTCAACTCCTTGCACCTTCCACTCTTGTGCATCCTTTAGAACTCAGCTCAAGCATCAACCTCAGAAAGCCCTTCCCTTCAAAACTAGAACAAGTTACCACTTCACACTCGTTAGAATGGCTATCATAAACACACACACACATACACACAAATAGCAAGCATTGGTGAGGACGTGGAGAAATTGGAATTCTTGTGCACTGCTGATGGGAATGTAAAGTGGTGTAGCCACTATGAGGGTTTCTCAAAAAATGAAAAATACAATAGAATTAATACCCCATAAATATGTATAATTACTTTATGTCAATTAAAAATGACTTTCAAAAGTAGTTAACATATGAGCCAGCAATTCCACTTTTGGGTATTGAAAATAATTGAAAGCAGGGATGCAAATAGATATTTGCACACCCATGAGCATAGCAGCATCATTAACAACAGCCAAAAGATGGAAGCAACCCAAGTGCTCATCAACAGATTAAAGGATAAACAAAATGTGGTATATACATACAATGGAGTATTATTCAACCTTCAAAAGGAAGAAAATAATTTATATGCTATATGTTATATGCTACAACATGGACGAACCTTGAAAACATTATGTTAATTGAGATAAGCCAGTTACAAAAACACAAATGTCATATGCCTCCACTTATACGAGATATGTAGAGTAGTTAACGTATCACATTGCTTTACAATTTCCTATTTACAAGTCTGTCTCCTATACTAGACTCCAAGAAACTTGAAAGAGAGATCTACACCTAGAACAAAGAGCACCTGTGTAATTTGCCTAGTGACTGCATAAGTAAGTGTCCCTGGGTTTGCTTTTCCATTTTATATGGTAGAAAGCGAGTGTTGAAGACCACAGAACATGATGTTTTCTCTTACCTACATCTGTTTGGAGGGGGGAAAGGGCTTTCCAAATTTAGTATGAAGAGGAAATAAATGGCTCCCTGTTGACTTTATATACCGCCCACTCACACACACAACTTCCTTCTCCCCTTCCTGCTGTCCTTTCCCTGAGACACCCACTGGCATCAAGCTGCCCTATAGTGGCTCGGTCACCTGCACGGTTATATCTTCTCTTACAGTCGCTCACGTCCTCAAGGCCTCTCATTGTCTTCCCCTATCCAAATTATTTATATATATATATATATTCTTTTTAAAATAAAAATAAAATTAAACTACTAAGCATTAATATATTAATTTACTCACTTGAATTAATATCTGGAACTTTCCCTGCTAATAATTGATCATTTGTGATGTAGGGGTAAGAGTCATGGGAAAATAAGAGAAATTGTTCATTCACTCTGGCCCTATGGTTAGCCATAGAATGCGTTAAGGAAAACCTTCACATGGAGTACCTCACATTCATACTAATCAATAACTCGTTTGTGTAATTAACTTCTTCACAATGTCCTCACAGTGAATTTCCAAGACACAAAGCTGATCCCATCCCCAACTGAAATCTCCTCAACAGCCCTCCCTGCCTAGAGGACTCCATATAATATAAACTCCTTCACTTGTCAACTAAATTTCTCCATGCCCTATCCTCCCCTCTGGCCTTACCTCTCTCTGATCCAGCTACAGAGAGCTCCTCACTTTCTTCTGAGCCCAGGCTGTTTCCTTAACATAGAATGCCCTTGTTTCTTCCACTCTTGTTTATCTGATTTCCATTCCCATCCCATATCCTTAATCCCGGATTTCTGAATATTGGAACTCTAGGCATTTTGGATGGAAAAAGTCTTTGTTGTAAGGAGCTGTCATGGCACTATACAATGTTTATAGCATCCCTAGCCTCTACCCACTAGATGCCAATAGCATCTCTCTTCCCCTAATTGTGACAATTGAAATGTCTGCAGATAATAACTAATGTCTCTTGGGGGCCCAAATTGCTCCCTGTTAAGAACCACTGCTCTAACTCCAAACAGAAAACTTGCTTCTAAGAGAAGCATGGAGTAAATTCCCCACTGAATATTCAGTGCAGGCCATTCTTTACTTCAACTGCCTTGTATTATAACACAACTGCACCACAGTAGCCTATGTTTCTTTTTCACTCCCGGTAGCCAGCACCAGCTCTTCTCATTCATATTTGAACTTATGAATGAGTGCCACGCCTACTGCCTAACTTATATTATGCACTCAATAAATGTAGGCCGAACAAATGTTGAGTAAATTCCAGGAACATACGAAGAAAGATACAATGCTAGGATTCCACATTTCTTAAGCTTATCATGACCTACACATGGCTAGACAAATATTCCGGCCAGAAAATAATACACTTCAACATTAAAAAGAGTAATGAGACATTTTAAGCCATCTAGGAGTCTGAGTTTAAACTATAATAGAAAATTAATGTGAGCACCACCACTTTCAAAACACAACTGTTGCAATAATACCTATCCCTTCTTTCAAGGATGTTCATAAATATTGAGCTGAGCTGGCCTGTTATGCACTTCTTGGCAGTTCTGTAGTAGGACTGCTCAGTGATGGGAGATGTTAATTAATTACACCATAAAATAGAATTACAATTAATTGTTAATTTAGGTTTTAAAGTGACAAACTTTAAAGGCTAAAAATAGTCTTTGATCTTTAAAAGGCTTCTTAATGAGGGCAATATACTTTAAGTACATCATTAGTTTAAATGTTCAAATTGGGTCTAGAGACTGCTAGAGTTAAGCAAATATCTATTCCAATATGTTAAATGTTTATGGCTCGGTACAGGGACAATTAATTGCTAATCAATGGGCCAAATCCTAGGTGAGGTCAGGTTCTGAAATAGGAGGACGACAATAGTAAATTGGATTTAGAGCACTTTGATGTGATCTGTAAAAATCACAGACAAGCAGAGACTAAAAGAATAGCAAGAAGGCCAAACCAGCAGAAACACCCAGATAATTAAGATATTATTCATTTGGTTAATAGCGGTTTTCAAGGGTACCCTTTGTTTAGATTAATGAGCCATAATTTCTAGAATTATACTTACATGTCTGTAGTTCAGTTACTTAAACATATAATTCAGGATTTAAAATAGTAAAACTCAGCATAGCTTAAAGGGTGATAACACTTAGTTGGTAGCTAAGATTAGCAATATTCATAATATAATTTTTAAATACAGTCTTGATCCATCATATAGTACTTTATTTTCTCAAAATTCGAAAGTAAAACCAATTTATTACTTTAGTAAGCATCTTTTTAACAATCATGCAAATCTTTCACTCTCATTGCAGGTAAAGGAGGCAAGTTGTACTTATTTTGTGAATGTCGTCTGTCTCAGTATCAATAGCTTTCACTAACCTTCAGTTCGGGTGAGAGATTCCAGAGACAGAGCTGACCCTCTTGACTTCCAGTCACGATCATTTGCTGGTCATCGGTGATCATGATGGCAGTGATGCTGTGGGGAGGGGCCTTCTTTCCCCAAAGTGCCACCGCCTGCAGGGAAGGCCTCATGCTGGGTGAATCCTGGACACACAGAGAAAGAAAGAACTATACACAGTCACCATTCCTAAATTCGGGGAAACTGATAATATTACAAAATGGATGTATAATGATGCAAACTTTAATGTTCTCCCAGGGCTATGGAAAAGGGTGCTTCCCCACCAATTAGAGGAGACAGCAGTCTTCAGATACCAAAATTACTGTGCCCCCTGATAATTCATAAAAGAAGAATGACTTTTTCTTCCAATTTCTGATTATTGATGCTGATAATGAGAAGGATAGTGATAGTCTACCTACTCCTTACCTAACTCTTCCTATGGCTTGATCCCAACCTGCTCCCAAGGCCTACTAGGCCTTTCAAGAATAGTGCTATCTTCATGGTATAATTTGAAGACAGCTATGCAGACTATCTCTCTCCAAAATATCACCTCCTCTAGGTAACAAATACCTGAAATTGCTGAATTTGCTAATAAAAAGTAAATCTTTTCCATAAAAAAGTGGTTCTTAGTTGTCAAAGATTCATGATTTCTACCATATTCTATTTTTAATAATAACTTTTTATTGTACCATTTTTGCATTTGGCACTTTCCTAAATAATAGTCATAAAATCACTGCCTTCATGTGTTAGTCACAAGGGTTAAAATGAATATGTAATTATTCAAAAAATGTTCACTGTGACAACCCAGAATACCACCCAGTGATGTGTGCATTACATTTTGTGTAATACTGAATTAAATATTCTCCCCAAATAGGCATTAATTTCTGAAATACAAATAATTTGGGGATGCAATTTGGTAGTACATATTTAATCTCATTAAAAATGTCAAAGATAGAAGAGAGAAAGAAAGTACCAAGCATACTTCTCACATTTTCTTTGAGAAAGTCAAGAAAATGAAAACCTTCTGTCCTGTAGGATTTCTGGTACTAAAGTATCAAAATAGTAAATACCAATATAAATGTAAAAAATTGATGGCACATGTTATAATGTCAATCATACATATTTACACACACAGACAAATATATAAACATGGGTGTGCATTGACACCATGAACACATATTTTACTTGTTGTTCCGTCGTTTGGAATTTAGTACCTACCGTGTTTCCCCGAAAATAAGACCTACCCATAAAATAAGCCCTAGTAGG
>VBSM01001044.1:2139651-2149930 GCA_008086735.1 Cheirogaleus medius | reverse complement strand
GTGTCTTCTTGAGGAAAAATAAATATAAGACCCTGTCTTATTTCCGGGGAAACATGGTAGTTCCTCATGGTTCATTCTTGGGCCTACGCCACTCCTTCTCATCCCCCAGCAATGCCATGCCAGTGCGCCAAGTGAAGAGAGAGTCTACGTGCCCAAGGGAAGAAGAATGGAGTGATTGTGAGACTTTGCATTGAAACTCAGGGCTGCCAGGGAAACACAGCACAGGGCGGAATTCTGTCAGTGCTCATTTAGACCAGCCCGGCCAGGGGGAAATCCTCTACTCTGAAACCCAAGTTCCAGCAAGCCCCACCACCGGCTGACAAAAAGCAGCCTGGAGCCTTGAATAAATTCATAAGGTAGCTGGGCCACAGAGGCTGCAGACCTTGGGCAATTCCTGAAGTTGTGCCAGCTTGCAGCCAGTGGACTTGGGGTACACATCACCCAGTGAGACAACAGTGGTGGCGGTGGCTAGGCCAATGTCTCTACTACATCTCCTCCAACTCCAGGCAGTGCATCTCAGGGAAAGTATTCTTCCACTTGGGAAAAGAAAAGAAAAGACTCCATAGGACTTTGTTTTGCAACTTGGATATCAGCTCAGCCACAGTAAAATAAAGTACCATGCAGACTCCTGAAGGCCCTAAGTCCAGGCCTTAGTACCTGGAAAGGATTTCTGCACCAACCCTGGGCCAGAAGGAAACATACTGCCCTGAAGGGAAGGATTCAGTTCTGGGAGGATTCACCAACTGCTAGGTAAGGAGCCCTTGGGCTTTGAATAAACATCAGAGGTAGCTAGGCAATAGTTACCATGGGCTTTGGGTAAGACCTGGGCTGGCTTCAGGTGTGACCCGGCACTGATGGCCACAAGGGTGTGACCATGTCACTCCTCCCCAAACTCCAGCAGCCCAGCAGAGAGAGTAAAGGAAGAGAGTAGGAGACTTTACCTAGTAATCCAGGGAATTCTCCCACATCTAACCCAAATCCACCAAGGCAGTACTATCAGGAGTCTATGAAAGTCATAGCATCACTGGGCTTGGGGCACTCCCAGTGCTGATACTGCTGCAGTAACCAAAGACTTAGATCACCATACTCAATTTCTTCTGAATATCTGGAAAGACTTCTCAAGAAAGATAGGTTCACATAAGCACATACTGTGAAGACTAAAATAAATACCCAACTCTTCAATGCCCAAGACATAGATGAACATCCACAAGCATCAAGAACATCCCGGAAAACATGACCTCACCAAATGAACTAAATAATGTACCAGTGACCAATCCCAGAGTAATGGAGATATGTGATCTTTCAAACAAAGAATTAAATATAGCTGTCCTAAAGAAACTCAATGATCTTTAAGAAAACACAGAGAAGGAATTCAGAAGCCCATCAGAGAAATTTAACAAACAGATTGAAATAATAATAAAAAAAATAGAAATTCTGGAGCTTAAGAATTCAATCAACAAACTGAGAACACAGCATGGTACTGGCATAAAAACAGACACACAGATCAATGGGACAGATTAGTGAACCCAGAAATAAACCCACACATCTATAGTGAACTTTGACAAAGTTGCTAAGAACATACATTGGGGAAAGGACAGTCTCTTCAATAAATAGTGCTGAGAAAACTGGATATCCATATGCAGAAAAATGAAACTAGATCCTTATCTCTCACCATATAAAAAATCAGATCAAAATGGATTAAAAACTTAAATTTAAGACCTGAAACTATGAAACTACTAATGAAAACACTGGGGAAATGTTCTTAGACATTGCTCTGGGCAAGGATTTCTTGAGTAATACCCTCAAAACACAAGCAACCAAAGCAAAATTGGACAAATAGGATCACATCAAACTAAAAAGCCTCTGCATAGCAAAGGAAACAATCAACAAAGGGAAGAGACAACCTATAGAATGCACAAAAGTATTTGTAAACAACCAATCTGACAAGGGATTAATAACAGGGATATATTAATACAAAGACCTCTAACAACTCAAGAGGAAAAAAAATAAAATAATCTTATTTAAAAATGGGCAAAGGATATGAATAGACATTTCTCAAAAGAAGACATAAAAATGACCAACAGGTATATATGAAAAAAATGTTCAACATCATTAGTTATCAGAGAAATGCAAATCAAAACTACAATGAGATATCATGTCACTCCAGTTAAAATGGCTTTTATTAAAAAGACAGGCAATAACAAATGCTGGTGAAGATGTGGAGAAAGGGTAACCCCCACACACTGTTGGTGGGAATGTAAATTAGTGCAACCACTAAGGAGGTTCCTCAAAAAACTGAAAACAGAACTACCATATGACCCAGCAATCCCACAGATTCAATTGAGTATATATCCAAAGGAGGGGAAATCAGTATATCAAAAAGATATCTGTACACCCATGTTTATTGCAGCACTATTCATAATAGCCAACATTTACTATCAACCTAAGTGTCCATCAAAGGATAAATGCATAAAGAAATTGTGGTACATACACACAAGGGAATATTACAATATATAGGCACAAAAAAAGAATACAATCCTGCCATTTGCAACAACATGGATGGACCTGGAGAACATTATGTTAAGTGAAATAAGCCAAGCACAGAAAGACAAATCTCACATGTTCTCACTCTCATGTGGGAACTAAATATCAAAAAGATATTATGGAGACAGATAATAGAATTATGGTTACCAGAGGCTGAAAAGGGTAGTGAGGAGGTGGGGGAAAAGTGGGGTTGGTTAATGGGTGCAAAAATATAATTAGATAATTACAATAGACAGAGTGAACAATATTTGATAACACAACAAAGTGAGTATAATCAATAGTAAGTTAGGGTATAATTTAAAGTAACTAAAAGAGTGAAATTGGAATCTTCCTAACACAAAGAAATGGTAAATACCTTAGATGATGGATACACTGATGACTCTGATTGGATTAATTCACTTTGTATATCTGTATCAAAGCATCACATGTATCCTATAAAGATATACGACTATTATGTACTCATAATAATAAAAAATAAAATAAAATAAATAAATCACCACCCTTCCCACAACCAAAAGAATCTAATGGTTCTATGTGCCCATATTTGCTAAGTCACTTGGCAATGTAATATTAGATTTTAAAAAGCAAGATCCAAAATGGATAGTCTATAGAATGTAAATATAATTAGAGAGAGAAAAAGTATTAATGAGAAATATTATGAAATACATATGTTAATGATAGAATCCCTTCCCTTCCTGGTTAATTCACTCCTAAAGCCATCAGGTAGAACAGAGCATGAGTGGAGTGTCAAAGCTCAAATAGTATGAGGAGGGTATCGATACAGAAGGGCAGTGGAGTCAGAGCCCAGGGAGGGTGAATAGGGTGTCCAAATGGGGGGTGGAGGTAACAGCTCCATGAAAGTTACAGACTCCAAACACAGTAAAGAGAACAAAGGACTGTCTGATACTGGGTGTTGGAGCTGCAACAAGCAAGGAAGGAGCTCACATATGAGGAACCTCAACAAGGGGTGTCACAAGCCTAAGAGGACTGAAGACAGTGAAGGAAGTAGCCCTGGTATGGGGGGCCAGAGCCTGAGGAAGATGAGGAGGGCATCCATCGACAAGGACAGCATGGCACAGAGTACTGGAGAGCAAGGAGGATAAGGAAGGCATGCACACTGGAGGACATTCAGCATCCTCTATTAGCTCTGGTGGGGTGAGGAGGGCTACTGCCCACAAGGGTAACCAGACATAATAAAGAAATAGATATAAGATCACATCATCAGCAAAGAGTGGTAGTTGACCTCCTCTTTCCCCTTTTGGATACTCTTAAATTCTCTTGCCTGATTGCTCTGGCTAAGATTTCTAGCACTATCTGAATAGAAGTGGTGACAATGGGCCTCAAAGATACCACCAAGAGACTCCTGGAATTGATAAATAAATTCAGTCAAAGTCTCAGGCTACAAAATCAATGTACACAACTCAGTAGCATTTCTATACAACAACAACAGTCAAGCTGAGAATCAAATCAAAGACTCAATACCATTCACAATAAATACAAAGAAAATAAATTACCTAGGAATACATTTAACCAAGGAGATGAAAGATCTCTACAAAGAGAACTATGAATCACTGAGGAAGGAAATTGCAGATGATGTAAACAAATGGAAAAATATGTCATGTTCATAGATCGGCAGAATCAACATTGTTAAAATGTCCATACTATCTAAAGTGATTTACAGATTCAATGCAATCCCCATCAAAATACCAACATCATTTTTTGCAGATCTAGAAAAAGTAATCGTATGCTTTGTTTGGAACCAGAAAAGAGCCCAAACAGCCAAAGCAACCTGAAGCAAGAGGAATAAATCTGGAGGCAACACTTTACCACACTTTAAGCTATGCTACAAGGCTATAGTAAACAAAACCGCATGGTATGGCACAAAAATAGAGACATAGACTAAAGAACCCAGATATAAAACCATCCACATATTGCATCTGATCTTTGACAAAATAGACAGCAATATACACTGGGAAAAAGAATCCCTATTCAATAAATGGTGCTGGGAAAATTGGATAACCTCATGTAGAAGATTGAAACAGGATCCATATCTCTTATTACTCACAAAAATTAATTCAAGATGGATAACAGACTTAAATCTAAGACATGAAACCATAAGAATTCTAGAATAAAATGTTGGGAAAGTCCTCTAGATACCAGCCTAGGCAAAGAATTTATGAAGAAGACCCCAAAGACAATCACAGCAACAACAAAAACAAATAGGACTTGATTAAATTGAAAAGCTTCTGCACAGTCAAGGAAACAATCAACAGAGCAAATAGACAACCTACAGAATGGGAGAAAATATTTACATGCTATATATCCAATAAAGGATGAATAACCAGAATCTATAAGGAACTCAAGCAAGTCAGCAAGAAAAAATCAAACAACCCCATTAAAAAGTGGGCAAAAGACATGAACAGAAGCTTTTCAAAAGAAGACATACCATTGGCCAATAAACATTTGAAAAAGTGCTCAACATCACTAATCATCAGAGAAATGGAAATCAAAATCACAAATGAGATATCACCTAACCCCAGTGAGAATGCCTTTTATCAAAAAGTCCCAAAACAATAGATGCTGGCATGGATGTGGAGAGAAAGGAACACTTATACACTATTGGTGGGACTGCAAACTAGTACAACTTCTATGGAAAATAACATGGAGATACCTCAAAGAACCAAAAGAAGACCTACCATTTGATCCAGCAATCCCACTACTAAGTAAGTATTTACTCAAAGGGAAAAAAAAGTCATTTTATCAAAAAGACACTAGCACTAGAATGTTTATTGCAGCACAATTCACAATCACAAAGATGTGGAATCAATCCAAGTGTCCACCAATTCATGAGTGGATTAATAAAATGTGGTATATGTATACAATGGCTGAGTACTACTCAGCCATTAAAAAACAAATTAATACCTTTTGCAACAATCTGGATAGAACTGGAGACCATCCTCCTAAGTGAAGTATCGCAAGAATAAAAAAACACACACCACATGTATTCACTATTAAATTGGAACTAACTGATCAGCACTCATGTGCACAGATGGAAGTAAAACTCAATGGAAATCACGCAGTTGGAAGGTCGAGGAGAAGATGGGTAAAATGGTCCTGACAGGCACAATGTATACTATCTGGGTGATGAGCACACTTATATAACTTTGACTCAAGCAGCACAAAAGCAATCCATGTAACCAAATGTTTGTACCCCTGTACTATTCTGAAACTAAAAAATAATAACAACAACAAGAGCAACAACAAAAAAAATGAATGCAGGGAGATGAGCAGGACACTCATACATGGGGCAGTGGACAGCTCCACAGGAATGCTGAAACCATGAAATGATCTGCTACTGCCATCACACCAATGTGCCACCAATGTGCCACACCACCCAAATGTGCCACCTGCATCTCTAAGGACTGGCCTGCCCAGCCTGTTGCAACCACTGCCAACACCAAGGTGGACCACTTGGGACCCAGACAGTTGTTCTGCCACTGTTACTGTCATCACTTACATCACACCAGTTGCTCAAGGTCCCCAGAACCTGCCCAGCCCACTGCTGCCATTTCTGGCATGCAAGAAGGCCACCTGGAGGCCCAAGAATAGGACTGCCTGGACCGGATAACACCAGTGCTATCATATGCCAACCTGGGGCCTGGGGCCAGGTATGCTTGGCCCACCGCTTCTACCCCAGGGAACTTAAGAGTGGCCCACTCGACATCCCAGCCTCTGGTAAAACATCACCACAGCTAACGACTGCACCCTAAGCCACCTAGTAAATCACAGACACCACTGGCCCCGTTTATAGCCAAAGAAATCACATAGAGGCTACATTGCTGCATGCGCCCAGAATCAAGGCCAAAGTGCCCTGCCCAACTAACACCGTAGACACATTTTCAGGAAAAAGGCCTCCTCTCTGAAATTCAAAAATTGGAATAGGTGACAGTTAGACCCAATGCACAAAAATATCAACATAAGGACACAAGAAATATGAAAAAGCAAGGAACAGTAACACCTCCAAAGGAACACAATAATTCTGCAGCAAGAGAGTCCAATCAGAAAGAAATTTACAAAATCCTGGAAAAACTATTCAAAATACTGATTTTAAAGCAGCTCAGTGAGATATAAGAGAATACAGAAAAACGATACAAATAAATCAGAAAAACAATTCAGGATATGAATGAGAAATTCACGAAAGATATAAATATCATAAAAAAAGAACCAAAGAGAAATTCTGTAACTGAAGAACTCATTGAAAGAAATACAAAATCTATTCAAAAGCTTCAACAATAGACTAGATCAGGCAGAAGTAAGACTCTCGGAACTTGAAGATAGGTCTTTTGAAATAACCCAGTCAGACAAAAACATCACCACAGCTTTTCTTCCTTTTTTACAAAGAAAAAAAAAGAATAAAAAAGAATGAGCAAAGCCCATGTGACATAGGGGACACCAGGAAGCGACTAAATATTCATATGTGGAAGAATGAAACTAGACCCCTATCTCTCACCACATACAAAAATCAACACAAGATGGACTAAAGAATTAAACGTCTTGTCTTAGCTAATGTATACTTAGCTAAAAATTAACAAATAGTAGAAAAGGGAGTGCTCACAGTCACATTGTTCCAAAAGAAACTGGGCATTTTTGTCTACGGGGAATGTGCACTTTGGCTCTTGTCCAGGAACTCACCTGTCACCTTTTAAACTTTACCTGGAAACTAAACTTTTCCTAGTCAAGGAAATTCATCCCACCTGCTAAGTAGAACAGTAGCAAAAACAAATTTGGGGAAACATTTGCCAGGGAATTAATATATCAGTAATGATTAACTAAGGATAAACAATTCTTAAGGTTTATTATTTATATTCCTATTACTCTGGAAAATTAGCTTCTCTTATTTGAATCATTGCAACATTATTTACGCAATACCTGGCCATCTATATTATTCTGGTTTTATATCACCCTTAAAATGATCTGCTCTGCATTGATGTCTCCCTAATGAAATGACACAGTTCCCCCAAGGACAGAAACCAGGCCTTGCAACGCATAGTGTCTGGCCCATAGTAGAAAATGTTCTTTTAACCAAACTGATCTTTGATGCTTCTTCCTGCTGCATTCTTCGTGAAAGATGAGAATCATTTCTTAATCACAGATATATTCCCAACAGCGCCTGAAGCACAGTGCTTTGAACATAGGAAAACAATAAATATTGTGGAATAAATTATTCTTTTCATTACTTTCAAGCTCTCTATCCCAAAAGGGAGGGAGTTGATGAAGAGTGTGAACTTTAAGTCAGGTTAGACTTACATTTGAGTCATTTAATCCTTCTGAACTTCAATTTCTTCATCTATAACATGAGAATAATAATAATAGATATCTTATACGGTTGTTGTGAGGATGAAATGAGATCATGCATATGATGTAGAGCAGAGAATGGTATTCATAAATTACTACCATTATTTTTATTTTAGTTCTCATGCTTTTGGATAATAGCAACAGTTATCCACTTGTCAAACTTCTTCACCATTACACTTCTGCTTTATTCTTATTAAAATTCAATCCATTTCAACTTCACTTTCAATAGATTGCAAATTCTTTGACAGCAGGGACTTCTATCTCCTTTGTCTATTACTGTAATCTCAGGGCCCAGAACAGGGTGTGGCACAAGCAGGCACTTAATAACTATTTGCTAAATGAATGAATGAATGGAAATACACAATATAGTTCTAAAGACTCGCATGGAATAAAGCATCCACCCATTCAAATATTTACAAATGTTTACATACCTATTAAAATACATGGCATTTGGAGTTTAGAAAATCAAGTCAGTCAAAGCATTTCACAGATTAATAGCCACGGGATTCCTAACACAACCAAATTAGTAAACAAAATACACCAAGACTAAAGCCACAAGAAATTAGGATCCATTCTAAACAATCTAGATGGCTAAATGTAGTGAAAACAGACCTAAAATTCAGAGACCTACTTCTAGGGCTGCTTTTAACACTTATAACTTTTATTACCACATTATAAAGATAATGAGGATACTACTGTCGGCACTGCCTACATCTCAGTATTCCCATGAGGCATAAATTCAATGATGTATATAAGAGCCTGTGGGCACAAATATACATATTATGCTATCATTATATCACCTTGTACATACTACTCATAAATGCCTATAATTCTAGAATTTAGAACAAGAAGTGGCCTTGGGGATAATTAATCTAATCCCTCTCACTTATAAGAAAGCTGATGATGAGACATATGGTCTAGACAAGTCTTAAGATCACTTAGAATTCTGAGATTTTTAGAAAGATCAAGTGAATTGTACAGTGAGAATAAAGAACTGACCAAAAGGTTGCACAGATAGGATGTCACTTTTTTCAGACGCTCTTCTTATTTTTTTGGCAGTAAAATTTAAAAAGTCCCCATAAACTTTGTGCCTTGCTATCAGTAGGAAAGAGAGTCAATCCATGTTTTCGGACATCCCTTGTAATTCCCCAGAAATCTCTAATCAAGAATAAATCTCAAAGGAACATTTTATCGTGGAGTCTCTAAGTTAGGCAGAATCTCTGTGGTGTAGAGAAGAAAGTTATGCCCTTGACAAAAGTATAGAAGTACCCCTGCTCTGTTTCAAATAATTATGTGTCTAGACAAGTTTTAAAATCTTTGGAAAGGGATTATAAACCTCAGCTTGAATATTTTGGAATGTCTAAAAGAAGCTTATGGATAGATGTTTACAGGCATTTAATTTCTAAATCTGATCTATTTAAAGGCAATTTAAAATAAACACTTCCATTGGAGAAAAAACAGAAAGTGGACAAGAGAAAAAAGAAAAGTGGATATTAAAAAAGAAGCAAAGCCACAGACAGGGATAAAGTTAAGAGACTATATTGTAAAGAGTAAATGAATTTCCCTCATGTGAATTTCTGGTCATGGGACTCAGTACAATATTTTAGCACATTACATTTAGTACCTAAATGCTTAATAAATAGTAATATTAATACCTAAATGCTAAGTAAATGTGCATATAAAATATAATCAATATTTTATATACAAAATCAATACAGCTATTGAAATAATTATAAACACATACATAAATACTAAAAACTGTACTCTTAAGTGACTCTCAAATCATTTCTACACAGATTCTTGACTGTAGCCTACTCAAATACCACAATGGATCCCTGGATGAGTAGAGGGATGGCCTTCACGAAGCTCATAGCTATAGAGTCTCTAAGTTAGGCAGAATCTCTGTGGTGTACGGGAGTAAGTACCACCCTTGATAGAAGTATAGAAATACACCTGTTTCAAATAATTATATGTCTAGACAAGTTTTAAAATCTTTAGAAAGGGACTGTAAACTTCTTCCTGAATATGCTGGAATGTCTAAAACAAGGTTATAGATAGATTACCCATGTACATAAATTACTTACTAGTTATGGAGTTGCATTTATATATATCCCACCATTTTTCCCAAAGAGCCTTTAATAATATGCAACAAGTGCTCCAGGCATATACGCACGCTGGGAACATGGATAAGAGAGTGTTGTGACCTACAGAGAGTAGCTGGTGTTTCATTAACTTTCCCATCCTTTTGATTTTTGTCCCTTTCTTCAATAATATATAGTCTATCAAAATGTCTTTCATATTTATATATACATGTATTTAATTTTGTTATTTCTTAATGGTCTAATAAAAAAATTTCAAGAAAAAATTATTTTGGATCTAA
>VBSM01001044.1:2112367-2135584 GCA_008086735.1 Cheirogaleus medius | reverse complement strand
TGACTGAGGACAGCCAACAAAAACACAAAGGATAAAGTTCTCAGTTACAATGTATGAATTTTGACAATAATCTCCTGACCAAAGTAAACACCTGTGAGGAAAACAAATATAATGTAGCAGTTCATAACACAACCTTTGGGATAAAACCGACCTGGGTTTAAATCGCAGATCTACCACTCAGAGTGATATGACCTCTCTGAATCCCCTCTCTTAAGTGGAGAACAATCCACCCACTTTCTTGAAAACTCATAGCTACTGTGAAGGACAAAAATGAATTATTTCATGATTCTTTCCCTTAAAAATGATAATTTGTCATCAGGAGCCCAGAGGGAGTTTTGTTTTTAAATTTTGAATTTAGGTACAGATTAAAAGAGAACGGATGTCAAAATATACTTTAATTGGGCACAGTTTATTGAATGCAGATTATACCTTAATAAACCTGAAGAAACAAATAGGTTAGAGAGCAAAGTAGTTTGGCCAATGTCACACAGCTAGATAGTAAGTGGCAATAGTTTGGGAGAGGGCAAAATTGAGCTTTATGGAAAAATCAAGGAGCAAAAGTTAACTGAAGAAAGTTGGAAAAAGTAACTGGGCATCTAGGTAGGCCAGAGTGAGAATTACTTTAACCACAGGGGAATATGAAGCAAGCAGCCCCTGCAGTCTATGGGAACTTGAAGGTTCATGCACAGGTGGCATGATCTCAGCAGAAGCCCTGTCCTCCAAAACATGTCTGTTTGCAGATGCTCCCAAAGCAAAAGTTATTATTTTATCAACAGATTGTAATCAGATCACTCCTTAGAAAAGGTAAAAAAAATATATATATATTTCTACAAAGTCAAAGGCTGCCCAAGGCATATTTGAAAAATACACATAAAATTCTGTTCAGTCAACCCACTGGAGCATAACTATTTCAGGATTAACCCCTAACCGACATCAAAGCCAAGCTCCTTCAAAAATGGTATCATTGAGTGACTAACTGCTACTTTGGAAATTCTAGAAAGTAATGTGTTTTAAGTAGGGAATATCTAGGCAGGTAAAGTCAATGCTCAAATAAGTCAGAAGACAAGGAAGGAATTAAACAGATATGCAAATTAATCTCTAAACTCAAAACATCTATGATCTGGGACATGTATAAAGCAAAACAGCCAAGAAATCATATCCCTATAGCTACACAGATGAGGTTTCCATCACAGCTTGAAGCTCCCCTAGCCTTGTGAGTCAAAGATTTTCACAAAGTATTACCTTCAAACTACACCTCCTCGCTCATTAAGTTGTAGTGCAACCAAGGTAATATAGTCAAATAAAGTCCAAGTGTGTTCCACTTACAATCATTGTCAAAGAAATGACCATTAGGGGCGGTAAGAGAAATATGAGAAGGACAACACAATTCTTTCTGGGTGGCACCTTCATTTTTATTTATATTCAATTAGTGGACAATTTTATGGAACTACAGTTCTCTTGTCTAAAATCTCAGAGTTTTAGGCTTTAAAAAGTGAATTTTTTTTATTTTACACTACATTTGACTCTCTGATTATTTACAGTGAAAGTCATTGATTTCTTTTTGACCTAGAGGTATCTCATATGAACAAAAAATACCATTGTCCAAGTCCATTCTTAATTAAATTCAACAAATAAGTATCGAGAACTAAATGTAGCTAGGTGGTGGTTTGGGTTGCAGGGAACACAAAGAACAGAAAAACACAATCCCTGCCCTCAAAGTATTTACAACTGAGTCATCTTTTGATTAATTTTCACTAGGCATTCATGCTATTAGACCAAATCATTGTTTTTTTGTGTATGAATTCTGTATTCCTATTTTCTGGTCTTGAGTCATATTTTTCTTTTCCATATTTAAGAACAATCTGGAAAACTGCTACCTAATATATTTAACTCAACTTTATTTTAAGTACTAAATTAACTTATGTAAGAATAAACTAAGTTATATAAGTATCTCCTTTGGAATCATCCTAATTATGAATGTCTATAAAATCATGGGTTTAATATGCTGGTTGTATTTTTCTAAATCCACATTAAAATAAATACTTGTTGACTAATATAAATGCTTACTGCGTACGACCTAAAATCACATTGAGAAACACGGCTCTAATCCATTGCCATAGTCAAATACTTTCCTCTACTCTTTCAAAACCCCACCCCAACTGAGGTAATCCTCATATCCCAATACTCTTGGGTGATGATCATTTTTTTCAATTAGCCAAGAAAATCCAGGCACCTGGACATGAGTTTCCTTTCATCACTTATACATCCATAACTCTTGCTTAATTTTTAGCTTATTTTTTCTAAAAATATCCATATTAATCTCCTATAATAACATTTTTGCTTTTATTCCAGATTTCATCTTCTGTCACCTCAATGACTCCCTTTATTAATACTTACTTCTTTTATCTTCAACTAGTTTCTCTTTTCTTTGGTCCCTTTGCCTTTATTTATATGCATTTAGTTTAAAAATATTTATTGAGTATCTACTAGTTGTCAGAGATTATGCAAGATTCTAAGGATGTAGATAAGAAAGACAAAGACAGTCACAAACCTCGGGGAGCTTATCAGTGTCTGAGGAGACAGGTGTACCATGAGTCATCCCACAGCGTGACAGGTGTTATGTTAAAGTAAATGCAAGAGTGTTTGGAGAGGACACACAATTGGGGCTTGAAACCAAACAGGGGAAGAATTTTCCCAGGGAGATAGGGGCATACCTCATTTTATTGCACTTTGGTTTACTTCACTTTACAGATATTAATAATAGGTTTTTTACAAATTGGAGGTCTGTGGCAATACTCCCTTGAGCAAGTCTATTGACACCATATTCCCAATAGCACGTACTCATTTCATGTCTCTGTGTCATGTTTTGGTAATTCTCGCAATATTTCAAACTTTTTCATTATTATTATATCTCTTATGGTGATCGGTGATCAGTATTCTTTAATGTTACTATTGTAATTGTTTTGGGGTGCCATTAACTGCACCAATATAAGATGGCAAACTTAATTGATAAATATCGTGTGTCTTATTGTTCCACCAACCAGCCATTCCCCCATTTCTTTCCTTCTCCTGGCCCTCCCTATTCCTTGAGACAGAACAATATTAAAATTAGGCCAATTAATAACCCTGCAATGACCTCTAAGTGTTCAAGTGAAAGGAAGAATTATAGGTCTCTCACTTTAAGTCAAAAGCTAGAAATGATTAAGCTTGGTGAGGAAGGCAGGCCAAAGGTTGATAGGCCATAAGCTAGGCCTTTTGTGCCCAGCAGTTTGCCAAGTTGTGAATGCAAAGGAAAAGTTCTTGAAGAAAATTAAAAGTGCTACTCCAGTGAAAACATGAATAAGCAAGTGAAATAGCCTTTCTGCTGATATGGAGAAAGTTTCAGTGGTCTGAATAAAAGATCAAACCAGCCACAGCATTCTTTTAAGCCAAAGTCTGATTCAGAGAAAGGCCCTAAACTGCTGAGGAAGCTTCAGAAGAAAAGTCTGAAGCTAGCAGAGGTTGGTCCATGAGGTTTAAGGAAAGAATCCCTCTCTATAATGTAAAAGTACAAGGGGAAGCAGCAAGTGCTGATGTAGAAGCCGCAGCAAGTTATCTAGAAGATCTAGCTAAGATCATTGATGAACTAAACAACAGATTTCAATGTAGACAAAACAGACATTTACTGGAAGAAGATGCCATCTAGGCTTTCTTAGCTAGAGAAAAGATGTTAATGCCTGGCTTTAAAGCTTCAAAGGACAGGCTAACTCTCTTGTTAGGGGCTGGTGCAGTTGGTGGCTTTAAGTTAAAGCCAATGTTCATTTACTGTTCTGAAATCCTAGAACCCTTAAGAATTATGCTAAATCTACTCTGCCTGTGCTTTATGTATGGAACAAAAAAGCCTGGATAATAGCACAGCACATTTGTTTACAGCACAGTTTACATTACTGTATTTTTTTTTTTTTTAGACAGAGTCTTGATCTTTTGCCCAGGCTGGAGTACAGAGGTGCAATCATAGCTCACTACAGCTTTGAGCTCTTGGGCTCAAACAATCCTCCTGCCTCGGCCTCCTGAGTATCTGGGACTACAGAAACAAGCCACTGTGCCCAGCAGTTTAATGAATATTTTATGCCCACTATTGAGATCTACTGCTCAGAAAAAAAAAGATTCTTTTCAAAATATTACTTCTCATTGACAATGCACCCAGTCAACCAAGAGCTCTCGTGGAGACGAACAATGAGATTTATCTTGTTTTATACCTGGTGACAATCATCCTTTCTGTAGCCCATGGATCAAGGAGTAATTTCAACTTTTAAGTTCTACTATTTAAGAAATACAATTTCATAAGGCTATAGATGACATTGATAGTTATTCCTCTGAAGGATCTGGACAAAGTAAATTGAAAACATTCCAAAAAAGATTCATCACTCTAGATGCCATTAAGAACACTTGTGATTCATGGGAGTAGGTCAAAATATTAACATTAACAGGAGTTTAGAAGAGGTTGATTTCAGCCTTCATGGATGACTTTTACGCGTTCAAGACTTCAGTGGAGGAAGGAATGATAGATGTGGTGGAAATAGCAAGAAAACTAGAATTAGAAGTGGAGCCTGAAGATGTGACTGAATTGCTGCAATCCCATTATAAAACTTAAGTAGATGAGGAGCTGCTTCTTGTGAATGAACAAAGAAAATGGTTTCTTGAAATGCAATCTATTCCTGGTGAAGATGCTATGAACTCTGTTGAAATGATAACAAAGAATTTGGAATATTATATAAACTTAGTTGATAAAGCAGCAGCAGGGTGAGAGGATTGACTTCAATTTTGAAAGAAATTCTACTTTGGGTAAAATGCTACCAAACAGGATCATGTGCTATAGAGCAATCTTTCGTGAAGGAAGAGTTAATCGATGCGGCAAACATCATTGTCTTATTTTTAAAAATAGCCACAGCCACCCCAACCTTCAGCACCCACCATGCTGATCAGTCAGTAGCCATCAACACTTAGGCAAAACCCTCCACTAGCAAAATGATTACGACTTGCTGAAGGCTCAGATGATCGTTAGCATTTTTTGGCAATAAAGTATTTTTTAATTAAGGTATGTACATTTTTTAGTAGACACAAAGCTATTGCACACTTAACAGACCACAGTGTAGTGTAAACATAACTTTTATATGCACTGGGAAGCCAACAAAATTGTGTGACTCACTTTATTGTGATATTTACTTTATCATGATAGTCTGGAACGGAACCTGCAATATCTCTGAGGTATGCCTGTCACATCTAAGTTCAAATCACAAACCTTATACGCTTGCTGGTTTTGTGACCCAATTTCTGGTCACTTTAAATTCTATATTCCTCATCCATGAAATGGGAGTAATATCTACCTTACCTAGCTCTAATGAATTAGTTGACAGCAGTCAGCCTGGATTCAGATCCATACCCTGCCATCACATGCCCTTGGGAAAATCGTTTTACTGTGTTTTGGATTCCTCATCAATAAAATGAGGATAAATAATAATATAAAATCAAATAGGGTTGATGTGAGAGTTAAATTAGATAATCCATGGAAACCAGTCAATAGTAAACATTCAATAAGTGTTAGATGCTATTATTGGAAGGTTTTTTAAAATCTCAAAATCTATATATAAATCCTGCTAAGTAAACAGTATTAAGATAAGTGGAATTCTTATCATTCATAATCCTTCATTTTATTATTCATAATTTAATAGATGAGTAGACCTCATCTATTAAGTGAATTAAGCAACAGAGATAAAAATAAGACTTTAAAGATACCAAATTGGCAAAGTAAAATTATTTGAGTTTTTTAAAAAATTTGCTTTTAAAAAATCTACCACCTTCCCACCTGTCATAGGTTGAATTGAGTCCACTTCAAAATTCGTATGTTGAAATCCTAACCCCAAGTACATCAGAATGTGACCCTATTTGGAAATAAGTTCATTACAGGCATAATTCATTAAGTAAAGATGAGGTCATAGTGGATTGGGGTGGGCCCCTAATCCAATATGACTGCTATCCACATAAAACAGGGAATTTTGGAGACAAACACAAGCCTGAGATCTGTCTGACCTCAAGGTCCATCCCACTTTTCAAAGGGCTTGAGAGTGAGAGCACATAACGATGACACCACCACCCCCTGTTTACAGTTCCCTCCAGACAAGCCAGTCCACTAATTTCTTTAAATAAAATGAAACAAAACAAACACAACCTAGGCTCAACCACAAGGGTGGTTAAGGTTCCAAATCACTCTTTAGTCTGAGAGTGAATATAAAAGTAGATTTTCTCTACTCATTCTACAAAACCTATTCATTACACATGTGGAAGTACATGCACGGGCAAGGGTGTTGCCAAAACATCAGGACTTAAAGCAAAAACAGTGAAAAGCCCACTGTAACCCTGGTGTCATGGAACGAGGCTCATCATAATATACAAAGTGAGATTTCCACGCTGGAGTGAATCAGCATAGTTTATGTCATAAGAAGTAGCTGAGGGAGACAGGAAAGGGGAGTCACACAGGCTTAACTGGACCTACAAGCCAACAAAAGCCAGGCAATATAGGGTACTTTCTAACACATCCTGGCTCCTGCTTATTGTAAAAAAAAAAGTCTCTGGCAAGGGGGATGCCTCTTGTCTTTGCTCTGATGCATTTCTACTGACCAAAGAAGTCACTGTCCTGTGATATAAAGAAATTCTGTCCCTAGGGCATAAATAAACACCCAAGTCCTACAGTTCCTGGGTGTATAAGAGCCTGAGAAGCCTGGAATCGATCCAACCCATTTTAACTAGCAAGAAACTACCTAGTAATACCTTGTTTGTATTTCTTGGAGGAGGGACACAAGAAACACTTATTTCATTCCACACAATAATTCACCACAATCAGAGAGAGCACTGCAAGGGCAATACCATCTCCCAGCTGCTGATTACATCAAAGGCTTGCAGCACAAATTCAATTTTATGATGTTAATCTCAGCCTGCCACTCAGAAATTTTCTCCGAGGGATATGATTTTTCTCTGGATTTCATTTTAAGAATGATTTTCTTCGTCCACAATCAATAAAGATATGTTTTCATCAAAAGACTCTATCTTGGCGGAATTCAATTGGCTATTTCAATCCCTTTTGGTGACACAATATTAATTAAAATAGTTTATGTTGCACCTCAACTGGAAAAAGAGGCAGTGAAAAGAGTAGCTACTCAGAACACATGTTCTATACACATCAACATGAAGGGCAGAAAATAATTTTCTCCTTCTCCAGGCAACAGCCATTAGCTATTCAAGAGAGTTGCTCTAACTTGTTTTATCTCTGTAATCTCACTGAAAAAAAGAAAAAAAAATGAAGCTCTTCCTGTTGCTACTTTTTTTTCAATAGGAAATCAAAATCCATAGAAAGAAGATGCTTCAAACGCTCACTTCCCAGCGCCTCAAGAAGAAAAATAATTATCTGTGTGCCTATGTGGTGTGATGGGCTATTAGAAACCACAGTCACTGTTTTCCTTAACTTAAAAAAAAAATGTATGATGCTATCAAAAATTCTTTTTATTTGCAACATTTAAATAATAATTGCAGTTTAATACATTATATTGTTCGAAAGCAGGTATGGAGAATTAGCAGAGTTTTTCACATTTAAAAAAGAAGAGACAACTATGAAATGCATTACAGAAAATAAGGGAATTTTTTTTTTTTAACAGTGGCTTGGGAAGCTGCAGTTAATTCACTTAACAAATATTTATGAAGCACATACTGTGTGCCTGACCCTGTTCTTCTCCTGAGACTGAGAGGAAGGCCCCAGCTCCCATCCCATGGTGCTGACAGACCATGGAACCTCCATTACCACAAGAGGAGGGACAAAGCCTAGTTCCCACAGGGAAGAGGGAGAACACAGAGGAGGCCCCACTTAACCCTGCCAGGAGGAGAGCAAGAAGGGCTTCTCAAAGGAAATCCAATTACTGAAATATTCAGCTGGTAATTTACACCCACCGTTTAAAAACAACAAAAAGGTAGTGCAGTCTCTAACAAAAACAGGTGGTCACAATAAACCAAACCTTCTCACCTTCCTACTCCTAAAATCATCTATTCATTATACTTCTTAAAATAAGAAGGTGATAATAAAGAAAGTTGGAGTATTAACATGGTAAGGAGACTAAGGATTTCGCAGGACTTTGGGTAGATCTTACTCAACAGCCCATTTCTTCTAAGAAGGATCTTAACCTATAAGTGCTTAAAGAACACTCTTTTTGACTAATTTGGATTTAAGTCTAAAATAGAGAAAAGCATCAAATTAAGGAAGAGCATGGAAATTTATAGAAATCTAGTCCAAGTCCCTATTTTATAAATTTAAAAAACAAAAACAAAAACAGAAAGATAAGTTGCCTTGGTTAAAAGCAGGGAGTGAACTAGAGTTTGGATTTGTTTAGACATTTAACCAGTAATAATAAGGCCCAAACAGAGACATTATACTGTTTTCCAAAAAGTGTATGTAAATCTGTACACCAATGCTGGAAAACAATTATTAATAAAAAAACAAAAAAACTTCCATCAACATCAGAATCAACAGCAAGGCTTATTAAAATGCAGATTCCTGGGGCGCACACTGGATGTAATGAATCAGAACTTCTAAGAGATAAGGTCCAGAAATTTGAACATAAACTAGCTCTCCAAAGACATTCTTACTTATAGTTGAGGCTAAGGAACTTGAATCAATCTCAGTATTCCCCTTATATAACACAATTAATGAAATATTCAAGTTAACTGATGACGTTACAGAAAAATTCACTGCATGAATGAAAGAATGACCAAAAAGAACAATTCCCTCAAAAAGTTCTTACTCAGACCAGGTCTTCATGGCCTAGGGAGAATGCCAATACCTGGCCTGATCCAGGCCTTCCACAGCCAACAGACCTGGCCTGGTCCTCTAACCCACAATTTTTCTCGACATGATCAAAACCTAAAGTAATTAAATTATTTTGCTGTCTGCAGTAGCCTACATGGCATGTAAAATTTTTCCATGCATTGGAAACATTGCAACAAAACTGCTTAAGGTCTTTTCTTTGAAATCTATGTGGGGAAAAGGGCCCAAAGGGGAAAACTCTAGGGGGTCAATTGTTCAGCAAATTTGTGCAATGTTTGCAAGAGGAATGACTCTTGCAACCTCATTTTGCAACATGCATGACCAAGTTGGAATTTCAAGGAAAATTCTTCCAAATTTAAAAGGATTTTAAAAGTTAACAGTAACAAAGCAAAATCACAAGAGGGTAAAAGTCTATAACAAATACCTTCTAAAATGTTCAGTTTACATTTTGGTGCTCCAAAATAATGAACCAATTTTCACTACCCCCTCTACACCAGATTTTTTTCTAAGACTCACTTCAATAGCTCAGACTGAAGCAATGACGGGAGCATGAAGCAGAGCCTTAAAATAGCCGGAGATCCTATCACGCAAATATAGGAATGCAGACCTTTTCAGGCATTTCAGGAATATTCAGGAGAATATTCAAAATGGGAGGAACTTTTTGCACAGAGCTTGTCTCCAGAACAACAACCCAGCCTTAGTAGTAAGCTAATAACACAGCTTCAGTGGAAGGAAAGCTTGCAGTGGTTGGGGAGTAAGGTAGTGGTGATGGAAGTATATAATCTCATATTTCATTCTAAAAACAAGAACAGTTAAAACATTTCTTAGCCCACTTTTATGCACGAAAGGCCTAAATCCCATGTACACTCAAGGCTGAATTAGAGTAGTGTTCTCCAAGCCGGGTAGTCTCAGCTACTGGGATGGTTGAAGCGGGAGGATCACTTGAGCCCAGGAGTTCGAGTCCAGCATGGGCAACATAGAGAGACCCCCATATCTAAAAAAAGAAAAGGAAGAGGGGTGGAGGACAGCACATTGGTTGAGTGCCTGCTGTGTACCAGATAAGTGAGTGTTTTAAGTACAACTAAGATTTCCAACAGTGGTGTGAGGTAGACATCCTCATAGGATAGACTTGAAGATTAAATCAGTACCTAATAATCCAAAATAATAAGAAGATCCTCATTTTACATTTGAGGAAACTACAGCTCAGAGGTAAAATAATTTGCTACCATCCCAGGTCCCATAGGCAGTAAAGGATGGGACACATGGAGACAGTTTGCCATGATTTGCTGTTGTCAGGTTCTCTCCCTGTAGCATACCTTCACACAAACGACTGGGATGTTTTTTTCTCAGCATTTCCATTTGCAAACTCCTACAAAACTAGAACCTTCAAATGTAGAACCAAAGTGTCACTGCTTTGAGCCTCTCCTGGTGGGTTATTAAGCATTCCTCAACTCTCAGCCTTCCCTTTTCTACCTTTACAGGAGAACTTATGACTCTGCTTGAATTGTTCCTGTTACCTGAACTATGCTATGGATGTTTAGAAGGCATGGGCAGCAACCTGTCCTTTTTCCCCATTGCATTCTGCTGGCAGGGATTTTGACATCTAACAAGAGGTCAAAAGACGTGAGAGCAGCAAAGGATTAATGTATAATTATCCACGAGTATGATATGGCTTCAAGCATCACTTCTCTTTTCTCCTCCTCCTTCCCCAGACAAGTTAGTTGGTAAATGTTCATCTTAGAGTATAACTCTGAGGTCTGCACAAAGAGCAAAAGGCAAATGGAGAAAAATGTCCTATAAACATGCATTCTATCATAATTTCTACTAAAGCAACTTAAAATCATATCAGCTTTCTGACCCTCACAACTCACTGCTGACTCACAGGCAACATAATGTCAATTAACCCTCAGGTTAATTGATTCAATAAATTACACTCCCCCATTCTGTACTTGCTTATTGTTTTAAACAACTATATGTTTAAATACAGTTGTTATAAATGGGGGGCTTTACGTTTATCCAAGTTAAATTTCAACTTGTTAAAAGAAAAAGAACGGGGAAGTCAGCATTGAAGAAAACAATTGCTACCATTTATTGACTATTTATTTAAAATCAAATATGAAGTTGTAGACACTGTGCTGCTTACATTATGTGCATTGCTTCATTTCATCCTCATAATGTCCCTAAGTGTTGTTATTATCACTATTCTAAACATGAGGAAAATGAGGTTTGGAGAACATAAGTAACTTGCCTAAGGTCAGAGTTAGAAAACGGACAGGCCCATCAAGTCTCCAAAGCTCACATTCTTAATCCCTGCATTACATTGCTTAGGTGGGGCAGAGGTAGTGTCCAGCATGTTAGGATGCCCTCTGGAAATGAGAGCAAACTCTAAAATCAGTACTCCTCTTGGAGCAATGATATCTAATTCTAAAAATGAGGATTTGTATTTTTTAGAAGAGTTCAAAGGGACCCAAATGTCCTTTTGAACCAAAGACAATTCCCTTATTTTGAAGATAAAAATGACACGCATAAGTTAAGGAACTTGCTCAGACCTCAAAGCTAATAAGGGGACTTGCCAGGACTTCAAAGTTGATCTGGGGCTAGAACTCAGCACACAGATAGATACTATTAGTCCAGTTCTCTACCACATTTCCCAGCTTCTAATTCAGCTTAGAGAAGAACTGAATCCAAAAATTTTAATAACTTGGAAAAAATAACCATACATACAGCACAGGGCTCTACAGAGATACCCTTTAGGATGCACTGAGAGAATTAAGAGAAGCCCCATCTTGTGAGCAACATCATTAACATTATTATTAAATAACAGAAAGAATAAGTGAATTGTCAAGCAACAAAGATATCTGAATGCAACAATCTTGAAATATTCATGATACCATTATTTTCAAGGTTCCTTGAAGTTAGTTCATAACTTAAATCCACTCTTTTAATCCAGTAGGCCTCTAAAGACTCGAACCTCAGATTTCTAAAACCTTTGCTCCATTGGGTAGAGACTGTTAATGGAAGATTTCAGACGCAGAGAGAAGCTTAACAGTTGATATTGTCTTGATAAAATAATTATAACTTTAAAACATCTTTCTCAAAAGAGGTGCAAGTATTAGAACTCCACACAGAGTTTTAAGTTTTGTGGTTTGGAAGAAATAATGATTTTTACTAGACCACTTCAAGGACAGTTTTCCTTTCTCCTACAGCCCTTTGCATTCTTTACAGAAAACACTACTGGCACATTTTAATATTGAAGGAACTAAAAGAAGGCAAAGGAACAAGAGGTGTTTACAGAAAAGCCACAAGACCAAGTTAACCAGGAGTACTTGCATGACAAAAGTGGGCGCCTTCTTTTCTCCTGGTCTTTTAAGTGGTGAGAATTTTAGGAGAATTTAAGGAGGGAAAAAGTGAAAAGCACTGTGTGTGTCTGGGCAGTGGGGAGAGAAGGGGTTGGAGGAATGAAAGGAACAAACAAACGTTTCTAAACACTTTCTTCATGTAAAAATATTCTGAACAGGTGACCTAGTCTCCAATAGTTGACCTTGAACTCATTTAGTATAAAACTGCGAGGAGGTGGTAGGAAAAGTTAACGTACAACGAGGGATGTTCTGTTTAACAGAACGTTAACTGTGTTGAAATGTATAAAAAAAATGCTATAATTAATGAGGAGGGTGGGACGAGAAAGCACCTAAGCCCAAAGGGAGTATTCCCAGTAGGTGATTCTTTCCAGATTTTTATCGACGTAGACATCCCCCCTTTATTTCCCTATCCCTCACCCAACTTTACAAGTGACAAAAATCTTGTGCCTGCAGTCATTACTGCGGACTCAGCCGCAGGTGCGCTGCAAGGCAAGTTGGCGCCAGATCCCCGCCCCCAAAAGCCCCAAGCTGCCGCTCCTGGGCCAAAGTACTCCCACCGTGTCGTTTTCCCAGTCACTGACTTCAGTTTTAAAATTAATTCAACTGATTCTGTTCCATAGAAGTCCGATTCTCAAGTCCCAAGAACCTCCCTCACTAGTGAAAGGCAGGTCCCTAGCAGTCTCTGGGAACAGACTCCTCCCAGGACCACAGGTAGGAACACTGCGTCCCCTCCCACCACCAACCCGAACACCAATGTGACAGATGTGCGGCTTTGGTCACGACGGCTGCGACATCTGGAAAGGAATTTTCCAAGCTCAAGAACTTGGAGCAAAAGAAAGAAGTTGCAGCAATTGCTTCGCTCGCCCACCCTCCTTCCCCGCCCAACAAACACCCTCCAGGCCAGAGTCCCTCCAGAGCGCCCCGCTCTGCGGGCGGGAACCCAGCGGTGGCACTCGCCCGGGGGCGGCCAAATACCCACCGCGTGGGACCCGGGAGGCCCAGCTGAGCCTTGCAGGCGCCCGCCTTACCTGAGCGGCCGCGCGGCGGAGCAGCAGGGGCCCGGCAGCCTGGCGGGGACCGCGGGGTGGCCGCGCCGCCCTTGGGGTCAGCTGGGCCCCGGCCCCGCCCCCGCCCCGCCCCGGCCCGGCCTGGCAGCCGCGCGCTGGCCCGGCTCGCTCTGGCCCCAGCCGCCCGCAGGCCGGGCGCACCCGCCCTCCGCTCCCGCCGCTCCCGGACCCGCCGCCGCCCTCCCTCCCTCACCTGTGGCAGCCTGCAGCCTGCGAGTGCCCTGTCCTTCCAGAGCTGGAGAGCGTTCGAGTGCAGCTGGGCAACATCAAAGTAGCCCAGGTGGCATGAACTCTTGACCCCGGGCACTGGCAGGGACTGGGAGCCCCAAGATCTCTCATAAGAGGTGGGAGGAAGTTCCCCTCAAGATTGCAGCCTCTGAGCAGGGGAAAGTGAAATTCCAAGTATCAAGAGTGGGTGAAAAATTCAGCGTTGAAACCAGCACCCTAGTCTGCTGTGGGTGGACCCGCTACTACCACTGACTGACTGCGGTGGTTTAGCAAAATGGGGAGGGCAGCTTGCTTTCCTCGGTTTCTTAACATTACCCTCCAAACACTGTCTGCTTCTTAGTATGGGATTCTAAAACTCCTGGAAGCAGGTGGGGAGAGATTTAACCTCTCCTTTTTCATTATTACCTGATTTCCCACATACTAAGGATATTTGGCCAAAGCTCAAGTCAGATCTCAAGTCTTGGGTCTCCCCTGAGGTCAGACTTCCCATATCTTGGGTTTTCCCACGTGCAATCTCTCCATCTAGAACACTGCTCTCACCTTCTGTATCCTCTGTGCCTGGGTTGTTCCTAGTCTGAGTTCATGTGGAACCTCATTTCCCCCATGCAGATTAAGTGTGTCTGCTATTTACTCCTAAGGAACCTCATTTCCTCTGGCATAACACTTGTCACAACCTGTTGCCATTGCTTGTACACTGGCCTCCCCTGCTTGACTATAAGCTTGGTAAAGGCAGGGACACCAAGCACATAGTAGGTACAGTTGCAGAATGACGATATGCATAGAACAGTCAACTGTTAAGGCATCCTCAGTCCCCAGCTCTTTAATGAAGTTCCCTCACCCATCCTTACCTTCTAAATCTGCAGCATCTTAGATGAAAGGTATTATCTCCACACATGCCCTCATCCCCAAGCCTTCCTCCCACCTCTTGAGTAGAGCTTTCTCCTTCAGTCTTCATGGAGGCACAGGTGCAGAAAGAGGTCTAGACCCATTTGCTCTTGTCCAAGCTCTGCAATAACTAGCTTAGTGGTCTTAAAGACCCTCAACCTCTCTGGGTGTCACATCAGACTGACTTATCCATTAGGTACAGTGCCTAGGGCCCATTATACTTTTGGGGCCCACAAAAATGGCAAAAAAAGAACATCTAGGTCCAAAAAAATGTCATAATATATAGCATTAATTTATTGGTCTTTATACCAATGTAGTCATTGACCATGTTGAACTTTACCTGAGTGAGCCTTCTGATCCTGGGAAATAGCAAGGGTTAGAGAAACCCTTCCAACCTTTAATGTTCCAGAAACAGCTTACTACAAGAAACTGTCCTTCTCCATGTGACTTAGATAAGAATTAAGAATACAGCACTTGTTTTTCTACGACAAAGCCAGGCATAGGACTTCCACATTCTTGTTCTTTGCATCATAAATGATTAGCTGAACTATTTGTACCCACTGATCAATCTGGACAAAATACCTGCTACCTTGACTTAACCAAATTTTAGTTAGAATTCTCTCCTTCACTTGGCCTCTGAACTTTGACCCGTCTTTAGCCTGGGTTGTCACACAACCCCTCCTTAACAGCCTCTCCTGAGAATAGGCTGACCTCAGGGTAAAATTTTCTCTTTTCTACTATAAGATCATCCTCTCTGGCTCATCCCACTTAATCCACATCCTGTTCTTCCCAGTATTGTTTATTCCTCCCTAGAAAAGAACTTTTCTGCCTAACCTTTGAGAACCTTGCAGATCTCAGGATCAAAGTTCCTTTCTGATTGTAATAATCCCTCTCTCTCCTTTTGCAATAATGCTTTAGAATAAAAGTCTCACTTTACCCAATTGTAATTTTTTAAACTTTGACATCATAAAATATAATTTTTAATATTGTTTATGTAGAAAGAGGGCCTCCAAAAGCAAAAATGCCTAGAGGCTACTACAGTCTTATTGTGGATCTGCCTCAGATTCCTGTCTGTAAAATGGAGCAGATGGATAAGATAGACCAAAATGATAGCTCCAAAATTAATAAATTCAAAAGCAGAATTACCTGCTCCTGGTTAGTCAGTAAGAAAGAATGCCTTACCTACGTCATTTATTACACATCTTACTCATGCATTGCTGTTTCTGTTAATGGACTCAGGATAGTTCCTATGCCTGATGTATGGCGTAAAGAGGCCCCCAAGGGTTCCTTCTGAAAGTCCCACTCCCCAAATAAGGATGTTTGATCATGCAATGACCTGCATGTAACCTGTTTCTGGTCTTGACTTAGTAGGTATTGGTTATGGTAATGGCATTCCCTCTCCCCCACCTTTTTTTTCTGTTTTCTGATTCATGTATTATAAGGTACTATAACAGAAAAAGCTCTGCAAATTCTAAAGTACAAGCCACATGATATGCAATGTTATATCTCACCCATCTAGATGAAATTTTCTAATTTCCCTAAATTCTTTAAGAAGAGCTTACTTGGCTGCATTTTTAGTATAAATTTATTTTCTAAGATTTAACTACATTAAAATAAATATATAGACGAGGGGTCCCAAACAATGCCAATCTTAAATACTCATTATTATCCTTTTTTACAATGCATTTCTTTTCACCAATAGTTGTTTACATATTCATAACATAGAGATACAATTCATATCCTTTCCCTTATAGCATTACATTACATGAAGTTTACCTTGTTGCTATATAGTCTTCATAACCATCATCTTTAATAGCTGCATAATAGACTACCAAACAGATGCTTCATAATATACCTACTTCCTACTTGCTGGGCATTTGTTTCCAATTTTTAATTGAAATATGCTCTGCTGAAAATTTTGTTAGGACAGATTTCCAGAAGTAGAATTATTCAGTTAAAAAATATAATAATTTTTTTATGTCTTTCAATATGTCTTTCCAAGTTGATTTTCAAGAGTTGGGGCAATTGCTTCCAGAAGTGTATGAAAGAGCCAATTTCTCCACTGGTGAAATATTTACCTGGGGATGAAATATACGTATTTTCAGTGTTTGCTAAGTTGTACTAGATTGACTATTAACTCCATGAGAGCAGGGGCTGTGTCTGCTCACTATTCTAGCCTCTTGCTCAATAATTATTTAAAAAATCACTAATTATGAATTTCATAAAGGACTAAATGAAGGGAAAATTGTATTACAGTGTTGAATTAGCTGCATTTCGAAATGCAGGAAACTTACATGGTATGTAAGTGCCACATAAACATCCTTATTTCTTCTTGATCTTAATCATTAGACTGAGAAAAGGTCATAAAAAGCTCACCCAGAGTTGCCATTTAATGGGGAAAGGGGCTAGATTAAATTAGACGCTCTAAGGCAACATTTCTGAAAGGACTTTTTTCCCTTTCAATATTAGAAAAATTAATGGTACAGTGAATATCTGAAATCCACACGTGGATGCTGTCCCCTTAAATACAGAGACTTCTTAGAAAGAATTATATCCATTTTCCCTTGTTTTCAGTGTATGAATTTTCGTACTGTCGAGGCAGAGGTAGTAATAGCTGCAAACAGCATGATCAAAACCAGTCTCAATAATTAACCCGGAATAATATCCCATTTAAAGAAACCCATTACCCCCAACACATGCCTTTAGAGCAGACAGATGGCTATGAGATCAACTGCCTTGGACAGGAGCAATGGGTAAGGACATGTCACAGATGGGAGTGTAGAGGAGAGCCCGCCCTCCTCCTCTCTCTGTAGATGATGTGAGGGGATGGGCAGCTCAACCACACGGCAGGATGGAGGGGAGGACAGAAAGAAAGAAACACATGGATTCCCTTAACTTGCCACTTCCTCACATCCTCTTATTTCTCCCAAAGAAAAGCAAGTCAGAGCTTAGACCTCAGCAGGAAGAGCAAGCTAGAAGGTCAAACCAAACTGGGCACTTGGAGGTATCTTGTTTGGCTGGCCTGGTATTGCTGTTGCTGTTACTTTTCAACTGACGTTGAATGTCATAGGCCCCACCACTCCCTATAGTCTTCAGCCACTCATGCTACCTGTTTGGCTTTTGAAGGCATTTAAGTCTGTGTCCCTAGAATCCTCTTTTGCTCTCAGAAAATGCCTTGACTTACAAAAAAGTATCTCTTCCCTATCCGCCCACCACCTCCATAGGGATAGCCAGGCAATGATGTCTCACTTTATAATCTGTTAGTCTCTATAGCATAGGATTCAGGTGCTTGAACAAAAGAATAAATATTTCATTTATAGTTGAAATGTGTTTCTTTGCTGATAAGACGCTATCCAGTGTGAACTCCTCTCCATTTTAAGCACCGAATGATTTTTGCCAGATACAATATATATTCTTGGAAGGTATGTGGTAATTTAACTTCAAATCAGAAAGATCCTCTGACATATTATAATGCAAAAAATGACTAGAATTAATACCTAAGGAAATTAGTTTGGTCAATCTGTGAAAATAATAAAAATTAACTTGTGATGCTTTAATATGTGTCCAGAAATTCTTTGAAACTTCTCCCTTGGGTGGGGCCTTAATTCCCCTCCCCTTGAGTGTGGGCTATACTTAGTGACTGCTTTCTAACAAATAGAATGTGGTAGAAATGATGGAGAGCAACTATCAAAGGTAGATCATAAAATAACACTGTAACTTCCATCTTGTTCTCGCTCTTGCTGGGATCACTCTCTCTGGGGGAAGCTGGCTAACACACTGAGAGCACTCAAGCAGCTCTATGGCAAAGCCCCATGTGGTTAGAAACAATAGCTCTTCAGTTCCAATAACCATCAAGGAACTGAAGCCTCCTCCTGTGACAGTGCCTTCTTGCAAATAGACCCTCTGGCGGGCTGTCAGCCCCGACTGTATCTTGACTGCAACTTCATGAAAGACCCTGTACCAGAACCAGGCAGGTCAGCTGCTCCTGAATCCCTGACCCATAGATACTCTGCAATAATATATGTTTATTGTTTTTAAGCCACTAAATTTTGGGGTAATTTGTTACACAGCAATAGATAACTAACACAGAACTCATTCAATCATCTTTCCGATGATGATGTGCTAATGATGACAATATTAATATTAATAACTTCTGACATTTTCAAAGTTTCCTGTGTTATAATATCATGTGCCTTCCAAAAACTATTGAATAGCCTAAACTATGTGGGCATTGGTCATTCTTTCTCACTATCTAGTATTTACCCCTGTTACTTGTGTTTGGAAAATCCCCATCCTCCTTAGAAGGCAGAGTCTATTTCTTCCTGGAGAAGCTCTAAACAGAGCCATTGCTCAGTGATCAGTGCTCCATCTCATGTAGGATGCGAGCACATGTTCTAGGTTCTGCCAACCAGATTTACAGGCCCAGGCAAAATACATTCTTGTAAGGGAGGTGGCAGCACCACAGCCACATCTGGTTTTCAGAGGTAGTAGTGCAGTGTCTAGTGGCTGCATCCAAGGACACCAGCAGAGTGTCAATTGTCTGTCCCCTGGCAGTGGCAGGGATGACTCCATGGTACCAGTTCTGCAATATGATTTTGGACTTTGCCAAGATTGCATAACTTCCAAGCTTAGTTTTCTATTTTCTGAAAGAGATCCAATATCCTTTTATAAAATCCTTTTCTGTTCAGATTAGCATGTTGCTTTCTCTTGCACATAACTATTAATAAAAAACCCTGACTGATACAGGCAGATACTATCTCCATTTTACAGCTGAGAAAATTGAGGACCAGAGATGTTAAAAGATGTGTCATTAGATATAAGTAGCAAGTGACAGAATTGAAATACATTAACTAGTATAGATTGAGCTAAGTGAACAAACTAACATTGCAATTTAAAATTTGAAATACAATGCCTGTAGATACCTAAAGAACACAAATTAATTGTTTTTGTTTAAACCAGATAAAATGCTGGTTCCCTGCTCTGATCCATATGTTAAATGCCATCATATGGTATTGGAACCCTTGTTGCTTCAGAAATGGGCCATGCTTTTCTAAGCTTTCTTGACTTTACACAGATACTTATTCCTGCAAATGCTTTTCTCTGTCCATCCCTGCCTCCTACCCACTAATCAATTTGCCTCTTCTTACTTCAAAACTAAGATTTAGTGATGATTCTTCTTTGCAGCCTCTTCTGAGCCCTCAGGAAAAGATATTTATTCTCACCCACCTCTAATGCACTCCAATAATTCTGTTTTTATCCATGATAAAATGCTCATTAAGCTTCTCTACCTGTCTGCCCAACCCCACCCCATCCCACCAAAGAAAGGAACAGAAAGACTCCAGACTCTGCACAACTGATGGAGTTTAGGACAACGTCTATATATTGAACAGGGACCACAGGACTCTAATGCCATCAGCTATAAGAATGCTGACAGCTAGGCATATAGCCTTCAAACAGGACACTGGAGACATTTTTTCAAAATAAAAGTGAGTGATTCCAGAAAAAGTCATCAAGAACATGACATTTGCAAGCTTCCCATGTGAAGGGGTGAGTACCCACCTGATTGCAAAGGAGGATTTGCAAAGTCCAGTCCTTATGCAAAAAGTGCCCACTCAGATTTTAGTACCTTAATTTTATATTATAATAAAAAACAAAAGATTATCAGAATTATGTAGAAAACTTCTGATATGAAGCAAATTAAAACATATCAATTAGAAAAGAAAATGTGTGAAGGAAGTACAGAAAAATGGCTGAATAGAAGAGGAAAAAGGAAGACAGATAATGCAGGGAGCAGAAAAAAATTTCAGCCAACAGAGTGAAGAGACAATCTACAGAATGGGAAGAAATATTTGTAAATAATACATCTGATAAAAGATTACTATCCAAAATATATAAGGAACTCACACAACTCAATAGCAAGAACACAAATAACCCAATTTTTAAAAATGAGAGAAATATCTGACTAGGCATTTCTCAAAAGAAGATATGCAAATGGACAATGGGTATGTGAAAAAATGCTCAGCATCACTGATCATCAGGGAAATGCAAATGAAAATCACAGTGAGATATCGTACCTTACTCCTGTTAGAATGGCTACTATCAAAAAGACAAAAGGTAAGTGTTGGCAAGGATGTGGAGAGAAAGGAAACCTTGCACACTGCTGCTGGGAATGTAAATGACTACAGTCATTATAGAAAACAGTTTGGAGGTCCCTTAAACAATTAAAAATAGAACTGCCATATGATCCAGCTATCCCACTCTTGGATATACAGCCAAAGGAAATGAAATCAGTATGTCAAAGAGATATCTGCATGCTTATGTTTACTGCAGCACTGTTCACAATAGCCAAGATATATGATCAACCTAAGTGTCTATCAGCAGATAAATGGATAAAGAAAATGTGGTAGGTATACCTGATGGAACACTATTCAACTACAAAAAGAAGGAAATCCTGTCATTTGCAAAAACATGGATTAATTGGGAGGATATTATGTTAAATGAAATAGGTCAGGCACAGAAAGACAAATACTACATGATCTCACTCATGTGGAATCTATAAAGGTTTGATCTCATAGAAGTAGAGAGTAAAATGTTGGTTGTCAGAGGCTGGGTGGTTAGGGTGGAGGAGGGTTGGGGTGATGTTAGTCAGAGGTTGTATAATTACAGTTAGATAGGAGGAATAAGTTCATGTGATCTGTTGTACAGAATGGTGACTATACTTAATGATGATATATTCTTAAAAAATGTGAAGAGTGGATGTTAAGTGTTCTCACCACAAAAACGATAACTATGTGAAGCAATGCATTTGTTAATTAGCTAGACTTAACCATTCCACAATGTTTTTATACTTCAAAACATCACATTGTACATAAAAGATACAATTTTCTCTTTCAATTAAAAAAGAATTTTTTATCAAAGAAATTGACAAACTGATTTTAAATTTTATGAAAAGGTAAAGGAACTGGAATAGTCAGCAATTTTACAAAAGAAGAAGTTTGAAGGACTCACATTCTCTGATTTCAAAACACTATCAAGCTACATTAATCAAGACACTGTGGTAGTGGCAATAGGACAGACATATACATCAGTGAAACAAAATAGAGTCCTGAAACAGACTCACACATATAGGGTCAATTGATTTTTTTTAAAGGTACAAAGGCAACTGAAGGGAGAAAGGATAGTTTTCCCAACAAATGGTGCTGGAACTATTGTCATCCACGTGCTGAATGGATAAACGAATGGCTGAATGAATAAATTTCAACTCATACCTTGCACCTAAAAATTAATTGAAAATGAATCATAGATCTAAATGAAAAACTTGAAACTATAAATCTTCTAAAAGAAAACACAGAGAGGAATTTTTGTTACCTCAAGCTAGACAACAAACATGATACATAAAAGAAAAAATTGAAAAACTAAATTTCATCAAAGTTAAGAACTTTTGGTTTATGAAAGACACTATTAAGAAAAAGAAAAGCAAAGCCACAAATTGGGAGAATTTATTTGCTAAGTATATATCTAGGAAAGTACTTCTATGAGAATATAAAAAGAACTCTCCAAACTCAACTATAAGTAAACTAACAATTTAATTTTAAAAAGTATCAAAAAGTTTAGCCACTTCACCAAAGAAAACGTTACTCAAAGAAAATGAACACAAGAAACAATGCTCGACATCATTAGTTATTAAAGAAATGCACATTAAGCCCCAAAGGGATATCACTAAACCCCTATTGACATGGCTGAAATTAAAACAAAGTAAAATAAAACCAAACAACTAACATTACCAAATGCCAGTGAAGATACAGAAAATTTGAAACTATCCTATGTTGCTGATGGGATTGTAGAATGATACAAACGCTTTGTATAATGGTTTGTAATTCACTACAAAGTTAAACATACAGTTTATGATCTAACAATGCTACTCCTTGGCATGATGCTAAATGAATGCTTATGTTCACACAAAATCTTGTATGCAAATGTTTATCATAGCTTTCTTTATTACCAGAAATAACCTAGGCTGGTGAATATACAAACTGTGTGTGTGTGTGTGTATGCTATTCAGCAACAAAAAGGAACAAATACTATTGATGCATGCAACAACGTGGCTGAATTGCAAATGTATTATGCTAAACGAAACAAGCCAGATGTGAAACGACATACTGTCTGATTCTATTTATATGACACTCTAGAAAAGGCAAAACTAGAGGGACAGAAAACAGATTAGTGGTCACCAGGGATATGGGATAACTTTTTTGGATAATGGAATTTTCCCATATCTGGAATGTGTTGCTAATTAATTATGCAATTGTATCTATTTACCATTTTTAGAACGGACTCCAAAAAGTGTGAATTTTACTATATGTAAATTTAAAGAAAAAAGCTAAAAACCACATTTAACCATGTAGACCTAAAGAACGAGACTAGAATGTGTTTATCACCGGTATAATAACAATTTACCAAAAGAATGCAAAACATTTCAGTGTCTGGGTAGGCCCAGGATAGTTTTAAGAGATATCATATCAGGATGACATTTTACAAATAGAAAAAGAAAATGGTAGTCAGATCCCTCATTTGTGCAACATTTACCATATTTATTTGAAATTATTTGCAACTTTTATGCTTTAGCAGATAATCCTAGAGTCTTCTCTGGAGCAGAGCCTTCCTTTTCTTAAAAGCTGAAGTTAACTTGAAATTCAAGAAGAGAGCCAGAGATCTGTGAATTCTGGGCCTGCTATTAGCTATGTTACTATGAACAAATCACACGGTCTTCTGAAAGATAAATGTTTCTATCAGTAAAGGAGTCCTCTATAAACTCTAAGCAATATGCACA
>VBSM01001044.1:2092368-2108727 GCA_008086735.1 Cheirogaleus medius | reverse complement strand
TAAACTCCATTTCATCAGAGAGGGCATTATGCCTCAGTATGTCTCCTTAGCCTATGCTGATAGGCTAATGCTGCTGGTAGGTTGTTCCATTCTGTTGTGCATTCAAGAAATGTTTAGGCTCTTCTTATTCATTCAACAAATACTTAGTGAACATCTATTATACTTTAGATGTTAGAGAAGAAGCCATGAACAATAAGACCTTAACTGCTATCTTACAGGCTAATATACTTGCATACTTTCAAAGTGTTAATTTGAAAGTCTAGGAAAAATTTCTCCCTAATCATCCTCTTATTTTCATATACCCCAGTGCTCTCTCTATCTCTCTTTTAAAATTTTTGATTATTATCCATTATGTGTCACAGGTAAGTTAGAGGTATTGACATTTTCTGCATTCTTTAGCAGAGAATCAAGGCATTTTTAGCTAATGCCTTAGCTGTTGCTTAATACCTTTATCTCTCTTCCTTAGAGGAAAATATTCTAATTCTCAAAACCTGATCAAGAACTTCCTATTTTTAGGCTATTTTTAAAATTGCTTAGTCCTTTCTTCTCTACCCATCTTCAGATAACTGAACCACACTCAAGACATTAATTTGAGTTTCTCCATTAGATGGAAACTATATGGTCTGATGTTCTTGTTGAAATTTGTCACATCCACTTCAATCAGTATTGTAAGATATGTTTCTGGTCCTGGACTGAGTTTGGCATAGATTCTATGCCACTTCAGTCATAAGCTTGTGTCCCCAGACAACACCTCTGATTAGTGCTCATCAACCCTGTGAAGAAATATTGTCACAGTATAGCATAAAGAGACATCAGTTCAGAATACATTAGGACAGTGTAAAGAGGGTGGATTTATTGCATTATCGTACAAACAACATAATTAAATATTGATGAAAAATATCACTTTTTCTGTCACTACCAGGCTTTTGTTTTGTGAAGATAATCTACTGGATCATAGGGTAAAGAAAAATAATGTTGCTTCTGTATGAGTGAATGATGGAGATGCAATTGACAATGTTTGAAAATTGGACAAAAATTACTAAATGCTTCCACAAATTGCTAAAAGGTAGATGAGCAAAATGTGACCACTGGAGACACACACAACAATTAAAGAGATGTTTTTGAGTGCTGACCAAGAATATTTTTAATGGGTAAGAATAGAAGCACCCTATGAATATTCCCCCAGACTAAAGTAAAACACTAGCCATATCCACATGCTTACTTTGTAGGAACTGTTGAATTTCACATCCCGATATACAATGAAAATTCAGCTTGAGCCTCAATAAAATAGAAGTGATGCATTGTCTAGAAGATTAACTAAGAAACAAAAATAATAAACACAGTAGTAGTGAAAAAGCAAAGGTTTTCTCAAGGTAGAAGAGCTTTGCACTTATTTAAAATCAAATGGCAAGGAGACAGGTGACAAGAGATTAAAGATCCTGGAGGAGGAAAAGAAAGAGGACATTTATTTTTTGAGACATCATAAAAGAATGAAAGAAAATAACTTGAGCCATAAGCATGTAGAGGCAAATGGGTGAGAAACAGAAAATCACTGTTTATTTATACTTCATCTATTTTCTAAAAGAATTTGAGGCAGCTTATAAAAAAGGACACGGGATAATAAAGTTGATAAACAGAAAAAAATCAGGACTTAGAAATGAGGAGGAAACAAACACGATAGCCATGAGAGTTAGCAAAGTTGGAGTGATTGAGTGTCATATTTGGCTTTGAAGTTCTTGGTAGTCAGGACAAAGGGGAAATGTGATATATTTCCAGTTAGCTCTCGTTACATAACAAACTAATTCAAAACAGTGACTTAGAACATTAACGATTATTATCTCTCGTGGTTTTGTGAGTTACCTGTGGTTCAATGGAGAGGTTCTGACTTTAGGTCTCTCATCAGTTGTAGTCCCTGGCTAAGCCTTCAGTCATCTGAAGATTTGCCTATTTACATGTCTGCTACCAGGGCTGGGAAAACTAAAACTGCTAGACTGACCAGTTGGAGCTCCTCAGGTGTCTCTATCTCTATGTGGTCTTTCCAGCTTGACAGCTTCAGGTAGTTCCAAAGGCACATGGTCCAAAGAGAAGCAAGCAGAAGCCTTGGAAGTCACCCAGAACCACTTCTTCTCTTAGTCTTTAGAAGCAAGTCTCTGAGGCTGACCTTTGCTCAAAGGGAAGGGAATTAGTCTTCCCCTTTTGAAGTGGAAAAATGCCAAGTAATCTGTAATGTGTGTTAGTTAAAACTACCCCCAATGTAACAGATTTCTCATTGTCAAAAGGGTAGTAGCGTATCCAATTGTCCAAGCTCATACTTGATGTTGTCAATCTTTTAGGTGCAGTGAGAAGGAAGATCATCAAGCGTAAGTGTTGAGATGAAAGGAAGGAGAGATTAAGGAGAAACATGTGTTTGGAATATTTCTTCATAACAACAATATAGTAGAGCTTTGCTGCTTAAAATATGATCTAGGACCAGCAACATCCATCCACTAGAAACCTGTTAGAAATGCAGAATCTCGGGCCCCTCACTCCATACCTACTGAATAGGAATTTCATCTTAATAAGACTATGAATAGTAAAATTTGAGAAGTATTGCTCAACAAGTCAAATGAAATTGTTGGGATAATAGGGAGGGACAAATTGCTGTGCGCACACTTAGAGCAGGCCACATGTTCTTGTTTATGGGATAATAACAGAACATGAGTGTAAATAAAGAAAATACCAAATAATAGAGGTCATCTAAGGTTGGCAATTTCATGCATTCATTGACCAGGATGTTTAGCATGGGTCTTGGATACTTAGGTGGAATTGAAATGAGAATAAGATCTAAATGGGGAAGGGTGCACTTATGGAGGAGGAGGTTCAAAAACAATAAAGGTCGATATAAGTCTGGACAGCTGATATTGCAAACCTGTGAACAATGGTATATAAATAAATGGTAACCAGAAAGAGAAAAATACAAAGTTAGTTTTCAGAGCTAAATATTATTTTGGTATGCTGGAATCGTGTGGTACAAAAAGTTACTTAAAGCAAGTAGATTATTTATTGAAACATTTACTTTGTTTTACAAAATATCTCCAGTAATGACATTTGTTATGACAATAAATATCCTGTATATAGTTAAATACAGACAGCCAACAGAATGGTATCACATATTAGCAAGTTGTAGTACTTCATTACTGACATTTCAAACTGTCTTGCATGTATGGTTTATATTAAGAGTGTAGGACTTGGAGACTGGATCCTTGGAGAAATGGCAGATACCAATTTGGGGCCAGAAAATATAAAATATGTGTCTGGAATATTTTGTCATACTAAAAGACAAGTGAGGTATTATAGACAATTGTTTTCATGTCAAATGGACACCAGATCCAATTTGAAGGAAATTTTACTGGCTAAAGAGGGGATAATATTAGCAACAAGAAAGAATAATAATGATAATGGATTGGGATACATCAAATATGCTAAAATCCATTAGGTTTTTTTTTTTCCCTGTAGTTCTTAAGGATACACACAAAAGCTCTCAATCACTTTTGGAAGATGCTATGGTACCAACACTTTATTCTAAAAACTAGAAAGGTTAAGTGAAACAGTTAAATATTTATAACATATTTTTTTTACAAATAATATTTCAGCATGTCAAACAGTTAATTTTGAAAGACTTTTTAAAAGAATTTCAGCAATGGAATATGGGAGCAATGATAGAATTAAAATATCACCATTTAACTCCTAATGAAATAATGCCTTTTGGCCATAATCATCAATGGCTATTAAAATCATTAAATGAATTGCTGACAGGGAGCTTTATAACGGTGGATCAGGCTGACAGTAGCAGACTTATTGCCCAGTATGAGTGCCACAAAAAAGGGAAAGAACTAGACATTATGTGCCTCCCAGTGGAACCATACAATACCCCTATAAAATAGTCATGCCATAAGTCTAAGCTGAATCTGATCAAGCCTTTAGCTTTACAGATAATATAGAAGCCAGAAGACTGTGTGAAAAGTCCCTGTAGGGAGGCCATCAGCAAATTTTAGAATGTGAGAGTCCAGAAGAAGATGGCCTACTTTCTTTAACAAATAAATTATGAGGAAGAAAAACAGTGAGGAAAAATTTATAGACTAAAAAATCTGTAAGAGTTTCAGCTCTGACATGTAATGAGTTTAGAAATCATTATTTCCCTCCTAGAACAAGAAAAGATGCTGAACAAACTGAAAATCAAAGTCTTTTCTTAGACTCATCGGAGAACTCAGATCACAGGGAAAACATCACCCCAAAATCTGGCAAGACAGGTAAATGCAGAGAATCTCAGCCAACATCAGTTTAAATGGAACAGAAGTCACTGGAGCCATAGGTAGGTAAGAACACTTCAATGGTAATTTTGATGAATTCCTGTAGAGTGAGTGTGGACTAGCTTGAGAATGAGAAATTCCTGGAGGCCCAGCCTTAAGGAATCCCAACACTCTTGTGCGTTTAATCTCCAGAAACCCAAGAGGTTCTCAAGGTGAAGATCTGAGAAAAATTCCAGTTTAGGAAGGGATATGGAAAATTAAACATTTGAATTATGCTCAGGAGAAAAATTAACTTTTGAAATATTCCCAGAGTATACTCCATAACAAAGATCTGAGCTCCTTAATTTAAGTAAGGGAAAAATACTTTAAGTGAGCCTTATCTAACTTGGAAGAAGGGTAATTAGCCAACCTTAGGCTCTCTACCCTTTCTATCTCATATAAAAGGAGTGGGGAAAAAGGCTAAGAAACACTTGTGTAGGTCATAGGTCAGGAACACAGTGCCACTAAAAATCTGAAATATAATCACAAGATTTTAGACCATTTCTCCTTCCCACAACTCACTATCATATTCTTACCTGTTCATGGCTCCAGGAAGCTCAGAGAACACCAAGCAGGACAAAAGATAAATATAAAAAAAAAAAAAAATTATATCCAAACAGCAGAACATCAATGACAAAGAAAAAATCTTACAAGAATTTAGATGACAAAACAAAACAAAACAAAGCACCTTATCATTTAAAAAACAATGATAATAGTTACAGTGGAATTCTTGCCAGAAACCATGCAACCAAAAGAGAGTGGAGTAAAATATAAGTGTTAAACAAATAAAAACCACCAATCTGGAATTCTATTTTCAGCAAATTTATTCTTCAAAATGAAGAAGAAATAAAGTCTCATAAAAGCAATCCTTTGGGAAATTTATCAAACGTAAACCTGTGCTGCAAGAACTATTAAAGAAGTTCCTCAGAGAAAAGGAAAATAATAGAAGTCATAAACTCAAATCTTTATAGACATAAGAAAAGGGAGAAATGAATAAATAAATAAAATAAATTTTTTTTATTTTACTTATTCTTAATTGATCTAACAGATGTATTCACAGTAATAATTGTAACAATATCGGGTTATTATAATATATGGAGAAATAAAATGAATAACAGCAATGTTATAAGTAAGGAACAGGAGGGAGAAATTGGGCATATTCTGCTACAAGGCGCCTGTATTACTGGTGAAGTGGAAGTGTTATTTGAACATGGACTTAGATTACTTATAAATGTATGTTACAAACTCTGTGACAACCACTAAATAAGGGGGAAAGGAAGACTAACTGATTTGCTAAGAGAGAAAAGAAAATGGAATCATGTGAAATGCTCACTTAAAACGAGAGATGACAGAAAAAGAGGAAGATAAAAAAAGAAAGAGCAAATGCAATGAGTAGAAGACAGTTAAAAACATGGTAGATATTAACTCATCGATATTCATTTTAAATGTGAATGTTCTAAATACATCAATTAAATTGCAGAGACTTGCAGGGTAGATGAAAACAGAAGACTCAACTCTCTGTTATATACAAGAAACTTACTTTAAATATATAGACCCAGGTAAGTTAAAAAGAGAGGGATGTAGAAGGATATATCATGCTAAAACTGATAAAAAGAAAGCTGTAATAGCTATGTTAATATCAGACAAAACAGACTTCAGAGCAAGGAAAATAACCAGAATGGAGAGAGCATTACATAATGATAAGTGGGTAAATTTTCCAAGAAAATACGATACTTGACATGTATGCACCTAACAACAGAATGTCAAAATATATAGGGTAAAAACTGATAGAACTACTAGGAAAAATAGATAAATCCATTATTATGGTTGAAGAATTGAAGACCCCTCTTTTAGTTATTGATAGATCCTGAAGGCAGAAAATTAATAAGGATGTAATTGAACTGAACAGCACCATTTATCAACTGGATCTAACTTGACATTTATAGACTGTTTCATGCAACAACAGCAGAATATACATTGTTATTGATCTCTCATGGGACATTCATCAAGATTGACCATGTTGTGGGCCATAAAATACATATTAAAAAATTTTAAAGAATAGAAATAATTCAAATTATGTTCTCAGATCACAATGGTATTAAACTAAAAATCAATAGCAATAAAGACAGCTGTAAATGACACACTTCTACACTTGATCTTAGCCAAAAAGACTGAGAAATGATAACAAAAGACTTCTAAATAATACAAGGGTCAAAGAAGAAGTCTCAAGAGAAATTAAAATATTTTAAATTATATAAAAATAAAAAACATCATATTAAAATTTGTGAGACACAGTAAAAACAGTGCTTAGTGGAAAATTTATAGCACTAACTGCATAGATTAGAAAATAAGATAGATTTAAAATCAAGTAAAACTTGCAACTTAGTAAAGAAAGGAGCAATATACACCTAAAGCAAGCAGAATAAAAGAAATAATAAAAATTAGGACAGAAATCAAATAAATTGAAAATAGAAACTTAATAGAAAATCAACAAAACCAAAAGCTACTTGTTTTAAAAGATCAATACAACTGATAAAACCCTAGCTAGGCTAACCAAGAAAAAAGTGTGAAGACAAAAATTGCTAATATCAGAAATAAAAGAGGGGGTTATCATTACTGATATCATGGGCATTAAATGGATAATAAATGAATATTATGAACAATTCTATGCCCAAAATTTCGATAACTTAGATGAAATAAACCAATTCCTTGAAAGTTACAAAACTACCAAAGCTCACACAAGGAGAAATAGATAATCTGAAAAGGCCTACATTTACTAAAGACATTAAATTAAGAATTAATAGCCTTCAAAAAAGGAAAGCATTATGTTCAAATGGTTTTATAGGTGAATTTTACCAATTACTAAGGAAGAAATGATAGCAATACATAACAGTGATACTCCACAATCTCGGAAGCACAAAATATAAAGAACATTTCCTAATTTATTCTATGAGGCCTGGATTATCCTAATACCAAAACCAGATAAAGACATTACAAAAAGGGAAATTACAGACTAAATCTCTCTCATAAATACAGGTGAAAAAATCTTCAACAAAATAATAGCAAGTTGACTCCAAGTGCATACAAAAAGAATTGTACATCATAAACAAGCAGGATTTATTTCAGGTATGCAAGGCTGTTACAATTTGATTATCAACTAATACAATCAACCACATCAACAGGCTACAAAAGGAAAGTGATCATATCAATAATGCAGAAGAAGCATTTGGCAAAATTCAATACCCATTCATGATAAAAAACAAAAACAAACAAACAAAAAAACTCTACTCAAACCAGGATTGAGGGAGCTTTCTCAACCTGGTAAAGAACATCTAAAACACCTATGGCTAACATCATACTTTGTGAGAAACTAAACGCTTTTCTCCTAAAATTAGAAACAAGGTAGCCATGTCTTTTCTCACCACTCCTATTCGAAATTGAACTGGAAGTCATAGTGAAATAAGACAAGAAAAGGAAATAAAAGCTACATAGATTAGGAAGAAAGAAATAAAACCATTTTGGTTCACAGATGACATGGTTGTATATATAAAAAATTGCAATGAATTACAAAAAACCCCAAAAAACAAAAACCAAAAGTCCTGAAACTAATAAGTAATTGTAGCAAGGTCACAGGATACAATCCTAATATATAAAGTATATGGATAAACAAATAGTGATATACCCATTCAATGGAATATTATTCAGTGATGAGGAAATGAGCTATCATGTCATGAAAAGACATGGAGGAAAGTTAAATGCATATTTCTAAGTGAAAAAAGACAAATTGAAAATACTTACTGATTCCAAATATATGACATTCTGGTTAAGCTAAAATTATAGAGACAATAAAAAGATCAGTGAATGCCAGGGGTGTTTGTGTGTGTCAATGGGGGAGGGGAATGCATAGTTGATGTATGTGGGATTTTTTGAGTGGTGAAACTATTCTATAGGATACTGTGATTGTAGATACATGGTGTTATGCATTTTTCAAAACTCATAGAACTTTACAATAAAAGGACTGAATGTTAATGTTGCAAATTAAAAAAAAATCTTTAAGGATGTTTTGGAGTTACAGAAAAAAATGCAGATTTTGGCAAAAGACTCTAACTGTATTAAAAATGTATGAAGCAATCTCACTGAGGGATTTGGGGAAAAAGTGCTGACCTAAGTAACTTTGGAAATAAATGGAGTCTGTAAGACTAAAGGCAAAAGAAACTTCACATAATCACTATAATTGATAAATTCATAGGGGTTTGGATTGTCAATTTTCATACTGCTATACATGTGTACTGGAATTGAACAACTCAACAATGAATGGTGGATGGTGGTGGCTGGGATTTCATTGCTGTTTGGGGAATTTAAATAAGGGGAGGAGGCAAGAATGATCTATATGGTAATGGATTACATTAATAAGAAATCTTTAACTTAATATAGATACATACATTAATAGTTACAGATAGAAATATTTGTAAATATGTATATGTATTATACATGGGTTAGTATGCACACATATATTTCTTTGCTTTGTCAGTGTTGAGGCCCTAAAAGAAGCTGTACTAAGGAGCGGTACTAAGCTAAATAATGTCCCCCAAAGATATCAATTTCTAATTTCTATAACCTGGAAGTATTACCCTCTAAGGAAAAATGGTGTTTGCAGAGTGATTAAGTAAGGAAGATTATTTTAGGTAATCTGGTTGGACCCTAACTACAATCACATGTATCCTCAAAAGGAGGCAGAGGGAGATCAGCCACAGACCTGGAGGCAGCGAGGTAGCAATAGGATAGTGGAGGCAGAGGGTGGAGCAGGGTAGCTTCAAGTCAAGGATTGCTGGCATCACCAGAAATTGCAAGAGGTGAGGAATGGGTTCTCACCTCCAGGGAGCACAGCCTGTCCGGCACTTTGTTTCTGGCTCAGTAAAACTGATTTTGGACTTCTTGCCTCTGTATTCGTGAGAGAATAAATTTCTGTTGTTTTTAAGGCATTAGGTTCAGGGTAATTTGTTACAGCACCCCTGGGAGCTTAATACAAGAGCCAATTGAAAGTGTTCCCAATGGCCAAAGCTAGAACCATTTGAGTAACAAAATAAAATGAATAGTATTGGGTTATAATTATAACCCAAAATATAAAAGAAATATGCATGAATGCATACCAATATAAATAAATGATTGAATAAATATATAAATGGGAGAGAAGAAACAAATTTGCCATGTAGAAGACTTCTAAATAAATTATGCAGATATTTCCCCATTCAGTGAGGTAGAGCACATCTCTACCCTTTAAGCGGAGATTGTGCATAGTGACTTCCTTCCAAAGAGTACAGAATGGAAAAGAGGAAAAAGGAGTAACTTTTCAACAACTATTTCAGCCTGGTGATCAAGGCCAACGTCAACAGTCATAAATCATGTTAATAGTATGTACCCTTGATATGATATAGTGAAAGTGACACTTTACCTCTGTTATCATTCTCTCCAAAACCCATAACCTCAGTCTAATAATGAGAAAAAAATCAGACAAATTCTAAAAGGGGAATATCCTACAAATATATCTGACCAGAACTTCTCAAAATTGTTACCAAAAACAAAGAAAATCTGAGAAACTGAGAGTGAAGAGGAATCATTGTTTTCATTTATATCCATTACTTTTTTTTTTTTTTTACTTTCTCTACTAATTGTACCATTTTGGTCATCCCGAGATGGATTTATCTTGACTCTTTTTGTTCTTTAGTGTTGGTCACATACTTCTGTTTATTTGCATGTTTGAATTTTGATTCAGACAGATATTATGAATGATACATGGACATGTGGAAGAGTGACTTTTATTCTAGTTGACAGTTAACTTGGCTGGACTCAAACTCCTTACTTCTTTTGTACCTTGTTGTACCAAGTTGACATTTCCTTCAGATCCGTAGTTTCCAGATGCTGCTTTCTTATTAGTTTCTCTGTAAGTATTTGTTTAGTAGTCAGTCAACATTTCAGGCCAATATCGGTCACATATTTTGGGACTCATTCCTTTCTGAGCTTTCTGTCTGCTCTCTAACACCTGAAACTCTGGCCTCCTCTGCCTCAAAGCAGTAAGGCTGTAGCATTCCCCCTGAGCTGCTGTGTAGATCGGAGATTGTCCTCAGGCAAGAAGGTATAAATTCCTCTGTCTCACAGGTGCAATTCCTGTTTTTCAAGGGTAGACTTCCTTCAGCAAACAGTAGGGCTGGGATTCAAATCTGAGAAGATTTGTTCAAAGTTTCATTCAATCTCTAAACTGTGCTTTTCAAATTTGTTTTCATTGAAGATGAAAACCCGGGACAATGCTAAATCTGGCTTACCATTTTAGCCATAGCTTATATTTTTTTGTCGTTCTCTTACAAAACCAGAGGGTTGATGAAGGTATGTTGAATGTCCCTCAAATCATGCCTGCTAGTACATTTTACTCTAATACAGCCCAGAAAGGTCAGAAAACAAAAGCATCATCCACCTGTGTATTTCTTCCTTTCTCCACTAGAGGGGGAAGCAATACCAGACAAACTTGGTTAAAAGCTCTGAAAAAGAAACTCCAGTATCTGTTTAACACATTGACTGCCATTCTAGGGGAAAAAAAATTGTTTTTTTCCTTGGGGCCATGGTGTCTTATTAGGAAAATAGAATAAAAATTTTGAAAACAAAACGATCCTTTCTAATTTAATGAAAAATTTGTTATTTTTTATTGTTTTCTGTGCATCGGTTATACACAACTAGAAAAATAGTTCTCACAGCTTCCACAGTGAAGAGACGTTTGAGTTACATATTGTTTACAAGGCCCTGCGCTCTAAACTTGTGTGAGTTGAATACAACTCACATGGCAGTTAAGGTATGAAAAAATTTTTTCTGATGATTTAATAGCATTCATTGTAGAAAATATAGAACATATGGAAAAGCACAGGAAGAAGAAAAATCTCACCCAAAATATCACTGCTGTAAACATTTTTCATTCCTTTGGGCTGCCCACCATCTGAACCGCCTTCACTATAAAAGTGGCAATACCTGTTTTTCCAACCTCCTCTTGCAGCTGGGATGTGGACATATGAGTGAGGCTCTGCCCCAGACTTGAGTCTGAAAACACAGGAAAGCAGGGGCAAGAAAGAATCCACAGTGGTAAGAGGTACAGCCCCAGAGAGTGGCAGCCACCTCTGATTTCTGCAGTGGCAATCACAGTGACGAAGGTGGCACGGACGAAGCCGCTCCCTTGCTGCCCCGTCCATGGCCCAGTTCATTTGGGAACTGGGGTTTATTGAGTTTCTTGGATCTGTACATTTATGTCTTTCACCAAATTGGGGGAGTTTTTAGACAGTGGATGGTACTGTGGGGACATCACTAACCTGCTTTTGGGGTGATTTTGAACATTGCTCCTGGCTTCCTGAGCTGTCCTCGTTAGCCTTTTTGCCCCCAACCCACAAGATTCTGTGAACTATTTAAAATCTTTTATAAAATTTCTTTTATATGTTTAAGACAATCAGAATTTTTTTTTTCCCCCCAGTGCTTGCAACTATAAATCTGGCCTGAAGCAAACTCTCCCAGAAATAATCACTATTGCAATTTGGGTAAATTTTAAGAGGGCTTTTAAAGAATTTTGTGGAATTTGTTAAAAAGAGAGAAGTCTGGGCTTCAATACAAGTTCCCCAGATGTATGTCCAAATGTTTTCCAGGTGACTTTGATATACATCATGGTTGGAAGACCTCTAGGCTTTTGGATACTTCCACTTGAATGTTCTACTACCCCAAGAAACTTACATGTCCCAAACTGAGTCCACCTCTTAACCTAAAAATCTGCTTCTCCTCTTGTAGTCCCTTTTTTTTTTTTAAACCACTTTTGTTCTGCGCTCACCAGCCGCGAAACCTTGCCCACAGCCGGCACTCATAGTCCGCACGATAGTTTGCGCTGTGCATTGACGATGATACGTTTTGCTCTTGTGTGATCAGGAAAGCTTTAAAGCACTGGAAGCTTGTTTTACTTTATAGACAGCTTTAGGAAAATAACTGTAATAACTCCTACTAAGGACTTGTTAAAAAGTCACAGGTTCGTAGTAACTTATTAGCTGAACGTACACACTGCAACTGCAGAGATAAAAGCTGTAAAAGTAAAAGCTTTTGGCTGTCGGCTAAAGTCGATGCTCGACTGTGCATGTTCATCTGTGGCTGTAGACTATAGTCGACGCTCGTACCGAAGTGGTTAATGACTGGATCCTTCTAGTTACCTAAGTTAAATATTTTGGAGTCCTCTTTCCCCATATTCTTTCCCACACATTCTACATTTAACTAGTTACTGATGCTTGTTACCTAAAGTGTAACAGGGATTTCAGCTGGTTTGTAGTTAGATTCTAATGTTGCAGATGTATAGGGCTAGTGTTTTCTTCCTCACCTTATCTCCTTGACCTCTCATTGTTCTGATGGGCTAATTTCCATGAACATTGAGGACACTGATAGTTGTAAAGCATAAACTCTCTCCCCATTTGATGTTCAGACAGGACTGCCAGATTGAAAGTTAAGTTGCAGGCAGAAAAAAGTGCACATAGAGAGAATTCATTCTAAGCAGGGAGAGTATCTAGCATGGACATTCAGACTCAGCCAAAGGGACTGAGGGTCAGACTGGTGCAAAGTACAGGATAGTGACTGGTATATGAACCCATTCAAGTCCAGCAATCCTGGTAGCATGTGTGTTCCCTGGGGAAAATGGATGGTTTGTACCCTGAAGACCTCTCTCACTAAACTCCATAGCACATCATTACTCAATCTACCCTTCTCTGGACACCTCCCAATTAAATGAAATACGGGTGGGGCTTGGAGGAAGGAAACTACTTCCATAAGAGATTGCTGAGCATCTGCTGAACTCTTAGGACGCAGAGCAGGGAAATTCAGCAAATTTCTGATTTCATAGGAAAAGATGCTAGTGGCAAGTGGTAGCCTGAAATTTTTGTCGTTATTTTTCTGTAAGAATATGTAAGAAACCCATTGCCCCCAGGAATATTTTGGAGATGAAGGGAAGTCCAGTTTGTGCAAGTGGCACTTGGAGATACCAAGATTAGAATATAAGTGTGTGACTCAATCTGCCCTCACAGGCTAGGAAGTTTGGAGGTATCCAAAATTTTTCTCCTTCTCTCTCTTCCCCATGCCACTGCCTACGTTAGGCCTTCATCATTTCTCACCTAGATGACTGCACCAACCTCTTAACCTGGGTGCTACCTTCTGTCTTTTACCAACCTCTAATCCATTTTCCACATGAGTACCGGACTAACTTTCTGTGACATAAATTAGATTATGCTAGTTTTCTTCTTAAAATCTCAATGGCCTCCCAGGTTCTTTGGAAAAATGTCCAATCTCCTGTGTTGATTTGGAAGATTGTCCATGATTTGACTTTAATCATCCTGCATAGACCTTTCATTCAGCCTTCCCACCTGGCACCATATGCTCTACTCATGTTTAACTGTTGGTGGTTTTAAGAATTGCACATGCCTTTATTTTCGTGCATTTCAATGTCTTCCTTATCTGTAGATAATTAACGGATTTAAATAAAATATTTGACACAAGTTCATTTTATATCTGCATGAAAGTCATGATTATACCCTCTTAAAAATTGTCTTTTAGCAAGAGAAAGCACAAATCTTTATTCTCATACACAGCCATGTCCCGTCTTGGAAATGTACATGTACAGTATTTATGATATCTCCAGATCCAATTATTCAATTATAAGGATCCACTTTTGTTTGTTTGTTTTTGAGACAGTGTCTCACTCTCTTGCCCGGGCTAGAGTGAGTGCCGTGGCGTCAGCCTAGCTCACAGCAACCTCAAACTCCTGGGCTCAAGCGATCCTCTTGCCTCAGCCTCCCAAGTAGCTGGGACTACAGGCACCTGCCACCATGCCCGGCTAATTTTTTCTCTATATATTTTTAGTTGTCCAGATAATTTCTTTCTAAAGGATCCACTTTGAATAGTTTGTGTTTGGGGTTAAGCATTGTGTTTTCTGCCCAGTTGAGGGCACAACCTCCTTTTAAAATTTTCAACTGTTTCACAACCTTTTAAAGAAGTAGGAGTCAGGTAGAGATTTATATTGACTTGTCAGATATGTTAGGATTGTCCACTAGATGTCACCCTGACATCTTAAGATCCATAGAAAACAAAAGAGCTAGCCTTTCTTTACAGGTATGTTATTTTTGACGGTGCGTATATAAACCGGTGATTTTTTGCTTCCTCTGAGACACTTAATTAGTCACTCTTACTTACTTACTCACTCTGTCGCCCAGGCTGAAGTGCAGTGGCACTATCATAGCTCACAGCAGCCTTGAACTCCTGGGTTCAAGCCATCCTCTTGCCTCAGCTTCCCCACTAGCTGGGACTACAGGTGTGCACCAGCGCACCCAGCTATATGAAATCTTTAAAAATGTTTCTGAGCTCTGACTAAAGGCAAGAACAAATCTTGTTAGATAGAATTTGTGAAAGTAAATTTCTACTTAAGAAGGGTATCCAGAAATCAAGGTGTTAAGTACCCCTGTATACAGTAGTCATAATAATCACAAGATAGATCTTTTTTAGTTGTCTAACCCATCACATGTAATCTAATTAAATGTGAGAAAAGTGTTGTTCTTAATTAATCATATTAGAACCAAAAGAAAAACTATAAAGTTTATGGGCTCCATTGAAGAGTTCAAATTATATATTAATTTTTTTGTGATTGTCAATTTCAAACATGCATACGAGTAAAGGTAATAATATAATTAACCTACATGTACCCATCACTCAGTGATGGTGATAATAACAAATGTAGTTTTTAAAATACATTGTATAATGAAATGTGTCAATTTTGGAAGATCTGCCTAACTTCTTGAACCAATATTGTACAAATGACCAATGTATTATATTGTAAATTTACACATGAGTAAAAGATACATTCCGAGTGCAAGATAGATCAGTGGATTTTGACATAAGAGAATATGAAAAGTTCAATGATATGGCTTCATATTTCACATTTCAACTAACCTAAAAGAACTGCTATCTCTTGAATTACAGAAGACAGTTGTCTTAAAAAGTTATTAAAATGTTACTCTCTTTTCAACTACATAGCTATATGAGGCCAGAGATTTTTTTTTAATGTACTTCAACCAAAACAGCATATGAAAACAGACTGAATGAAGAAAGAGATATGAGAATCTGGTTGTCTTCTATTAAGCCTGACATTAAAGGGGTTTTCAAAAATGTAAAACAATGCCACTTTTTCCACTAATTTTTCCTGAAAATATGGGAGGTTTTAAAAAACCAAGTTATTCAATTGTAAAAATGTATTGGTTTATTAAGGTAATACATATTTTTAAATTTCTCAGTTTTATTTTCTAATATGGTAAATATTGGCAGGTATAACCAATATAAACAAAAGTTCTTTGTGGTCCTCAATAATTTTTAAGAGTGTAGATGGTCTTGAGACCAAAAAGTTTGAGAACTACTTTTATAGCCTCTACTTAATCATTTTTAGGTTTTTCAAGAGAATAGAAGGAAATGGACACAATGATTTTCTACTTCATATTAGAGATTTTACATATTTTATCATGCTCTATGAATTTTCTCTTTTCTGAAGTCTCCTAACAGCATTGTAAATTTTACACCATTCCATGATTGAAGAACATAAAGTTTGGAAATGTCACTTGAAATCCTCAAGGTTGCACAGTGGCAGAGGAGAAATTCAAACCTAGGTCTGAATGATTCTGAAGACATTTTCTATCCTGCACTACTTAACTGTGTAGAATTAGAACTGTGATGTGAAGCGAAGTGGGGTGCAAACACTGCTTTTCGCAGTTCCAGAAAATGAAACAATCTAAGTGGCCCATGAATTTTGGGGCCAGAAGGACAAATAAAAGACCTGGATAACACTTTTGTTATTTTTCCTCCAGTTTTTTACTATAGTTTAGGGGCAAAGGATTGAATTTGATCTGCTTTGAAATTAACTATTCTTTTCAAACTTCCCATTAAGAAAATCTTGCTGATTCCTAAGAACTTAGTGTTCTTTTTTTTTTTT
>VBSM01001044.1:2057600-2071431 GCA_008086735.1 Cheirogaleus medius | reverse complement strand
AAAAAAAAAAAAATAAATAAGTAATTAGTGAGGCAAGTCTGTGAGATTTGTTGAGAGGCTCTATTTGAGTGGAGTGAGAAATGGGTGAATATTAAAAAGTGGCAGTTGCAAAGTGGACATAACTCATTGAAGAATTATGGATAAAAGAGGAGAGAAATCAGACGGAAATCAAGGTAGAGCACAGAATCAGGGAGAGTTTAAACTCTTTTCTGAATGGAAGAGGCTGAAAATTCTGATAGGCTGAGAAGAAGAAGCCAATTTAAAGGAGATGTGACATTTAAAAGGGAGAATAGATATACGAAGGTCTGCCTGAGGGGGAAAGAAGAGTGAATACCAGAGCATAAGTAAATGTGTTGGCCTTGAACAGGAGAGACACCACCTCTGAAATCAGAGGAAGGCACAAGTGTGTGTCATTGTGGACAAGCTTGCTGGTTGGGAATTGGAGAGCTAGGGGAGGTCACCACTGATAATTTTAATTGTCTTATTTTTTTTTTTTTTTTTTTTTTTAGAGACGGGGTCTCGCTCTTGGTCAGGCTGGTTTCGAACTCCAGACCTTGAGCTATCCACCCGCCTTGGCCTCCCAGAGTGCTAGGATTATTAATTGTCTTATTGAAGTAAAAAAGCAAAGTTATCTATGAGCTGAGGAAATTTGGACACTGTCAAAGAGAAACATAGCCAGACGTGTTTGTTAAAGGCAGTGAGGCAGACTTTATTCAGGCTACTGTAACTGGGGAGAGATACTTCAGTATAAACTGAATTCAGTTCTGCTGGAATGAAAGGTGGGAGGCTTTTTAAATGCTGGGGTATGCTACAGGAGAAGTACTGAAGAACAATGGGGTGGGGAAGGTTGGTTAATGTGATGAGGCCATCTGCATTTGCTAATTGGCACTTATCAAAGTTAGGCTCCTACATTCCCATAGAAAGACTGGGAGACATGAGCCTTATCTTTCTTGATAATTACATTTTAAAGAGTTAGCTCCCAGGTCCTTGAGAAAGACATTCCTGGGCTGCAAAAATTACACCTCAAAGGGACAGAGAAAGAATTTACAATTGCAAGTTTTCTGAAATGAAAAGGGGAGCTTCTAAGAAAAGGGAGGTTAGTGGCCTATAGTCAGGTCTCCACTGAAACAGAGAGTAAATTCTCCCATCCAAGCTCTAACCAGGCCCGACCCTGCTTAGCTTCTGAGATCAGAAAAGATTGGGCATGCTTAAGGTTGTATGGCCATAGACACAAATAGTAAATTCTGTTAGCAGCATTGAGCTTTTACAGGCAGGCATGCTGATGGACCTGGGATCATCATCCTAGGGGCCACAGTCTTGAGCTGATAGAGCCATGCTAGAGTGTGCTCAAGGACAGAGTATATGTCACCACATTGATGTTCGGCTTTCTCAAGATCATCCTGAAATGGATGCTATAGGGTTGAATCCAGGTGTGAAGCAGTGCGCCTGAATGTATGGGGCTGACTTTTAAGCAATCTCAGAGAAAGCTGTCTGAACTGATCACGTAAAAATTGATAACAGAATGTTCAGTTTAGAGCAATGAGGAAAACTGAAACAGACAGTAGGAAAAAGTATATAACATCACAAATAGAATCATAATAGAAGGGACAGTGGAGCAGAGCTAGAAGACACACACAGCCTTCCCATTGTGCCTGCAGCCTTCAGCACAATGTCCTGTGATACAGAGTTGGTTTTAGTCATTCGTGAAATTTATGGAATGCCTACTATATGCCAACCACTGGCCTAGACATGCAAAGCTCAATATAATTGTAACTATTTATTAATTATGTGCTGTATGTATTTATGCTTAATTGAACTGCCAGTAAATGGTAGGCAATTCAGTCCGTGAAATGGTACAGTTCCATTAATGAATCTTTTTATTTCCCATAATGTCCTGAATTCAGAGAGCTTTTAGGTATTGTTAATGAGACATGTTTGATCTGGGGCAGACCCAACTGACATTTGCATGCAGCACCCTGTTTTCCTTTTGGAGCAGAATCCTTATGCAGACAGTCCCTGACTGATGATGGTTCAGCTTACAATATTTTGACTTTACGATGGTGCAAAAGCCATCTGTACACAGTAGCAACCATACTTTGAGTACCCATACAACCCTTCTGTTTTTGACTTTCAGTATAGTATTCAATAAATGACATGAGATATTCAATGCTTTATTATAAACTAGGCTTTGTGTTAGATGGTTTTGCCCAGTTGTAGGTTAAAGTAAGTGTTTTGAGTATGTTAAGGTAGGCTAGGGCTAAATTGTGGTGTTTGCTAGCTTAGGTATATTAAATGCATTTTTGACTTACAATATTTTCAATTTACTATGGGCTCTTTGAGACATAACCCCATTGTAAATTGAGGAGCAATGGTACTGAAATGATTTAATCAGATTTTTGCATTCACATGGCATTGTGTAATGTGATAAGGTTTGGAACACATAACTAATAAATCTCTGAGATCAGTGTTGCTCTTCATTTGGTAAATCAAATTTAATTTTTATGGTGGATTCTTTTTTTATTTGCTTGCATGAATTTTATGTAGTTTTACAATAACTAATGAGTCCATGAGATTAGTGATACCACAAACTTAGGTTTGCATTTCAGCAATCTATGAATTTGAGCAAATTACTTATTTTTCACATTTATTAAAAGATAGTTTTAGTATTTACCTTGCAGAGTTGTATAGAAATTAAATGAAATAGTGTTTTGGATTACTCATACAGCTAAAGCTGAGAATATTCATGTATTGATATGGGAATATCTATTTACTTTAAAACATTTTTAGGTAGTTTTAATGAATGGCAAATTAAAAAAAATTGTCCAGATTGTACTGTATAGAAGAGATACTTCCATATTCTTTACATCCTAATTCAATTTATTTTCAGAAATAATATTTGTAGGAAGGTAAGTCATTTAATAATTCTAAGATTCTTTAGGAAGAGCCTTTAGTTATATGAAGGTGTTGAATAATATTCAGACTGTGAGGGGGAGTCAGGGACGGCTCAGAATGTCTCAGCAGGGGTGCAAAACTCAGTAGCTGTGAGTACATAATCTGGCTTCAAAGGAGTCAAGTCTCATAGGGTAGAGCCTAACTATAGGGCTCAGGGTTGAGAACAGTCATGCTGGAGAGACCGAGGCAGAGCCACTATTCTTGCCTACAAATACATGAGTATAGAAATGTGAGCAATTTATATTTTACTACCTTGAGATGCAAACAAGACAGGGATATAGCATAGATGAGGAGAAGAGGAAACTAGAAAGGGGGATAAAATAGCAGGTGGGAGGCTGGAGCTTAGGTTATAGATTTCTAAAAAAGATAATAATAATTAGTAATAGAAGGGGGGGGAAAGGAAAGAGAAGAGGAGGAGAATAAGGAATAAGGAGTAAGTAGGTATTTGAGAAAGAAAAATGCCTAATATTAAATTTTAAGTTGTTTGTGTTTCTGGGATTCTCCCTAATAAATAGAAATATTTATTTATTTATTTAGAGACAGAGTCTAACTCTGTTGTCCGGGCTAGAGTGCCGTGGTATCAGCCTAGCTCACAGCAATCTCAAACTCCTAGGCTCAAACAATCCTCCTGCCTCAGCCTCCTGAGTAGCTGGGACTACAGGCATATGCCACCATGCCCGGCTAATTTTTTTTTCTATATATTTTTAGTTGTCCAGCTAATTTCTTTCTATTTTAGTAGAGACAGGGTCTCGCTCTTGCTCAGGCTGGTCTCGAACTCCTGAGCTCAAATAATTCACCAGCCTCGGCCTCCCAGAGTGCTAGGATTACAGGTGTGAGTCACCATGCCTGGCCAGAAATATTTATTATAATAAGTATTTCTAATATCCCAAATCTTTACTAGAGTTTGCCAGACACAAAAATAAATGAGGGAATTTTGTAGAAATTAAAGAAAAGCACTAGTTTCAACATCTAGATTGGCACAGGCAGGACAGAATTAGCACGCTTGAGATACAAAGGCAACCCTAAACTGAGCTAACATTGGGATCAGAAGCTCAGAGTAAGATTTGGGAATGTAAAGTCCTGGGAATTTTCAGAAATCTTACGAAAGACATTAAATTTTGCAAACTCCAGGGAATAGTTATTTAACAAAATATTACTGTAGACCTATTGGGCAGAATGACCCCAAGTAACCTCTGTGTTAACCCCAGGCTCTGCACTGCTTATACCAGTAATATTCTAAGAGTGGCTGAGCATCTATTATTAACCTACTGCTGCTGGCAATGGCAGTCTGCTGGGGGAAAATTATGCAGAGAAAAGATTCCATTTCTTCCTCAAATTTTGGCAGAGGATTAGTAGGAAAATTATCTAAAAATGAAATGACTTAATATAAATGTTATGTGAGAAACTAACTTTTTTGTTGACACTTGCATTCATAAGACTGAAAGTATGAGGGTGAGCTGGTGTTAAGGTTTTCTTCAATATTACTTAAAACTAATGAATGCAAAGTTATTTTTAAAACAACTTAGTCACCCAGAATTTATTTCATTCCCAAAGGCAGTTCATACATTAAGATTTACGCTTAACATGCAGCTTTCTTAATTTGGAACATGTTAGTATAAGAAAATGACACAAATTATTTTAGGGCTTCTAATTTAGCTCTTGTAGAAATGGTAATTTTATACTCTATATGAATGTCATATATCATGTTTAATTTCTTCATTTTTGATATGTACATCTATAAAAATGGTGGCTAGATAGAAACAAGGGTGGGCAATATATTATCTAGCATTCTATCAATTGGAACTATTTTATAGCATAGTTACACAGTGAAAACTGAAGATAATATAAAACACTGTAAGATTTTGATATGCATTTTGAATCATTTACTTAGGAATATATTAAATTATGCTTGATTTCATTTTAATATTGTGACATGACTGATATAATTTTCATTGATAAAAACAACTTACGTATATCATCCATTTTCTCATTTTTTCCTCATAATGGGATTTGGAAACGGGCTCAGAAAAGAAATATGTTTGTTTGTGGCCTAATAGCTAACACACTGCCTCCTACATTTTATAAGTATAAATGTGCATATAGTTAATACTCATGATATATTTTAATTCCAAAAAAATTGATATATTGGTTGGAAAAAGTACCTGGTAGGACTCACATGATTCAAACTATCATTTTATTTCACAGACATATTTTATTTGAGATTGAAATATTAAGAGTTCCTATATGCATTTAAAAATATATATGAGGATGGTGTTTAATATTTGAAATCTGCTAAATTTAAATATTGAAAATTATTAACTTCGGTCTCTTTCCTTTTTTCCTTATTTATAGTTTGTAAATGAACATGTTACTCACAGAACAATGAAGCTAGATAATTGGCATTCGTCAAAGCAGTTAGTAAGCAACAGTAAAACAAAATGAAACAAAAAAGAACCCTATGCAGTTAATGTAAAAATTAACATAATATTTTGATGTTAATTTTAAAATTTTGAATATTTAAACATTAATAAGTTTGTTTGGTATGATGGAAATAATTTGTACAGTTATTGTTACTGCATATACTAGATGAATTGATTCTTTTCAATTTTTTCTTAGTCCAAACTTAACATATCATCCTGACTGCCTCACAAAAACAAATTGTAAACACACATGGATGTTCTGGGCCAATCATTTCCAGATTTTTAAATTTCACAGACTAGTTAAATTACAAGAAAAACGAATGAAGGGGTTGGCCCAGGTTTGTTAGTATTTCTTATTGCCAGTGAAAACATTAAACAAAACAAAACAAAATTATTTATAATTATCATTATTTCATAAAAGATATTAAATACAAAAATACAGAGAATAAAGGAAGGTTATAATGTTATACTAAAGGATTATTTGCTGAGAACAGTTTATAAAACAAATACACACATATACACACACTCATATTTATTTTTCATTTTTCATGATATGAACTTCCAACCTCTTATTCAGAAAACTTCATTTAAATGGGTATCCAGGGAACACAGTTCTAGGCTGTTACCCAGACCCTGCATTTATCTCCCTGGCCAGATTTTTGGCTCCACATCTCATTTCTAATACCCGTTTGTGTTGTCTTTCCATTGCTTTGTCCTTCTGATGCTACTCCTGGCTTTGGGGACCTATATTTTCTATAAAGGTCTAGGGCTATGCGAACTCCCTTGCTTTCGTCATTTCTGCTGCTTTAGGGTGAGAAATCCCTGTGCTATCCTCTTGCCCCTTGGAATCCCCACCCTGGCTGTGATAGCCCCAGTTTTGATAAGGAATTCAGATATACTTTTCTCTATCTGAATCAAATTTCGGTTCTGCTAGTTCTATCAGCACAGCGCATCTTCCTGGATGGTAATGCTTCCTTGCTGCCAATGACATTTTAAATAAGAATGCATTTTGTTCAATCATATAGGATAGTTATCCAGTTGCCTTAAGCTGTGAATATGTGTATGGATTTCTTTTATTACTTAAAATAATAATTTACTGAGGTGAGATGCACATGATGATATGTTTTTAAATGATATTTTATAGGTTGTTTATATGATATGAAATGTTCAAAATCATCAAAATTAAAGAAGGATGTTATGGGTATTCTCAGGCAGGTAACTTAGCATTGAAGGGAGGCATAGAGGTCATTGTTCCACCATTCCAGCCCCCAATGCAGAGTAATGACATAAGAATTAGATGGTCATAAGCCTCTGTTTAGATACTTCCAGTCACGGGGAAGTCATTGTCACATAGGGTTTCTCACCCAATTTTTAGCCATCATCATTTGAAATTTCTCTTAGCATGACTTGAAATCTACAAGTCTCCATTATTTTCTAATAATAGTCCTTCAACTATTTGAAGATGGCTGTAAAATCTCCTGAGAGTCTTTGCTTCTCTAGGTTAAACATTCCTAGTCCTTTCAACCATTCACTTCATATAACATGTTTTTCAGATCCTTAATCTTTTAGATTTAATTTTTATGAATATGTTGATTATTTTAATAGTCTTACAATTTACATTGTCTCCCAGAGATGGACAAAACATTCTTGAAAAAAATTTCACAAAAATTGAGCATGGTAGACAATTTCTTTTGGGTCATCTGGACGTGTTCCTATTAATACTCATTCTTAAAGAAGATGTTCACGTAAATTTTGTGATCAATTAAAAGGTATTTAAATTTTGTGATCCTAGATTTAATCTTTGCTGCTGAAAGAGGTTCTTTCTACTTAATTCTTATACATTTGAATTTCTGAACCAAAATGTGTGGCTTCAGATTTATCTTTGATATAATTAACATTGTCAATACATTTTAGCATTTACTGCAAGTTAGAGGTACTTCACATTATAGAATAAGATCATTCTGAATCTTAATTTTACTTATATCATATATTTCTCTCCATTTCCTATTATTTGCGTATGCAGTTTATTTCTTTAAATAAATCTGTGTCAATGGTAAACATTAAAATGAATAGGTTCAAGAACTCTATATTTGAGACCTCACATCAAGTTTATATTTTGTCATTAATTTATATTACTTGAGTATAGTTGTCTAAAAGCCAGAAATCCAAGTAAGTATTGTATTGTCATTCAGCCCATGCTTTTTATACAAGGATGTAACCAAAAACTTCAGCATTTGCTTTCTAAAAGATAATAGTATCTAAATAGATATCTCAAACATAAAATGACCCAACTTGATAATTTTTGCATATGTTATTTTTGGTTTTTATAAGTTCATTGGATTTTTTCCTAACACAATAAAAACATGTTGTATTTATCACACTGATCTTGGCCAAAAGACTGAGGAGCAATATATATCTTTATGAAAAACATGTTTCTTAGCAGGAGCCCTCTAGAAAGCAGAGCATGAGACAATGATTAAAGTGTTGCTGCCTAAAGAGGTGCAAACACATGTGTTCTAAGAGAGAGGGAAAGAGAGAAGTGAAGCAAAGAAAGATATGAAACACGATGAGCTGGAAACAGATCTAGCAGGTTGCTCGGTGGGCATGTTTGCTCGATGTTCCTTACTTCTCTAGAAAGATCGTAAAGAGGAATCAAACCTTCGAGTGGTCCATGGAAGAGTGTTAAAAGGAAGAAATATATCTACTTATGGCTCACTTGTTTCTTATTTTGCAATAGTCAAGGTTTACTCATACTACTTCCACATATTCTCATCATCTCAGCTATCTTGTTCCTTCAACTTAGTCTTCATCTGGTATATTTGTGCCAGCCAACACACCATTAGGAGGCATCAAATTTCAAATGTGGAATTACACCAGATGTATTAGTCTTCTTGGGCTGCCGTAATAAAATATAGTACTATAGACTGGGTGGCTTAAGCAACAGAAATTTATTTCTCACAGTTATGGAGGCTAGAAGTCCAAGATCAAGGTGACAGCATGGTCAGGTTCTGGTGAAGGCTCTCTTCTTGGCTTGCAGATGGCCACCTTCCTGCTGTGTCCTCACATGGTAGAGAGAAAGAGCAACCTGTCTGGTATCTGGGGGGCCCTCATGACCTCATCTTAAACCTAATTATCTCCCAAAGACCCCATCTGCACATAACATCACTTTGGGGGGGGGGGTAGAGATTCAACATATAAATTTAGGGAGACACATTCCAGTCCATAGCATTCTGCCCAGAGTCCCATCCCCAAATCCATGTCCTTCTTGCATGCAAAATACATTCATTCTATTCCCAAGGCCCCTAAAATTTAACTCATTCCAGTATCATCTCTACAGTCTGAAGTTCAGAATCTCATAAATATCATCTAAATCAGATGTGGGCAAGACTGGAGGTATGATTCATCCTGAGGCAAAATTCCTCTCCAGCTGTGAACCTATAAAACCAAATTATGTGCTTCCAAAACACAATGGTGGACAAGCCTAGCATAGACATTCCCATTGCAAATGGGAGAAATAGGAAGGAAGAAAGGGGAGATGGTCCCTATACAAGTCTAAAACCTAGCAAGGCAAATTCCATTAGATCTTAATGCTCAAGAGAATATTCTTGGGTTTGATGCTCTGCCTTCCAGGCCTTCTGGGGCCTCAGTGTCACCCCTAAGGCTGTTCAGGGTGGCCCTGCCCATTCAGCTAAATATTGGGCAGGAAACAATAGAAATGTCACACATTGCTAATTGTGTAAATCAGTGCAATCTTTCTAGAGAGCAACTTTGCAATGCAAATCAAAAGCTGTAAAATTTTACATATCCTTCGGTGCAGTAATTCAAATGCTAGCTGCTTATCATAATGATATTGTTATGCATGCACAAAATATTTTAATACAAGAGTGCTTATCACAATTTGTATATTATAATGAAAAACAACGAAAACCCTGAATGTCAACAATCAGAGATTGGTGTAGCCATTCAGTAGAGTGGTATGCAACCCAAAGGAGTAGCAATTAATATCATTTAATAAGCATTTAATATCATGTAAAAGATTCAAGGTGTAATAAATGAATAAAGCAGGTAACCAAACAACATTTCAATTGAGATAGATGCTGTGTGTGCCACACCTATATATCTTCACCCTTAGTATTTCAGCGTGTGCTTGCTGTACTTCTAATTGCCAGCATAAACTTCTCTTTCTTTAAGTTTTCTTTGCCCATGTGCTTAGCAGGCCAGATGTGCTGAAGAATTATGCACCTGGATGAGCACTCATCCAATGACTGATACAGAGTTTATGTATAAACACCCCAGCTTACTCACCACTTTGTTGAGATAGCTTTTAGGTCCATGTTCCATACTGGCTTCCAGAGTTTCTCATTGGGATCATTTTAGGAACCCACAGTGGTAATTTCCCTTTTTTGGCTGCTTTCCCATCCCTATCTTACTTTCTGCTTTGTTATCTGTTTCCTGATATCATCACCCCAATAAACCACTAGCATTTGAATCCTTGCCTCAAGGTCTTCTTCCAAGGGAACCCAACCCAAGACACCAATTCAAACAGAATTTCATCTAAAAATAATATTTAAGTTTATGGAAAATGGAAAGTATGTGCATTGAATTAGCAATGTTGGTTATCATTGGAGATGGTAAGATTATAGGTGATTATTTTCTTCCTCTTTGCTTATCTGCATTATCTTTAATGAATCTAGAAGGAAAAAATAATAAAAGTTGTTTTAAACAGGAAATATCAATCAATGCTTTTTCATCTGCTCGTTCTTTCTCAATTCCAGTCTTCTCTTAAACTCTTCAAAAGAAAGCTACTTTATATGAGTATCATTGATTTATAGTGCAAAGACTTATTGCATAATTATATAATGGCTTTCAGTCAAAGGAATATGAAAGGTAATACAGGCCCCAAGCAGTTCCTGTAGCAAGTGAATTTCAATTTTAAGCTTTCAATATTCTCTCTGCCTTGGCTATATCCTTAGATATTTCAGATCTCAGAATTTTTTTTTCTCTTTTTTCATCAGAAGAGGACTGACCTGTAGAAACCAATAATGTTCGCGGAATTATGGCTATAGATGTCCCTGAAGACATATCCTCTTCCTAGACTGTATTATTTATAATAAAGTAATCCTTATTTCTTGTGGATGAAAAGGCACCAGACTTTATGAAGGGCTTCAGAAATATTCATTTCACAAAAGCTTGAAAGGCAGTTGTTCGACTATCATGCAATTCTGTTTGTTGGCATACAGAAAAATAAATTTTCTAGACAAATCTTTGAGTCTAAATGATGAAGCTTGGTGAGTAGGAAAGGGCATTAACTGAGAGTCAGAAGACCCGAATTCTTAGCCTTGAACTAGCTACTGATCTCAGTTTACTTGGCTTGGTGTAGTAAACTTTAACCAGAGAGAAAAGAATGAGCAAATTAAAGGAATGAGTTAATGTCCACTGGGAACAGACAAGTTACGTAAATGAATAAAGTGATCTAACTTGGACCATCTTTTGTTTTTCTACTTTTGATGGAGACTTGAGCATTGATAACTATTTCTTTAGTTTAAGAAGACCAACAGTGCAGGTGTGACTGATGAACAGCAAATGAACTTGGCCTCAGTCACAAAGGTGTGGTGGGGACTTTGGCCCATGGGTGACTGCATTTGTCCAATAAGGTTACCATAACTAAGTACCACAGACTGGGTAGCTTAAACAACAGAAATTTATATTCTCACAGCTCTGGAGGCTGGAAATCCAAGATCAAGGCTTCAGCAGATTTGTTTTCTCCTGGGGCCTCTCTCCTTGGCTTGCAGATGGCCTCCTTCCCATTGTGTCTTACGTGGCCTTTTTTCTGTGCGTGGGTGTACATGTACCGCTGGTGTCTCTTCCTCTTCTTATAAGGACACTGGTCATATTAGATTGGCACTCCACCCCAAAGGACTCATTTTAATTTAATTAATTCTTTAAAGACTTTATCTCCAAATAGGGTTACATTCTGAGGTATTGGGTTTGAGACTTCCACATATAAATTTGAGGGGGTACAATTTATCTCATAATGATGACATACATAGGAAAGTGGATAAAGGCTGAAGGCTTAAGTATTGAGACTTACTGAACTCTCTCAATACTCTATAATTTAAGGATCAATTAAAATCTACTTTGAATCTTAGCATTTTGAATAATAGCTTTGAAAATATATATCTAAAATCATATTTTTATTTGTTAATTTTCTTTTGAGTTGTAAATATAGAAGTTTGCTAAAACTTGGCTCCACTTAAAAGTAAATTGACTACAAAACATTCCCACATACAAAAAAATTGATTACATATGAGGCCAAAAGAGAAATGTGAATAAATCCCCCAAAGTAGAAATTCTGAACCTCCAATGCAATAGAGCAATAAATCAATAACTAAAAGATGGTAAAAATAAAATAAATCAAAGGACTACAGTAAAATAATGATGAAAAATAATTTTTTTCAATAACTCAGGTTATAGAGGCAAGTAAAAACTATGTAGTAGACAGGGATAGTAAAAAAAACATATTTAACTGTTATTCTTCAGGACTCGGAAGTTATTTATGTGTGATTATATCACATAACAATAAATTAATACTTATAACTGACAGTGAAGACAAAATATTAAAACTTTATATTCTTTTCTGAAAGAAAAATATTCAAAATATATGTTATACATTCTACTTCAGATGGCAGATAAATGACAATACTAAAGAAATCAGAATAAAAGAAATAATGAAGATAAAAGTAGACATTAATGAAATGGAAACCAAAAATATTCTTTAGAGCTGTTTCTTTCAAAAGATCATATTGACAATACAATAGTCAGCATCAGTAATAAGGAGGTATTTACTCAGATAATGAAGAGATTTAACCATTTTAAATGAATACTAACTATACATTCATACCAACAAATTTGAAAATATAGATAAAATAAGTAACTTTTCTAAAAAAAACTTAATTTGGATTCAAGAATAGTTAGAAATTCTATGGAAATACATTCAAAGAGTTCTCTCCTCCACCTTACCCCTGACCCATAGGCACCAGATCCAAATGTACGGGCAGCAAATCCAATTCAATCTTCAAGGTACAAAAAATTTGAGACATTTAAGCTATTCCAAAGCATAGATAAATTAGCTATTAGCAATTCATTCAATTCATACAAATTAGCAATTCATTCTATGAAAGTGGCAAGTCACTAACTAGTTCCCAAAGTGTTGAAGAATAGCACCAAAAAAAAAAAAAAAAAAGAAATTAATAGACTTCTCCCACATACGAACACAGGAACAAAAATACTAAAAACAGCTATCTTACAAAATCTATTAATAGCAGAATATTAAAACAAAAGCATACCATATTTTAGAATTGTAAAGATGGCTCAACATTTGGAAATATTTTGAGGTAATTCACTACATCAATTAATACATAGAGCAAGTATATGATAGATGCTAAAAAGACCATTTGACGAAGTTCAGCATTCATTTCTGAGGAACACCCTTAGTAACCTGAAAATCAAAGGTAATATGCTTCAGTTAAAAGCAGCATTTTATCAGCAATTAACAAAATTCATACTTCATGGAGAAACAACATTTCCCAGTAAATTTTGGGAAAAGACAAGGGTGCCCACACTCATTACTATTATTAAATATCATACTGGAGGTCAAAGGATACAAATGGGCAATTATAGAAGAAGAAATGCAAATAACTCAACACCAAATGTGAGAATACATGCTCATCTGCAGTAAAAATAGGAGTAAAACCTAAAACTACAATACAACACATTTTTTACCTATCAGGTAAAACATCAACTGCTTGGTTTTGATGAAATTGCTCCTATCACTTAGGCCCTTCTTAGGGAGGCATCCACATCTTGCTTCCCTCTCTTAGCAGCCCAGCTTCTGCATGGATTAAGGAAAGCTGCTTTGCAATTGCTGAAGTGTTTGCTAATTCCGAAGCCTCAAGGCATCCACTGAAAGTCAATGTCTTTCTCTTCTGGAAAAGATTTTGTGGTGAGAAAGTTCTGAGTATTGACAGGGGAAAACTCTGGTCCTGTGGATGGTGGCTGTTTTTTTCTTAAGCGTCCAAGAGTCAACACACTCTGCCGCTGTCAGGATTGATTTTCTTCCTGCCTGTTTACATGATTCGGATCCTATTTCCCGTAAAATAACAACCCTTTGCATTATTTTGCTAAGGTTTGCTCTGGTCCTCCTTGTTCAAGGTTATATTACAACGCTTTATCACATTAAACTATGAATAGAAATGGCCAAGGTGCTGCTCCCTAATCTCCAGAAGTCTCCATTGACAGCATGATTGGATTTGCAGGCAGGCAGGGAGGAGTGGAGGACGTTGCAACATACTCCTGCCTCAGAGCAACTGGAGGGGCAATTGTACTACATTCTTAGACTAATCAACAATAGCCTTTATCAAAAAGTCCCCAAACAATAAATGTTGGCGTGGATGCGGAGA
>VBSM01001044.1:1994440-2050313 GCA_008086735.1 Cheirogaleus medius | reverse complement strand
TGCCTCTTACTCCACTTACAGAACACCCAACTGGGTTTTAGGATAACAATGGCTTGGTTTTCATGTTCATGAATAAAAGAAGCCTGTGAGTGGGAGTCTGAAATTGGAAAGCAATAAAGAAACATGGCAAGAGAGAAAAGGAACTTGGGGCTGAATTGGAGGTAGAATAGAAAAGGAGCAATCCTTTTTCTGTATCGCCCCAAGCAATGTTGGCCTTGTCAAATGCATCACAGCTTGAGTCAAGTTTTCAACAGGGTCTGCTTCACAGCAAGGAAATAAGCCCATCATTGAAGGATTGCATAAATTCCTCTAAGCTTCTTGGAGAAATTGGAGATTGTGTGCGTGTGTATGTGAAAATTTATATCTAATTGATTTTGTTTCTTTTGCTCTGTGAAAGGGAAGACATGGAACTTCTGAAGTGTCTAGGGTTTTATTCAGAGCCTCAGAGTAGCCATGCCATTTGGAGAGATTGCTGCTTACCATGTTTCCATGGTTAGGAAATGTTAGAGCTGAAAATTGTGTCCAAGTCTGTGGACCACCCTACCCGCATATTGTCAAAGTGGTCATTTAAAATATCTTAAAGTTAAGTGTTTTGCCCTGCCTTGGGTTCATAAATTCTGATTTGAAAGCATTTGAAGTCAAATGCATGTAAATTTTAAAGAAGTTCTTCTTAGCCATACTTCACTTTCTACTACTTTAAGCCAGATTAACATGAATGAGAAATACATAAAGGGCATCCTTTCGGAGAATGAATAGGCCTGTCAACTTCTAGATCCTCTCCCTGGTCACAGTGTGATTGTCCAGTGGAGGGCATCTGACTTTAGCCAGAAATCAGAGCTTTTAAGCACTTGATCAGAAAGTTCTTTACCCAGTTGTCTCTTGTCATGGAAATGGTGAGGTTTGAAAGCTGGATTTTGTCACTTGCAATTAGAGTCCTGATCAATATCTTTATTCATTTGGGGGAATTTAGAGGGCTCATATTCTCAAAAATCTCTCACTGATGTTTCAAGAAATAGAATATTTCTACATGAGTTGCATAAAACCATAAGGATCTTGCTAAAATACACATATTATTGAGAAGGACTATGCGTCATGTCTCCGACCCTTGTGATCACTTTCACATTCATTGTCTTCCTGCTTTCCAGTGAGCAACTGTTTCTAGTCTTGGTAGAAAGTCAGCACAGGTCAGTTCTGAAAGAAAAGAAAGGCCAGAAAGGGCCAAAGCAAGTAGGCATAAGACTCTTGGGTTTGAGGATTTCCAGAACCTTCATGATTGTAGGAAACTATCCTCTGTGAAACGGGCATAAATAATATTTAGTTCTGAGAGCTGTATGAAGATTAATTAGGATAGTGCATTTTAAGGTATTAAATACGGTATCCAGTTCTTGTTGTTCGGTCAGTAAATGTCAGCTAATACTAATGCAATAAAAATATTACCATAATTAACATAATTGAATATGTTTTTGATTTGTGAACTATTTCAAAATCTTCCATTATCTATCTCACAGTTGTTTGATTTTTGTTGTGCAGTTTCTATATAAAAATGTAGTATTATCTTTGGGATTTGCAAGTTTTGAAATTAGTTTTTTCCGTACTACTTTTGCTTATTTGTATATACTTAAGTATATTTGTATATACCTAAGTTTATTGTATTATAATTCATTATACATGATACTTCATACAACCCAATCATTATTGCTATTAGGGTTTGTGTATATGAGTACACTTAATTTTATAATATGTCAGAGTCATGACAGGAAATCAGAATTATTTACTTTGGTAAGCCCTCGTGACTTATATGGTCCCTTAAGAAAAGATATTACAATACTTTTCTACTGTCATTTAATATGATAATAGAGGTAAATGAGATATAACTTATGTTTATTAAAAATGAATTTGGTGATGTGGCCCACTCTCTTCCCAAAACTTTGTCTAATCAGTATATCCAGGTCACAGTTTGGGTGACATAACACTACTAAGGTCCTGAGTGATGGATTGGCATAATCTCTACAGAGGTTAATAAGCATTAAATAGTTGGGCAACCTTTGGAAAAATGCTATTCTTCACTGAGGATTATATTATTATTTTTATTAGTAGACAAGTCTGGTCATCCTTTTTGTTTTTAATGCCCAGAGAATCTGTGAAGAGCTATCTAGCTATGACATCTGAGAAAACTAACCATGTAGGAAAAGATTTAATAGAGAACCAGCAATTGACTGGTGTTTCGTTTTTTCTTTGTATTTAAAATGGCACAAATTTCTTATCATACCATGAGGCTTTAATATCAGTATGAGAAAAGGGAAGTATAGCTTGTGGTAGATCTGAATTGCCAGCTGTAGTTGGGAGCCTCAAAAAATGAAGAATTTGTTTATTTTCACATCTGACATCAAATAACATTGTTGTTTGCTTTGAAATAGTTCCTCTTAGTGTCAGCCATAGCCCTTTAAGGGCTGACAAATAGAGCTCATTTCTCAGGTTTTTAGGTGGAGCCACAAGAAAAAAATAACTCTTAAAGATAACTGCCTTTTTTGCATCAGATTCAAGAGTTGCTTTAATTTTCTTAACCCAAAAAAGAAAGCCAAATGCCAATTCAGGTCTATCACATGTCTTTTCATAGAGTTATTGGTAAAGCAATTAAATGCATAAGTGACAGATACGATAGATGTTCGTCCCATTATTGCTGTTTAGTGTTGGCAGAGTATGTACTTCCTCAAGATTAGATTTTTATGAAAAGGATTTTTTCTTTTAGTCATCACATAATACAGAATTGTTATTTGTCCAAGAAGTTATTTTGGTTTTGGCTGTTGCAGAAATCTCAGGGGAAAAATTCTCAGGCTCCATTTTACTTTTAGGAGAGGTACATAAACCTGAACACTTAAGATTTTTAATTTCAAAATAGATTTTAATTTGACTTAGAAAGCCTCAGATTTCCTCAAAGCGTTTTAATATTTGGAATAAGTTTATAAAATATTTCAGGGCACTGGCATTTATCTTCCCTCATAAATCTGGGCAAAAATTCCTAGGGAAAGCCTGAGGGTAGGTTTCTTGCATTTTTTTTTCAACTCTTTTCAGTTTTACCAAGTTGCCTTGCTGCTGGGGTCTGGGGGAAATGATTGGGGTGTTGTGCATGGCTGAGTCAGGGTGTCCAGGAGGCCAGTTGAGACCATCATTATTGTTGCAATGGTTAATAAAAGAAAGTCACAGAGTGCTTATTGACTGGAAAGGACTGACCAAATTAGCAATATGATCCTGTCATTTTTCCTATGGGAAACTCAGGTACAGGAAGAAAAAGGGACTTGTCAGGGTCATATGGTCAGCTAGTGTCAGAGTTATGATCCTGGCTGACTGCCTCTCCATCTGGCAATTTTCTCAGTAATTTCCCAGGATCCATTTTTTCTTTACTCTTTTTGGGTTTTTTTGAGACAGAATCTCACTCTGTTGCCCGGGCTAGAGTGCCATGGCGTCAGCCTAGCTCACAGCAACCTCAAACTCCTGGGCTCAGGCGATCCTCCTGCCTCAGCCTCCCGAGTAGCTGGGACTACAGGCATGCGCCACCATGCCCGGCTAATTTTTTCTATTTTTGGTAGAGACGGGGTCTCGCTCTTGCTCAGGCTGTTCTCCAACTCCTGAGCTCAAACGATCCGCCTGCCTTGGCCTCCCAGAGTGCTAGGATTACAGGCATCAGCCACCGCGCCCGGCCCTTTTTTCTTCACTCTTGTTTGCTTCCATCCCATTCCATTCCATTCCAGCTGGTCCCTGATCTTGACTAAGCTACTGTTTTGGCTTCAATTCTGCCCTTTGGGTATATTGACTGAGTGGGATTTTTCACCTCAAGTCTGGGCACTGTTTGAGTGGTTTTGACTTGAACTTACCCATTTGGAGGTTTTAGTTCCCGACTACCTAAGAAAGACTCCCTCTCTAGCTCCAACTCTGTTTGCCTTTACTAATATTGCCGCTACTGCTGCTACTGCCACCTGACTTTTGGAAAAGACAAAACTATAGAGAAAAAGATTGATCAGTGGTTGCCAGAAGTTCACAGGGAGGCCGAGAGGGATGACGACAAGGTCAAATTAAGGTTTTTCAGAACAGTGAAACTATTAAAGTATTATGATACTGTAATAGTAGAGTCATGAGATTCTGCATTTGTCAAAACCCATAAAACTTTATAGCACAAATAGTGAACCTTAATATATATACAAATATTTTTTTATTAAAAAACTTAGAAAGCCAGGGGATTTCAGGAAGCAGTGTAGACTGTGACAAGTGTTGGGGCTCAGAACATGATGATACCCCAAGGTATGGAACCTTGGAATTCTGCATACTTTGAACTGAAGGAAATTGGAAAGGCCTGAGAACCAAGGTCTTTCTGACCTTCTCCTATCTCCTGTCTATCATCCCTTTTTTTCCCTGACGTAAGTTATAGAAAACAGAATTCCTCTTTCCTATTGCAGGGCATAGAAACTAGAACCCATCTTCTCCAAAGGAAGTCATAAAACCTAGAAAAATCACTCTTTCTTTTCTCCCTACTCCCTTGAAGACCCTCATTCCAGAGGGGTCCTGCCCCATACCCAGGAAGAAGGACTGCTACACATACAGGCCAAGAAGAATGTGAACAGACAGAGCTTGCTGGGTTCCCCTGCACTCAGTCTATCACCATTATATCATACTATTTTGTCCAATCGTGTTTCTACAGAGCTGTCCATTCTTCATCAAACCTAAGCATAAAAACAGACAGTTTTCCCTGGGTCTTTGGATCTTCATTTCTAAGGCTCTTGTGTCATGTAAAACATTGATTAAATAAATGTATTATGCTTTTCTCTTGTTAGCAAGTCTTAGTTATAGGAACATTGGCCATGACCCTTATGATGGACATGAAATGGGATCACAACTTTCTACTCATACACAAGCGACTATAAATGTACAATAAATGTGTGAAACACTGTTTCACTGAAGGGAGCGAGCGGGGTGCTGACATAAGTAAGTTTGGAAATCAGTGAAGTCTGTAAGACCGTGGATGCTGGAAAGCAAACAATTATGTGAACGAATGGTAGGTGGTGGGAGCCAGGTTTCTGATGGTTGGGTTGGGAATTTATGGGTAGCTAAGGGGAGGAAGCTGGAAGGATCCATGTGATGATGAATAAGAGTTGGAGACATTGGTAAGAACACACGTTTAGATGATTACATATAGAAATATTTATAGATATGTCTGTATCCTTGGGTAGTGTACATACACATATCTCTTTGCTCTGTTAGCTGAGAGGGCCTAAAATAGGAAATGACCTTAACACCAATGAGCACACCTAACACCCAATCTTGTTTTCTAATAACATTCTCCAACAAAAAGAACCAGGCATCTTGAAGAAATGGCTGCTTCTAGGACTGGGCAGGAAATGTGCAACATGAATTTGGAACATTTTAAGTTCCAGAAAGTAAGGAAACAAAACAAAACAAAAACAAACCCAAACCCACATTGATAGGGGCATGTTAAAAGGTCACAAGAGCCAACTGAAAGAGCTCCTAATGGCCAAAGCTAGAAAATTTTAGCAACAAACTAAAGTAGTATTTAACTGTAATCCCAAGTATTAAATAAATATTCATGAATGCACACTGATATAAACAAATAATTGAACAAATTAGTAAATGGAGAAGAAAAGACAAATCTCTCACATGGAAGAATTACAAATAATTTATGAAGATACTCTATCCTAAAGGAAGGGAAGCATAACTTTCCACTCCTTAAGTATGGGCTATGCAAAGAACACATTATTACAAAAAGATGGGGCAGAGGAAAGAGGAACTCTATAGTGGAGAAAACTGATTAACAGTTCAAGGTCGATATCACCAGCCACAAATCAGGTTAATAGTGGGTACCCTTGGTATGATGTGATGAAATTGACACTTTGCACCTGTGATTTTTCTCCCCCCAAATACATACCTCCAGTCTAATCATAACAAAACATCAGACAAATTGCAATAGAGGAACATCCTACAATATACCCAAACAGCACTCTTCAAAATTGTCAAGGTCATCAAAAACAAAGAAAGTCTGAGAAACTTAAGTGCCTATTAAGTTATGACAACTAAATTCAATGTGGTATCCTGCATGAAATCCTGGAACAGAAAAAGGACACGGATTGAAACTAAGAAAATCTGAATAAACTATGGATTTACTTAATAATGTATCAATATTGGTTCATGAATTGGAAGAAATGGGTAGAAGAAACTGTATGTGTATGGAGGGAGGGGAAAAGGTTAATGGGAACTCTGTACTAGGTTCTCAATTTTGTAAATCTAAATCCAGTCCAGCCACAGTTTCCAAGGCCACAGAAGATGGTAGCTGAGAGGGAGTCTCCTCCGCTGGGGGACGGAAAGCCCACTGACTTTGAGGAGCTGGAGGACAAAGAGGACCTGTTTATCAGCACTTTCTCCACCCTAGATCCAAGTCCATCATCTCCAGAACAAGCTAGTCTTCCTGCAGAAGGTATTAGTGCAAACTCCAGTGGCCCAAAACCTGCAGAAGTTGTGAGTTGTGCTCGATGTTGACAGAGAAGATCTTTTTGCAGAAGCTACAGAAGAAGCTTTTTTGGACAGCCCAGAAAGGGAACCTGTGTTCTCCTCAGAACGTCCTCCTGCAATCAAGCCTGTCATCCCTACTGCACTCATTGCTCCTAGAATTGGATGGAGGAGTATGTCTGCTCCTGTGATCTTTGAAGAAGAAACAAACGGAGATATTTTCGATATAGAAATTGGTGTATCCAATCCAGAGAAAGTTGGTGATGGCATGAATGCTCACATGGCATATAGAGTAACAACAAAGACTTCCCTTTGCATGTTCAGTAGAGTGAATTTTTTTTAATTTTTTTGAGACAGAGTCTCACTCTGTTGCCCTGGCTAGAGTGCAGTGGCGTCAGCCTAGCTCACAGCAACCTCACACTCCTGGGCTCTAGAGATCCTTCCGCCTCAGCCTCCCGAGTAGCTGGGACTACAGGCATGCGCCACCATGCCTGGCTAATTTTTTCTATATATATTTTAGCTGGCCAATTAGTTTATTTCAGTTTATAGTAGAGACAGGGTCTCGCTCTTGCTCAGGCTGGTTTCGAACTCCTGACCTTGAGCGATCCGCCTGCCTCGGCCTCCCAGAGTGCTAGGATTACAGGCGTGAGCCACCATGCCCGGCCAGTAGAGTGAATTTTTGATGAAGAGAAGATTCAGTGACTTTCTTGGTTTGCACAGAAAATTAGCAAGCAAGTATATACCTGTCGGTTATGTTGTGCCACCAGCTCGAGAAAAGAGTATAGTAGGCATGACCAAGGTCAAAGTAGGTCACGGTGCGTCATCCACTGAGTTTGTAGAAAAATGGAGAGCAGCTCTTGAAAGGTATCTTCAAAGAACAGTATAACATCCAATTTTCCTGCAGGATCCTGATTTACAGCAGTTCAGAGCTCCCTAGAGCAGTTAATGCACAACCTCTGAGCTGAACAGGAATACAGAGGATGATGAAGGAGGCTGCCGATGCTGTCTACAAAATGACAATCGAGATGCATGAATCGGATGCGTGGTTTGAAGAAAAGCAGCAGCAATTTGAGAATCTGGATCAGCAACTTAGAAAACTTCATGCTAGTGCTAGAGCCTTGGTCTGTCACAGAAAAGAACTTTCAGCCAACACAGCTGCCTTTGCTAAAAGTGCTGCCATGTTAGACAATTTTGAGGTTCATACTGCTTTATCTAGAGCTTTGTCTCAGCTTGCAGAAGTTGAGGAGAACATAGACCAGTTACATCAAGAACAAGCTTTTGCTAGCTTTTTTATGTTTTCAGAACTACTTAGTGACTATATTCATCTTACCGCTGCGTGAAATGGGAGGTGAAAGCGCAAGAAGGAGAAAGAGATTTTGAGCAGATCCCTAAAACAATTCGAAAAGATGGGAAGATTTGAGATAGAACAATTGAAAGATTTTTACAACTGTTATCATCAAGTACTTAGAATCACTGGTACAAACAACAACAGCTGATAGAATACTGGGACGCATTCCTACCCGAAGCCAAAGCCACTGCCTAGCAATAAGATTATTCCTCTTAAGAAGACCTTGGATGTTTGTTCCAGTTATGCTGAATTCCACAGTGAAATCATTTAAAGCCATCTAAATACACCATTCTGTATTTTATGAATTACATGTGGTTTTATATATATGTAAATATATAAACACACATGTGTGGGAGTGAGTGCACACACATGCACACTCTGATATTTTGTTACAAGCTGCATGCCTTGACCCTCTTTGAATTAAGTGGACTGTGGCATGACATTCAGCAATACTTTGCTGAATTGAACACTATTGTGTCTTAAGTACTCGCACTAAAATGTACACTGCAAGGCCAAAAAATGTTACAATATTTTTTTTTTTACAATGTGTTCTGTAGTATGTTTACCCTCTTTATGAAGTGAATTATCAATGCATTGATTAATGTTCATTTATACATTCCTGTACAGAAACTTTGATTTTGTGATTTCAGTAATAAAATGATATTCCTTGTGAAAAAAAATAAAGCTGGTCTAAAATATAAAGTTTATTAAAGTATTGACTCCCATTAAAAATGTCGAAATCATCTATATCCTTATAATCCCTTATTATTTAATATGATTTTTCACTCCAAAATAATTAATTTTATTAGAGAAAATATAAAGAAACAAAGTAAATTAAGTGTAAAATAATCACCCCGAAAACTATTATATTAAACATAACTCTCATTCACATTTTTACTGCATATCCTCTTTTTCTTCTATATATACAATTTCATTGTTTTTGTTTTTTAACTAGTTGTAGTAATATATGTAAAGTTAACACTAGGCTATTGACTTTTTGTCATGGTGTTGCATGGTGTTTATTACTTAATGGCTTAATAATAGTTGAATGAATGTACCAAGTGTTTACCTAAATATTTTTAATAGTTGCTTTGGCAAACAATTTAGGTTGGCTCAACGAACATCCAAATCCAACCTCTTTTGCACTTTCCTAACTACTATAGAGAATGTAAAGAACAAATACTCAACTTCCCAGCTTTCCATGCAGCAAGGAGTGTTCCTGTGACTGGCCTGGAGCTGTGAGCAGAAGTTGGCCGGCACAGCCACTTTCCCTCCCAATGCCTTGAATAGAGACATGGTGGTTGATTTCGTAGCAGCTGTTTGAGACAATAAGGAAGGGAGTTGTTGAGACCTGAATATACTGGGACTTCTTGCTATTAAGGAAATAGACCCCTTGTTTAAGTTGCTTTGGTTGGGTTTTATTTTAATTGTCATGAAAAACATTCCTTTTTGAAATAGCTGGATATTTATTAATTCATTTATTTGATTGTAAGTGGATTTCTTATTAGTTGTAAAACTTGCGTTATATAAAACTTCCAACATTTACAAAAGTAAGGAGACATATAAATTAACCCCCATAAATCCATCACCAGCTTTAACAATAATCAATTTATGGCCTATCTTAATTCATTTAAATATTCCCTGATCATATTCTTCTCCACATAGTATTATATTGATAACTGCAATGCTTCTAAATTTAAATATGATATGTATGTAATTATCTAGTGATTATTTTCATGAATAAAGTTTTTTTCTGTTATTAGGACTATTCCTTAGAACCTTCTTTTCTAAGAAGAAGAAAGAAAGAAGAAGAAGAAAAGAAGGTTCTAAGGAATAGTAATGGTTATTATCTTTTGAAAGATAAGTTGTAAAAGATTCAAGCATGGTTTAATACTGTGGAAATCTTAGATAATTGAATGTTAATTAATTGACAAAATTAAAACATGTTTTAAAATATATTTCAGAATACTTTTATAAACATAATTAAAATATATCCCAGCTGAAGTAAGCTGTATATCTAACCAATAATACATATAATCCCTCGTAGATGAGTTTTGTATTCTCCAGCCGACTGTGAGATTAGAATGTGTACAGATAGCTGAAGAATGAATAGTGCTTTTTGTGTTTCTTAGGAGTTTCAGATGAGAAGGATTTACCCATCTTTGAATTCATTATATCATTACTATTTCCAACAGTTTGATAATACCTGTTCTAAATTGTTCAAGGTTTGAGAAATCACTGCTCTTTGATGAGCATTGAAAGCATAAACTAAGACTAATATTAATCCATTGTTTAATCTTAATGGCTTTAACAAAGATAGGCCTCTTGTAAAATGCAAAAAAAAAAAAAAAAATTAAGAATCTCTGAGTCTGTAGGTGAGGTAGAAGCCATTTAGTTCATAATTTTTTAATTTTAGTATTTCTCTGAAATTCTTCAGAGCTCTGAAAACATTTCATTTGATTTTTACTTAAAAATTCATCTCAAACGAATTAAAATCATAAAAGAAAAGCAACACATGGACTTAAATATGCTAATGTCAAATATGTCACATTAGTGACCATCGTCAAATTAACGTGAGTTGCCAATGAAATGTACTTTTGTAGGGTCCCTAGGACAATATTTCTCTAGTCATCTTTGAATAACTTACAAATACATTTTTGGTTAAAAAGCATGTAACTATCATTCTTTCATTTGATGTTTGATTTCTTTTTTTAAGACAGAGAAAGGCAAGAGTACAATGGAGTATCATAGCTCATTATAACCTCAAACTTCTGGGCTTAAGTGATCTCCTGCCTCAACCTCCTGAGTAGCTGGGACTACAAGTGCATGCCCCCATGCCTGACTAATGAGGGTGTCAACTATGTTGCTCAGGCTGTTCTCGAACTCCTGGCCTCAAGTGATCTTCCCTCCTTGCCCTCCCAGAGTGCTAGGATTACAGGCATGAGCCACCGTACCCAGCTTGGTGATTGAGTTTTAATTTACTTGTAACAAATGTGAAAACTATACTACTAGAGCACATATGTACCAAAAACAATGGAGTGACAGTAAGGCTAGATCTAGTGATGAATTGTGCCATAGTCCTTCATTGCCGTCTTAGCATTTACTCTAAGTTGGGTGATGCCTTGCACTTCTGGTTCAGTTTAGATCTTTTCTGAGCTTGCATGGACTGTTCATAAGGGTATCACTTGTACATATTCTGTGTGAATCAGTATTTTATTCTTGATGTATACTAGTATAAAGATTATTATTAAAATAATACATTGGATGATGAAGCAGACACATGCTTTTAACCTCCAAGCAGACCTCTGGCAGACTAGTTTGCTTACTCAATTTCTACCCTATCCCTCTCCCTTAAAGTGTATCAGATTATGTTCAGGGCAACTACTTGCACAGCTGAAAAATACTCATGTTTCCTAGATTTCCTAAAGATGTGAGGGATGCCTGCTGAGGATTTCCAGGGAAATCTGCTTTTCCTAATGCAGGTACTATCTCATATTCTTTAGCAATTCCTTCTTTGTCGTCACACCTGGAATGTGAATGTGAGCTGTCTTTCACCATCCACCATGAGCATAAAAACCACACCATAAGGACGATGAGTAGCACTAATAACACTGAAGGCACTGCACCTGGTACACTGGTGACCTCATGAAACTACTCCACCAGTTCTAGACTACCGACCTCCTAACTTCTTCTCAAGTGATAAAAATAAATTTTTATTTGGAGAAGCTAAATAGTTAGATTGTTGGGGTTTTCTTGTACATGAAATATTTAAAAACTATGAAAATTATTGACAGAGTCCAGCCTCCTCGTTTTGTAGAGAAGGTAACTGAGTCCTACTTTCCCCCTTCACGTTATAATACCTTATCCAATGGTGAAACTATGTATTTGTTTATTACTTTACTGTTTGTCTTCCACTAGAATGTAAGTTCTGTGAGGTCAAGGTCTTGGTCTGTCTTGTTCATTGCTCTATCCCTAGCACCTAGAAGACGATCTCACACAGAAGAGACAAGCAACGCTCATCAAATAAATTAATGAGTGAGGGAATCCTCAGAGGGAGTTCAGTGACTAGATCAAAAAAAAGGGAAAATGGGGATTAAGATCCAATGTCCTGATTACCTTACAAGCTTAGCAATCTTTCGTTACGCTACTAGAGGCTTTGGAGCTTTTTCAAGTACTTGGATAGTAATGATAATTTTATACATACATCTAAAAAGCAACACATTACAATCCAATTGAATCTACTCACAAGGTCATCACACTCTTGTAGCATCATCTCTTCAGGCCTCACACAATGATATTTTGGCCATTTTTCCTGAACTGCCATGACTGGAAGCTATCCCTTAAATGACTCTGTACATGGATTTCTTTAGTGGAAAATCACAAAGCATATTAGCATATTAAAAAAAGTTCTTACATGTCCTATAACTTTAAAAATCCATTTCACTTTACCTTAACAGATTCAAAATTTATATTTCTCTCAGAATGCCCTGCCTGCCTTCATTTTCTGTTTAACACATTGACTGCCATGTGAGTTGTATTTAACTCAGGCTAGTTTTGAGCCCCTGGCCGTGTAAAGCAAAACCCTGTAGTTGGTTCTTGAAAACCTTACTCGTTGATGTTCTTATTGTTACAATTAATATTGATAATTTAATTCTAAAAACGTGGATTGCATTGCATATAACTCACGCACAGAAAACAATAAAAAATAAATTAGAAAGGATTGTTTTATTAATAATAAAACACTCTGGCCCCAGAGGAAATTTTTTTTTTTCTAGTGTGGCAGTCAATTTGGTAACCCTTAAAAATTCTACGGGATTAGTGTTGTCCTTTAAGAAACCCTGAGTTTTGACCACTAGTCCTAGCAGAGTATTTTAAGTCCTTCAATTTCTTATAATAAAAGCCATGCTGAGCACTCGTGTCTGATGATAAAAACCCTGCTCTGTAGAAGTGTTCTTTTATTGGGCTAACTCTTCCAGCTGCGAGACTCATGCTGGTCAGTTCAATATAAGAGCTACTACATCACCTCCTCCTGCTAGTGCATATAGTTCTAAAAATATAGCCTATTCTTCTTTTACCCAAAGGTGATCACACTATATCATCACATTATCATCATCACATTCATCATCATCATCATCATCATCTAGTGTTAAGGTTAGGAGTATACAATTATTTTAAAACAAGCCATGCTTATCTTTTAAATGTCCTAATGAAATTATTTTATTTTATTTTTTATTTTAGCATATTACAGAAATACAAATGTTTTGGTTACATATATTGCCTTTGCCCCATTTGAGTCAGAGCTTCAAGTGTGTCCATCCCCCAAGATGGTGCACACCACACCCGTAGATGTGAATATAACCATCCCCTCCTCCCCCCCACCTGCTGACAACCGATGAATATTACTACTGTATGTGCACATAAGTGTTGATCACTTAATACTAATTTGCTGGTAAGTACATGTGGTGCTTATTTTTCCATTCTTGTGATACTTCACTTAGTAGAATGGGCTCTAGCTCTATCCAGGATAATACAAGAGGTGCTAGATCACCACTGATTTTTGTGGCTGAGTAGAACTTCATGGTATACATAAACCACATTTTATTAATTCCTCATGAATTGATAGGCACTTAGGTTGTTTCCACATCTTTGCAATTGTGAGTTGTGCTGCTATAAACATTCGAGTGTGGATGTCTTTTTCATAGAATGTCTTTTGTTCCTTTGAGTAGATGCCCAGTAATGGGATTGCTGAATCAAATGGTAGTTCCTTTTGCAGTTCTTTGAGTTGTCTCCATATTACTTTCCATAGAGGTTGTACTAGTTTGCAGTCCCACCAGCAGTGTATGAGTGTTCCTACCTCTCCGCATCCATGCCAACATTTATTGTTTTGGGACTTTTTGATAAAGGCCGTTCTCACTGGAGTTAAGTGATATCTCATTGTGCTTTTCAGTTGCATTTCCCTAATGATTAGAGATACGAGATGTTGAGCATTTTTTCATATGTTTCTTGGCATTAGTTTATCTTCTTTGGAAAAGTTTCTGTTCATGTCCTTTGCCCACTTTTTAATAGGGTTGTTTGATTTTTTTCTTGCTGATTTTCCTGAGTTCTATTTAGATTCTAGTTATCAGCTCTTTATTGGATGTGTAGCATGCTAGTATTTTCTCCCATTCTGTAGGTTGTCTGTTTGCTCTTGTGATAGTTTCTTTGGCTGTGCAGCAGCCTTTTAATTTGATCAGGTCCCATTTATTTATTTTTGTTATTGCTGTGATTGCCTTTGGAGTCTTCTTCATAGATTCTTTGCCTAGGCCAATGTGTATAAGATATTTTTCCAACATTTTCTTCTAGAATTCTTATAGTTTAATGCCTTAGGTTTAATTGTGTTATTCACCGTGAGTTGATTTTTGTGAGAGGTGAGAGGTGCGGATCCTGTTTTAGTCTTCTAATGTAACTATGCAATTTTCCCAGCACCATTTATTGAATAAGGATTCTTTTCCGCAGCATATGTTTGTGTCTGTTTTGTCAAAGATTAGATGGCTATATGAGGATGATTTTATATCTGGGTTCTCAGTTCTGTACCATAGGTCTGTGTCTTTCTGTTCTTCTGACATTTCATGCTGTTTTAGTCACTATAGCCTTGTAGTATAGCTTGAAGTCTGGTAAATTGATGCCTCCCAATTTGTTCTTTTTGTTTAAGATTGTTTTTGCTATATGGGATCTTCCCTGGTTTGATGCAAAGCGTAGAATTACTTTTTCTAGATCTGCAAAAAATTATGTTGGTATTTTAATAGGGATTTCATTGAATCTGTAGATCACTTTGGGTAGTATAGACATTTTAACAATGTTGATTCTACCAACCCATGAGCATGGTATGGTTTTCCACCTGTTTATGTCCTATGCTATTACCTTGCTCAGTGTTTGATAGTTCTCCCTGTAGAGTTCTTTTACCTCCATAGTAAAATATATTCCTAGGTATTTTATTTTCTTCATTGCTATTGTGAAGGGTATTGAGTCTTTGATTTGGTTCTCAGTTTGACTGTTATTGGTATATAGGAATGCTACTGATTTCTGTACATTGATTTTGTAACCTGAGACTTTGCTGAACTTGTTTATCAATTCCATCAATTCTGCCAATTCTCATGGCAGAATCTTTGGGGTTTTCTAGATATAAGATCAGATCATCAGCAAAGAGCAATAGTTTGACCTCTTCTGTCCCCATTTGGATGCCTTTGATTTCCTTCTCTTGTCTGATTGCTCTGGCTAGGACTCCAAGCACTATGTCGAATAGAAGTGGCGATAGAGGGCAACCTTTTCTGGTTCCAGTTCTAAGCAGGAATGCTTTCAGTTTTTCCCTGTTCAGTATGATGTTGGCTGTGGGTTTGTCATATATGGCTTTTAGCATTTTTAGGTGAGTCCTGTCTATGCCTATTTTGTTAAGTGTTCTTATCATAACAGGGTGCTCAATTTTGTTGAATGCTTTTTCTTCATCTATTGAGAGGATCATATGGTCTTTATTTTTACTTCTATTTATGTGTTGAATTACATTTATAGATTTGCAAATGTTGAACCATCCCTGCATCTCTGGGATGAAGCCCACTTGGTCATGTTGGATCATTTTTTTTGATAAACACGTGAATTTGGTTTGCTAATGAAATTATTTTAAATGATTGAGGTGAGATTATAAGGTTATTGAGTGCAGTTTTTCTTGACCTAACTGATTTAAAAAATCTATTTATATTCTCCTCCACAGACATAGACACACACACACAGACATACACATACACACACACAAACACTTTTCCCCCTAATAGCTATATGGATTCTTCAAAAAAAAAAAAATCTCAAACTTTTCCTCAAATAGTATCCTACAGAGGGAAGTCGCCTTGGCTTCTTCTGATTCTCTAGTAAATTGGAAAAGAATCAAAGACATCAGCTCCCTGAGTGAGCAGACTGTGGACTGCACCATTTAAAAGTTAGCATGGTTCTTTCCCAGCTTAATTAAGGTATAAAAATGGTATATATTCAATGTGTACAGTGCAATGATTTGATATACATGTACTTTGTGGAATGATTGCCACAATCAAGCTAATTAACTGATTCATCACCTCAAATATTTATCATTTTTTAAATGGTGAGAACACTTAATGTCTACTCTCATAGCAAACTTCAAGTATACAATATAGTATTATTAACTATAGTCACCATGCTGTACTTTAGATCCCCTAAATTTATCCATTTTATAGCTGAAAATTTGTACCTTGGACTAATATCTCCCCATTCATACAACCCCTATCCCCTGGTACCCACTTCTCTACTCTCTGCTTCTATGAGTTTGACATTTTAGATTACACATACAAGTGAGATCATGCATTATTTGTCTTTCTGTGTCTGGTTTATTTCACTTAGCTTAATGTCCTACAGTTTCATCTATGTTGTTGTAAATGGCAAGATTTCTTTGTTTTTTATGACTGAATAATATTCTGTGGTATGGCTGCATGCAGTGGCTCACACTTGTATTCCCAGCATTTTGGGAAGCTGAAGTAGGAGGATCACTGGAGCCCAGAAGTTGGAGGCTGCAGTGAGCTATGATCATGCTATTGCACTCCAGCCTGGGTGACAGAGCAAGACCCTGTCTCTTAAAAAAAAAATGTATACACACACACACACGCACATACACACAAACATTTTCTGTGGTATATAGATATGTGTATATATGTTATATATATATATTACATTTTTTTAATTCATCCATCAGCAGGAACTTAAATTATTTTTGCATTTTGACTATTATGAATAATACTACAATGTCCAGAGATTTGTTTTTCTAGATATTGTTAGATGGCACCTATTTAATCAGATACATCCAAGCTTTAATCTGCCATTCTGTCAAACTCAAGATGCTGAGTTATCTCAAAGCTCTATTCTTGATTTTCTATGTTCCACCATAAGCATACACTCTCTCTGAGTGATCTTTCTCAGACCCATGGTTTTAAATATCACCTGATTTCTCCTATGTGCACATCTCCAGTCTTGATCTCTTTGCTCAGTTCCAGACTTGTATATTCAAGTGCTTCCTTGCATAGACTCCTCTCTTTGAAAATCTAATAGACATATTGAGATAGAGATGTTTTAAATAGAAAGCTTAATTTCTGTCCTTGCCTTCTCATTGATTTCCCTAGTTTTCACCATTTCAGAAATGGCCAAACCCAGTTGCTCACCATGCCAATCACTCAAATTTTTAAATTTCCCTTTTCTCCTTGTATTTGATATGCAATCCATTAAGTCCTGTCAGTACTTTCTGTAAAATACATCCAAATCTGACAACCTAGAAGTGTCTGTACTGACAACCTACTTTTACCACTTTTACCTCTCTTTTGCAACAGCCTTCTAATGGGCCTCCCCAGGTCCACTCTTGTCCTATTATGGTCCATTTTTACAGCTAATGTAATATCTCTAATGCATAAATTGCATTATATCATTCTCTCACCCAAAACTCTTTAATGACTTCATAGGTCAAAGAGGAAAAAACCATAATCCTTACTGTAGCCTGCAAGCCCCTACCTGATCTGGTTCCTGCTCATCTCTGACCACATCACTTTCTCCTTTCTCACTACATTTCTGCAACCTTGGCTTTCTTAGTTTTTGGTTCCTAAGTACACCATGCTCATTTCTTCTTGGGGCCTTTATACTTATCTCCTCAGCCTAGAATACTCTTCGGATGTGTTTTCATATAGCAGCCTCATTTTCATCATTGAAGACTCAGATCAATGTCACTTTTCATAAAGGTCTCCTCTGACCACATTAACCGCAGTAGGATTCTGCATATTCTGTCCTGTTGTATTACTGTACTTACTTATGAATATGTTTATTATCCATCTGTGTCCACTGGATTATAAGCTCTTTGAGGCTAAGGAATTTGATTATTGTGTATCCTCAGTACCTAATAGACAGCATCTCATAACAAGCGCCCTATACAAACTGTTGACTGTGTGAATGAATCTGGGTTGTTATAAACACTTCATTGTAGTCTTTGTCTCTAATCTCTTCCTTCAAACTACTTTCCTTCCAAATTAAACTTCTCGAAACATCAACTTCTTGTGTTCAGGAGCATTGTGATAGCTTCCTAAAAGAATCAAGTTCCAAACTCCTCTTCCCGAATGTCAAGATACTAATTTTCTTAATTTATACTCTTTTTATACAAAGTTTATTGTTCCCCAAAATGAACCCTTGGCTGGAACACTGGTCCCCCTGTCCCTGAGAAAATCCTTTTCCAGTCTCTTATCTTTGTTATTGTCTTTTCCAGGAGGACATCTCACCCAATTCCACATGGTTCAAGTCCCAACTCCCTGACCAATCACTATCCCACCATATTGAAAGCTCTTCCTTTTCTGCCATATATGTATTATATTTGTTATATTTTATATTGTCATCAGGTTGGTGTAATATATACCCTTATCCTACTTATTCTGTGGTGGGTAATCCTTTTGAAAGTAATGCCTGAATCTAACTATTAAAATATCCCCTCAATCTTGCACATTGATCCACAGATAGTACATCTATTTAATTCATAGTTAATGATGCACTAGAACTGCACTTCCACACATACATTTAATTAGAAATTATAATTTTAATACTAAACTACAACAAAAAAGTTTATTGATGTTATTAACAATAATGTATCCCCAGATTTATTACAGGATTTCAGACACAAGTGTTTAGGATATCCACACAAGTTATGTAAATTAGAGAAGCGGGCTTAGTGTATAAATAGCAGACATAGAGGAATATTCTGCATTTCCACAACTAACATTTTTTAAAAAATTTTTCTTGAAACGTGGGCCTTTTAGGTAACATTTTATCTTCTCAGCTTTACTGGACAAAGGAATATTTATTTACTATAAACAATATAAGAAAGCAAAGGTAATGACAAAAAGGGACTGACATTTGGTCTCGTCCAAATGAGCAGGGTACAGTGGGGACTGTGGATAACCGCAGTCACACAACTCATCCTAGGAGGGCAGCAGCACAGCTTGTCCAGGGCATTATTGCTGCATAAAAACGGAGGCCCTATGTTCATTGAGCTTCTGTCTTTTTATTCAAGGTGGGCCCCAAATGCATATCTCCTATGTTAAATGACTCAATTTTTAAATGTTGAACCTATCTGAGTGCCAAATCTGCAACTTTGATGTTGTGTATTTGTAATACCAACTCAGAAAATGTCCTACGTTATTCATTTAATTGAGCTGCAGCAATTTGCACTTTATTCTCCACACTTTATCTTCCTTTTCCATTAGCATTTAACAAATACTCCATTTTCTCCTTTTCAACATTAGTCTTGATAAATGACCACAGATTATTGTGAAAGTTTGGCATGTATTTTCTGATGACAAAAGTAATGTATACCTCTAGAAAACTTGGAAAATGATGAAAAGTATATACAAAAATATAAGAATAATTCTTCTATACACTGCTATCATTTTCATTTTTTTCTATATTTAGTTTAAGCTATATTTAATTAATATAATAATCATTGATTTATTTTTCATAAAAAGAATTTATCCATGAAATTAAAAATTCTTGGTAAGCACCATTTGAATGTCTGCATGAATTACTATTGCTTAGGTGTACCATAATTTATTTAGCCACATCTCTATCCTTGGACAGTTAAATTGCTTCCAGCATTTTTTACTCTATAATGAATAATGTTGCAGTGAACATTTTTGTACATAAACTTCTGTTTGTATTTTTGAATTATTTCCTTATAAATAGTCAATGCATTCAAATACATAAATATTTTTGAGACTAAATTGATTTCCAAAAATGTTTTGCCAATTTATAATGCTGCCAGCAATTTGAGAGTGCATATTTTACTGCATCCAGAACATTTGGATACTCTCATGAAAAAAAAATTAAGATAATGGAGTTTTCCATGTTTGTACTTCTCTCCCCAAGTGGTCTCCCTTATTTCTGACTTATCTCAGCAGGCCACTTTTATTCTTATTTAAAATGAAAATCAAGGATTCCTATCCCCCTACAAAGTTATTCATAGCCACTCTTATTCCTTAGGTCATTCTTATTCCTTTCCACTTGCCTCTATGGAAGAAATAACCTTTGTATCTAAGACTAATGCCACCCCATGTGCTTTAACTTTCATCTCTTTCTATATCCCTAATATCATGTACTCTCAGCCATACCTTCTATCTTAAATAATGTCAATATCTTCTACGCTTGTGGTTCTTTCCTCATGGCATATAATAGCACTCAAATTTGTTTCATTAAAAATTCCTTTCCTCATCCTAGTTTCCACTTCCAGTTGCACTCTTATTTGCTTTTACAGTCTTGTAAAAGGCTTCTTCTTGCTTTCACAGCCAAGTTTCTTTGAAAAATTGCTCTTAATTCACTGCCTTTACTATTTTAAACTTCCAATATTCTCCTGGGCACCAATGTCATTACTACTCTGGAACAAGCTTTGCTCAGATCACCACTGATCTACTGTTTGTAAATCCAATAGGCTCTTTTAGGGACTCATCTTACTTGTCCTCTATGATCCTTTAATACCCCCTAACCCTAATCCACCTAGATGTGCTTTCCTGTAGACAGGAGACAAACAGATTGAAGGAGGTTGCATCCAAATTTCCACCTCAACAAGGCTGCCACCTGAGGCCAAGGATTGTCAGTAATAGAAGAGAAAGAAGACTGGTATGGTCAGAAAGTGCACTGAAGAAAGGAATAATCTATCAGCGAGCGATCATGGAATATGAGGAATAAATAGTTTGGAGCCACAGAAAGAAACCAAACATAGTAGCAGGAAGAGTATTAGTGAGAGAAGACACGTGCTGCAACCAGAGATGGGCATTAGAAAATAGTTGAGACTATCAAGTATGCTTTATTCATTTATTAATTTATTTCATTAACTCACATTAAACACTTCCCACATGCTAGGTACAGGGAATACAGTGCTTAAAGGGGTAGACGATTCACTGTCACTATTAGAAGAAGTAAAAAATTTGTAGTAATAGAAGCCAATAAAGAAAGAGTTTGGTAAGGGGTCTTCAGGAGTTTTAGGGGGCCTACAATACCTAGTGACTGTTGTATCAAAGGGATTCTGGTATCAACAGTAGCAGAGAAAGTCAATGAAATTAATTTTGTAATAATATAAGGTATGAAGGCAGGAAATAATGCTATAAGAATAGATGACAGGACAGATGGAGGGAAAAATAAGAAGCAGTAGAAGCTTCAAAGAATTGGTAGGAACAGTGGTGAGGCTGGAATGCTGGGGCACTGGTTCTGAAGAAAGTATCTTTGGAGGATGCCAGTGATGATCACACAGTCAATGTGAATTTTGATCCTGTTTGAAATAAAGTCAAGATAATGCCAATATAATCATTTGTCTGAAAAGTGCTCCCTAACATGGGGGATAAAACTCTTTATTGAAAATTCAAATAAGTTATGATGATATATAGATATTAGAGCTGTAGAGCTAATGCAGACTGCGTGACATCAAATCAACCCAGATTTCAAGATTGCCTTGATCCCAACAGATGTAACACATTATAATTTCCTAGTGTAAATAAAAGAGCTCAGACATATTGTTCTACATCACAAGATTCCTTGATGGATCCTATCAAAATAAATCAGACTCACATCCATCAAATGCCATTTGAAATATTTCAGAGTTTAATCTCTCAAGAGAAAGTAATTTCCATTCTAATTATGTTTCATGAATTTGAAATCCAACCAGAGCAATATAAATCCAACAAGAGTCCTCTTCATTAATTTAAGACTGTGATAACATCTCCATGTGGAACTGGATAGCCACAAGGCCCTGATCAGAAAATTTTGTCCTTTTTCAATACTATGCCCCCAGCCAAATCAATGGAATAAGAATTCCCATCAATCTCCAATCTGTCCACAATGATCATACCATTACACTGCGTTCCAATGACTTTCTTGAGCAATGCTCTATAGCCTGAGAGTAGCCATAAGGAAAGAAGGCAGTAGACATAATCTGATGTTGGGAAATTGAAGTGTGAAGGGCTATGTTCAAGTCTAAGTTGTACAGAAAATTGTATATGTAGTCTGATTTGCTGTGAATGATAAGATATTTAATGCCTGAAGACCTTTCTGAGAGCTGCTATGGTGTTGTGGGATAGTGAAAAAAAGGTAAGATATTAAAGTTCCTATCTAAGTTAGAGAGCAGTTATTAATAGTATTTAGATCTTGGAAGCACATGAGATGTGCTGACATTATTCAGGGACCAAAAGGATCAATAAAGTTGAATTTCAGTGGGTCTTTAACATGGATATCACACATACTTAATAATGCTTAATAGTTTGGCTGGCTCACTGATTGATTAGTTTACTTGGCCAAATGCAAAGCTTAGAATTATGATTTTTAGTCTTGCTGCATGTTCAACCTTTTGGTTGGGGGAAACTGAACTTCTGAGGTAGTAGACCCTGCTGTCTCTGTTTCTACTTCAGAATAGTGCCATATTTACCAAATAATTCCCTTAAGTAGCATTTGAAGAAATTATGAGATTTTAGTTTTTGTTGCTTGTAAATGATAAAACATTTAATATATCCGTACATCATAAAGCACAATAATTTGCAAGATAAATATTATAGCAGAAAAATCTCATTTTAGTTCTGATCCATATGCACTGTGCATTTGTATTATACAAATGAAAGATATCATCATATAAACAATTTCAATAAAAGTGAACAAAACCATTGTTCCAGTGCTTGCTGGATTAACTCTAAACTATTTTGTTTGCCTCTAGGTCATGAGGGATATCATCTATTACTTTCACAAAGTAATATTCTATTCTGGAGAATTCAAACTATATTCACAATGTAAGTTACTCTAAACTTTATAGAGAAATCTTAAAATCTTGAATTCCCAGGTTATTTTTCATAAATAAAATGTCCTTTTTACCTACTTCAAATCAGATTATCAAAAAAAAAAAAAAAAAGACTCGACATTTTCATGGTCATGAGCATAAATTTTGGAATCAGCTTCTGCATTTATACCCGGGCTCATTAGCTATGATGCCTTGGGCAAGTTTTCTAACCTTTACGTTGCCTTGCTTTTTTCATCTGAAGAATAGTTATAACAGTGTTGTTGTGAGAATTAATGAGGAAAGTGAATAAAAATAGTAACTGTACATAATAAGTATTAGATATTTTTTAAAAATCTGTTTAAGGAAAATATTCCAAGGGCGTTAGAACTGAGACATGCATAGAGAAATCACAAGCAGATATGATTCATATTGGTTAGGCATTGAATGCATAACACAGGGAACTCAGACTTCAAGGTAGGCATTTAAAAATAGAGGGTATGTGGTACAGCCTTTATAGAAAACAATTTGGAGATTCCTCAAATAATTAAAAATAGAGCTACCCTATGATCCACTACAGTATGTATCTAAAGGAAATGAAATTAGTATCTTGTAGAGATATCTGCATTCATTTCAGCATTATTCACAATAGTCAAGATATGGAAATAACCTAAGTGCCCACTGATGGACAAATGTGTAAAGACTCATCCTTATATATATTACATCATATATGTTGCACTTATATAAACATACACACACACACACACACAATGGAAGAGTATTTAGCCTAACGTGAAGGAAATCCTTTTCAACAACATGGATGAACCTGCAGGACATTATGCTAAATGAAATGAGCCAGGCACAGAAAGACAAATTCTGCATGATCTCACTCATATGTGGAATATAAAAAAGTTGAACTCAGAGAAGCAGAGAGTAAAATAGTGGTTGCCAGGGGCTGGGGGCTGGAAGGATGGGGAGATGTTGGTCAAAGGGTACAAAGTTTTAGTTATGCAGGATGAGCAAGTTCTAGAGATCTAATATACAGTGCAGTGACTATAGCTTACTGTATTTTAACACTTGAAATTTGCTAAGAGAGTAGATCTTTGCTCTCACCACGCACACACACATATGCACACAGGTAATAATGTGAGGTGATGGATATGCTAATTAACTTGACTATGGAGATCATTTCACAATGTATATCAAAATATCACATTGTACGCATTAAAAAAATAGAGGGCAGGTTGCTACTCTTAACATACTAAGCAGATTGAAATCATGTATATATGTTGTAATATAAACTTAGAAAACATGAGAATTTATGAAATTTCACTGTCCCAAGCTCTTGCTTCAAGTGTTTAGAGACTGCAGGAACCCTGGGAGACCATTAAAATCTCTGTAATAAAGTTATGCAAATATCCCCACTACTGTCTGTTAATCCATCATGGACTCTTTACATTGCTGCCTCTGAGTTTCCACAAAATTCTGATACTCAGCATCCACTCCAGCAACATGTGCTTAGGTAGCATTTGATGATTCTGTCTAGCAACTACTCTCCTTTCTTCTAGGAATGGCCTCCTCCTCTGTTTTTCATGATATATAGATGGAACGGTCAGTCAAGATGTCCCATTCTTTCCTAGCCAAGGGATCCGCCAGGGCAATTGAACTTTCCCTCCAGGAATTGAATCTTGAGTGGAATGAATCAAGGACTAAAATGGTTATTGCTAATTCTTGCAGATGGCAGTTCCCAGAACCAAGAGGAGATTGTTTTTGTTTGTTTGTTTGCAACTGAGAACCCTAGAGCTGTTCTGCTTTCTGCTTGTTCCAAAGCTTGTTTCTGAACTTTTTTCCAAGAATATGAGCTACTCAATATCATTGCTATAATGTCATTATTGACGTAAATTCTTGACTGATAACACAATGCACTAAAAAGAAAGAACATATTTAATTTTGTAATCAATATTTCTAATATAAGTAAATATTTGTAATACAAGATTGGCATTGAGTAGACTAATAAAGTAGATGATGTATAAAATAGAGGAGAAAGTGAGACAGAAAGAGCTCTACTTCAAATCTGCTTCAGAAATTGAGTATTCCTCTGTTTGTTTCTTGTTGAGGACCTTGATCAAATCACTAACCTCACTTTCCAAATCAATTTCTTCCTCTGTAAGGTGCGGATAATAATACTTCTGTCAAGTTACTATAATTATTGATTGAGATAATGCATATGAATATGCCTGGCATACACCTTTACTCATGTTAAGAATTTTACAAATTATAGTCATTTATTATTGTGTAACTAATTATTCATGTATTTCTCCTTTACCAGAGAACATATCTATCTTCTTTTCCACCATATCTCTAGTTCCAAGCATAATGCTCAGTATAAGTGGTAATAAGTAAATATTTGTTGAGTAAATAAATCACATAAATAAAAGCAAAATGATAAACAATAATTTTAGAGAATATGTCACCTTTGACATTCAATTTGTTTCTGATTTTGTTCTAGTTAGAACTTAGAAGTTACTAACTTTCATAGTTATTTTTTTAAAAAAATATGTCTATCTTAAAGCATTAGAATTTACTTCAATTAAACTGAGAACTTAGAAGCAGTAGGAAGTTTTTCCTTTAAGCAGTTGAATGTTCTAATACTTGTTATTATTTGTTAGAAGTGTCAAAATGAGAGAATAGGTTTCTGGAAATATTATCCCTGTTCAGCGTGAGGTGCACGTTCATTATCCACTGCATGTGCAGGAACATGCATGCATCCTTATCGCTTAATGGAATGTTTCTTTTTTGTCCCAATGTTCTTGTTTGTCCTAATTTTACCCTATCAAGCTTGCAGAGACTTGCATTTTAAGGAAGACTTAGGGAGTACTGTAAGTTTCTAATTAATGGTACTTATAGCAGTTCAGATACATTTTTAATAGGAGAAGCATTATTCCAGGGTCACACACACACACACACACAAATGGTCATGCTAGCAGCACATGACTCTTTGGGAAGTATCCATTTGTGTTAAAAATGTGGTATATAAACATTCAGTCATATACACGTTTCGAAAGCTGCTGTTTTAAAATACTTGAGAATATTTTTAGCATTGGTTGAGTGTTACAGCACAAATGGTACATGCTAATTTTAGAACATATTAACAAAATGGTGAAAATATTAAATATGATTTTATCATCAATGCAAACATTATTAATCATTGGTTCAATATATCTATAAGCACATTTGTATATGTGCTTTGTTTATATATAAATACTAAATAGATAGTATATATAAAATACTGTTTTATCAAAAAAGTAAATGCTTGATAAAAATTCAAACAATAAAGTATAATCAGTGTAAACTAAGTTTCCCTCCCAAGGCAGACTGCCAGGACACCGGTCCCTGAGTGTCCAAGTCCTACTCCTCAGAGGAAATTGCCATCACTAGTTTTCTCCCTAGACTTATGGAAAAATATAGTGTATATAAATGCATTTACATGTATCACTTTTAAAAATTCCATATCAGAGTACTTTTCTGCACTGTGCTTTTTATAACCATTTTATCATGGAGATTTTATTCTATATCAACATATATTAAATTACATAGCTAAAAATGAAATATCAAAATTTAGTGGAACCCTTGAATCACCAGGACTTGATTCTCATGCTGATATAATTCTACTTCCCCATTTTATGGATGAGGAGACTGAGACTCAGGGAGGTAATTTGAAAATGAGACAGAAACAGAGCAGGGACCAAGCATTTTGGTTCTCAATCTTGTGACTTTGCATGACACCCTGGTGGTAAGGTCACAGAAGTCCTAGAAAATCTGCATCCAGGGAGATGATAAGAATGACGAGCCATCCATCTTATTAAATTGAGAAAGGTTCAGGGGTTCTTGGCTAAAACTTCTGCTCGAGGCAGCTTGTATTTCTGATTCGGTTACTGATAAAAACCTAGAGCAGATATTTAGAGTCCTCAGGAGTTTTGCTATGGGTTGAGTCTCAGAGAAATGAGATGATGCTGCAATTTCTAGCTCTTTCTCAATTACTAGCCAGTAAAAAGGAGTGGTATTCCCTCTCCTTCCTCTCTAGCCCCACAGCCCTGCCTCTGCCCTGGTGTGCCTAGCTTGGACAGGGCTGGAGCCAAGGGACCTTCACTACAGGCTGCCAAGAGTCTAGGCTAATTTCTCTGAGGGTTGTTCAGCCTGAGCCTTGGGGCCTGGGTCAGCCCAGTTCACCACCCAGAGCTCCAGGGGCTCTTTTCGTGTAAATATTCTACCTAATTAGGCAAGATATTTTATAAGCTAAAAATCTATGGGGATATTGCTTTATCAAACACAATGAAAAGCAATCATTTTCCATTATTTTTTAACACCTTACTTTTCTCCTAGGCCAAACTAACTCCCCCATGATCTATCTTGTTCTCTCTGGAAGCCCCATCTAATTGCTTCCCACAAAACAGCAAGACTTCTCCTTTATAGGAACTTTTGTGAGCTATCTTTAAGAAAAAACTGTTTAAATGTACATATAACTGTGAATTTAGAGGTATACCATCCTTCTAATAGGGTGCTACAGCTTACTAGAGTTAGAAATTAAAGCATTTAAAATATTTAATAAAGCCATTGGATATTGACTTTCGGTTCAGTTGGATAAATTACTTTTGCGCTCATACTTAGCATATGTAAGTATCACATATTAGGTATATGCTAGAGGCCCCTGCCCTGGAAATCCAGCTCTTCTATTACTAGTCCCTGAACTATGTCTGGTCCTGATCTTAGACTATGCAGCTATATTGCTCCCTGACTACCACAATAATCTATGTCCAGTTTTCCAAGTTTAGGATTATTGTAAGCAGGGTGGTTGGGCAGGGTGAATGATCAATATAACATAGTTTCTACACCAAGGAGCTCACACTTAAGCAAGGAATTCAATGCATGCGTGATTAGCTACAATACTGGTGGATGCCCTTTAATTACTGTTTATGCCATTGTGTGTTTTAAAAGGGGAATACAGTACCTAGGCCATAGAGAAGATAGTGTCTCAGGTATTATACAGATCTAAGGAGAAACCAAGACAAACAAACATGAATCTTACCTCACATTCTAGTAGATTAAATAATTAATTAGTTAATATTATAGCAATTGTGAAACTGTGAACAACAGAGGATTAATATTTTAATAATAAGTCATAAAGGATTCAAAGCACAAATGACAAATGAGCAAAAGATCTGAGTGAATACCTCATACATAAGAGAATAGTATTAATAAACAAATATTTAAAAAACATGTTCAACTTTACTAGCAAGACAAGGTAAATTAAACAAGCTTGTACCATATTTTTCTTCATATATTAGCAAAAATTTTAAAGCTTATAAGCTAGTGGTGTTGCACCATAGTGTACTGATAAATAGTTGTTGAAGGAATAAATAAATGAAGAGATGGACTGATGACTCTTAGGGAAAAATACAAATTTTTTTTATACCATAGTTGAAATCTATGCATATGAATAAAGGCACATACAGATATATGGAAAAACCCTAATGGAATAATGTTCATTCCTCTTTATCTCAGTTTCCTTATCTGTAAAATGGAGGAAAAAATGCATTACTTAAGATTCTTTAATTTCTTTTCCCAAATTTTCTGTTTTCCCCAAATTTCTGTTACAGTGTTCTATTTCTTATACTTTTGAAAGAAAACTCTGTATAATAAGGGCTTAAAATTTTTTGAAAAATCAGTAAATTGGACATAGATTGCTATGGTAGGCAGAGAGACCAGACACAGCTCAAGGAATGATAATAGAAGAGCTGAGATCTCAGAGTTGCCTGTAGTACAAGGTAAGTCATCGGCTGTACCAAAACTTGACAGGCAGACTGGGGAGAGGTAGCTCTAAGGCTGCAATCCAAGTCTGAGGGTCTGGTGACAAGGCCTCCAGGTCAAGAGAAAGTCGTTCACCGTGATCCATTTGAGAAGGACATCCTGAACAATGAGAATGCTATTTGTGGTTTATCTCTACTGCATATTCCCTGAAATATCCTTGCTCCCTAATGAAGCTTCCTTCTGCCCTTGAATCTAAAGAGTAGGCTGGCCTGGAATGGAAAGGATGGAGAGAAGGCAGCCCTGGGGAAGAAGCCAGAAAAAAGAATGGGAAGGGCCACTAGGGCGTGCAAAACACAAGAAAATTGAGATCTATCAGTAGTCAAAGAGTTGGGAATTAGAGCTGCTTGCCTTGCCAAATACCTAGAAACTCTATGCAGTAGTGTGAAAAGTGTGTTCCTATTTCAATTTGACCAGACTTGCTTTCTAAAAATGCAGACTTCTGGACTTAACCCAGAATTATTGAATCCTGGTCCCTGAGAATGTACATTTTAAACATCTTCCGAAAGTGATTCTTATGTACTTTTAAAAAGATTGAGAACTATCAAATGTCAGCATGCTTAAGAAACATCAAGAAGCTTATAAAGAAATTATGCATACCTGGATCCCATCTCTAGGGATTTGGATGTACTGCAGCTGGGTGCTGTCAACGAATCTATACTTTTAGCAAGCACCTGGGTCTTTGAGGCAAGTAGTTCACAAATTATCTTTTGGGAAACAATGTTATAGATTCTTATATATATGTATGTATTTTTTATTTATATAAATTTATGGAGTACAAGTGTAATTTCTTTACATGCATAGATTGTGTAATGGTGGTTATAGGTTCTTTGAATAAAGTTAAACATTGGCATGAAAACAAAAATCAGATGACCAAACTATGATTAGATATTAAGCACAGCAGCAGTAATGCTCTACTAATTGCTCTACTTATTTATTTATTCATTTATTTTATGATAGTCCAATGCTGGTGAATTTAATATTTAAATAGACGTAATATGAGACTTTTGTGAGAAAATCTTGTTCTTTTTCCTCCCCACACCATCACTATCGGTTATAACGTAGGCTATAAACCAGTAACGGAGCTGCTCGTGTGAGCTCAGTTCCTGAAGGCCAGAAGTGATTTCACCTGTTTGAATCTCCCAGCATTCCTTAACAGTTGGCTGCAGCTGAAACCCGCACAGAAGTGATGGGTCTCATGGCGTCCAACACTTTCTTTCCAGCTTGCTCAACCTTTAAGACTGGAAATCAGAATGAAGTGGGAAGGCACTAGGCACCCAAAAGAAAGAAAAAAGGAGGTTGAGTTCTCTTACTGGCTCCAGGAGGAACTTCTAAGAGTGAGTATACTAGTTCTTAGGTAACAGGTTGTTGTTGAGTGTCATTTGTCTGAACACGGGCTTGACACTCGTGGAGACTGGGGGAAATGAGCACTTTGAGACTCTCATGGGAAAGATTTTGGGTTTAGAAAAGTATAGCTCAGTGGTAGTTCAGACCGAGGACAGAAATATGGCGCATAGCATAGGGCCTCTTTTCTGTCTCCTCCCTTTGCCCACCTCCTCCTCACTATACACTCATATTTTAATCATTCTGTTAATCTTTCCCTAAGGTCAGATAGTAAGACAGACAAGTTATTTTCAAAGTGGAACAAATTTTTTAGGCTTAGGACAACAGGATTTGAGGCTGTATAAAGTTCTTGTCTATTTTCATCGATTTTGAGAAATTTTGTTTTTTAATTATTAGTTTGTTATGGTTTCCTTTTTTGCCCTAACTGTATTTTTAGTAACTTAAAATGCAGTCACTTGTCTTCTTAGCTGAGATAAGGTTTGGAATGAAAATGTTTTTGTTCAATTTGTTCTGTTTATCATGTTTTTTTAAAATGAGAACTGAATTTTATTTACAACCATTGCCATTTAATATATCACATCTTCAGGATAGGTGATAGCTTATTTAAAAGCTATGTCCATTTTCTTCAGGCTATTTATAGGTAGAAGACTCTCCCCAGAGTAGCAATAACTTTGTTGAGCTGAATGATTGAAGCCTTCAAATAAAGGAATAACTGTTGCAAGAATTCTTTCCTTCATTTTGAAGAATTTAAACTGTTTAGTAGGAATTCTGCAACTTTACATACCCTTGAAATACCATTCACGTACAAATAAATGCTTGTCTTCTGGCCAGACACAGGCTCAATTTTTCAAATACTCTAGCCATGGTAACATTTTATTTGGGAAATCATATGAGACAATTGCTCAACTCGTAACTTCTACCATTAACATTTACACATCAACTGCCAAAATTTCTTTGAAAATGTTTTTTAATTAAGAGTATATAATATTTCTATATGTTTGTAGTGTACATGTGTTTTGATACAGGCATAGATAATTGGAGTATCCATCACCTCAAGTATTTATCATTCCTTTGTGTTAGGTATACTCCAATTCCACTCTTTCAGTTAAAGTAACTTAACTTATTGTTGATTGTAGTCACTTTGTTGCACGATCATATATTGTTCATTATACCTAACCATACTTTTGTACCCATTAATTATCCCCACTTTCTCTCCCCCCTCCCTGCTACCCTTCCCAGCCTCTGGCAACCATCATTCTACTCTGTCTCCATGAGATCAATTGCTTTAATATTTAGACCCCGCATAAGAGTAAAAACATGCAAGATCTAACTTAAATTTCTTGTAGAATGCATTGTAGGAGAAAGCTGTGGTATCAAGGAGACCAAAAAAGTTGCATTCAGAATGTGTTTTACTACAGTAGTTTTTAAACTGATATTAGCTTATAATTATAAGCAATAGTAACTTTTATGCCTCCTATTTTGTCTGATAATATATTCTGTGTACTAACAATCTGACTATTCTGTATGATAGAAGTCGCTAATTTTCATTTTTCTGCCAATAAGAAAAATATACTTTTATTTTGGGGAAGGGATTGAAATATTCCTAGAGATACTTTTTTTTTATCTAAAGCTTAATTTTCTCCCAATAACAGTTCTGTTTGCTTTCTAAAATGGTTTTCTTTTTTCTTTAATAAGGAAGATGCCTAATAATTACCACTGTTTATCCCAGAAAAAATAAATAATCTGATCTATGTATATATTATTATAATATTTGGATAACACTGTCCCTTATTTTTGATATCTTTAATATTTTTTACACATGAGACATCATTATGATCTTACCTGATTATTATCTAAATGTAAGCTAGTTAATCATCATTATTAGCCTTAAAAAAACACCTTACTGGCTGGATATTTAATATTGTTAGTTATACATTGTTTTAGTATAGTTTAATTCAAAAGATCCTAGCAGTATGGTATAAAGCAGAGATTTTCTAGTTGAGACAAGTTGTCAAGACTTCTGTAAGGTATTTGGCCAATCAAGTTGGAGGCATTTATTTTAACTTTGTTGTTCTGTACTTAAACTATGTAATCATAAGCAATTTGTTAAAACGAATAAAGATGAAGGCATTTAAATGGACTACAAATGATTCTGACTTGTAAACTAAGGAGACCTCTTGTCCATTGCTAACCAGATTATAGGTGGTATCATACCTCCTTTCATTCTCCCAGAATTGCTCTTAAAGCTAAGTGTCATCCTTAGCATGTTGTTGCTAATGACATAAACAAGAACATATATGTAATCAGAGGTGGACAAGTCTTTGGAGGTTCCTTAAACTGGTTTAAAAAAAGAAGATAGAGAAAGAAAGAAAGCTAAACCAACATGTTATTCAGCTTCGAAGGTAAAACCAGGAATGGTTTCCATGTTAGCATTTTAACAACAGACAAATATAAAGCTTATTAGCAGATAGGACAATATTACTAGTTCTACAGGAAATTGGGAGCTAGCTACAGGTTACTCATATGTGTGTACATGTTCCCATTTATCACTAGAGTGACTAAGTGCTTTACAAAGCTGTTCTGTTAGGTACTACAATATTAGGAAAACAAGCAGGTCAATCTCCTCATTCAACATCATTTCTTTGTTCGTTTGAATACTAATCATTTGTATTCGTTTTCTGAAATATTATGTAGTAAATCTCACCAGCACAATGGTACCCCCAGCTTTTGGCAGGTAGTCTTATTGTACAGAAGTTATTAATGGCACATAGAACCTTCCCCTGCCCACTTTGCCACGAGCATTTTGTATGTTATAGTCAGATAGTAGCATTTCCCTATATATAGGAGGACTGCCGGAAAGTATCCAGCCAGGTAACCATTTTTTTTTTTCTTTTTTTTTTTTTATTTCAGCATATTATGGGGGTACAAATATCACGGTTATGTTATTGTATTAACAGTGGCTGGATACTTTCCAGACAGCCCTCGTATAGAGTGCACAAATACATTAAGAACATTTGAGAATTATATAGAATTGTACATTGCATGAGGTAGAGCCATAAAGATTATCCTAAATGTAAGCACAGAGAAAATGCATGCAGAATGAGTCCTGTAAAGTACACAGCCTGTGTATTGGATACGTAATTTTAAGTTTATATTTCCTGCAGGATGGTAGCATACATCTTTTCCTACCCAGAGGCAAAATATATTTTCCAGAAATGTTGACATCGCTCACTGCATTAAGTTTAAATTAAAATGCTCCCTATGTATATAGATAGTAAAATTACTTGACAACACATTCAATTTTTTAATATATCAAAAAAGTTTCCAAGGTAACATTATTAAAATAATTATAACACAGTCTCTAATAATATCAAGCTCTAACAGGAAGATACTGAGAAGGCAGAAAGGTTTCATCCTGTCAGGGGTTTAGGTGCTCTTCTTTCCTTCGCCTGGTAAATTCACGGTATCTGTCTTGGCTTGTTTGGGATGGCATCTGCAGTCTCTTTGGCTTTCAGGTCTTTCACTATAATGTCCACCTTGTTAGGGACAGGTGCGGATTGGCAGCACTAACCACAGGAAAAGAGGAGGCGGGCAAAGTATCTGTCGTACCAGCTCTGCTTGTGATTTTTCCAAGCAAGGAGCCGAAGAACCTGGACAACACCCCTCAGAAATGAACCCTGACAACCTGGGACTTCTGCTTCAGGAAGAAAGGCTGACGATGCGCTTATAGAGCCGTTCCACCCCATGAGAAGTGCTTGTGACCATGCACCACACTTCAGCTTGTAGTAGAAGGGAACCATGACAGGAAGAGACTAGAGAGAAATTCAGCTATGCCGGATACACTACACACTATCCAGTAGGTCAGCACGGGGCATCATCTTCTTTGCTGGGATTCTTTATGGCTTTAATTGAGATGTAGGCTGGGTAGCCAAATCCTATCAGACTGCAGAGGAAAGAGGCTCCATGACCGAATACCAGGTACAAGGCCACCTGTCTGAGGACACCAAGTGTGATGGAGCCCATCTTGGTCTCAAGCTTGGCCATGTAGCTTCTCATGCAGAAACCAGTGGAACTTCTCCCTCATGGCCTCAGATAGGGGAGGGGCTCATTTAGCATGTGTTAAGGAAAGTAAGGCATTCATTCCTTAGGCTGGGCATGGTGATAGCAGTTAGATAAAAAAAATCTGGAAGAGGATGTGAGATTCTGGGAGAAAATGTTGGGAATACTTAAACAGTAAATTCTCTACTCTACCCTTTACCCAAGTGTCTCCTGCCAGAATTTTATTTGCTTAAAATTTGGAGGACTTTAAAATTCTGTTTTAATAAGAATGATTGGTTCTTCACTTTCAGTCGTGACTTTTTTTTTTTTTTTTTTCTGCTTGTGTTTTGTTTTTGCTCATGAAAGCCACTCAATTGCAGAAGCAACAGGGAGGCAAATCAGTGAAGAATTGGGGTCTTATTTGTGCTACTGTCACAGGCAAAGCTGCAGCTCCAGGGGGATGGGCAGACAACTGTTTATTTCCCTGCTTGGATTCTTTTTTTTTTTTGTTCTCATCTTCTTATCACAAGGCACACTTATTAACAGCTCATTATTAGCAGTCTTTATAGTTAAGACAGAGGTGAAAAATAGTACCTCAACCTTCAACCTTTCGTAGCTTATAAATTCTCCCACTCCCTCAGAGGAGCATCAGTCCATGGCCTTGATATTTTTATCCCTGACTAGTAAGTCTTTTTAAAGTCTATCCCTTGCTATGACAGCCAAGGCAAGCCTGAGCACAGGGACTGTCCCAGTCCTTGTAGCTCATATGACACACTGTCTAAGGCTGGTGGAGACTGTGCGCTCCCATTGCCTAGTGACTGCCGGGTCCCACGGGGACTCAGAAACTGGCTGTTTTCCAAGACAAAGACAAGTGCTAAAGTAAGGATGGTGAAGCCAGATGTTTGTTTCTGCAGATACCTGTCGTTGGAGAGCCTCCATCCCACACACCGTGGAATTTATCTGGTAATATAAGTCATGGGCTGGTGAATTCCTGAGGGGCATTGCATAGAGATTTAGAGGACTTCTGAGAAATATGGGACATGAGCAATTTTTTAACAGTCACAGAATATGTGCTTACGTGGCTCTGCAGGAGGGAGAAGTAAACATGGGATTTCTTTCTCTTACCTTAATTTTTTTATTATGATATGTGGAGGCATAAGAATCTCTATAATTCATGTGAATTTAACAATGTGGAGTTGAATTAAGTATTTCCTAAGTTGCCAATTTTTTTCTAAAGTTGTGCAAATCTATGTTTTCTTAGGAGCACAGTGTTATGGTTAAATGTGTGGGTTCTGGTTTGGGTTCTGACTTGGACACTTAACTAGCTATGTGACCTTGGGCAGGTTATATAGTAATTATAGTGTCTCAGTTCCCTTCATTAAAAAGTAGGGGTTAACAACAATGCCTAATCTGTAGAGTTGTTGTGAGAATGTGATGAAGTAGCATGTTTGGTGTGCTCAGAGACATATCTAGCGCATCATAAACATATCTAGTGTGAATATCACAAGAGCCTACTTGTTTTCCTAGGTGACCATGAGTGTGCCTCAGTGAATCAATGCTCTTAGGATAGAACTCCCCTGGTTGAGTAGTGTACTAACTGCCTGATTGGAATCAGAGAGAAATTCTCAGAGAACAGATTCTTGGAACTGCTTGGGTATTGATTTCTAAACGAATGCAATTAAGCTCATCTACATTGCAGGTGGGCATATGTCCATCTCCAATACACCATGTGATAGAAGATACATGGCATCTAACTTGATTGTCTTATTCTAATAAAACATCCGCTTCTTGTTGTATAAGGCCATTGAAGAATAAAGACTCCAGATGTAGAGTTTGGAGGAGAATATGAAGCATTCAATAGAGAATGCATGGAATCTTCTCCAAAAGAGAATCATTTATTTTCTCAAAAAACATTAACTGAATATTTTGCATGTTCCAGGCCCTCTGCTGGGCTCTGAGGATAGAATAGTGAGCAAAACAGACATGATTCCTGTCCTCTTAGAGTTTGAATCGAATGAGGGAATCATTTTAATCAAATAACTGCACAAATAGTCACACATCTAATAATAGCTGCAACAATAAAATGTGCATATGCCATGAGGGTTTGACTATGGGGAGTAGCCAAGGCAAGAGGCTCAGGGAAGTTTTCTAGGGAAGTAATATTTGAGATGAGTTTTGAAGGATGAACAATAATTTTGGGGGTCTGGTGTTTTCTAGGCATTGGGGAGAGCATCTGAAACAGCCTGTGGTAGGAGGGGAAAGGCTTATTGGAATAAGAAAGCCATCCCAGGGTAGCTGGAGCACAGATATTGAGGCATTTTCTTTTTCTTTCTCTTTTCATGCAGGAAAAATCGCTCTAGAATATTTACTCTGGCTGTGAATAGGAGAATTGAAACAATGTCTTTGTTACTTTTACTCTGCAAATTTCTTAGTGCTGTAAAAACTGCTTCTAATACTGGTAAAAACCTTCAAAGTTGTTTGGTGGCCTATTTATGCTTATTATAAATATTCCATTTATAATCAATAAGAAAAAAGAGCCGCCATATTATTTAGATAGCTCCTTTTAAAAGAGGAAATTCACATCTGTGTCTTTATGTAAATAGAAGGCATTTCATTTTCAAGATAACTTATGAGCCAAGGAAAGCAAATATAAATACTCTGGTTGATATTAAAGTTGGCCAATTCTCTGTCAAGACTATATATTGCATATGAAAGGAAGTCAAATTGCTGAAACATCTATTATTCTCAGAGCTCTCCAATCTAATAACTTCTTCAGTGAGATATCAACTTTCTAAATGTCAGGACAAATTAAAGCCATATATGACTTAATCTTCTTTGGGCTATAAAGGACTCAAAATACTTGCCCTTTCACTCTGGCATGGAGCTGGGGATGGGCGGAGTTTGCAGTGCTTTGCATCCGTACAGATGCACGTGTATGATTAATGGGTGTCTTATGGCCACCCCACGTTTTTATGGCACTTTAAATTTTCTAATGCATCTTCATGTGTCTCATTGTGTTATGAGTCCAATGTTAGAACCAGAATGGACTTTAAGAGTAATTTGGTCTAAAGATGTTTTTAATAGAAAATGCATGAGTATCATATAATCTAAGGCAGTATTTGCTAACTGTAAGTCATGGAATTAGCAAGTCATGATATCAGTTTAGTGGGTTGTGACTAGCATTAACAAATAGAATAGAATATATCGAAATGCAGTAAGGATGATGTTGCTTTCTGAAACTTTTGTTTCAGCAGTGTTTATGCTTGTAAACATGTTTCTTTGGTCATGCTTGAAAAATACCATAAGGGTAAATAATGATATTATTGATTTTAAAAAGCAATGAGCTTGGTGAATGGTTCAAACTGCAGCTCTTTAACCTACTAGCTAAGTGGCCTTGGGCAAGTCATATAAACTACGACATGGTCTCCTGAATTCTAAACTGGGGCTGACTAATACCAATAGTGTGAGTCTGGCTCGAGTAATATTGAGGGCATGTATAAAAAAGGTCGCAGGAGATGTTTACTCTATATAAATATTTTTAAAAATGGAACAATGTTCACACCCAAACCGAGAGACAGGAAGGCACACAGTGAATGGCCAGGTATTATTGACTTAATTATACAGGAGAAGAAATGGAAGCCAATGGGGGTGAATGGCTTGTTTAAGACCACTTAACAAGAATGAATGACAATCAAATCCAGCTCTCCTGACTGTTGGTCTTTCATATTTACCTCCATTCTTGTCCTCCACCTCTGGAATTTCTTTTTCTGCCTCAAGTTCTCTTCAGTGATTTATTCCTTTGTATATTAAGCAGAAAATAAATAGCAACATTGGTGAGGCTTATGGACCCTGACCCTCTGACCTCAGAATAACATGCTTATGCCTTGCAAAGGACATCCCTAACCATAAACTATGACTTACAACAATAGAGCACAATATTGAAGAAAGATACTAAACTGGATGTCAGAATATCTGATTGTAATAATTTTTAATTTCAGTGATTAACATGTGATAGTAAATAAGATAATCTTTGTCATATCAAAGAAGATGATATTGAACTAGGTTATAGCTAAGAACTTTTCTACCCTTAATATTTTGAGAATATAAGTACCCATTACTTACCAGAAGCAATTATCAGTGGTGAAAGGCATGAGATGATCTGTAGTTATTATTTACTAAGCCGTTTTATTCACCATATTTATTCTGAGGTTTTTTTCTTTCTATTAAAATATTTGAATCTTAGGCTGCTTGAGCATTCCCATGAGAATTGATGTTTTCATTTGTATTTATAGGTGAGCTGCAGCAGGAATCAAATACTACCCTTTCTACTTTTTGTTACTGAACTACTACCTAATCTATAAGATCCAGATCAAATGACATAATTTCTCTAAAGCCATCCCACTTACCCAGCTGGAAACAATCACATCCAAAGCACTTAGATATACTATCCACCAAAAAGCAATGTGATTATTTGTTTATGTGTTTGTCTCCCAGACAAGACTGATTTTATCCTCAGATCTAGACTAGTGCTTGGCACATAGTAGACGCCCAGTAGTTATTTACTGGATGAAAAAAGACCCTGGAAAAATTTGATAAGTCTCCATGTGTCTGCCACTGAATGCACTAGACAGAATAATTTTCACATTCTTCTCGGATAGTCTTCATTGCATATTTGATACTATGCTGTGTTTATGGTAGAAACAATAGTGAAGAGGGTTGTGAAAACCTGAGTAACCAACACCCTTGATGACTTGTAGGAAACTGCCCCTATGACCCTTGACTCATCCTCTAAAAGCAGCTCTGCAAGCCCATGCATGGCATCTTCCTCCAATATTAGCTATCACTGCAGATCTCACATTGTTTGCTTATTTTCTTTTGGAACTGTTAATGTAAAGTTGCGGAGGATAGGATTCGGTAGAAAGGGAAGAGTGCACAGAGAGCATGGGGCATATTGGGGGAGACTGTGCTTCTTCCTTGGAATGGAACTATCACCCTAAGAAATCATCTCTCAGTGTATAAGTGCTCCGCAGCTGCTTCTGGGAATGAACTCCTCCTGTGCTTGCCAAATTTGCAGAGCGATTGCTAGAGTTAATTCACGAGGATGGGCAACCAAAAGCAGTTTGGGTTCTAAGTTGATTACTCCAGGTAAGGGCAAAGTTTATTCAAGAAAGGTAGCTTGGTGCAGTTCAGTGCAAATAGACAAGATTTTTTTCCAGTGTTGCCATTTGCCAGCTATGTGACCTTGCAGAAGTCATATAGTCTTTCTGAGACTCAACTCCTCATTTGTAAAAAATGGGCAATGACTCCTTCCCTTCTCTTCCCTAGAATTGTTGTGAGGCCCAATTTAGAAAACAAATTGATAAACATTTGTAAAATGTAAGATATTATTAACCTCTTATGTTTATATTTTATTTTTATAAATAAAGAAAATAAGGACAAGCTGCACTATATTTTTAGTTTGCGGGTGAAGTTAAATTTTAATTTGGGAAAATAATTTAGGCAATAACACTGGTTTACGATCTTGCATGTAGTTTAACCGAAATAATTATTTAATTTTCACTGCAAATTGAATAGACTTGATGTGCCATACATACATACTGGCTTTTAGCCAGAAAATCCCAAAGCAAGAGATATCCTCTCCTAATTCCAAAGAAAGCCTAAATTTCATTTGATTAAAATCATAGACTTTTGGACACTGAATCATCGGATTATTACAATCAAAGTTTACTTCTTTAAGCACAAATAAATTCTGTTGATTTCAGAAATTAATGTTTCCCCCCTTTAAGATGAAATGCTGTTTATAGGCTGTGTGTTGAGGGTATTTGGTTATGTGTGTTTTCTTGCCTGCCTGTGATTTAGAATCCCAAGGTGAGATGGGAATTAAGCTATCAATAGAAAATTGTGCTTTCATAGCTGTTCTGGGCCAAATATTGAATCAGTGCTGTTCAAGCAATGGTTTTTATACAGAGAGAGCAGCGCTTAGTTTCATGGGGAATGTCCCAGAACAAAGGGAATTTATTTGCATTATTTTGTGTTTTCAGTGGAGGAAATAAATGTCACCAGGTGATTCGATTGGCTATGCATAGACTTTTATAGCAATTTACATTAGATTCTTACTTCAAATAGTCTCTCATAAGGTAGATATCTTCCCAAAATAAAGATAAAGCACATCATATTGTATCTTTTCATGCTACAAAAAGTTAAGCAGTCTGTAAAGGAGGAAATGAAAACAAGACACTTTGTTTGGGTCCTGTCAAGATCTCAAACCCTAAAGGGTCTGTGTTTGGCAATACAGCCTCTTCTTCCCCAGGGAGAGGCTTGTTTTTTTCTGTAGCAATTAGCAGTTGCCACACACCTGGACTTGGAAGGACTTCTAAGGTGAGAAAAAAACTCATTTTAAAGCTTTGGTATAAAGCCCCTTAGTTGAGCAGAATAGAAGTGTTTTTGCATGTTAAATTATGGTTTTTCTTAAACTCTCTGGAAAGGCAGGCTAGCCCTTTTGTTTCGATTTTAAACACACAGCTTTCCCAGTAAAACTGCAGGCTCTGAGAGTCTGGCTGCCTCATTTAATTTGTAGTGTCAGGAGAAACAATCCCTGGTGAAAATGTAAACACCAGACGATTATTTACCAGTGACACTGGCTCTGAGCCTAACTTCAGGTGTCTCCAAAAACTATTTTTTAAAGAAAGGTCTTCCTTGTGTAGATCTGATGAAAAATCTTCATGCCTGACCAGGTGCTTTGCTTTTGTGAGCATTTCTGGCTGGACTTGTAAAATATGAAGTGACATTGCAGACCAAGCTTTCTTATCTGGCTTCAAGGACTTGGTGCCCTTGAATAGCACACAGGGACTTTGGTCACACCCTGATGAGAACACAACGTATTGTAAAAAGACACCAGTCTGGGAGTTTACAAGATATATTTGTAAGCAATGAATGCATTTGACCAGGACCAATTCTATTTTTGTTGATTAAAACAAGATGGTTTAGTTGTCTTTTTGGAAACTTTTTGAAGGAGGAAGTATGAATCTTGCAGACATTAAAGCAGAGGTGCTTCTTGAAAAAGGTATAGGGGGGCAGGATCATTCATTTCCCAGAGTTTAACTGATATAAAATGGTCATGTTGAAAGGAAAGTCTATGATTGTAAACAAAACAATACAAAACATAACATTGGGAATTGCAAGCCCTGGATTTGAATAATGGCTGCATGATTCTAGGGAAACCATTGACTCCTGAAATCTGTTTTCTTACCAGTAACGTGGGAATTCTTATTTTTCTGTCTTTTATTTTATGAATCAAATCAAAATGATATAATGTGTTTCAAAGTGTTTTTAGGTATATTAAGGCAGTGAAATATTGTCACTATTGATACTGTTGGGAGAGGAAAGAAAGAACATGAACATACAGAAAAATTAAATATGAGTATTTGTTGTATCCTATATTCCATGCTAGGTATTATGCTATGTGTCAAAGATGTAAGGATAAAAAACAGTATCTGACCTCTAAAAGCACCCCTGATAAGGAAGGTAGGCTTGTCAAAAATGTAGTTGCAAAGCAGCGTGGTACATGAAATGAGAGATATCTAGCAGGTCCCTGAACAGTATTAAAAATGAAGTAATTTGGCTTGAGTGAGTCTGGAAGAGTTTAAAAGGAAGAAGATACCCAATCTTTAATGCTTGGAGGAATGGTGGGAGTTCACCCCACATTCCAGCGAAAGAAGGGCATTCCAGACAGAAGGACATGGAAGAACAGCATAGCAGGACTGGATCACTGATCTGTCAATAGTTTTCTGTGCCTAGAGCTCTGTTCTTAAATGGGATAACCTGAGTGAGTTTATGCTAGACAGGTAAGCAGGTGCCAGATTATGGAGGGTTACTTTCCCTGAGTAAGCACTTTCTTCCAGAAAAAGGTTTTAAGCAGATAAGTGCTTTCCAATTATTTAACACACACTTGTACGGCATTGCACTTTCTATATTCCAGGTATTGTTTTAAGAGCTTTATAAATGTTAACTCATTTCATCCTCATAACAAGTAGATATTGTTATTTTTATTTTCATTTAACTTCTGAGGAAAATGAAGCATAGAGAGAGTAACACTCCTAAAGCGACATACTCATAAGTGATGGAACCAGAATTCAACCTTGGCTCTGGAGTCCACATTCTTAACTATTTCACCGTGTGGCCAATTGGGATTATTTCCACATTTAAGGAAGATCACCCTGGCTACGATGCAGGAATGGATTGGCGAGGAGGCAAGGCTGCAGACAGGGGGACCAGTTGGGATGTGGGTGCAAAAGTCCAGACAAGAAATGATGCATCAGTTAGGTAAGAGAGAAGGAATGGATGGGTTCAAAGGATATGTGGAAGATAGAATTGATGGTAATCACCATAGACTGACTGCAGAGTGTAAAGGAGAAGGAAGTAAGGATGTCAGGCTTCAGGGTTGGTGATGATTCCATTATCAAGACAGGCAGTACAAGAGTAAGAATGAGAAGAGACTTGTCATGTGGATTTTGAAGCAGCTGGGGAATATGAAGGTGTTATGTGTGGAAGGCAGATGATTCTATGGAGCTAGAATTCCAAGGAAGAATCTAAGCCTGAAATTTAGATTCGGTAGTCATCACTAGAAAGCTATGCATCTATATGTGATTTCTTGGGGAAGTTTTAAATATGGATCCCTACTGATTTAATCCGGCTTGCTGATATGGATATTTATTTGAGCTTGCATCTTTTGGTATAAAGTGAGAAGAACAGAGGGCTTGGAAAAGAACTCTAGGGAGAATCAGCTATCATGGTGCCTTTCAGAGTAGAAAAATGAGAAGAAGCAAAATGAACGGTAGAATGAACAAAACCATATCAGTGTATATTCTTTCAGCAATTAGTTGAAATACACATGTGTAACTATGCAATTAAAACTTTATACCTTCACAGGTAATAGTTTATGAAAAAAGAAGGGATAAAGGACGTGTCCATGTTGAGCATTTCTGTGTAGAGATAGAACGTCTCACTATTCAAAAACAAAATTCTGTTTAGACTCTCCTGGAAAGACGCTTGAATATTTACTTTCATCTTTGCTATAAGAAAGTGTCACTGTGGGCTCTTGCAGTGGAATTAATATTAACAATACAGTATGGTTTACAGAAAATAGCTTTCCAAGGGCAGGCTGGGGTGAATTCCTGGAGGCGCTGCTGCTTCCACAGAGTACGGGGGAGGTCTAACTTACTATTTTATCCATTGTATAAGTAATCTTAACATGCAAGAGATTTTTGATGTCAGTGGAAGAACAGACAATTTCAGGAGTGGGGTCATGCCCTTTATGTTCTCTTCGGGAAGACTCCAGATCGAAATTCAACCCTGAAGAAAGGGGTGAAGTTTATGTCACGACAGGAGTCATTGAAGAAAAAGATCATACTTAGTGTTTGCTGGCAGATTTTATAGGGAGTTCATCTCATTGTGCCATGCTATTTTGAAATACCACTAAGTAAAAAAAAATGATATTGCCAGAGACTTTTTTGATGAGTGTAATTTTAAAGTATCTAATACTGAAATTTAGAATGATGCTGTAAGAAGCCATTTCTGATTAGAAAATATTTAATATTTAGACATGTAGTTAGCTATAGAATGGATGAGCTTAGACCTCAATAATTTTTTAGGTACATGTGGTAGAGCAGGCTACATTAAATTCAGGCTTTGTTATTCTTGTACTCACTATTTAAATATCAGCAGAATTGTAAGAGGAAAACTTTTGTGCGTTTGAATATTTCAAGTACAGTGAATTTGATTATAAACACTTTAGAGACAGACTGTCTCCAGTATAATAAAAGTCAAGTTATCTGGCACTGTACCCATTGGAAAGTTTTAGAAACCAGCATTTTCCAAGTATAGCTCTTCATTCTAGAAACCAGTTTCAACACCATAGCTAAAGGATACAGGCTAGAATTTCTATGAGAAAAACATCAAAGAGAAAAAAATGAGATGCTCATGGTGACACAAAATGGGATAACTGTGATACTGTTTATTTTAGCTATCTATTACTATGTAACAAACCACTGGAAACACAGGGCTTAAAACAACAATGGTTTATTATTTCTCACCATCCGGTGGGTTGCCTGAGTGGATGGTCCTTCTGCAATGGCTAGGGTCACTCCGTTGGCTGCATTCAGCTGGTAGCTGGGCTGGCACATGCAAGATGGCCTTTCTTACACATCTGGGCCTTGTGAGTGATTGTCAGCCGGGCTGCTTTAGTTCTCCAGGGTTTTAAATGTCCTCTCTCCACATGGTATTCTCCATAGGGTTCTTCCACAGTGCCCCTCTCTCCAGCAGGAGAGCATGGGCTTCATCATAGCATGGCAATTGAGTTCCAAGAGAGAAAAGTGGACACTACCAGTCCTCTTACATAGCTTGGCCCTAAACTCACGCATGTCCCTGCCATGGCATTCTCCTGATTAGAGCGAATCACAAGGCCAGCTCAGATTCAAAGGCAGGGGAAATAATCTCTACATCTTGATGGGAGGAGTGGCCTCTGACTACTAGAAGGATGGTGAAAATGTTGGCTGCCATTGCCATCTTCGAAGATAACCAACCACATCATTAAAAGTAGATTTTCTGGGAAGAGGGCTGTTTTGACTCTTTCTAGGGCAGTGGTGGACTAACTACAAAAACACTGAGGGGATGGGTATATCAAACATAATGAGTGAGATGTGCAACGTATGGGGTATGGTCATGCTTGAGGCTCTGCCTCGAGGGGGGAGGGGGGCGTGGGTAATATACATAACCGTAATATTTGTACCCCCATAATTTGCTGAAATAAAAAAAAATTAAATTAAAAAAAAACAAAACACTGATACTTTATTGGTCAGACTGTGCTAGGGAAGATTGCTTCTCAGTAGCATTTGCTGGATTTGATTTGTATCTTCCCCCTCTGTGTACTCATTACCGGACAAAATCATTATAATATACAGATGGAAGATTGTACTCTAATTTCTACTAAAGTCTGGGTTGAATGTTGGGGAAACAGCCACGAACAACAGAGACACAGTTGCTTTCCTCATGCGTTTTAGTACTGAGATCTTAAGATAATTTTCCAGTGTTAAGATTTCTAGAACAAGGAAATGAAAGTAAGATTTAAGTCCGCATAGTTATTGTCAACCTCTGCAAAGAACACTTAGTTGTGTCAGATGAAAAATACCCTCTCGTCACAATGAGTTTTTCCTAAATTGAATGTCCTTAATTGAAAAGGACACTTAATCGAGAGGTTTCCCAGGGAAAGTACCAGCAGGTGACAACTGGCTAATGTCATTCAATGACAGTGACTTCTGCTTAAGTAAGATGAGCTTGCCGTCCCAGGCAGGAAGTTGTTTTTTTTTTTCCTTTCTGTATTTTTTTTTTTTTTTTGCTTATTATAACTTTGTGTTACAAAGTGAAAGAGAGTGTGTATATAAGTTGTCTTCATGTGCTTTCCTGGGCAACTCAGGGTGAGGGGTTGATTTATAGGGCTCTTCTGGCTTATGTGTCTAGCCCAAGCTTTAAAACACATGCTAAGACAAAAAACCAAGGTATACACTTAGGTAAGTTTTGTGAAAGATTCTGTGACTCTTCTCTTAGAAAGGCTGAAATCAATTGAGTTGTGTTTTGGTTAAAACCATCTCCTTTTGCTAGCAGGAAGTATGCCTAATGCCACATATGGCACATCTGCTACAAACAAGTCACGTCTCTAGTGTTATGATGCTGTCAGTGATTCATACAGGAGCAATGAAGTCATTTACCAAAATGGAGATGATGAACTTGATCATTTGTTAACATCTGGTCCATCCTCAGTGTCAGTGTTTTTATCCACCCAAAATGCACCTCTCATGTTGCTCTTAATTTGTTGTACACTAGGTGTTGGGTTAATGATGCTGACCTCAGACATTTAAATGACAGATGAAAATGTTTAAATTGGGAATACTATTCAGAGATAGTCTATTCAAAATTATAGTCTGTGTCCATATCCTGTGATGTTAAAATCAATGCTATTTGTCTAAGTGTAGGTACTCAATAAATATCTGACAGTATTTATAGAATGAACAAGGGGATGCTGTTTACCCAAGGCAACTGGATAAATCAATTTTCTTCATGAAACTCTTCCTGCCTGGGCTCCCATGACTCCCATCTCTGCTCATGATTTTCCCACCAATGTAACCTTTTCTTCTGAGTTTCTTTTTCTGCCTTTTCTTTCTATACCTTTCTTTGAAATATTGGAGTTTCCTTAGCTTGGACATCTTTTCTTTTGTTATTCATTTCACTGTCTGGGCACTCATGTTCCTGTATATGGGCTTTTGACTACAAGCTGGTAACTCCCATGCATATTTATTACCAGGCCAATTCTCTTTTCAGAACTTTAAAACTCCTTAACATTCCCATCTAATTGTCACATAGGAATTTTACAATTAAACATGTCAAAAAGGAGCTCATTACCTTTTCCACCAACCCTTCTCTATTCCCAAGGCCCAATCATTGTGGTGGGTGCTGCCCGTCCACTCAGTCACATGATCCAGCCACATGGGAGTCCTTCCAAGTTGCCGTCCTCTTCCAACCTCTGTTCATAAGTGACTAACTCCTATTGATTATTTTTTCATAAGATCCCCCAAGAACAGACCCTTCCTTTCTCTGCAACTCTAAAGCTACTGCCATAGTTCAGATCCTCACCATCTCAGCCTGGAAAATTAAAATAGAGCCCTAACTGGTCTCCCTGCCTCTAACCTATATTCTACATTGCTCCATCTTCCTCTACCGTGGGAGCTTTTTAATGCAAAAACCTCACTACTTTATGGCCCTGCTTAACAACTTAGCAATTATCTCCAAACTTTGTGGGTATGTAATGTACCCTATCAGTAAAGAAAGAACTTAGACGAATGCTCCGATAGAGGTGTATTTATTCATTTATAAGGTATCCACATGTATTAGTACACAAATGTATTACATTCTAAAAATATACATAAATAGAAATTATGGGATTAAAATAAATACAATTGGATATTCTAATATTTACTTCCTATACTCCACCACTGGATACAGCAGCACAGGGGTGATACACCCTACCATGGAAAACTCTGAGCTATTGGATAAATTCCAAAGTTTTTAGTATGTCTTACATGACCAGTTGTCCCTCTCGCTCTCTAGCCATTGACTTTAACACACGCAGTTGGCACACTGAGCTTTGGTCGTGCTGAGCCTCTGTGGCTCCCTGGCTGCACCATGCTATTGAATGCCTCTGTGCCTTTGCTCCCCCTGCTTTCTCAGCTTGGGGTGCCCTCTAAAACCCTGTCCATTTTGTGGCCATTTATTGAACTTTCAAGGCTCAGCTCATAAAGCTTCTCATGTTGAAGTTTTTCCTGCAAATTTACCCAATAATACTATGTATAGAACCTCTGCAAGAATACCCACACCACCTCACTGTACTTGCTTGTATCCGTGATTTTCTACTGAGTTCATTTCTCCCTTGCCCCCTTATCTCTCATTCTATATCCCTAGCATCTAAAAACATCTCAGTTAATAGTAATAAGTATTTGTTGAATGAATCAATATATTTATAAGTTTATCCTCAAATCAGGAGGCACATTCAAGTCTTGGAATAACAAAGCTACCAATCAGTAAGGGTCAGCTATTTCTAGACAGTTGTAATATGGTTTTAATTGATATTATCTCCAACCCCTGAAATAGTCTTAGAAGGTATATGTCTTATTGCATTCAGGCTGCTGTCACAGAATGTCACAGACTAAGTAGGTGGCTTATATGCAACAGAAATTCATTTCTCACAGTTCTGGAAGCTGAAAAATACAAGCTCAAGACACAAGCAGACTCAGTGTCTGATGAGGGCTTGCTTCCTAGGTTATAGATGGCTGTCTTCTTGATGCATCTTCTCATGGTAGAAGGGGCAAGGGATCTCTCTGGGCCCTACTTTATAGAGTACTAATCCCATTCATTGGGGTTCCACTATCATGACCTATTGCATCGGAGTTAGCGTTTCAGTGTATGAATGGAGGTGGTGGTCACACACATTCAGTCCATAGCAGTATATATTCTCATTTCCTTTTTCCACATGAAGAAACTGAAATGCAGAGATGGGAAGAGCTTCTTCAACATCACTCAGGAAATTTATATATACCTATTGCTAGTGGTGTTCATTGTCACAATTTTTCCTATTTTTTTCCTTTTTAATTACTTTCATCCATTTCATTTTTTTTTAAAGAACTTTTTCAGTGATTCCTGCTTGATTTGAGGAGGAAGGGGCCACTCATTATGAACTTTGCCTAGCAATGAGGATACTCCTTTCCACCCCATCCCCACTGAGATCAAGAAATCATAATGCATGAAGGGCAGTTCTTAGTCTTTAGCTATATTCCCCCTCTGTTCACTTATTTGGGAATATCAAATGTCTTTTCTTTGGTGCCATACAAATAGGGCTTTTGTTTTTCTTTTCTGCATCTGCTTCTAGATCCATAAAAAGAAAACTATGTAATGCTTAATCATAAGGATATATAGAGAGTATAGATAAGAAGCAGAGAAATAAGGAATATTCATGAACCTACTACCCAATTTATGAATTGGTACATTACCAATGCATTTGAATCTGGGTATTCCTTCCGTGGCCCATCACCATGCCCCCTTTGCAGTTAATAATTGTCCTGAAATTTTTCCTCGATATCTCATTTAAGAAATTTGTTTTGCACTAAGAACACAAATATGTTAGCATATAATTTTTTCTAAAATTTAAAGTTTATCATTGGTATGAAGTCTTTAATCCACCTGAAGTTGATTTGATGTAGGTATTAAAGATCTAATTTCATTCTATACCCCATCCCCTATTTGGATAGCTAGTGGCCTTGCCACAGTTTATGGGATTGTTTCACTGTTACCCACTGCTTGGCAATGCTGCTTCTTCATATAGCAGGTTTAAGTGGATCTGTTTCTAAACTTGTAATTCTATTATATTGGTTAATTTATCCATACTTAGGACAAAATTACCTTGTTCTGTCTTACTCATATAATATTGCTATTTGGTACAACAAATTCCACCATTGTTTCTCCTTTATAACTCCCTTTGCTATTATTGGGGCTGTTTGTAATTCCCAAGTAACAAGAATTAGCTCCTTAGGTTCCTAAACAACAGCCATAAAAAACCAAAAAACAAACATTTTTATCCTATTTTGACAGGGATAACTTTGAAACTATACAGCAATTTTGGGATAATTGACATTTTCTTGTTCATGATACATATATTTCTCTACTTTTCAATGTTTTAGAATAAATAGTATAATTTTATCATAAATGGTTTATGCATGATTTTTAAATTAAACTTTCAGATTGTTTCCTAAAAATTTTATGGCATTACATTTTATACATAAGTCTATGATCCATTTGAATAAATTTTTTAAAAATATTTTATTTTTTACAACCAAATATTAGGCACAGATTTTATTTATTTTTTATTTATTTATTTATTTATGTTTGAGATAGAGTCTCACTCTATTGCCCAGGCTAGAGTGCCCTGGCATCAGCCTAGTTCACAGCAACCTCAAACTCCTGGGCTCAAGTGATCCTCCTGCCTCAGCCTCCCAAGTAGCTGGGACTACAGACATGCGCCACCATGCCCAGCTAATTGTTTCTATTTTTGGTAGAGAGGGGGTCTCACTCTTGCTCAGGCTGGTCTCAAACTCCTGAGCTCAAAGGATCCACCTGCCTCAACCTCTCAGAGTGCTAGGATTACAGGCATGAGCTACCACGCCCGGCCTCCTGCTTTCTTTTGATGAATGTTTATGTGATGTATCTTTTTCTACCCTTTTATTTTCCACATACATATATTATGTTTGAAGTGAGTTTCTTGTTGACAGCATATAATTAGGTCATGTTTTTAAATCCACTCTATCAATATCCATTTTTTAGTGGCTTATTTAGATGATTTACATTTAACATAATTATATACTTTTAATATAAAAAGGCTTGTGTCTGCCAGCCAAGATAGCGCCAGTCTTTCTAATCGTTGTAGTCTCTTAAAACTTCAGAAAGAAAAAAAATGAATTATTTTATTATTTTGATAATATAATTTGTCTCACTTTTTAAAAAGTAATGAACACAGAGCCTAGTAGGTTGTAAGGAAAGTTCTAGCTTGTTATGCTTGGCATGTGAACAAACAAATGAATCAATCTTTTTTCTTTTGTTCCCAATCTTTTAAAATTTTGTCTCAAACCTACAGTGATGACTTATGTAAAATCAATTAAAAATCCATATAGCCTGCCCTGGACTCTTCCGTCTATGCTCTGATGAGTTACAGGATTGTACCCTGTCCCAGACTTTCAAAGTGAAATAAGACCTAACAAGAAAAGGAGGTGGATAGAGCATATTCGACTTTAAGCTCCATTAAGGCAGAGATTGAATCTCTTTTGTTCACCACTACATACTTAAAGCATAGTATAGTGTGGCACATTGAAGACATTTGATTAATATTAGTATTTGTCAAATGAATGAACAAATGAAGTAGAAAATGATTTATTAGCCCCCAGCTCAAGAACAGTCCTCATTTCAGTTAGAATACCCTTTCTTGCATCTTCTCCTGTGCATACCCAATCCCCATCCTCCAAGACACAGTTGAAAGTCCACTTTCTGAATTCTCTCCCAACTGGAAACAGTTGCTCCCCTTCCTGAAATCTTACAGTCCTTCCTCATGCCACTGATCACTTTCTACCTGCTATTGGAAGTATTTATGCACATGTTTTGTTATGACCCTCAAGCCTTCTTTATTTCTTAAGAGGGGCATATATGTCTCTTAGATCTTGTCGCCACAGCCCCTGATACAGCGCTTTGTTTGACACAGAGGCTCTTGTTGAACGTCTGCTGCAGAAAAGTGTGTGACTGCCTGAGATAGTTGTTGCTCTCCCCTAGGAGTTGTTGTGTGATGATAGTGAAGGGTTGCTTGCCAAGGCTAAAAGATGACCCTTTAGTCTTCACTGAAGAAGAAGAGATGGGCAGAAAAATATCTAGAACCAAAACTCGTGTGTGGTATCACAATGACTTTGTCTTCAAGAATATGTTATTACATACATTTTTGAAAGTAGCAGCCAATATCTTCTGAATAAAAAGTCAGCTACCGTTTTAGCTTTGGCAGGAGCATTGATTAGCTATCTAATTCAGTAGTACAGTTAGGTGAACATATTTTAAAAGTAAATGAGCAAGAACTGAAAGCTCTTGAAACTCTTAAAAAGAATATTCTGGGGGTAAAAAACAAACCAAAATCTTCATTTAAAAATATCTTCCCTTTCAAAAGCTACCTAGATTTTCTAACATCATAATTTTTGTTTGCTCTTTTTATTTTAAATTCTTTGAAGCACCAGTTTACTGAATATTATTTTTTTGAAGGTGGTTCTCATGGAGATCTTAAATACAGAAAAATGATTCTGCTTTCAGAAGAAAGCACTCTGTTGGAGGAACCTCTACAAGAAAGACCTGCCATAGCTACTGAAGACCAGTGGAAATTTATTATACTGTACCAACCTGGGGTCAGGGTCTTTTTATTTTTCTGAGCTCTTAAATTACAAAAAGGTGTATGTGTGGGGCCTGGATGAATACAAAAAGATGTGTAGAAATTAGCCAGGTAGGGAAATAACCTTTCAAGTAGAGGAAATGAGGAGACTGAAGACACACAGCTGATATAGAATAAGATGTGTGGAGAGACCTTAGGCTGAATTGAAAGGCAGAAGAATACAAAGAAAAAAAAAAAAAGAAAGAAAGAAAGAAATGAAGCTAGAGTGATGAATTCAGAGCCTTAGATCTATTGTGCTTTATTCATTCTTTACTCAGGATAAGCCATTAAAAGAATTTCCTGTTAATCCATTCATAACTATCTATTGTGCAGTGGGCAAGACACAGTACCTTCCCTCAAAGATTTATACTCTAGCAAGAGGTGCAGAAAAGTGGATAGGCAATTATAATAAATATTTTACCTTTGTCTGCAGTGGAGAAACTTGGCACCTGATTAAGAAGTTACCAGTATTTTAGGTTGTTCACTCTTGGTGCAGTTTGGAGGTTGGCTACAAGGCTAGCAGAACAGAGACACTGACCTTATCTCAGGAAAAAAAATGCCTGCTACATACCAGACATTTAGCCAGTATTTTAAATCCTTGGCCCCTATTTACTTGTTGGAAGGGAGACTGGCGGATGTTTACAAAATTTAGCACTTAACAAGGAATTATAATTGAAGTACCCTGGGAAATTCACAGAAGTTTCTTATTGTTTTGTGGTGTTTGTTAAGAGAGAAATAAGAAAGAAAGCTGTGAGTTATCTAAAATAATTTGTGTAGAATAATTTCTTAAAGATTTCTCTAATTATGATCTGATTTTTACTTCTATTTGGCCGTAGCACCCCGTGTATCCCTCCACTAGTATTTATTGCAGTGTGGTAATCATCTGATCGCACATCCCAGGTTGGGAGCACTGATGAGCAGAGCAGGACTCTGAGCAGAATCCTAAGCAGAGGACCTGGCACATCAGAGAGATTTTCTCAAAGCATCATACCAGGACCATCTGAGGGGCTTGCAAAAATGCAGATTCCTGGAGTTCTGCTTCAGGCATATTGAATCAGATTTTATTAGGAGGGCTTGGGAATTTGCATTTTAAATACAGTTCTCAAAAGACTCTTATGTACACGAACATCTGAGAAGCATTTTAATAAAGGCTCAGTGTAATGTTGGCTGCGGAACTGATACTCAAGAAATCCTTTTTTTGTGTGTTTGTTTGAGACAGAGTCTCACTCTCTTGCCTGGGCTAGAGTGCTGTGGTGTCAGCCTAGCTTACAGTAACCTCAAACTCCTTGAATCAAGCAATCCTCCTGCCTCAGCCTCCCGGGTACCTGGGACTACAGGCACGCGCCACCATGCCCGGCTAATTTTTTTTTTTTCTATTTTTAGTTGTTTGGCTAATTTCTTTCTATTTATAGTAGAGACAGGGTCTCACTCTTGCTCAGGTTGGTCTTGAACTCCTGAGCTCAAGCAATCCTCCCGCCTTGGCCTCCCAGAGTGCTAGGATTATAGGCGTGAGGCACCATGTCTGAGAACTTATCCTTTTTGAGTGGAGAAGCTGTCTTATAATAAATTCAGGTTTAACTAGCATTATATTTGACCTTAAAAATCTCCACTATCTATTTTTGTTCTTTTCGTATTTTTGGAAACACTATCCTCAATGTCAGAAACACAAGCAGGAAGAAGATATAAATGTCAATTTGCAGAAATGTATCTAGAGAAACATCTGTGACACTCTTACCTCAATATATTATATCAGTTCCTGTTGGAGATAAAAGAAATCTACATTAACCCCAGCCAGGCAACTGAAAGTCATCTCTATGGCAACTTCTAACACTTAAAATATAAAAGAAGGGGCTTGGTAAAGATGATCAGGTAATAAGAGCCCACTATGTGCCACAAACCTCATATTTTTTAATTTGTTTAATTTTCATAACAGCCATGTGAAGTTGACAACTTTATTTCCATTTTGTTGACAGGAAATTGAGACTTGAAGCAATTTGCCCAGAGAAGGTCTCTTTGTTTTTTCCTTTTTTTTAAAATAAGTTGTCATTTTCCCCATTATACCTTTTCTTTGTTTAAAAAGTTTTCAGCAAAAACAAAAGCTAATGAAAATTTTTGTCTCTGTAGGATTTGATGTTTAGTAGCTAATTTGATGCTAGCCTTTCGTAGTATAATTCTTCAGTACTCTAATTTTGTAGTAACTTCTCATTTCCGACAACAGAAGATAATGCTTGGGAAATCAAAGGTCTCAAGTGACACTCCAGTGTTTTTATATTTACTTTTGGATTGCATTCAGTAGGTCTACCTTTAGCATTCCATGTTTACTCTGTAAGACATGGAATGTTTTACAAGAAATGCTTCTGTAAGATAGAACACCAACTGGCAAAGGTTTGACATGATTCTGGATTCAGTGTTAAAGACACAGAAACACTGAGCAGCGGTCAGTGATCATGTGTTGATATTTTTCTCAGCCGGTAGAGCAAGTTCAGGGTTAGCATTAGGCTGTAACACTTTGTTATGCTTAGGAAGGACATTTTTGTGTTCAAAGAGGCTTTTAGGAAATGTGAATTTCTTCATAAACATATTCCCCAAAGTCTTAGGTCTTTATGTAACAACATTTATTTTTGATATATTACCAAGAGAAATTTAATATAATAATCTAGTGAAAAGAACGCTAGAGTTATACTCTGTTCTCTGATACTCAGTGTGAGAAGAACCTAGAGAGATCATGCCTTTTCTCTGAAGCTGTCTCCTAAACGGTAAAATACGAGCAGTGAACTTGTATTTTCAGGTACTGTAGTTCCCTTTTGCCAAACTTTGTTCAATGATTATTTATATATGTTTATAATAAGTGAAAAAATACCTAACTTTTCTCTTAATCTTGATTCAACTTAATTCAACTTAATAAACCTACATAGATAGTGACTTGGCATCGGAAATGTCCTGTCAATGAGTCAACATACTTGCTGAATTGGCCATACTGAACTTCAGCTGTATTCATTTCAGCATTTCACCTTGATTTCACATGTGTCTCATCTATAAAGGCTTTCTATGGTCTCTACCACAGCAATGTGAATTACCAAACCGTTTTTGGATGCCCACTCTGTGAACTGACCTGGGGTTACCAGGGACAGATCTGGTTTAACTCAATTACAGATTAATTAAAACCTGTTAATTCTTGTAGTAACTCCTTTCACTCAAAAGTCTCCTGGTTTAAAAAATAAAGTATTATGGCCACCTCATTCTTTCCAACACCTTTTTAAAGTAGGCATTGGTCTCCCAATCCCACACATAAGGAAATGGTAGTTGGCTTTGAGAGGCTAAACAACATTATTAAACTAGAAAGTTGGGGAGCCAGGATGAAAAGAATCAGTTCTGTTTGATGCCAAAACCCATGTTCTAACCACTATCCTTCAAGGACTCCTTTTCCTACCCTATGGTAGGAAAAAATTACTTACAATGCAATGCCGAAATGGGTACTACATCCTTTATTTATTTATTTTTAAGTGCAAATAACCTTCCCTCCTAGGACATTTTTCCTTACGTTAAACTCAAATTCATCTTATTACAAATTCAAGTGATTCCTTTGGCTCTGTCCCAGCAGAGCTAGACACCAGCTGGTCACAAGGATTTTATCTTTGTTCAAGGTGTATTTATCCCTCAAGCCTCTGTAAGTGGAAAACTTTGACTGCAAAGAACAAAGCACAGAGGTTTTACAGGCTGATAGGACTCTTTGGTCTATGCCTCTACTATAGGGTGGCGTGAGGGTTTGGACGATGTTGAGGCTTATAGTAGTGAGCTAAGGTGATACTCTTAAGGCAAGTGACACAGTAAACAAGTCCTCAATTGTCTTGAGAAGAAAAAGGGAATCTTTTCCAAAGTGTAGGAATTCTGAAGACCTTGAACACATGGCCTGGAAAAACATTGCCCTAAAGGCAGGCAGATCGGTAGCAAAGTGGGGTGGCTAAGAAGTAAACGTGGCGATAGTGGTTAAAATGATGATGTTACTAGTTAGAACAATATCACCATCCCTATTGTATAGAAAAGGAAATAGATTCATAGAGCTTTGGACTTACTTGCTCAATGTTACACAGAAATAAATAAGCTAGATCGTGAAGTCAGGATTTCTAACTCTAATTCTCCCATTCATTCTTTCTTCCCTCATCAATCCACCTTCCCATTCATCAATTTATTCATATTGCTAGTTGTTATTGAATATTTGAATACCAACTTCAGCTAGGCCAGTAATTTTGATGCCTTATTTGAAATATCTTGGGATCTTTTTAAAACTACTGATTGCTGCCAACCTAGCTGTTCTGATTTAATTGGTACAGGCAGGCCGGGCGCGGTGGCTCACGCCTGTAATCCTAGCACTCTGGGAGGC
>VBSM01001044.1:1958799-1994340 GCA_008086735.1 Cheirogaleus medius | reverse complement strand
AAAAAAAAAAAGCTCCCCAGATGATTCTAATATGTAACCAAATTAGGAATTCACTGTGCTGACCCTTAGTTAGGAGACAGGAGTAAAAGGTGACCCAGGCAAACTGACACCCTTAAAAAATTGCAAGGAAATGCAGAGCCCATCCTTCTTGCTATAAGTATGCAGAGCAAACATTTAAGCACAGGAACCAAAAAAGTTGCTATATTTTGCAGTCTTTTAGGATGGCTGATTTTTTTCTGAGAGGTTTGGGGAAAAACATAGCAAAATGGAAATAAGATTTCTGGAGTGGCTTGTACTCGTGTGAAGTACAAAATGTAAAATGTATGTCACTTCTCTGTTCAAAACACAAAGTAGTAGATGTGAATAAATTGCTACTGAATTAGCACCTCACGACAGCTGCTCTCAGAGGGTAATTTAGGCAGCTTTTTATGTCGGGCATCAGACTTTGATGTGATGAGAAGATTTCAAAATTTACTTTGAGCAGTCCTTCTTTCCCTCAGATTCAGATGGTTAAGTGATCAGAGATCACATTTGATTTCTATGTGGAAAACCTCCACTAATTGGATGCAAAGTCGCGCTCGTGAATCCCGAGGGAAATGAGAAAGTGACGGCTTTCCTTACAAGAACACGGAGTCAGGCTGTGCCGACAGGCGGCTGCTCCAGGTGTTTCTCCTCAGGAGGGCCCCAAAAGTCAAGGCACATTAGCAGTGAGTATCCGGCTTCTAACTCAGCCCTAAGAAATCTCTAGACCCAGGGATATTTCTGGAATAGCAATATTAAGGCATCACCCAAGAGTATTACAAAATGAGCAAAATAAAGATTCTCCTTTTTGAACTTGGCTGAAGCTTGAACACGTTTGCTCTAAAAATGAATGCATTTGCAGATTGGGGGCAGTTGCTCTGTGGCAGGGAACTGCAGGCAATGATTCAGAGGCAGAACGGATATTTGGATGTAATCTGCACGTCCAATAGCATTTGTTATCACACATGTCAACACATTAGATACTAATTCGGCCTGTGAGGTCATAGGATGGAAAGGGATATGAACAGATCCTAGGGCTTTCTGTTTCCCTGCTAAATCACCACTGAGCTATCTAAGATTGATAGGTTTCCTCATCACAAATCTCTCCTTGCTCTTGCTTCCCCTGGAAGCAGTGTCAGAGCGGGATCCAGAGCTGCTTGTTAAGGAGCAGGCAGATACTGTGTGCAGTTGGGTGTGAACAGTTATGCATGGTGACTGAGGGACACACAGCGGCCAGGCAAGGATGCATGGCTCTGAGCTTTGGCTGGAAGGAGCAGCAGGGCGGCTCAGCTTTCCTTGTCTTCTTTCTTTGTCTTTCTTTCTTCTTCATCATTTCCTGTGCATCTTTTATAGAGCTTGAGTTTCTTGTTATCATGGATTGTAGGAGGAATAACTACTATGTGCCTGTCAAATTTCCATACATCATCTCATTTAACTCAGCCTGTCAGAGATGATTATCATCACCTTCTCAGCCCAAATCTGGGCTAGGTGTTTCCCTGCTGCACCTTACAGCATGCTCCATGTCTAAATGTACACTGAGGCAGTGTTTTGTCTATTTGCCCCACTAGACTGTGCTGCTTGAAGGTAGAGACAGTGTTTCTCTTTGAACTATTACTGCTTAGCTCAACAGTTGCCCATAATGATAGGTGCTGGGTATGATGATAACTGCAGTTGGAAATGCATTGTCTAGTATTTGCCAAGGGGGTAAATATTGAGTGAATAAAGAAAGCTGAAGTCCAAGAAGTTCAAAAGTAGTTTGCACAAGGTTACACGCAATTATAAATTGATCAACCTGGGATTCTAACCACAAGGCTCCAACTTTAGGTCCCAGGGCTCTTCCTGCCATTATATGGTCTCCTTTGATGAAGATGAAATACAAAATTAGACATCACCGTACATTTTCACAGCTTGCTATATTGAGTGAGGTGTGCAGGTTTTGTTTTCTACTTATAGGCTTCAGACAGAAGTTATGAGTTAGATTTGTCTGTTACAGAACTATGAATTTAGATGGGTCTCAGTGAAAGCTTATGAAAAAAATAGTAAGATTTCTCCTCAATGTTTTGTTTTATGTTTAAGAGATATAAGGCATTCTCTTTCAAACTTAAAGGAGAAACTTTGTATGAATTAAATGCTATGGTCAAGTTTATATTTTTAAAAATGAGACTAAATAAGCTATATGCTTCTAGGCTTACATGGAGTATCAGTGTACTGTCATCTTGTTACTTTAAGGCTTTCATAACTTATAGTGATACCAAAGTCAAAATTAAAGGTCAGTGCTAAAGGTCAAAATGATCGAGAAACCAGCATATTTTCACAGTACAAGTATAATGCTAAAAAGGTGAGCTGCCTAGGACATCTGAAATTCAACTCATGGTTCCACTGATGATATTTTGGTGAATACAAGAGGAGAACCGGAACATACATGTTCAGTTGCAGAAGCACCAACATATCAGTGCCATTAAGGGAGGTGAAAAGCAATTTCAGGCAAATATATATTTTGAGTGTGAATTATCTAGATAATATCTTCAATTATCTACAGTATTTCCCCTGAATAAAGACGCCAATCTGCTCTATGAAGATTTATGCCTCTTTTGGTACTATAATATAAAAGCTATGATAGATATATATACATGTATATAATATATGAGTGTGTGTATATACATTAATCTAACCAGGAGAAAAGTCATAATGGGAAAAGAGCAACCTATAAATAATTTTTGATATTGAATATGCTGAATTAAGGGATAAAAAATTATTAGAGACAGGGTTAGTAAGAGACATGATTTTTCAGCTGCTGTATTCCTGTTATTTCATTAGTATGGAAGAAGTAGGAATTGAGAAGAATTGAAACTGCTTCAGCCCAAATGATATGGGTAATTAGAGAAATCTACACTTGGCTGACACCCAAAGTGATGGGGCTGTTGAAATTCCATCTTTAAAACAGACACTTCAATACAGTTTGAACATTTTCTACAGAAATCTGGGGCAGTCATAATGTGGTGGGGTATAAGTGAATGGTGGCGGCAGCTTGAGCCCACGTGGAAAATAGAGTATACAGAGAGCGGGAAGCAGTTGGTTCTAAAAATCTTGAGGCTTTAAACATGCCCCGTCAGCTGGTCTAGCAATACCAGAGCCACTTACCTTTCCCATCCTAATGCCTCCTTGTGGTGATCATTTTAATCAGACTGTATCCATTTAAGAATATTGAGGGATGGGGTATTCACACAGCAAATATGTATTTGCTGCCTACAACGTGGAGGTACTATGCTAGGTGCTCAGAATTCTCAGTGATCAAAAAGTTCTTAATTATTATGTGATAACATCTTAGATGGGATTTGGGTACAAAACAAAACAGAGCTGCAAAGAAGGCTAGGGTATGGGCAAGAGTGTAACTGAGATGATAGGCTTTGGAATTTAGGTTGATTATGTTGGCAAGTGAAAAAGGGGAGAAGCTGTGGCTTGGAATAAAACCAGGGGAGCTCAAAGGGATGGGTGGCTCTTTGAGTTTGCAAATTCATCACACTGAGAGCAGTTGAAGAAGAAAAACAAAGGAAACTCCAAGCAGAGAATGATTGTGTGTAGTTAGAGGAGTTATGGGTGATGATAGTCTCACAATGTGATCCAGGAATGGATGGTGGGAATAGAATGGAGAAAAAGATGATCAGAGTTGAGGAAGTCATGGAACTGAGAGAGCATAGTTGGGTGGGTTGTCCATGGGGCTGGTAAAGTTAAGCTGAAGAGCGTATTTGTGTGCATGCGTGTGTGTGAATCATGGAGCCTTTGCACCCCCAAGCTAACAAAATAGGAGCTCTGAGTATTACCCATAAGACTCAAAACATTCTGATATTCTCTTTCTAGCAATATTTTTCACTAAAATAAATGCTAAGGAGTACAACCTATTACTATATGTATGTTAATTATGGCAATCCTTGTTCTGAAATTCTAACATCAAAGTGAGAATTAACAGAAATAAGAATGTCCTTAAAGTTGTTTTTTTAAAGGCATTGGTTCTTTTCTTTCTTTCTTTCTTTCTTTTTGCAAATACTTTACTTTGATAGACTTTCAGTATCATTTTAAAAAATCCTCACAATATTATGAATGTACTAAATGTCACTAATGGTAAATTTTGTTACCTGTGTTATATTACAATAAAAAAATCCTCCCCTATCCACCCCAAGTAGATCATTTTGTTTCTACAGCCCAGAAATTCTGACTAGCTTGATGTAAATACCAATTCATTTCTGTTGCTCTTATTTGGCATTCAATTATAGCACATTAAATGAGTAAGGGAAAAAGAAAAGTTGGCTTTCTTTTACATTTATTATAATTCAAGTTAGTACACATTTTTTGAACTTTTGGTAGATGCTAGTAATAGTGCTAAGCCTTATATGGGAGGTCACAGCAGCTCTGTAGGAGTTCATAGCCTAAACAAAGGGGCATCAATAGACATACCTCTCATGAAGCAAACTATGGTTAATGATTACATCATGGGCTCTGACAGTTTGTTTTGGTGGGGGGAGAAGGTGGAGACTGAAATGATCTTGTTCCTTATTTCCACAGCACTTTTAAAGAGGAAGTCAAACATGGCTCCTGAAAAACTATACAGCCACTGCTTAGCTACAGAGAATTTTAGACAAAGTTTTTGTCACTCGAACCCATTTTTTCACTCTAGTTATAACAATATTTTTTAAAAAATGGGAAACAGTTTCTAAAATCAGAACAACCTCAAACCTGGACAGCTCTAGAGACACATTGCAACATCCTTCCCCTCTCTAAACTTTACTGTCTAAATTTTAAATGGACTCAGCCTCAGGGTTCCATATTGCCTAATTTAGATAAATCTTTGTCTCCTTGTTTCCTCTGCTATCAAAATCACAGTGACATGAACACCTGTGCTCACTGTTGTTGCCTTTTCACCTGATCTTGAAGCCTTTGTGCTGCCTTACTTTGAATGAGACACAGCTCATACTTCAAAGGAAATTAGAATGCACTGAATGCAGACGCCTCGACTTACTAATGAGGAAACACAGGTCTTGACTTGCCCAAAGTTATCCCATCCTTTGACAGTGGAATTATGATAAAACTCAGCCTCTCTGATCCCCATCATAGGCTAATCCCACTGCCTTTGCCTCCTGTCTTATTTTCTTTTTTCTATGGATATGTAGTAGTTATACATATTTTGGGGATACATTTGAGATCTTGGTACACGTATGCAATGTGTAATGATCGAATCAGGGCAATTGGGATATTCATCACCTCAAATATTTATCTTGTCTTTATGTTGGGAACATTATAATTCCTCTCTTCTACCTATCTTGAAATATACAATAAATTATTATAAACTATAATTTCCTCATTGTATTATCCAATACCAGAACTTATTCCTCTGTCTGTATTTTTGTACCCCTTAACCAACTTTTCTTCACCCCTTCCTTCCCTTCCCAGCCTCTGGTAACCACTATTCTACTTGCTACCTCCATGAGATCCACTTTCTTAGCTCTCTGATATGTGTGAGAACAATCGATATTTGTCTTCCTGTGCTTGGCTTATGCCACCTAACATAATTACCTCCAGTTTTATCCATATTGCTGCAAATATCAGGATTTTGTTCTTTTTTATGGCTGAATAGTATTCCACTGTGTATATATACCACATTTTCTTTATCCATTCATCCATCATTGGAAACTTAGGTTGATTCCATATCTAGGATACTGTGGGCAGTGCTACAGTGAACATGGCAGTGCAGATATCTTTTTGATATACTGATTTCCTTTCTTTGGGATATATATCCAACTGTGGGCTTACTGGGTCGTATGATAGTTCTGTCTTTAGTTTCTTGAGCAATCTCCATCCTATTTTTCATAAGGGCTATAACTACTTTACATTCCCACCAAGAGTGGGAAGGATGCTCTGCATCCTTGCCAACATTTGTTATGCGTATCGTTTGATAATAGCCATTCTAGCTATCCTGTCTTATTTCTCACCCTTGCCCTGTTCATGCTGGTGGCCATATTATTAATAGTTTAAATCTCATTGTTGATTTTCCACCCACATCTAGTAGCTTGTCCCTGGTTTCAAGGCTCAAGGTGTTCTCTTTGGTTTTCGGGGCTCAAACAAAGACTTTCTAATCAAGTTTGGTAATTATATTTAGAGTACTTTTCGGTAGAGATTTCATGGTAATGTTTTGTGTATTAAGTCTTACAACAGAAAACAGATCCGAGCTGCGCTATTGAAGTAGAAAACTCAATATGATATAGATGATCCATGTTGATCAGAATAAATTTTACAGCCACGTGTTTCATAAAGTTAATTTCTACTTACAGTTTTTCATGGACTTCATTACAATATCTGAGCTGGGTATCACTGCAATAAAATTAAATTGAAGAAAATCTTTACAAATCACATTTTAGGAAAAAAAATTGTGACATTTTAATAAATGTAGTGAAGTGGCTAGAGGCAGCATTTAGAATTCCCTGGATAAGCATTATTTTTCCTATTTAAAAATATTACAGTTTATATTTAGAACAATGATCATTCCTTCTTACCCTGGCTAACTGCAGGCACTAAGTAGGTGTACTATCCCCAAGTAATTGTGCCATTTTCTCCCATTCTTTGCAGTTACTAAAGAGTCATCTGCATCTGAGTAGAACCATTTGCATCTGGATTTGGATCTCCACTCCGCTCTTGTCATCTCAGGTAGACAAGTAACCTCTCTGTCTTTTCGTTATCTGTGTAGTGAGGTATTGCCTACCTTGGAGGGCTGTTGTGAGAAAATTGTATGTGATCCTGTAGTAGACTCACGAAGTGTGGAGCCCACCACATTTTCTCTTTCTTCTAAAGGGTAGCTTGGGTTTTATAAGATCACAGGAATGGAACCAGAATGTCCCTATTCTTTGAGAGATTGTTTTGTATTCTTCGTCTTGTTCAAACTTTGATTAGCCTTTTCAAGCCACTAGTGTACTATTTAATAAGCTTTTGAAATAAGAGGCCCAAAAGCTATATTCTGGAATATACACATAAACTATGATTTAAAAAAATATAATTTCTATGTATAAACACTATAAACATGCTATGTGAAGTAAGGAGATGTTCTGGAAATTACCCAGATCACTAGTTTAATAGTAACTAACCACTTTGACAACTTAGATCCCAAAGTAGAGGGTGGAGGGTGGAGCATAATTTGATCAATTTTATCATTTTTATAATCAATCCTTTCATATCCATTGCAATTAATCCTAACATCAAGTCAAGTTTGTCCATCAAGTTACATGTGACAGATACTCTCATCTTCTCTGTGGTCAGCTTCTTGCCCTCTTCTCAACTTTACACATACTAAGTTACTTTTTCCTTACATATCTTTTCTAGTTTGATATATACCATAACAGGCAAAAATATAATACAGGTATTATAAGTTATTAGATAGGTAAATTCCTAGGTGATAAAAAAAATTCAAAAGTTGTTTATAGTGTGTGTGTGTGTGTGTGTATGTATTCTTTTATCTAAAATGTGTAGATGGGCAAAATTCACCTTCTGAGTCATTGCCTACTTTTTGGTGGTCCCAGGTTTCCTGTCCTTGTCCCTTCCTTCATCCCTGAGATTTTTTTTTCCAACCAACAGTGAGTGAACAATTCTGTAGAAACTTCTGGGGCACTCCAAATAATAGAGCATGGCCCAGCAGAGCAGCATGTGTTCCCCCCAACTCTTGCTCACTGGCCCAGAACCTGGTCATGAGTCCTCTGAACCTTGGTGCTGTCGTTCCTCCCCCCAGAGGACCCTGCTGTGGAAGCTCTCCTCTCCGAATTCCTTTACCTCTCCGGAAATTGCTTTGTTTGCAAAGAGGGCTACAGGAGCTGGGGTTCTAGATCTTTTGTCTGAAAAATGCTGCTCTCCTCTTCATGATGAAGGATGGATGTATAAATTGTCATTACAGTTCTTTTATCGCTGGGGCTTTGAAGACATGCAGCACAGTGGTTAAAAATAGGTTTAGAATCAGAAAGAGCTGCACACAGTGGTTAAGAGTTTAGAAACTGTGTTTGAATCCTGATTTTGTTATGGTGTGACATCTCTGAGCCTTCATTTCCCTAACAGTAAAGCAGAAAAAAAATGAGATTGCTGAGAATATATTACAGTGGTTAAAATATGTAAGTGCCTACCATAAAAGCTAGTTTTATTATTGGGAAATATTACTGCTATAACAAAATAGACATTCCTGAAAAGCCTTGTAACTAGTTTCCTATTCACTACACACATATGAAATAATTCACCTTATACAAATACATATGATATTTCAAATGGTGCATCAGAATGAGGAATCTACAAACCAACCTCACAGTGTCAAAAATGTAGGGGAAAGAAGGGATGGAGATTACAAACTCCTTCTCTACTCTTCATTTGTTTTTCTTTATTACCTTTAGTGCCTTTTTTCATTTCTTCACTTCTGCTTATATTAATATTACCAAATTTTAGGTGTGAGTTATAAGTTTCCTCCAAGAGATAGCTCCTCCCTATCTCCTTCAAATAACTTATGAAATTTGAGGCTTGTATACTATCAGATTGTTTGTATTATTTTTAATCGCTGACATTGATGACAATTATAATCCTAGATCCCTCCTTGTATTTTTTTAGAAAAAACTCTAGCATCTACTTAATATCTGACACTGCTAAGCATTTTGCTGGCATAAGGAGTATAATTTTCCGCACTAACAACTTTAATGAGGATATTAGACAAATAAATATACAAATCATTGTATGAGAAATGGAACACACAAAACAAATTTAAAGATACAAATTTGCTAACAATTTTTAGATATTACCATTTTACAACACTTGTCATATTTGAATAAATTAATATTTTGATATATTCACTATCTCATTATAAAGTTATGATTTCTTTCAAGTATGTTATTAGAAATTATTTTATTTTCAAATGTGTGTATGTATGAGTGTGTTTGAATGTGTGCTTATATATTTCAGGCCTATGCTGGTTTCTTGCAAAGCACATACCGGTACTTGATCGTGTAATCGTGTCTGGAAAAATATGATTCCCTTAGCTGCAATGTGTACTATACCAAGCTTAGTGACAGTCATCTGCCTCAAGAAACAGGCAGACCTATAAGATGCTGACTGTTCCATTTAAGTGTTGCAGCATTCGTCAGGTACCTGACTGCATAAAAGAATACTGCATTATTAAAGAGAAGAGAGGAATAGAATGGAGCAAATGCCAAGGTTTTTAGTGACTTTTTTTCCTCTTCAGACATAAAATAGAATCACAGAGGTGAGCCTCTGCTCTAATTAATTCTTTCCTTGGTTAGAATGTCAGCCTTCTCTTCTCCACTGCCCTCATCGGAACCACCTGAAGGGAATAACTAATAAGAGTTCATCTGCCATCCTTTGTACATGATAGAATTCAGACTGCTTAGAAATCAAAGGTGGCAAGTCATGCCCACCTGAAAAGAAACATGATAGAGAATATTTGTGTAGTTCTCTCTATTGCATTCCCCCATCCCCCCACATTGGCTTACAGAGCTCAGAAAGCTGATTTTGCTGTCCTAGTTTTAAACTACTAAGGTAGGGTACATTTACATGACCCTGCAGTAGGGTTCTGGCCTTGCCCAGAATGCTTTTGAAGCACAAATTAGATAAACCAGCAGGGGGCGAGCATTAGCCATGAGAAATGCTCAGATTTACTTAATGGTTTATAGAGGCAAACACACACTCTTCCCCACATGCACTCATACACTTACACTTAGTTATTTTGGAGACCTTATCTTATTATTTAATTATTTCCTCTCTTATATGAAGATTCTCAACTGCTGTCTTCATTGCTCACCAAAATTATACCCAGACTTTTGTTACAAAAACATTTTCAGGTTTTGGAGAAGACAGCCTGAGATAATGGAATGCACTAAGTGTTGCATTAAATCAAACCTGCCTGGGTTTGAACCACTGGAAGTTGTGTGACCCGAAGAAGCAAATTTCCTGACTTCTCTGAGCTTCAGTTTCCTCATTAGTAAATAGGGAGGAGAAGGGTACCTACTTCACTGTGTTGTTGAGACACCTATATGCGACAATACATGTAAAGGATTTAACCTCAGTATCAGCTACATGATAAAATCCTGATAAATATTACATATCACTAGCTCTTAGTACAAATCCTGGGAAACAGTAGACACTCAAAAATAATGATCATACCTATTAGAGCAGCCCTGCTAAGAGTGGATTTGGGAAGGCTTTTTACAGGATGAGTCTGCAAAACTGAAGGATGTGATGCTCACGGAAGACTGATGCATATTTCAGTAAGCAGAGGTGAATCTACAAGAGTGAAGAACCAATGACTCGAGTTCACGGTTCACAAACCTAAAATGACGAAGGAATTGTCAGGGGAATTGAGTGCTGCACATGGGAATGGAACTAAAACAGGCTGGATGGTTTTATATCTGGAAACATAATTTGCAGTCAAGCAATTGTGAGAGGACAGAGGGATTTCCTGCATCTATTTTTGCACCCAACTTCTTTCTGGCAGGATTTGGGGAAGAACAACACATCATGTGGAGTTTGGTAAATCACAAACAGGCCCAACTGTTTAAAAAGAAGTGGTCTCTACCCATTGTTCTGTTACAGCTTGGAAGCTTGAAAGATGTGAACTTGGGGGAACAAAAATGGGTTATGATTTCAGGAAATAAAATCAGAAAGGACAAACAGGCTTATGGAGCAGAAGGAGTACTGAGAGATCTCATGGAAAAGACTGTATCTACTTTTCATCTGGACTGTGCATACAGGGGGCTACCAAATCAAATGACTTGATAGAAAGGGTTTGAAAGAAAACTAACAATTTTGCAGGGATGTGTATCTACTTACTGAAAAGAGTCAGGATGGATGATCTGTCTCCCTAAATCCTGAATACTGCATGGAAGTGGGATTTTAAGTCTAAGAATTACACTTAGTACAGTGTATTTGTACAGCTATTTGTACAGAGCTATCCCTATGGGTGTCTATGAAAAGTAGATAAAAATGGTGTTTCGTCGAATAATCCCTGAGTAGCTCATATATCTGTACACTCTGAGGACACATGATATATCTCAAAAAGATGAAGTAAATTCTAAAGTTGTGTTCAGGTGTTCTTTTGAGGTATTTAAATACACATCTAAATAAAACAGGCCTTAGCACTTAACCTGAACTGATAATCTATCCCATGAAACAAAGACCATTTTCATTATTAAAGATGATATATGGAATGCCATACTTTTTTTTACAAAAAATTCAAGTAATGTTTTAGAAATAGCATCTCATCCAAAGTCAGGAGAATATTTAGCAAGTAACAAGGCAACTTATAATCCTTTGGCACTTATAGGCTCTGACAGAAGCCAGTGTTATTGGACAGAAGTGGTGGCACAGCTTAAAGCCACGTTTTTGGCCACAGCCATACGCATATGTTACATGCTCAGATGGTTTCTAAGTTGTCACACTTTCTGTGAAGATAGCACTTTGGAAAAGACTCTTTTCTCCAATAGTGGAGTTGCATTTGTCATTTCAAGTGCTGTTGTCATAACAGAGGTGTTGTCATCTAGATTTATCTGTGTGAAGCTTGTTAAATATTGTACTATGTCCCTCCAAAGTCATGTCTCATCAGTGTTTAGCAACAGTTTCTGGTGTGTTTAAGGCTGAGATCGTTTTGCTTACATTCTGTCCCCAGATGTACATATTTTAGGTAAGAAAATACAATTGTGCAGGAAAGTAAGGTTAATGACTTTATAAGTTTTTCTTCTCTGATTATGCTAATAAACCCCAAATAATTTTTATTTATAATGGTTGAGAAATATCTGGGGCATTAGACTCACACAGGCAACATTACATAAAATAATGTGGTTCCTTTACAATGTGATCATTAGACACAAGATGATTTATTTCTTTTTTATTTATCATTAGACACAAGATGATTTATTTCTTTTTTATTTTTTTAATTTATTTTTATTTTTTGAGACAGAGTCTCACTCTGTTGCCCAGGCTAGAGTACTGTGGCGTTAGCCTAGCTCACAGCAACCTCAAACTCCTGGGCTCAAGCGATCCTTCTGCCTCAGTCTCCTGAGTAGCTGGGACTACAGGTATGCACCACCATGCCCGGCTCATTTTTTCTAATTATGGTAGAGACGGGGTCTCACTCTTGCCCAGGCTGGTCTTGAACTCCTGAGCTCAAAGGATCCACCGGCCTTGGCCTCCCAGAATGCTAGGATTATAGGAGTGAGCCACTATGCCCGGCCGACATACGATGATTTTAACTATGTTTTATTATGTAAAATTTTAAATATATAAGAAGTAGCAGATTATTATGATGAACCCCCAGGTCCCTATCAACTGATTTCAGTGATTATCAACCCATGACCAATCATTCATCTATACCCCTCTCTTCTCCTCACCAGCCTGCATTAATATTAAAGCAATTCTCAGACATTATATCACTTTACCCTAAAGTATTTCGGGATCAATCTTTCAAATATTTGAACCCCTTTTTTTAACACAACCTTCTATACAATTGCTTCATAAATTAGTAATGATTCTCTAATATCATTGAATATTCATTTGAATGTTTAAATTTCCACTTACCTCACACAATTCTTTTTTTTAAATCAGAATGCAAATAATATCTAAATATTGAATTTCTTTCAAGCACACTTTTATCTATAGGTTTCCTCCCCTATCTCTTACTCTCTCCTTTTTTTCTTTTGAAATTTATTTATTGAAGAAACTGTTGATAAATTGCTTCTTTTATATGTTCCCACGTCTTGGATTTTGCTGATCACATCCTTGTAGCATAGTTAACATGTTCTTCTATTATTTATATTTTCTATAAATTAGTATTTGAATCTACTGCCTTGATTAGACTCAAGTTCAATTTTCTTTGGCAGGACTATTTTATAGGTGGTTGCATATTTTTCCATAAGAAGGCCCATGCTATCTGGCTGTCTCTCTTTTTGTGATGTTAATAGCTATCAGTGCTCAGTGCCACCAGTTTTTTTTTATGCCAAGATGTCCCTATTTGTTTTGATTATCTGAAACTCTTTTTATAGTGTATTCCTCAAGGAGCTATCAAAGAATATATTCCTTGAGTTTTTATGTTTATGCAGGTTGTACATTTTATCCTTGAAAGTCAGTTTGATTATTAAACTCATACCTCATATTTTCTTTCCTAAAGTACCTTAATTTTGTTATTCTGTTGCCATCTGGCATAGAATTTGTCAAAAGTCTGAAGGTAAGATAATGTGACTTTTTTCTTTTTCTTTATGAATGACTTAGTCTTTTTGTCTGGGTGTTCAAATAATTTACCAGGATGTATCCTGGCGTTGCTCTTTACGTAATGAGTTTTTCCAGGTATGCAGCATGCCCTCTCAAACTAACATTTCAAATACATTATTTTTGTTTTAAATTATAGTAAACTAATTTTAAATTAAAAAGTTTTTACTACTTTTTATCCTTTGGGGGTTCAAGTTATATATAGTTTAAATTTTCTTTTCCTAGCTTCTATGGTTGTCATTTTATCTTGAATTCTTTGTACATATTACTTAAAAATTTTATTCCTTTTACTTATATTTTTCCTAAAATAATATCAGTTGTGTTTGTAAAGTCTGCATTCTTTCCTTTCTGAATTAATTTCACTTTTATTCCTATTTCTTTTCTGAGTTCTATAACCTTATTTCTAGTTTTTCTATTTCTAATTTATATTACTCTTTCATATCTGGCAGCATTTTTTTCAAAATTGTGAAAACTTATTTGAACTATACTTCATCAGTTTTATGGACTTGTCTTTATGTCACATTTTCATTTTCTGAAGGGATATTGTGTTGCTTCATATACTCATTTTTTTTTCTTGTAACTTTGGGATTTAGATGTGTTCCTTTTCTACTCCTCACTTTTTCGTAAAATTAGTTTTTAAGCATACACATATTTTGCAAATCAGTTTGAGTTGGAAGATGCCGCTACTATTCTTGAATGGCCCACTGTGTTTTTAAGTGAGTACCTTTGTTTATTTTGGGGTTTCCCTGTTCTCAAGTCTTTTAGCTTCCTTGTTGCTTTTCTCTACTCTCTCTCCTACAAATGCTGATACCAGGAGGGTTTTATAGCTTTGTCCCCACCTGCTTATATTTTAGGTTCATAAAGCTATCTTCTTGTCAACTGCTTTTATTTGTTGTCTGTGGGGATTTTTTTTGTTCTGATATCCTTGTTATTCTCTCTAGTTTAAAGAGATGTTGCTTTGAACTACTCTGAAAGGATATCTCATCATGCAGATTAAGGTGGGCGCAGGAGAGAAGGAGAAACCTAAATTATATTGAGCTCTTTTTCTTTAAGGAAGTGTTTATCTTTCGTGGATATAAATAGCTACATTTGCCATAAGCCAGTTTGTTGAAATTGGTTTGGTGGTTTCATGTAAATAGTAAAATATGAAACAGTATCGATTATGACACATTGTTTAAAAAAACTGTAGATCATGTAAAGTCATTGTTGTCAAATGGATAGCTTCATTTTTCCTATAATCTATATATCTCAAAATATTAATATTTCCCATATTTATCTTGGAAAAACTGAAAGAAACAATTGCCATACTTGGATTTGAATCTGTACATTCACCCTGTGCAAAATGGAAAACATTTCTGATGGTAACATGGTATTATTCTCACAGCTTTGGAGACTTGGATATGGATCCTAAGAGGAAAAACGTCCTTGTACTTGGTGGTGGAAAGAAAGGTGGCCCCACTCACTGCATATCAGAGGGATAATTTAGAGAAGGGATAAGAGATTGTATTATGCAGTATTAAAGAAACTCATTTCCCTAGGCAACCCCTGTGGGTTAGGATTATTCCTGTGAGAACTAGTTTTTAAATGAATTTTAAAATTCAGTTCACAGTTGTTCTTAGGGAATTAGGCAGGGGACTCGCCATTGGAAGGCTTCTATCAATCTAAGAATGAGACACCAGTAAGAATGGCAGAAATGTGTATTTATCAAGCATTTATTAGGACCAGAAGGAACCCAGGAAGAAGACAGTGGAAGTAAGCAGATCCATCTGGATATTGCATGACCAAAGCAAAAGAGTTTCAGTATAAGCACTGAAACTTCATGGGAGGAGTTTAGGAAAAGAAGTACCAGCAAAGGGGTTGGACTAAAGAAAGATGCCAAGTCCCCAGGTCTCTGTTTGGATCTGTCTGTGAGAAAAGAGGATTTGGTCTTCCTTTTGTGTATAATTTGAGTTTAGGAGAGGATCTAAATTCATTGTCTCTTCAAGCTTTATAGCAAGAATCAAAAGCTCATGGCTAGCAAACTGGAAAGATCTTACAGATTTTTTGTCATGCAGATTATTCGAAACATTGTAAGGATTTAGACAAAGTTACAAATTTCTTTCCTATTTTAAAAACCAGCAGATTTCATTGACTGGTGCTCCTCTCATTAATTAGGCAGCTACCCCTTTAGAGAGGGCATGCACTCTGTAGTTTCCTACAATCCCTAGCTCTCTGCATTTTACCACACTCACCTGCCTTAATGCACTGACATAACCTTCCTGATCATTAAAGTATTTGTGTTTGAAACCTCTGCTTTATAGGATAAAGAGAATAATTGCATTCCAAATACCTTGTGTTGCGTTTGCATTCCAGGAATTCTAGGGTACCAGAGATCTCAGAATCACATATAGTAGAAGGCACAGCCAGGGGAAAGTGATTGCAAGGTGGTAAAGAAGAGAGCCAGAGAAAGAGACTTGACTATTGGAAATATCCCCGAGAGAGACAAGAGCAGGGAGTGAGAGTATTTGACAAAGACACGGTACTCCAGGGCAGCTCCTGGTCATGCTTGTAAAATGCTCAAGAGGGAGATAGTTTCAGCATTCTAACCTCTAAACTATTTTTTAAATGTTAATACACAGCACAATACATCCTTCGTAGCACTTTAAAAAAATGTTATAAAAATATGTAGCATAAAATTTGCCATCCTAAACATTAAGTGCACAGTTAAGTAGTGTTATGTATATTCATACTGTTGTGATTATATTTACACAGACCTCTGGAATTTTTCATCATTTAAAAATTATCTCTATACCCATTGCACAAAATGCCCTGTTTTTCCCTTTCCCTGTCTCCTGACAACCACTATTCTACTTTTGGTTTCTATGAGCTTACTACTTTAGATACCTCATATAAGTATAGAATCACAGATTATGTTAGTTCATTTATTTATTTATTGACTGGCTCATTCACTGAGCATAGCATCCTCATAGTTCGTTCATGTTGTAGCTTGTGACGGGATTTCCTTTCTTTTTAGGGCTCGCTAATATGAGGAGACTTTAAAAAGTTTGTGCAAAAATGAAATTAAAGGATAAAAATAAAAAAATATAAACTTTATTTCTCAACACAAGCTCCATCAAGTTCAAGACTCCTTTGTAGATGGTGATACCAGCTATTTGGTCAACCCCTAAAGAACTGAGGGTCCTAGGAATTTAACCGTGTCAGCGAAGCCATTTTTACATTGTTAAGTGAAAAAAAAATGGGTGCCTTTTATGGGTGCCCTTTAAAATTTTGTTTGTTTGTTTTAAGATCAGGAAACAAAAAGAAATCAGAAGGAGCCAAATTAGGACTGTAAGATAAATACCTAATAATTTCCCATTGAAACTCTCACAAAATTGATGACAGGGATGAGCAGGAACATGGTTGTGGTGGAGAAGGACTCTCTGGTGAAGCTTCTCAGGCATTTTTCTTTTAAAGCTTTGGCTAACTTTCTCAAAACACTCTCATAATAAGCAGGTGTTATTATTCTTCATCTCTTCAGAAAATCAACAAGAAAAAATGTCCTGAGCATCCCCAAAAACTGTTGCCATGACCTTTGCTCTTAACCATTCTGTTTTTTCTTTGGCCGACTTCCACCTGTTAATAGCCATTGCTTCAGTTGTGTTTTTGTCTTCAGGATTGTGCTGGTAAAGCCATGTGTCATCTCTGGTTACAATTGTTCTTGAACAATGCACTTGATCCCACTCGTTTAAAATTTCCATTGAAAGCTCTGCTCTTTTCTGCAGCTGATCTGGGCACAATGGTCTTGGCACCCATCAAGTAGAAAGTTTGGTCAACTATAATGTTTCATTCAGAATTGTGGAAAATGAGCCAATTGAGATGTCTATGGGGTTGGCAATTAAACTGCTGTTAATTGTTGGTCCTCTTCAATTAGGGAATGAACAAGATGAATGTTGGTGCCCAAAATTGATGATGCTCAAAAATTGATGTGGATGGTCTACTGCTACAGGCTTCATCTTCAACATTGTCTTATACCTTCTTAAAATGAGTTATTGATTTGTAACCTCTGACTTCTTTGCGGCATTGTCCCCACAAAACTTTTAAGAAAACATCAGTGATTTCACCATTCTTCCACCCAAGCTTCATCATAAATTTAATGTTTGTTCTTGCTTCAATTTTAGCAGAATTCGTGTTGCTGTGATAGGGGTTCTTTCCAAACTAATGTCTTATCCTTTTTAGTGCCCCAAACTGGATCCTGTTCAGACATGTTATAACAAGTTAGTACAAGTTTATTTTGGGGCAGGCAAAAACATTTGAAATCCCTGCATAGTTTTTTCATAATATACATTTTCAATGAACTTTTTGAAGACCCCCTCATACATACTACATTTTCTTTATCCATTCATCCATCAATGGACCTTTGGTTGTAACTCTTGAATGTTGTGTATAATGCTACAATGAATATGGTTGTGCAAATATGCCTTTGATATCTTTTAATTCTTTTGGATATATAGCCAGAAATGCGATGGCTGGATCTAATGGTAATTCAATTTTTGTTTTTTGAAAAACTTCTCTACTGTTTTTTTTTTAAATAGTAGATGCACCATCTTTCATTTCCACCAACAGTGCACAAGGGTTCCAATTTCTCCATATACTTGTTAACACTGTTACCTTCCGTGTGTTTGTGTGTGTGTGTGTGTTAAAATGATCTTCCTAATGGGTGTGAAGTGATATCTCATGGTTTTGACTTGCATTTCTCTAATGATTAGTGATGTTGAGCATAATTTCATATTCTTATTGGCTATTTGTATATCTTCTTTGGAGAAATACCTATTCAAGTCTTTTGCCCATTTTTAAAATTGGGTTGTTTTTGTTGCTGAGTTGTAGAAGTTCCTTTTATTTTCTAGATATTAACACCTTATTGGATGGATAAAGACATATAGACCAATGGAACAGAGCAGAGAGCATAGAAATAAAACTTCTTGCATTTGATCAAATGATTTGACAAAACCATATAATGGAAAAATAACTGTTTCTTTCTTTAACAAATGATGCTGGGAAAACTGGATATGCACATGCAAAAGAATGAAGTTAGACCCTTACCTTATACCATGCACAAAAATTAACTCAAAATGGATTAAAATCCTCAATGTAAAATGTAAGACTATAAAACTCATAGAAGAAAACATAGAGGAAAGCTTCAAGACATTGGATTTGGCAATGATATGTTGGATATGACACTAAAAGCATAGGCAACAGAAAGAAATATAGACAAAAAGGACATCAAACTTAGAAACTTCTGACAGCAAAGGAAACCATCAACAGAATGAATAGGTAACCTACAGAATGGGAGAAAATATTTGCAAGCAGTAGTATTTTTAATTTAATATAGTATGATCCATTAATCCAAAAAAGTCTCTACTAACTGTTGCAATTTCAGTGTTATAATAGGGCAGTGTTTTAAAGCAAAAGATCTTTCTGGAATTCTTAAAAATATACTGCCCTTATTTCAAGGAATATATTTTAAAACTGAAAACTGCCTTCAACTATATGAGGCAGACTTTATTATCTCCCTTTTAATTCTTATTTATGATGCTATCAGACATTGCTCCCTTCTACCGCTTGCAGAAGTAGAGCATCTCTTCCTCTAGCACCCATTATAAAATCAACAATGATAATAACAATAGCAGCTAATACTGTCAAACATTGTATATTTTTTAACTCATTTGATCCTTACAACACATGTACACATGAATGGGTAGCCACACTTCGTTTGCCCTCATGTTATAGATGTCCCATAAATCAAAATTACCAATGTACACAAATGCTATGATGTCAGAATTATTCTAAAATGACTCCAAGTTCATTGCTTGACTTCCTCTTCCTCCCATGTGACATCCTTTATTAATTTGCAATATAGCTTTCATTACTTACAGAGCCTTTTCTCAACAGAGAGAGCCAAAGTAACCAAAGAGTTGCTGAGGGAGAAATGAAAAAGGGCAAAGACTTGGAAAGTGAAGCGTTCTTAAGAAAAAAACATCACTTAGTTCACAGTTGACCTGGAGTCAACCCTTCTGACAGTTGTAAGAGCCACTTTCTCCCTGGATCTAAACGAGGAAGCAAGGTTTTGCTTTTGCTTTTTTCCTCCCAGGCTGTGCAGAGTATGTGGGTGTGTTCTCTGGAGACAACAACCAGGAAACTGAAAAGAATATGAAATGCTATGAAGAGAAAGGATATCGTGTCCAAACATATTAAATAAAATTCTCTAAGTGCATCTATTTTTGATACAAATATTTAAAACTATTTCAAAGAAATACGTTCTTGACTGACTTTATGGTTTGTACACATTTTGGGTAGTTGTTGTTTAAGTTAGGTGGAAAGGACTTTCAGGACGAGGCATGTGTCTAACCAGAAACTGGATGATTAACATCTCTTTAGTATCAAATACGGTTTTTAGAAACCTGTTAGACAAAGAACATTATCTTGACAGATTTTGGTTCTACGTAGTTTGTAGTCAATAATGATTCTCAGCCAATCATCAGGGAGCATTTATTGGGGTCAATTTCACTGTTCTTGGAGTTATCAGCACATATTGAAAAACCCCTGAACTACTACTGGACATGTGATGTTAGTCAAAATTTCTCTCCTTAGTCTTCACAAAAAAGGAAAAGAAGTCATTGTTTGGGGAAGAAGGAAAAACCCAAGGATTATTTATTTATCTCTGTGTACATAAGTATTTTATGGAAGACATTTATTTCTTCTAATATTGAACAAGATAGCTCAATTTACATGTAAACTTTATCGACAAGCATGTGAGAATGTCTAGTGGGCATAAGACATTTGGTGAGCAAATATAAATTATTAAGATTACAGTGTTCCTTTTTGTCAAACCAAATTGAAATTTGCATTTGGAAATCTATAAAGAATAGAAAAGGACAAAAGAAAAATGTATATCGAGCACATAGTACATACAAACACAGGAAACTGAGGCTTAGGGAGGTTATCTGAACAGTGTCAGGCCATTTGGTAGAAAGCAGCAGAGCTATGAATCAAAGATAGGCCCTTTGATTTTCTAAGACTTATTAAAAATTTTTAAAATTTACTCTGAAAACTTAACTACTATGAAGGGAGGGCAGATTAGTAACAGTAGAAAACAATGACAATGATACTTGGTTAGCTAATACTTGTTGAGTACCTAGTATATGACAACTATATACTAAATTGCTTTACATGATTTATCTCATTAGATTCATCAGCAAGAATATAAATAGGAATTAGTTTTGTACCCATTTTACAGATAAAGTAACTGAGCTTAGAGAGATTAAGAAACTTGACCAAAGTCAGAACGATGGTACTTGCTGGACCCAAAACTGGAAACCAGCCACCCTGATTCTGAAGTCTGAGCTCTTCAGCACTGTGCCATATCAGTAAATCATAATTCTCTGAATTAACAAAAGTCAAAAAAAAAAAAAAAGAAAATGGAAATATTTTTACTTGATGTCATCCAAATGCTGTGTCTTTTTGAAAATGTAGAAGGTCTTTAAAAACACCTTCATGTGATAATTTGCTGAAGTATAGTGCTGACACTAATTTTACCGCAGGAAACAAAAAAATGAACAACAGAATAAAAGTATAGATGCTGTCACACAAAACAGCATTCCACATCTAATGATCATTACTGAAGCAGAAATATTCTAAGAGTGTCTGCTTAAATAATTAACTCTCTTTAATTATTAAAAAAATTTTAGAAGCCTTACAGGTTGTGTCATTCATTACAATGTTAGTTTAAATAAATATCTGTCTGCTTTGCAGTGGAACCAGTTTTGAAATAGTTCACTGCCTTATTTTTACTCCAGTCTCAACCACTTACTAGTTCTGCACAGACAAGTCATGCAAGCCTTTCTAAGTCTCTGTTTCATCGCTATAATATGGGAACAATAACCATACTACTATAATGTTCTGCAGGTTTTTAAAGATAAGTATCAAGTAAGAAAATATATGTAATAACACTTGTAAGGGTGCTAAACGTTAGACATTATTATTGTGTCGCCGACTCATTACTGTTGGAATATATAGTTAGAAGGTTTGTTCTGGCATAAATTTCTGAGACAGCTGGTGAGAACTAAGGGCGCCATTTGGACCAAGAAATAGAACAAAGCTAATTGGCTACACAGGGACTCAACCCATGTCCTTAGCCTCGTTAACTCTGTGCTTTACCAACTAAGCACACTATTACTCATTCAACCTACCTTTAATGAGTCTCGCCTTAGGTAGGGCATTGGTGATCTAAAGATAAGCCATGAACCATGGTCTCTGCCCTCAAAGAGCTCACAGTCTAACAAGGAAAGGCAAGCAGATGAGCGAATTAGTAGTTACCGTACTTTATAATAAACCAGTGCTGGCGAGGCACAGTGGCTCACACGCCTCTAATCCCAGCATTTTGGGAGGCTTGAGGCCAGGAGTTCAAGACCAGCCTGAGCAACATAATAAGACTTTGTCTTTACAGAAAAATAAGAAAAATTAGACAGGTGTGGTGGCACATGCCTACAGTCCCAGCTACTCAGGAAACTCAGGCAGGGGGATCACTTGAGCCCAGGAGTTGGAGGCTGCAGTGAGCTATGATTGCATCGCTGCACTCTAGCCTGGGTGACAGAGCAAGACCCTGTCTCTGAAAAAATTAATAAAAATATAAAAACAACCCCAGTGCTGCAACAGAGAGATATAAAAGTGCTAAGAATGAAGGTACAGAGACAAGCACTGCCAATACGGATTAGGGATGTATGGCATTCTCATCTTGTGATGAAATTTGTTGAACTTAAAATTTTGCTGCTTAAATCATTTAGGCGTATTTAAATCTCAGAGTTAAAAAAAAATAGTCCATCTAATTCCTCATTTGGAAATTTAAAAGATCTTTTTGTTGTTGTTGTTGTTAGCTTAAACAATGAACATTTGTTATCTCATAGTTTTTGTGGGTCAGGAATTGGAGAATAGCTTAGCTGGGTTTTTCTGCCTTGGGGTTTCTCATGTGGTTTCCTTCAGCAGTCAGTAGTGACTGTAGTTATTTGAAAGCTTGAACACGGCCAGAGCGTCAGCTTCCAAAATGGCTCATGCGCATGACTGTTGGCAGGAGGTCTCAGTTCCTGTCTGGCTGTTGGCAGGAGTCCTTAGTTACTTGCCATGTGGGCTTCCTCCTAGGTTGCTTGAGTGTCCTCATAACATGGCAACTCCCCGCAGAGTGAGCAAACCAAGAGAGAGTAGGCAAAGAAGAAACAACAGTGCCTCCTAGGTCCTCATCTCTGGAGTGACACCTTGCCAATTCTGCTCAAAGATGCACTCTTTAAATGACCCATAATTTAATGGAAAGCTTTAATTTAAGAATTGAACTTAATGCGTGTTTTACTATCATGTAATCTATGTGAGGCACATCCTTCCGAATTGCATTAGATGGTTTATTCCCCAAATATTTATTCCCCTATACATTATTTCCTTATATAAAGCTAGAAACACTAACTTGCTTTTTTAGGTGTAATCATGCTTTTATCCTTAATTATCATGACTATCTATTTTGACAATTCATTTGCACGGATATGGAAAGCCAATTACTGGTGAGAGGTTTTATTTATTTATTTATTTTAATAGTGAGGTGCAATGATTGGTTATCATTTTCCCAAAATAAAGAATGAGATCTTCTAGAAAACTGAAAATATGATTCAATGTACAGGGTGTTTGTTTATGCTTTTTCAAGAATTCCTCTATTGCTTGAATACAGGTACACAGTAACAGAACTCTATAAGAATGACCTTTTACTTGGTCCTTTTGGTGTAGTCAAGCTTCACTACTTACTAAAAAAGCAACCAGTGACCCAGGTGCCTTGCTTTTCTTCCACCTGAACCTAAATGAGACAAATGATCTGGCCCAGTCTTGGGATATGAGAGGGGAATGATACCCTAGAGGTTTTAGTCTTTCTTACATTACTGTCGAAGGATTTGAAGGAGAAATTATCTTATTTCATCAATCGATCTGTGAGTAAGTTTTGGGGCATTTATCTGTGGAGTGGCAAGTATGTAAGTAGAAATTACACATTTCCTGTCTTGTGGTGTTTAATGTTATTAATCCAAGAGTTTGAATAGCTCTCCGCAGAAATAGAATGCATCTTGTCGATAAGAATGTGTAGGACTCTAACATATTGTTGTAGTCACATCACTGTAATTATACATTATTCAAATCAGGTACTCAGCAGGTGAAAACTACCCATCAAAAGCCAAGGAAGTTCTGTGAGGGATTTTGGTGTCCCTGCAGGTCAATAAAGTCATAAAGCTCTGTCATTCTCTCTAACAGTAACATATTTTATTAGCAGCCAGTGTCACTCAGATACACGATTCCTGCCACTTTCAGAGATGTAAACAATTTCCATTTTGAAATATATGAGCAGAATCCTGATCATTAGAGCTTAGCAGTGCAGTCATTAGAATACACATACTGGCATTGGAGCATTCATAAAACGTTATTTCTTTTACCAGCGAAGACTGATGATCACCACCCCTGGTGTTATTTATATCCTCTCTGAGAGTATTTAAATTAGAGCAATATTTTTATAACTCTTTTCATTATATTACATACATATTTTGTAGACCACTCATGGTTAGGATTATCTTATGTTTCCTTCTATAGGTTTAAACATTGAAATCACTGACATTATATCCCAATTTACTAAGGGCTTATACACATTGCCTTATGCTGGGTGCTTGGGACTCTCAGCTGAGCATAGCTTCAGCATTTTGGTCTGGTTACTGCATAGCCAAAAAAAAAAAAAACAAAAAAAGAGTCTCTGAATAGGTGCCACTCCAGTGATGACTGAAGGCAAGGATCTGCATCTGCCCCAGGGTTTGCCCCTGATACAGATTTAGACCTTGAGCAGCTGCTCAAATCCATTAACAGTCAATTAAGCAGCAGGTAAGGGAAGCTGTGCTCCTATGAACTAAAGGTGGGGCTGAGAACTACCAATGGAGAGGGCTCTCCACTGCCAGTACCTGCCATATATAGTGTGTCTAATTTGAGGACAAGTTTTAAAAGAATGCATGGAGAGGTTATTTATTGGTTGTGACATATGGTAAGTGAAATATGTTTTGCCACAAATTTTGCCAAGAAATGTTATATCAGGCTTGACTGTTCATTCTGCTGACAACTTTTATTAAATATTTAGGTAGAGTCAATTCTAATGTTAGTCGTGGCATATTCAATCTTACATGTACCAAAAGATGCCATATGAATCTGTGTATAGGCTTCTTATAATGTTTAATCTTAGCTACTAGTTAGTTGACTGTTCTACAGTTCTGAAAACATCCTCCCATGTTCTAAAAAGGAAAGAAAAGTAAAATAAGTGAGCTGGTAGAGCAGATGCAGCTTAAAACCTCCAAATTATTCTAGGACTTGAGCTTCTTTAAGGCTCTATTTTAAGATTTGGTACTTTTTTTATTTGTTTCAACAAGAGGATTAGAGGATTGAAAACGCTTTATTGATGGAAAGTGGGAGCTGTTACTCCCCCCACCTCCTCTACTCAGCAAAACTAAAAAAGCAAGCAAGCCCATTCAATTCCCAGCCAGATTTTTAAAATGTTAACATCAAATGGGAAGACATTATTCCCAAGGGAGAAGGAAAACCTTTGTAGCACTGTTAAGTTTTCCATTTCCCACTTTGATTTGTATATGTGTCTTTAGTTCATATTATTGAGAAACCACCTTCAGATGGTTTCCACAATAGAAGAAGAGGCAAAACGGATTGGGATGAGATGCCAGTATCTCCTCCATCTAAATAAGGAATCCTACTAGCTGCTTCTCGGTGGCTAAGTGGGAATTATAGCGTGTGCAGTGTACTTTCCATGATTCCAAGCACAGCTAACTCTATTTAAAACAGTGATTATTAAATAACGTGGATAATTTCGTTTCATCCACGTTAGTCTGCTAACAGAGCTAGCAGAATTGGCTCTGAGTGTCTCCCAGGTCGTCATGCAGTGACGAGGGGAAGATTAGGCTGAGGAAGCTCTGGCATCCAGGCGTCTCCCCAGCGAGGATGAGGCTGTGCCCCACACAGTTAGTTGTCAGTGCGGCGGTGACTGCCACACCTGGCGGTGGCTCCAGCGCGTCTCCCGCGGGCAAGGGCTGTGGCTCACCGGCGCGGAGCTGCTCTGTGCAGCCACAGCGGCAGGACTGCGAGCCGAGCCGCGCTCAGTGGAGGAGGCTGGGGCGTCACGGTGTCCGTGCTGCATTCAGAAAAGCCCCGGCCGCAGCCGGCGATGTGTAAAGTTCCCAGCACGCACCCGGCGCGGCTGCTCCTCACCCTCAATGGTTGATGCGCCTGGGCGCTCATCAGCACCCGGGAGAGAGATCCCATTTTGCTTTCTTACGAGACAGGGTCGAGACATGAGCTGCCGAAGAAATGTGCCAATGAGAAGAGTGCAAGGCAGTTTCTTGCCAGCAGCTAAGTTGTAAAATTGCTTTGGAGACTGCCCCGGGAGCGCGACAGAATCGACAAGAGCAGAACAGACACCGTTGCAGACCAAGGTATGCCTGATTGCACATGAGTCGGATCCCTGGGACGCAGCCTCTGCTCCTGCCCTAACTATTTGTGGCTGAAGAAAGGAAACGAGACTAGAAACACGATTGCAAGTGGGATTCCTGAAAGGAAAACACATACACTTCTAAAGGAGGGGAGGAACAACCCAGCTGGCGTGTACATTTTTTTTTTTTAAAGGAGAATCCCTCAGGTATGTTCCCTTTCCCCTCTGTATTCGCTGCTTCATCTGCGTGTGATTTTGTGTCTCTCTTTTCTTGTTGATTCTTTTCCTTTGCACTTCGTGTAGTAGATGCATTTGTAAAAGCTCAGCTGTCCTGTGTTTGTAATCCTAGTGAAGATCACAGACTTCTCGGTCCTTGCTATATTTTAAATGCAGAACGAGAAATGATTGCTTAGTTTCCAGTCAACTTTCAGGGAAATTATCTGCATAGGGACAAACAGGCTTGGGATGAAAGGCTGGGATAATATTCTCTAATTCCTTGGAATTTTGGAGGAAAAAATTAGAGCCCAACATAGAACAAAAGTTAAGGCTTCTAGGAAAGGGTTAAAAGCCAAGATGTCATAGACTAGTATTGTGTCACTCAAGTGTTTTTCCAGCTCAGCATCCAATCTGGAGCACACTGAGCTTTACCAGTGGTTTTTGCATTTCTAGCTCTTGATCAGTCCTTCAACAGGAAGATCCTGCAGATTTACTTTCAAGAGGTGAATTGTTTACATTATGTGCCTGGTTCTGTTTTACAACTGTTCTATGGTGCTGGAGGAGGCAGTCTAAAAAATCCCTTTGATCCGACAGCTTGAGTGAACCCGAACTTCTGCAATTACATCATCGATATACTTGTATAATAAAGAGAAAGACAGATATGCAACAGTAGTAACGCTGGCTGCCTTTAGTATCTAGGCTGAGATGACAAAGCTTAAAATCAATTTTCCTTGTTAGGCTTTTAGATAGATAAATGAACGAGGTGGGTGCATAACACATAAAAAGGTGAAATTTTAAAAATACTTTGCGTTTCTTTAAGAAGCTAAGAACATAAGTTTATATCATTTTAGAATTAATACATTTAATGTTTATATCATTTTAGAATTTTAGAATTTTAGTTTATATCATTTTAGAATTAATACATTTACTTTTTAGAAAGTAATCTTCCTGTCTTTTACCCTTCAATACTTAATTTTCATAAAAGTGGGTAAAATGGGTAATAAGCTAAATGTACATGTATTTAAATGAGCTTTTCTACAGGAGAAGAAACAAGAGGATGATTTTAGTATACACAAAACATCTTATAGATTTTTAGTGTTGTGTTAATGCAAAGAATTAATACCAAAGCTCTAGGACCCTGACTTTTAATTGTTGGTCTTACTTTCTTGTGATTTAAAAGTCCAAATGGAATAGAGGTAAATGAGATTTAAATTATCATTTATGTGTATACTATAAAGTAAATCACCATCCTGTCATTTGAAAATTAAAATCTCATTTTTGCCAAATGGTAGTGATCTGGAGCACTGAATGAGGCCATAAAATGAGGAAATCAGTTGTTTCAAAATTCCACACATTATTATAGTAACAATGTCAAAATATGGTGAGTAACTACAGGCAATTCTTGGAACTAGAGGAGTGATTTTGAAGATGGGCAAAGTGTTAAGTTTACATTCGTTAGTGGAGAGTGAAAACGTATATTTCTTCTATGTTGATATCTTGTATGGAGAAGGTTATAATATCTGTAGATGAAATACTTTAGCAATGATACAACAGCAATTTTACTGAATCCATTAAATGATTGCTTTTGAAACTAATAAATAAACTGCTATAAGAGAACCTAAAAGAATAGTTGAAACTTTCATTTACAAAGTTGTCTTTTCACAGTACAATGAAATTTTGTTGAGAAAATCATTTGAGTAGAATTATGGACTTAGCTTTGAAGGTAGCTAAGTAGGTATGGGTTTATTTCCTAGCATTCAATAATTCATTGTTAGACTTTCATTGAAGAGATTTAGAAACTTTTCCCAGAGATTGTCATCACCATGTGCTTGGATAAATCCATGCCTAGGTGAAATACTAGGCTACCATCTTAGATAAGCCTAGAGGAATCACTTTTCATGTGTTTATTCTTAACAAAGTAAACTATTTTCCTTCCTAGGTCATATAAGACCTTTTTATGGCTGCTAGTCTTTAAATGTGAAGCGGTGAAATATGTGTTGCACAGAACTAGTTGCTTAGGAGTCCATGGGTCATTGCAAACTGATGATAACTGCAGTGATTCCCCTTTCAAAGACAAACTATACTAAGTGTGTGTGGGAGGGGAGGGAAGGGGGAGGTCAGTGAAGAAGAGGATGTACTTTGATGTCTTTGCCTATTTAGGGCAAACCTGTGTTTCTGGATATCAGACACTTTTGTTATGATAATATCTATTTCCCAGTGCTGTAGGCACTTTCAATTCTATTGACCTTCTCAGCTAATGTTAATGCATAAAACGTACAGTGACTTCTCTGAGGCATTTTGCCACCTGTACATAGTCTTCCAGTTTTAACACTATCACTTTCTGTTGTTCATTTTTTCCACCCCATAGTCTTTACTACAGAAGGGCTTTCTCCAGAATTTCTGAAGACATTGGAATCACCTTGCCACCTGAGAAAAATATTTTTGCTTTTTAGCTAGAAATTGTAGGAATTTTAAATATATGCCAAATTTGTTTCTAAAATATACTTTTACACACAGAAAGTCACTTTCTAACTATATTGTAGTTTATACCTAATATCAAGTTATTTAATAGTATACATTTAGAATAATATCCCTCAAGCAATAATTGCAAATTCAGGGCATCGAATTTGCATCTTTGTTACTGGTATACATCCTTTCTGGATTTTAAAGTTAAGTTGTCTGTGGTTAGATTGCTAGGCTCCAGTGTTCTTCCAGCTTAAAAAAAAAGGATTTATTAATAACCCTCTCAGTCTGTAGTTTTTGAGTATGCAAAAGACTAAGCAACCAGTTCTCTAATCTCTATAGAGATAATGGATGCCATAGCAGTGTTTGCTTCACTTGTAGTCTTTTAAAGCATAGTTAGGAAGACAGGAATAGGTATTCTAACCTGTAGGTCAAAAGTCTTCCACAGGAGAAATAGACACAAAGACACACTGAATCATTTCTCATTCTCTTTTAAAAATGAAAGTGATATAAGAGGCATAAATGTTTCCTCTCTCTTACATAGTCTAGTTATTTTGTATATTTTAGCTTCAGCATACAGAGATTATTATAATCTTGATATGGGAGAGAGTTTTATATTACTCTCCCTACATAGAGAATTAAGAAAATATTTTGTAGAAATAGATATTTGGTAGAAGGATATAAACTCAACATTATAAATTGTACTCAGGGTTTCCAAAGTATTAAAGAAATCATAAAAGATGGGCTTCCCTTTCAAATATGTTCTTGTCTTCCTTATATTTACAATCCATCTTTAGCCAGTCTCTCCTTCCAACAGCCGATCTCCACTAGCCAAGTCCTGTGTTCAGGGTAAAATATACTTTTATTCTGAGCATTCTGGCTTTTGAGAATCCAGGTGCAATATGTCTTTTTTTTTTTATAGAGAAACAGTGTTTTGTGTGAAAATATTTTGCTTCACGTGTTTTATAACTGCATAATAGAAATAAGATACTTTAGAAGTAGCTTTTCCAGGCATATAAATTATAAAAAAAAGAAAGAAGGCGGCTGTTAGACAGGGATGACTATTTCTACTTTACAGGTGGGAGGAACTGATGACTTGGGCACTATTACTGAGGCATTTTTCTGTTGACATAATCCCAGAACAACTGGAGGAAGAAGGGTCTTATTTTGCATCATGCCATTATTAAGTGGCATGTAACTGAAAAAAAACATAAACAATTGTTTTGTTTATTAATGAGCAATCTTAGGTCAAAATTGCCAGTGAGATAAAGCTAGAGAATTAGTGTGCACATTCTAAGAGTACAGAGCTTTTTGCTATCTAGTATAAAATACTGAAATTAACCAAATCTTGGTCCAGTCTCCAACTGGCTGGGTAAACTTGGGCTGTCATTTTCCTTTGTAAGCTTTGATTTTCTTGTCTGAAAGTCCAGTTAGATGCTCATGAAGATGCCTGACTCAGAGATTCTATAGAAACTATTAATACATTATGCAAACCCTGTAGGGTTGATTCTATTTGTAATGTAGCTACAGAATTACTTGACTCTGACTTACTGGAGAGGTTAGAGGTTGTAAACAGCATTTGCCTACCTGATAAACTGAAGACACAGTCTTAATTCTTTTAGAATTGAGTAGGAAATTTGTCAACTTTTTTTCCTTCAGACAAATAGGCAAAAGTATTGGCTTAATTATAATCCATGTAACTGCGTATTTTGTATAAGTCTGTCTATCTGTGACTCATAAAATATTTGCTACAGCTTTGATAGATGTTGAAATACTGCCATTTCTCTAACAAGAAACAAATGGCATTAGGGTACTTAGCTTCTCACTTTTTTAGAGTCATTTATAGAACAGTGCTTTTAAAAATAAAGTGTATGTACATATGCTACTTAGTCATTGGAATAGATTTACTTTCTCTCCCTCTAGCTGTCTTCTCTGGATGGGCGCACTCAATGAGAATCTGCTAGAAAGGAGGGGGTTGCGGGGCTCTCTCATGGCTGAAGGGACAAACTTAACTAGGAAACTTCTCAACCCTACGGAGAATTTACATTTCTTTTTAGTTTCAAAGAAGGTTGATTGGCAGGAGGCAAAATATAAAGACAACTTCATATATATATATAAATTAAAATTTGACTCATTGCTTCTTAGTAATTTGTAGGATTAGAAGATTGTGCTTAATTACACAATAAGATGTCACAATATTACTGCAGGGTAGTTGAAGAACATATTTTTAAAAATAATAAACGATAAATGTAATTCTTGATAAATAAATATAGCAAGTGACAGGAAATGCCTTCTTTAACTGCTGTCTGCGTCCACTTAGCCTTGAGTGGGAGCATTCCCTGGTCCTTTATGCCTACTCTTTGTCTTGGTGACCTGAATTTCTTTAGGGGCCTAAACTACTTCTTTGAGGGATTTTCCACTAACGTGTGTCAGAAACTCAAGAGATTCAACTCTAACTTCCCCCAGAAAGCTCCTTTCCCTGATTTGCTCAATCTCTCAAGCTCAAATCTCAAGTTATCCTCATTGTCTCACCCTTCCTCATATCTCATATTCGGTTACTCGCCAACTCTTGTTTTCTCTTTTATGCATCATCTCCAGCCACGCCTTCTTTTCTCTTCCTGTTGCAATCAGCCTAGTTCAAATCCTTATCACTTTATGCCTCAGCATACTGCTTAAATCTTCCAATTGTTCTGTTACGAGCCCCTCCTCTGAGCATCTGTTCTGCATACTACTGCCAGATTCATTGTCCTAAAAAATGCCTCCAACATGGCACGTGTCACTCCCTGCTCAAAAACTTTCAAGGACACCATATTGTATATAAAAGAAGCCTAAAATACTTAGTGTGATAAAATATACCTTTTATTAACACAACCGGTTCTCTGCCATTCCAGCTTTACCTTCTTCTAGTTCCTTATCTAGTCTCTGCCCCAATTACATAGATTACTCACAGTTTCCAAATATGGACATTTTATGCCATTCCATAGTACAAAACGATTTGCCTAGTTCATGTATTAATGCATCCTATACTTTCTCATGAGATTTCTCCTTTAGTCTTGAACTATAGTTTAAATCTTTATTTTTGCATGTTTGTTTAGAAAGTCCTCGCTAGGTTATAAACCCCTGAAGTATAGTATCTGTGCAAACTTTGTCGAGTTACTTAAAATTTCTGCATCATAATTCTCAACTAGAAAATAATTACACTATAAAGATTATTGTTTCACAGAGTTTTCATGAGGATTATATGAAATGATATAGAGTAAGTGCTCATGAATACAGCCTATATATTTCTCATTATCTGTACATAGAAGATAGAGGCTCAGTACATATTTTTTATATTTAATTTGAGTTTTATCATATCAGTTATTAGAAGAAAAGACTGGTAAGGGAAGGAGGGAACTTGGTATACAAAGTAGGAAATAACAACAAGAAAAATAAATTCAGGAGGAAAACTCATATCTCTACTGTGTCCCAGGATAGTAATGATCTCAGCAACTATGTTTAAGACAAATTGAAATATCCGCAGACAGTTTATTCTAGGTGAAATCAGGTACCCTGAGATTACAATATAAGCTTATGTGTGTGTTTCCTTAGAATTATGGCAACAAATCTTAATAGCTTTTTAGAGGACAGCTGGCATGGGTTTCACAAAGAGTCTACCATTATAAAATACTCTGGGAACAGGAAGAGAGATTAGAGTCTGAGCAGTGACCATGGTTTATTCTCATTGTTTAGGCTTCCTGACTTCGGGAGGCTCTCGGTGACTCCATGGTGAATGTCAGGTTCTAGTGTCCATGCAACTCATGAACACAGCCACTGAAAGGCAGAAGAGGTGTAGCTACAAGAGAGGTGGAAGATACGCATTTAATAACAAGGGAGCTGCCAACCTGACTTGATCTAGGTCAGAACCATGTCACATGGGTCCATGTCACCTCACTATATGATGTTTGTCTTTCTCTTACTGATCAGGGGTTCTGAGACTAAACATTACTTTTCTCAGTTTGGTTTTTGTAGTAACAATACTTTCCTCATTGGTTATGTATCCCATACCCCTCCTCACTTCCTCTGATCTAAATCTTCCCATTTCGACTCTAGCTAATAGTCTAAATTGTAGTCTACCTACCTCGTGTTTACTCCTATATCACATCCAACATGTCCACACTATTGGTCTCTACCACTGTGCCTCCTGCTTTATGGCTTTTAGCTCCCAATGGATTTAGCAATAGACACACCTATGGAAAGAAATCCAGAGAAGCTCCAATGATCTTTTATAGTTTTCTAGAAGAAACTCTTAGAGCATCTATTTATTTCAATAGAGGGCAATGTGCCTCATTATAGACAAATACATTCACCTGTGATTTTTTTAGTGGAAGAAAAATTCTGAAAAAAGAATGAATGAGGAATCCGAGCAAAATATGCTTTAACTCCCTTGTTTGAACTTAAAAGGGTAGGAATGTCAATTAGGAGAGACAGAGTGTGGCCAACTCTAGAATCTACGGAGAGAAAACTTTAGCTTAGCTTTGTTTAAGTTTTCCTTGCAAATTTCTAGATATCATGTTACCTTCATCTTAAGACACTTGACACTATAGGCCTTGATGAATTTCTCTTATAATTGGTTCCAGTTGTCTGTACTTCAGACCTTACCTGCAAGGTATTATTTGCTGATTGTTGTGTCTGGAATATAAAGCATCCTATGAGAGTGAAGATGATGTTTCTTAGCATGTTGAAAATTGGAAAAGTTCACAAGATGTGACACAAATTTCCAATTTCACTAGAATCATAAAACACTAAATATGGTTTTCAAAAATTATAGAGACCAAGAAAGCATTTATTAAAGTAGTTACAGTTTCTGGATGTCTGCATGTCAATTGCTTCCCACTTCACATATTTTTTTACTTTTCATTTCAATCTTAGTTCAGTTGTCTAAAACTCCTGGAGGAGAGATAATTTACTGTCCTGCATCATACCAGATGAAATTGAACCAAAAAGCAAAGCCTGTTCATATGTTAATGCACATAAGTTTGTTATATGTCTGTAAAAATTAACATGTGATAAAACCAACCAATTTGAAATCTAATGGAGAGATACTGTTTATCAGGAATTCAAATGTTAGTGAAAAATTAATTTATATCTTTAGAAGAAGGATAAATATAATGTTTATAGGTGAACATACTACTTGAAGATAAGACATTTCATCTTTTGTCTGCAATGTTGTACAATAATGATGTGTATTCCTTATTATGGCATGGAAGATTCTCAAGACTGCTCCTTAGTGCTTTCTACATTATAAAATATTAAATTATGTTTAGTATATTTGGACTTCAGTTTAAAACTTTCTAATTGTTTGAAATTGATAAGCAGATATTTTTGATAAATAGCCAATTTCTATTCAATTAAATAACACAATGTTAGTGATGAGGGATGGCTGTCTGGGTAATTAAAATTCTGTTTTATTTGGTTCAGGAGGTAGTAGAAATTATCCTTTGGGTAGTGAGTTAACTCCTATATGGATTGATTGTTAGCACTGAGAGCAATAGTCTATCTCAAAACCACTGACCTGGATCCAAACACATCATCTTGCAAGAGTAAAACAGTTGGTCTTAGAGAGGAATAGAAAAGAGATTGTAGCTATGCAAAATCCATCACTTTTCCCAGAAAAGCAATTCAAAGCCAGCATCCTATTGAAGGGAAAGTAAAGCATAAATTATATGCATGAGAGATAGTATATTTTCACATTCCTGAGTACTAGCAGGTTTATCTTAATTACCTTTTGCGTAGGTTACTACTGCAATTAGTTTGTGGGTCCGGAGAACTCAGCAGTCGGCTACGGAAGAAGGTGGCGCAGGAATGCCATGGGCAGTAGGAGAAAGAAACATACCCACAAAATCCACAGTGTAGAAATCCGAGTGCACTGAGGTGACTGTATTTACATTTTCTGTTTTTGCTGTATGCCGTAGGCTATCCGAGGGATGTCTCTGTTCCTTCCTGATTGCCATTGTCCTAATTAGGCTATCTATGAAACACTTGGCATCTAGGGGGTTTTCTCTGGGTTAATTACAGAACTGTGAGCAGCTTTTACAGCAGCCATGAAATAAATTCAGTTTCACACAAGATGCATCTGTGTGGGTTTAATGTGTGGTTACTTGTGTAGAGGCCTAAAGGCTTGGCTTTCCCAACACCCTCCCCCTCACCGTCCCATCTAATCTGAATTTCTAGTGCCTGTACCTGCCTTCTATCCTTCACTAGATTATAAATTCCTGGAGGGCAAGTCTTGTGCCACTGTTCTCCCTGCAAAATTGTTCGAATGCTTCCATATATTAGATGCAGGGGCGGAAAACCCTGGTGAATTAAATGGTTCTGATGGGATACAACACAGCAGTTCCCCGTGTTTGACATTATTAGTACAAAAAATAGTGTTTAAAAGAATTTTTCTTGATATTTTAAAGAGGAGAGGATGCTATATAGTATGATTATTGGTCAGAGAGAATATTCTAGACAGGAAAAATATGCTTACAGGAGAAAAGAAAATAAAGTTTTTTGTGAATACAGCACAGGAAGCTGTTTCTGTTATTTAAGAAGCCTTTTTGGGCACTTTGCTAGGTTCTACAGAAAAAAAAATGTGAAGATGAATAAATAGGGCACCTACCATTAAAAGCTCTTATATCTGTTGGGGGAGGGACTCATGAACACACAAGGAATGAATGATAAGATTTTATATTGCAACACTGATGGTCTGGGGAGGAGGAAATAGAAGTATGTTCTATCCAAGCAAAGAGGTAAAGAGGTGTCTTGGGTTAGAACAGAGAACATATGGTGGGTGAGGAGTAGGGCTGTCGTTAGGTGTGAATTTTGTCACTTTTTGGTGGAAGGAAAATACTGCTACTGTTTGTTGAAATGACTTGTTCAAACAACTCTGTTCATATTATCGCACAGAGGGCGGGGACTATTGCTATTTTGCTCACCATTGTATCTGCCAAACCTAGCACAGCTCACAACACATAGCTGGTGCCTAGTAAATATTTGTT
>VBSM01001044.1:1922524-1949809 GCA_008086735.1 Cheirogaleus medius | reverse complement strand
TTTTTTTATAGACTCTTTTTACTATTCTAGATTCTTTTCATTTCCATGTACATTTTAGTATTTTAATTCCAAATCCTCAAAAACAAACATGCTGAGATTTTGATTGGGATTTCGTTACATTTATGGGTCAGTTTATGGAAAATTGACATAATATTGAATCTTATGGATTCAAAGATGAACATCTTTTCCTTTATTTCATTCTTCTTTAATTTCTTTCAGCAATATTTTATAATTTTCAGTATAGAGGTCTTGCCCATATTTTGGTAAGTGTAGAGGTCTTGCATATATTTTAGTAAGTTTATTTCTAAGAATTTTATGATTTTGATCTTATAATTAAAATTTTCAAGTTTTATTTTTCAGTTTTTTACTGCTAATAGTGAGAAACATAATTGCTTTATGGAATAGATTTATCTGTGTTGAGCTTATGTTCTGTGAACTTGCTATATTTACTTTTTTGCTCTAATAGTCATTTTGAAGATTCTTTAAGATTTTCTCATAAATAATCATGTCAACTGTGAAAGGACAGTTTAACTTTTTCCTTTATGATGTTTGTGCCTTTTATTTCATTGTTTTGCTTATTGAATTATCCAAATCCTTCAATTCAATGTTGAACACAAGTGGTAAGAGTAAGATATATTAGGCTTGATCCCCATCTGGGAGAAAGCATTAAATATTTTACTATTAATTATAAGCTTAGTTGTAGGTCTTACCTGTAGATTTGTAGATGTTTATTTTATTAGATTGATGATATTTACTTGTATTTTGCTAAGAAACTTTTATTTGTATAAATGTAATTTTACAAATGCACAAATGCAATTTTGTTACTTAGATATATTGTGTGGTGGTTAAGTCTGAGAGTTTAGCCTATCCATTTCCCAAGTAATGTACATTGTACCCATTAAGTTACTTGTCACCACCCTTCTCCCACTCCCTCCACCCTTCTGAATCTTGAATGTCTATCATTCTACACTCTGTGTGTACACATTATTTAGCTCCCACTTGTAAGTGTGAACATTCAGTATTTGAATTTATGTTTCTAAGTTGTTTCACTTAAGATAATGGCCTGCAGTGCAATCCACGTTGCTGCAAAAAGTTATGATTCCATTCTTTTTTATGGCTAAATAGTATTCCATTGTGTATATATACCACATTTTCTTTATCCAGTCATCCATTGATGGATACTTAGGTTGGTTCTATAACTTTGCTATTGCAAGTAGTGCTGTGCTAAACATACAAGTGCAGGTATCATTTTGATATAATGACTTCATTTGGGTAGATACCTAGTAGTGGGATTGCTGGATTAAATGGTAGTTCTATTTTTAGTTCTTTGAGAAATCTCCATACTGTTTTTATTAGTGGTTGTACTAATTTACATTCGTACCAACAGTATGTAAGCATTTTTTTCTGTATCCTCACCAACCTCTACTATTTTTTGACTTTTAATAATAGCCATTCTGACTGGTGTAAGATGATATCTCCTTGTAGTTTTAATTTGCATTTCTCTGATGATTAGTGATGTTGAGTATTTTTTCATATGCTTGTTGACCATTCATAATAAATTTGTGATGGCATGAATGAGTATGAATTTTGCCAAATGACTTTTTTTCTTTACATGTATGCAGGTGATTATATGTTATTTTTCTCCCTTATTCTTTTTTATATAGTCAATTACCTGATTGATTTTCAAAAATTAATTCACGCTTCCATTCCTGGGAAAGACTATACTTGATCATGATATATTGATCTTTTTACACATTTCTAGATTTTATTTGCTAATATTTTGTTAAGGATTTTTCATCTATGTTCATGAGGGATATTAATCAGACATTTTCTTCTATTTCTCACAGTTTTAAGATTATGGTCTTGTGCCCAAATAAAGTAGGTTGGACAGCCTTCCTTCCTCTATTTTCTGAAAGTGTGTGTAAAATTAATATTTTTTTTCTTAAATGTTGGCTAGAATTTTCTAATGAAAAGTCTGCCTGGAACTAACTTTATGGAAGGTGTTTGTGCACACACACATACACACACATAAAATCTCTCTATCTCATATATTATAAGATATATATGTTTATATAGAGAGAGGGGGGAGAGGGAGAGAGATCCTTCCTGAGTTAGTTTTAATGATTTATGATTTTCTAGGAATAGTTGCATTTTATCCATTATTGAATTTATTTACAAAGTCTGTACAATGCTCTCATTGTCTCTTTTATGTCTGTATGATTTTTACTTATGCCCCTTCTTTCATTTCTGTTATTGGTAATTTGTATTTCTCTTATTTTCTTCATTGGTTTTCCTAGGAATTTAATAATTTTAGTATTCTTTATATTGATTTTTTTCTCTTTATTCTTGCTATGTGTTTACTCTTTTGCTAGCTTCTAAAGGTGAAACTTAGAGGATAGATTCTTAGATTACCTAAAGCTATGTATTGCTCTTTAAGTACTACCTTTAGCTATTTCCCACAAATTTTGATAAGTTGTTTTTTAAATTATCATTCTGTTTTCTATTTTCCCTTGTGATTTATTTCTTGACCCATGGGTTATTTAGAAGAATGCTGTTTAACTTCAAAATATTGGTGTTTCTAGATACTTTATTTGTATTACTTTCTATTTGTCTTTTATTTTGGTCACAATATATGTTTTACAAGATGTCAACCTTTCGAAAATTATTGAGGCTTATTTCAACACCCAGGACACAGTCTGTCTTGGTTAATGGACTCTATGCATATGAAAAACATGTGTGTTCTACAGTTTTGTATGTAAGTAGTACATGATATTTTGACAGAAAAATTGAAGGACTTCAACTATATATTCCTTATTTCAAAGAAAGGAAAATTGCTTGATACAATAATTCTGAGGGAGAAGTTATAAATTAGAATAAAGTATGCCTCCTCAAATAGAGTTCCAAAGAATGATCCAAAGACTTCAAGAAATGTCATAAATATATCAGAGTGTCAGGGACAGCTTCTGGTTATAAAAAAAGAGTTTCCACAAGCCAGCACCACTGGATTTTAGCTCTGTGACCTTAAACAAGTCAACTAAATTTTCCAAACCTTGATCTTCTGGAGATAATGACCCTTCCCCACATGGCTAAGTGTTCTAACTATTCTTAGAAGCAAGCAAGAGAATATATATGGACATATTTTGAAAGCCAAGTCATATAAAATGCAGATGGTGATATTATTATACCATAATATAGCATAAATCTATAGCTAATTTTAGTCTAAGTGAAACCAATTTTAGATTGTCCGTCAAGTGGTTTTAACACTTCATAAGTCAGCACCTTATTCTTCAGACAGGTGTTAGAAAACCACAGTTTGAAATCAGTCTGAAATTGCCACTAATTATTAAGCAGTGTGTTGCTTTTAAGGATGTGCTCTTTGCATTAGAGTGAATTTATAGACAGATCAAAAGTAATAAAACTAAGCAAAATGAATTAGCAACACCTAGTCATCTACAAAAAGTATTTTGTGAAAGGTTTTTATTGAGACACCCAGGTGCACAGCTCTTTAGACTTCATAAATTAGACATGCAAATATCTAACCAGTATACCAGTTTGCCAGAAATATTCATAATTTCTTATTGTAAATATATTTAATGTAATTTTAGCAAAATATTTTTGGCTGGAATATTTTATTATATAGGTAATTTTATGTAAATACAATAGCATTTTATAAATTTGAACTTTACTCTCTTATATGATAATTCTTTCATCTAGGAGGGTAATAGATTTGTATTAAGAACAGGATAACTCCTTTCCCTTCCACCCTACTAACATTTAGGTCAAGTTCTGTTTGTGGTTGAGCAGGTTAGTAATAGTTCATGACAGGTTTTGATAAATTTATTCAATTTATTTATAAATTTATTACCTTTTTCCAGTGAAAAATAATCAAATGGCTATTAAATATCTATTAAATATCAGTCACCCTGGTACATTCCGTTAGGGAAAATAAATGCAAAAATGAGCGATTATATTACCCCATGTTGTATGCTATATTGCATGTAACATAGTATAGTAAAAGTGTGTATATGCTTCAGAGAAGGTTCCATGATGATCAAATTATCCAAACTGAGAGAGTGTATTAACTCCTGATGGGCCTTCAGGGAGACTTTTGCAGGGGAGATATTGTTTAGCCTGGGTCTAAAGTTCAGCGTGCAAAGACACTCTGGCTGTCTTCATGAGTTTTGACTTAAATAACATTTTGTCAGGTTAAGAGAGGGAGACACAAGGAAAAAAATGGATAGTAATAAAACCAAACAGTGTGCCCCCCCAAGGAATGATGTGTTCACTGTCATTACCACATCATCTCATGTATCTCACAAATACCTCCTTGAAATAGACCATATCGCTTGTGGTTTACTTGAGAGGAAAATGAAATTTCTGTGGTCCCAATCCCAGATTCAGAAATGTTAAAATGTGAAAATATGTGTGTCTTAAAAATCAATAAAACACAGATGAAATTATTATCATTAGTTTGTTATCTACTCTTTTAGAGTAGATAACATTTGAAAAGAAATAACACTTAACTGCATGTGACACTGTAGATTTTTATCTTGCTCACAAACTTTCAAAATTAGTGTGATTCTTATTATACCTTAAAAAAAGTATTTGACAACTTGCATTTGTCTAAATGAACGCAGAGAGGGGATGTGTCACTGTGGGGCTTTCTTGGCTGCCCTGCAGTCAGGACAGGACCAGGGATAGATGAAGGGTATGCTCAAATGGGAATTGTATTACTTATCAATAATAACAACTAGCATTTTTAGTGTTTCTGATGTTCTGGGTACCGTTCTAATTATTTAATCCTTACAACAGCACGAAGAAGTTGATCCCATTATTATTGCATTTGTCAGACAAGGAAACTGAGAAACAGAGGGATTAAACAATGTGTTCAACATGCACAACTGGTCCATGACAGAGCCGTGATTCAGAGCAGGCAGTTTGACTTAAGTCTCCCCTCCATGCCTCCCCTCCCCACAAAGTGATAAATGGTATGTGTTGGAGCTCAGCTGAGCACGAAATGACATATGGGTCCTACTCATCAAGGATGGAAATGCTTCTAGACTTAATTGATGTTATCGCACTTAGACAATATGGTGTAGTATGGTTTGGGAACCACACAGAAATTGTTCAAATCCTAACTCTCTCACTTGACTAAGTCTCGAGTAAGTCACTCAGTATCTCTGAGTCTGTTTTTTTCTTGACTTTAACATGAGAGTGATATTTTACCTTGTAGCATTCTTTTAAGGATATAGATTAATCCTTTCAACATACAGAAGACTGAGTAGACCATTTCTGTTAGGATAAAGATAGCAATAAGTCCTTAGGAAGGAAATACAGAGGAAGGATAATTTGTTTTAACAGGATTACACACCCCCTGCCTTGGCACAGGACACTCAGGTGGTAACGTGTCCAACTTGGTGGGACAGAAGATGTGGGAGACATTTGAACTAGTAGCAACTTTTGCTTTAGGATGGTGGTGTTCCTCAATAGTCTTCCTTTATACAGCTTAACTCTCTAGTAAAAGTTCTAACACGTGTCAAAATTACTCACGGGTTTTCCTTTCAGATATTTCTTGTAATCTCAAAAGATTTTCCTATTGCAGACATTAACTATAGAGAATTAAAGTAAAAGTGAAATTATTTAAGGATCTATACTTAAATCCCAGAGTTAGATTGCCCTGTCAAAGAATGTTGGGCACAGTAGGAGGATGCCAACCCTTGGATGTGATTGCTTTAGAGGAAAAGCAGCACAGCACACAGGAAAAACAGTGAATTCAGGGCAGGCGACCTGCATATTTGTTCCAGCTCTGTTGTGTGAACTCAAAGTGTTTTGACCTTCCTTTCATGCTATGCACAATTGCACAATTTGAGGATCAGTCAATGCTGTTGAAACTGTATTCCCCAACACCTAGGACTCTGCAGAGGGGTTATACTAGGTGCAATTTATATAGAAGCAGCAGGGTAAAGTGGGACTCTAGCCCTGCTCCCTTACCTCAACTTAAAGAGCTCCACTTTTTCAATTATATTCATTGAGTTTCCACATCTGATTTTGTTGAAAAAGGGTGGGGTTTTTTTTCTGAGGATAAAAACAAAAACCCTAAACTCATAATGCAAAACTTGTCTCTTGAATGATATATTTTCAAGTTGCTCACCTGCAAACCGGTACCTATGCTCCGCTCTCTGTGCATGGGATGGGAAGATGTTGCAAAGATTGAAAAAGCCACAGCTCTTATCATCAAGGCATGGGTATTTTAGCTGGAAGCAGGGCCAGGCCACGCCAAGGTAGTAAATAGGCAAAGCTCACTCTAGGCTCCTCAGTCTTTCATTTCTGGACTATCCTCCAACCTCGCCCCTTTGGAGTGACTCTTCCCGTTCTCGGGCTCCTTTATGTTCTCTCTATTCTCCCTCCTAGTTTTGAGGGATGCTATCATAATCCATGTATACTAAAGTACAAAGTGTCTGATAAACCTTAAGATATAGGGACCCCTGGTGAGACTTGCATTCTAACAAGGACCAAAATTTTAAACAAAAGGAATAAAACTCTAATTGTAAAAAGTAGTATAGATTCTTTGTGGGCGGGGAGAGTTCTTCAAACACACTATATAGGTGACAACATATTTTCCTAAGGTTGGCCCTCCTGGGAATAGTAGTATAATATGGTGTTAGCAAGAAAGGACTCTGAAGCCAGTCCAATTGGGTTGCAGGTCTACCTACATCACTTCCCAGCTCTGTGGCTTTGGGTTTAATGCTCAGGCTATCAGTTTCATCTGTAAAATGGGGATTAATAACAGTACTTACCACAGAGATTACTGTCAAACATTAATGTAGTAGTCTATCCAAAGCACTCAAGACAGTGTCTGGCATAATAATAAAAAAGTGGAAAAACATGTACATCTGGCAAACAGTCTAGAAGAATAAGGACTAAATGTCATGGTTCAGGCTATAAGACTATAATAAAAAGAGATGACTGAGAAGTTAAACATTTGCAGACAAGGTGAGTCTTGATTTATCATTTGAATGATTAGGAAGATTTGGTGGAAATTATTCTAGGCAGAATTAAGATCAAAAATAAAGAAACAAGGCTGGGCATGGTGGCTTATTCCTGTTATCCTAGCACTCTGGGAGGCTGAGGCAGGAGGATCGTTTGAGCTCAGGAGTTTGAGACCAGCCTGAGCAAGAGTGAGACCTCATCTCTACTAAAATAGAAAAATTAGCCGGGCGTGGTGGTGTGCACCTGTAGTCTCAGCTGCTTGGGTGGCTGAGGCAGAGGATTGCTTGAGCCCAGGAGTTTGAGGTTGCCGTGAGCTAGGCTGACATCATGGCACTCTACTCAGGGCAAAGGAGTGAGACTCTGTCTCAAAAAAAAAGAATAAAGAAACAATGAAAGAATAAGCTTAGTACATCCATGGAACCATGATGTAGCCCACAGTAGAGGGTATACAATCATCCATAGTGGGAGAGGGAGAAGAAGAAAATGATATTTAAAGAATATTAGATGGAAATCAGTTCATGGGATGGTTTGGAATGGTGGAGAATATTACTTTAGGGGGCCTGTAGGCTACTGTAGTATCTAATGTCTAAAGTAAGGAGAATGTAAATGATTACAGCGAAAGTACTTTATAATCAGGAGACTTGGACAACTACCTTAGCATCTCTGAGACTCAGCATCCCTAAGCATAAACTGGAGATGATGTCCTTACAACATGACCAGGAAGATCTTATGAGATGATGCCCACAGAAGTACTTTATAGATCATAAAGTGCCATGGAAGCATTAGTATCGAATGGCATTCTTTACTCTTACAACGAAGTATCAGCAATGGGAGTAAAGAATGTATGTGGGTTGTATTAATAGTTAGATGAAGAAATTCACAAAATATCTGATTAGTTAGAATAAAGAGGCTGCTTGAGTTATTTGCCTTCATTCTTGGGGAAATGGTTCTGCTTAATTTTTTAAATAATCTATTTGCTCAGGATAAACTTTTTTTGTCTGTAAGAATCTTTTTTGTATCAAAATATTAAAGAGGTACAAATGTTTTTGGTACATGGATACAATGTATAATGCTGAAGTCAGGGCTTCCAGTGTATCCATCACCAGGACAGTGTTCATTGCACTTCCTTGTACCTATAGGTCCACCCTTCTTAATTCTCAGTGTCCTTTATGTCTCTTTGTGCCATGTGTACCCATCATTTAGCTCCTACTTATTAGTGAGAACGTGTGGTGTTTGCTCAGGCTAAGCCTTTTAATTACACTCTGATTTGATCATTTTTGTTGAAATATTTTAATATATATTTGTCTATAGTTTTTGCCTTACACTAAGGCAAAAAATTAATAGTTCCCCAAAACATCATTTCATGTGTTGTGGTTCAGCAATTAGGTTACTCTCTCTGTCTGGGATTAAGCAGATAATAGTAAATAGAAAGTCAGAAATTCAGATGATAATCATGAAGTTTCTAGATCAAAGGCAGGAATACAGGAGAACAGAGTCAGAGCCCGTGGGACAAGAGTCCTGCTGGAGTACAGAGGGCAGGACTTGGAGAGGGGACCTCCTCAGTCTGTATCATGACAGGTCTTGTCTCTTTGTCTTCTGTGTCATCTTGAAAGTTAACTCCTAAATGCCCAGCTTACCTACTTTACTGCATTTTATAAGGAATGTGAAATTGTTTATTGATCTGAGAATGCTTTAACTTAATTCTGGTAAATTGCTGACTTTTTAAAGGTTCATTAGCTCCTTTAGCCCACTAGGATGTGTAGTTTCATAGTTATATTAAATAGTTCTCTTACAAAATGAATTTTTTGACATAGCTGCAAAAAAAATACTTTATTCCCCATTCAACACTCATATTAGTTTCAGGGTTTACACACTTGTGATCCAAATCTGGGGCTCAGAGTCAAAGCTGCGTTGCCTGTTACGTGCATGCCCCAAGGCAAGTTTCCAAAAACTCCAAACCTCAGCTTCTTTATCTGGGAACTAATAATACTAATTTCATACAATTATTAATAGGAATGAAATGAGATGAATTTTTCAAAATTGCATATACAGTGCTTGGCACATAGTAAGATATCAAATGTTATTACTAAGGCTTCTCATAACAAAATAGAGTTTTAATCTGTCTCAATGATCTTCTTCCCAAAACCTTAAATCTTATCCCCAAAGTTCTTTACTGAACATAATGTGTGGTCGTGTAATTAAAGTTAGCAGGACCGGAGGGTAAGTGTGAGCTTTTGAATTCAACTAGTTGAGAATCGGATGATGATACGGTGGTATCCTGGTCCCCACTCCACCCTCCAGCTACCCCTTCACCCATACTAATTTTGTTCTGACCTGACATATTTCCTTTTTAAAAAAAATTGAACTCCAGAGAAGAAAATAGGTACATGGGTTCATATGGGGTGGGTTTATGGGCATGTGTCAGTTATCTCTGGTAATACTCACTCTCCATACAAATGATCACTTCATAAATGACAGGACTAAGGACCAAACTATCTTTTTGATTTATTTAGCTGTGTGTCTTTTGGCCATATCTCTTTATCCTTTGAAATTATTATTTCCTCATCCACATAATAGACATAATAATGCCTTCTTCGAAGAGTTTCCCTGAGAATCGTGGAGATAATTTAAGTTTCTGAAACAGGTGCTTATGAAATGTCAGCTTCTTTCTCCATCCCAGGCTCTTCTCTGAAGAAAGTCCCACAGCTGGTAATTTGGACTCACCAGCTCTTTCCCTAAGGCAGCTATCATTTTATGATGGGATTGTATTTCTCTCTCTTTATCTCTCTTGCTTTCTCTCTCATACAGATATACATGGTAGGAACTTGTTAACTGGGAAGATGAGATTTCAATATTAGGAAATCGTTGCAGAACCATGGAGATGGAATGCATCTTCCCCTTCACTTCCAATGACTTCTTTAGGATGTCCTACCTAGCAGAATTCTTAGGTGGCCTCCCACTTCTACCTGCCTTCATTTTCCCATCAGACGCCACCTGATTAATATTCTGTAATTGCTTCTTGCACCTTTTCACTAACCCTTCTCAGTGCTAACGATAACTAACAGTTACTGGGCTTTGCTATCTCCTAGACACTGTTCCAAGAACTTTACATGTTTTAACTTATTTAAACCTTACAACTATCCTGTGAGGAGATACTATTTATTAGAGAAGTTAAGTAACTTTCTTAAGATCAGGCAGTTAGTAAATCTCAGAGTTGCAATTCTAATGCAGGTAATCAGGACCAAGAGACCCTGCTGGAAACTAATAACCATTAGTGCCTCCTCATCAAATGGAACTTCTTAACTTAAATTTCAAAACTGTCTACATCCTGTTTCCATTTTCCCACCTTCTATTCCCCATCGTAGGCATTCCTAGGCATAGATGGCCAAGGGAGGTGCTTCTCCATCTGTGAACAAGACACGAATGTCTCTGGTGCTTGCCTTCTGCTCACACTGCTTCTCCTTATTTAAGGCTGAGTGCAGCCAGTTCAGGCTTCTTGAAACCTTTACTGTTTATTTATTAGGTTTATTATTTGACCATTTATATATTCATTTATCCAATAAATATGAGTCTATTATATATCAAGTAATATGGATATTTAAATTTAAGTAGAATACGGTCCCTGCTTTTCAAGAGCTCTCAGTGAGAGTGGAGAGGCAGACATATGAATAAAATACTTCACATAAGTCATTATTGTATTGTGTGAGTAACCATAAAAAAGGAGCATTCAAGGTATTGTGGAAGCACAGAGGAGGGAGTGCTGTACTCTGAGGAGGTAAAACGAGCTGGTGTTGATGCCTTGCTGGGTCTAGGATGTGTAGATAGTCTGTAGGTTTTTATGTGGGTAGAGAGGGGAAAGAGAAAGGAATTAGAAGCAGAAGGAATAGCATGGAAAAAGGCACATTGGGGAGTGAGGCAAGATTACAGTAATCATGGAACTGCTATTACTTCTGCATGGCTGTGCAGATGTGCTTGTGGGAGTGGCAGGAAACAAGACTGCTAAAATAGTATTTCAAGTAGAAGGCTTTATGTATTTTTTAATGTCTTCACCTTGTATATTTAGGATATGAAATAAGGGTCAAATTAGCATTAGAAAGGCCATGTAGGATGCAATTGTAACAGTCCAGCTGAGAAATTACAGAATTCAGAACTCTAAAGCATTACTTGTGGGATGAGGTATCTCAGGTATGGATATGAGATGGATTGTAGGGAATCTACTCCTGGATATATGTCGTGGGTAAGTGGATAATTATGATGACATTAAATGAGATTAGTAATTCAAGATTACTAGGTTCTGTATGGAGTTTAATTTTGAGCAACCAGGTGGAGATATTTAGTAAGTGGCTGAAAAGTATGCCAATTGAGTGCTTTTTATGTGTGCTGGGTTCAGGATGTTTAAAATTGGATAAGACATAGTTTTTACCCTTAAAGAAGACATAGTCCAATGGAGAGAGGCAGAAATGTATTGAAATACAGAAGAATTCTAATGACCTGTGAACTGAGCCCTGGGAGTGCATGACTAAGAGAGAGAAGAGCTCAGGATGGTTGGTGAAGTTTCCATGGGACAAATGATTTGGGGATTTAAACGCAGTTTTTATAGATAGGGCGGGCTCTGTATGAATGAAACTCTAGTCAAAGACAACATAAAATTTATTGAGGTGTGAAAGAAGTTAGAGTGCTTAGTGAATAACAGGTCATTCTTTGTAGCTGGAATACAGAGCAAGTGAAGTCATATATGCAATTCTTGGGTTTGTGTTTGGTGGGGCAAGACTTCAATTCAAATTAAACTTTTTGCTCAAATTTGTCCTTAACAAGTATTGCCTAGAACAATATCTCTGAACTAATAATGCCAGGCAGGAGGTCTAGATATGAAAACATCAGAGATTTTAACAGAATTGCTACTTTCATTTAAACAAAAGGCAGGTATTTGTTTCTAGGTTTGGAAGATACAGGATTTTTGGATTGAGTAATTAGTAGGACACTTTATTCTATCAAAATTGGTTTTAAAATAATTTATTAATATCTACCCTACTTATGTTTAACTTTCCAAGGTCTTTTCTTCACAAGGAGAGGTCACATAGGGGTGTAATAAATACATTTTGAATGTAACTCAGGAGTCAATTTCTTGATATTTTTATTAGTAGAAAATAGGTCCTGGTTTGTGATTATGAACGAATAGCAAATTGTTTAAAAAAGAGAAATTATACTGTGACAGTTCGTGAAAACAAAAAGACATGGGCTTGTTTAAAGTTAGTTCTTTTCTCTCCATCTTTTCTCCCCCCTTCCTCCTTTACACTCCCTGTCTCTTGTGAAGCTTGGCTCCTGGCCAGGCCATGTATTCCCAGAGTCCCTGCAGAGCCTGATTGAAGTGATACTGGCAGATTTCCAAGTAGGGGGCACTGATAGAGAGTCAGCAAGGTCCTAAAACAATATGTAGTGTATGATGTATTCTTTAATGAATTAAATAGATTATCTACCCAAATATATACTGCAATACTAGCAAAGGCTTTTGACTGTTATTATTATTCTGGGATACATTTTAGTGATAAAATAATAAATTCAATTCAACAAAACTTTGAGTTCCTACCATATACAAGTCACTGTGCTAACAAATCAGTAAAATTAAATGTAATCTTTTTTTTCTTTTTTTCCTTTGTATAATTCAAGAAACTAGCCATCATAAAGATTACTTACTTAGTTGTATGGTCATTTGCATTGCAAAACATATAATCATAGCACGAAGTCTAGTCAACCAGTTTTATCTGTGGCTCCCTGTCTCCAGTCATGGCCCTAACCCCAAGGGTGGGTTTTCTGCCATTACCACAAGGCTACATTGGTTGATTAGAATAATTCTGCTGACTCAAGCCACAGACTTTCAAAACTTGGTTGTATCATCATCTGCAGTTTCAAATATATTTTACTATGTTGTATTTTTATTGTTGTTACGATACTTAATCTGATTTAACATTTAATTTTTTTCAACTCATGATATTCTGCTGACAAATTTGGTGGTTATATAAGATCTGTTTTCTTTTAATATTTACTTCATCATATGAAATATTTATTTACTTGGGTTACTTTAATCATTATTTAAGAAATTCCCAGTCATTGAATATCTAGAAGAGTAAGAGATTACTTGAATAAGAAAAGGTCTTGCATACACAGATAATATTAACTTGTTGAATTTTAAATATCTGGGGAAGGGAGAATATACTGAAATTTAAATCCCTATGTTTATGTAAATAAATATGAATTTAGGAAGGAAAATAAAGTAGAAACGACATTACAAAATTAATACAGCTGTTTAAATTGCCTGTCATTTTACTTGATGTTTTCTAAATAATCATTACCATTTCAATTGTGTCCACCCATAAGTGATTTAGTAAAAATCATTATAAATATAATCATTGGTACTGATTTCCTTTAGTTGTTTTAAAAATAAATTTGCTTTGAAATTCAGATATTCCCCTGCCCCCTCTGCAAATTTTCATACCATATGCATCATGAATACTTTTTGAAATGAGATAAATCTAGAATTGAATTCCAATATTTATTTTAACATTCCTTTCTTTTTAGATACTCCATGGAGTTATGTGGAAATGAGAGAGATTCACAAAACCCCTCCTTCAAGAGAGAATGTCTTTCATAGATGAAGCTTTGCTTCTGGTTTTCACGGGACAGTGACACTGTGACAGAGCCATGCCTGCCCTTCCTGCTATTTTCAGTGATTCCCAGAATATCTGAAGAGTGATGCTTGCCTTGGATTTTCAGATTTTCATCCCGATACCTTGTTTACTTCTTTGGGGCAGAAAAGCTTGCACTCATTGCTCTCCATGGTGGCTCATTTTTTCAAGAGCTTGATTTTCCCTTACATACATAAGCTTTGCAAAGGAATGTTTACAAAGAAATTGGGAAATACAAACAAAAAAAAAGAGAATCGTCAGCAGAAAAAGGATCAAGACGTCCCTCCTGCTGGCCAGACCAAACCGCCCAAAATCTCTAACACCTTGAAAAGCACCGTCAAGAAGCTCGCCAAGTGTTCATCAGCTCGCAACTTGTCCATTGAGGACGACCAGGATAACAAAGAGTTTTCCCTCTCGCCCACGTTCAGTTACCGTGTAGCTATTGCCAACGGCCTACAAAATAATACTAGCATAACCAACAGTGATAATGAGGCTCTCCTTCAAGAGCTGTCTTCCATCGAGAGTTCCTACTCAGGATCATTAAATGAACTAAGGAGTAGTGCAGAAAACCAGGTACAACCAACGCACACCATGCCTGTTCGACGCAACAGAAAGAGCTCGAGCAGCCTGGCACCCTCCGAGGGGAGCTCTGATGGGGAGCGCACCCTCCACAGCTTAAAACTAGGAGCCTTAAGAAAACTGAGGAAATGGAAAAAGAGTCAAGAGTGTGTCTCCTCAGATTCAGAGTTGAGCACCGTGAAGAAACCCTGGGGCATCAGAAGCAAGTCTTTGGACAGAACTGCCCGAAACCCAAAGACAAATGCCCTGGAGCCAGGATTTAGTTCCTCGGGTTGTATTAGCCAGACACATGACGTCATGGAAATGATCTTTAAGGAACTTCAGGGAATAAGTCAGATCGAAACAGAACTTTCTGAACTACGCGGGCACGTCAATGCTCTCAAGCACTCCATCGATGAGATCTCCAGCAGCGTGGAGGTTGTGCAAAGTGAAATCGAACAGCTGCGTACCGGATTCGTCCAGTCTCGCAGGGAAACCAGAGACATCCATGATTACATTAAGCACTTAGGGCACATGGGTAGCAAGGCAAGCCTGAGATTTTTAAATGTGCCTGAAGAAAGATTTGAATATGTTGAAAGCGTGGTGTACCAAATTCTAATAGACAAAATGGGTTTTTCAGATGTACCAAATGCTATTAAAATTGAATTCGCTCAGAGGATAGGGCACCAAAGGGACTGCCCCAATGCAAAGCCTCGACCTATACTTGTGTACTTCGAAACCCCTCAGCAAAGGGATTCTGTCTTAAAGAAGTCATATAAACTCAAAGGAACAGGCATTGGAATCTCAACAGATATTCTGACTCATGAAATCAGAGAAAGAAAAGAGAAAGGTATACCCTCCTCACAGACATATGAAAGCATGGATATAAAATTTTCTACTCCAGAGCCCAGAATCAAGAAGAATAATTGGCAGTCACCTGATGACAGTGACGGAGAGCTGGAAGCTGACCTCAATAGAAACAGTTATGCTGTGCTTTCCAAGCCTGAGTTTCCAACAAAGGGAAGCACTTCCAAGCCAAGCTCAAAATCACACAGTGCAAAATCCAAGAATAAAACAGCTAATAGCAACAGAATTTCAAATAAGTCAAATTATGATAAAACATCCTCACAATTGCCAGAATCAGATATCGTGGAAAAGCAAACCACAACCCATTATGCTGATGCAACACCTCTCTGGCATTCACAGAGTGATTTTTTCACTGCTAAACTTAGTCGCTCTGAGTCAGATTTTTCCAAATTGTGTCAGTCTTACTCAGAGGATTTTTCAGAAAATCAGTTTTTCATTAGAACGAATGGAAGCTCCCTCCTGTCATCTTCAGATCGGGAACTATGGCAGAGGAAACAGGAGGATACATCCACCTTGTATGACAGTCCTCAGGACCAGCATTTAAGTGGGAGTGTTCAGGGCGTCCAAGGACACAGTGAAATTGAAAACACAGAAACTGTGGATAGTGGAATGAGTAATGGCATGGTATGTGCCTCTGGAGACCGAAGTCATTATAGTGATTCTCAGCTCTCTTTGCATGAGGATCTTTCACCATGGAAGGAATGGAATCAAGTAGAGCAAGGAGCTGATTTAGGCTTGGATTCTTCTACACAGGAAGCTTTTGACTATGACACCAACAGTCTTTCTGACCAACACTTGGATGTTTATAATAAAGACCTGGAATACTTGGAAAAGTGCCACAGTGACCTTCAAGATGACTCAGAGAGCTACGATTTAACCCAAGATGACAACTCATCTCCGTGCCCTGGATTGGATAATGAACCACAAGGCCAGTGGGTTGGCCAATATGATTCTTATCAGGAATCTAATTCTAATGAGCTGTACCAAAATCAAAGCCAATTGTCCATGATGTATCGAAGTCAAAGTGAATTGCAAAGTGATGATTCAGAGGATGCCCCACCCAAATCATGGCATAGTCGATTAAGCATTGACCTTTCTGATAAGACTTTCAGCTTCCCAAAATTCGGATCTACACTGCAGAGGGCTAAATCAGCCTTGGAAGTAGTATGGAATAAAAGCACACAGAGTCTCAGTGGCTATGAAGACAGTGGCTCTTCCTTAATGGGGAGATTTCGGACATTATCTCAGTCGACTGCAAATGAATCAAGTACCACACTTGACTCTGATGTCTACACGGAGCCCTATTACTACAAAGCAGAGGATGAGGAGGATTACAGTGAACCAGTGGCTGATAATGAAACAGATTATGTTGAAGTGATGGAACAAGTCCTTGCTAAGCTGGAAAACAGGACTAGTATGACTGAAACAGATCAACAAATGCAGGAATATGATCACCCTTTATATGAAACACCTTACGAAACCCCACAAGATGAGGGTTATGATGGGCAGGCAGATGATGTGGTTAGTGAATGTGGATTGGAACCCTTAAATGAAACATCAGCTGAAATGGAAATAAGAGAAGATGAAAACCAAAACATTCCTGAACAGCCAGTGGAAATCACAAAGCCAAAGAGAATTCGCCCCTCTTTCAAAGAAGCAGCTTTAAGGGCCTACAAAAAGCAAATGGCAGAGTTGGAAGAGAAGATCTTGGCTGGAGGTACTCATGTTTAAATGCTATATTATGTGCTAATTGTGTTTTAACATTGGGTGGTGCTTCTTTAGAGCATGTTCTGTGTTTACTTGGGAGTAAGAATTTACCTGAAATTAATCTTCCTGCTTATTCTGAAGATTTTAAGATTTAAAAGTCAAAACGTATTTCAAATGGATCATATTATTATAAAATGACCCCAAACTTGACCCTTAACTCCGAAGGTCAGATTTCTCTGCTAGGTTTAGGTACAAACCCCATTTCGTATTAACCAGCTTTGTGGCATCAGGTGTCAAAGGAAAGATGCGTGAAACCAAAGGTCATCCCCCTTAAGTAGCAGTCTGAGGTCTGCTTCTTGGTTCCATTAAGTTTACAGGGCTGGGGAAAAAGATGTAGCTAATCTTAAATAATTTAGAAAGATGGACTCTGAGACTTGACAGCTACTCTTCTCATCAAATCTACAATTTGGGGCTTGCCCATAGGAAGAGTTGAGTCTGCACAGCCAACCCTAGCCAGTCCCATGGAGGACCACAGACTCCCTTATCACCTACTAATGCAGTAGAGGGAGAGCAATAGAGCCAAGACCCCAGGCCATGCCTGAGTGGTCATAAGCTACTCTGTGAGAAGTTGCCTTCTTAGGAGTGGAGTGAAAGTCTCTTCCCTATTATGGAAATGAGAAGGATACCTTTCTAACAATTTTATTTACTTTCCTGGGGGAACAATTTTGGTTCATATAATTTTGAAAAGTAGCTATGTATAAATATATACGTTTGTTGACTTTTTAATTCTCAACCAAACTTCATCTGCACTTACCCCAGTCCCTTACCATTTATTTTATTTGTATGCTAGTCACTTTACATTTGGGGGATAGTTTGTTATAATTTCAATTTTAATCAATTGCACACTATTAATATGTTCCCTGACTGTGGAATTGCCATAATTAACTAAACTATGACTCCACATACTATTTCATAAAGGTATGTATTTATGTGATCGAGTGTTACTTGCTATTATCAAATAATAATATAATTTCTGCAGTCAGTAGCTGATTGTGGCTTCTTTGTCTTTACCAAAGCTGTGATCAGATACTCCTCCAAACTAGAAATTTTCTGATTGATATGAGTAGATTATTGAATAATCAGCAATCTTTACTGTTAAACTGTTTTAAGCCCTAAGACAATTAAAATAATTACTAGGATTTGCTGCTCTAAAAATCAGTCCTTATAACGCAATGCAGTCTATGTAATTTATTTAAAGAATAATGTAAATCAAGGGGATCTGAGTGCATTGGCTGTGATATTTTATTTTATTTTTTTCAGGGAAGGATAATTCTCAACTATATTTAAAACTTATTTAAAAGTATAAAGTTGTCAAATATTATGTAAATATAATTAATTTTGGAATAATGTCTATCTCATGTCAGAGTGATTTTTGAAAGTTAGATGTCCTTATTGCTGAAATTCAGTTGATAATTTTTTGAGATACAGGCCAGCAGTTCAGCATTGTATTTCATTTGCTGTTGACTCAGAAAAGTCTACTCAAAGGCAGATTAAGAATAAGCTCTATGTGTGTGTGTGTGTGTGTGTGTGTGTATGTGTCTGTTGTGATGCCATTGATAAATGTATTAATGCCAATTAGTTAAATTATCTCTGTGAAATGTTATACAATATCATAAATAGGACAAGATCATAAATTTCAGAAAAAAATTCATCTACTTCAACTTTTTAAAAATTCCAAATTAGCAAGCCTCTACAAAGTAAATTGTTACTGGTAATGGCCCTTCAAACAGCTAACAAACCTAGCCATCCAGTGGCACTTAACCTTGGAAAGCACACATGCACTTGGTGTTCCATATGCCACCCACTTAAGAATTCTAAAGCAGATAAAACAATTTCATGCCATATACCTGACATACAAGATCTGGCTTCAGAGGACTCAGACCCCTCTACCAAATTGGAACTTGCCTTGTTATTATTCTGTGAGCCAGCTTTGAATGGAATCTGTTGGATATCGTCTGTCCCAGGGGAAATCGGCACCCACATCTCTAAGGTGTTCTCTGGTTGTTGAAAGGTACCAGATTGCCTCCTCTGGAGGCTGCAGTAACCTAGATTTTAAAGGCCATCTCTGTCCCCCTTGGCAGCAATCAGGCAGTTTTCCCCATCCTGTGCCACCAATATGCCTCAGAAGGAAGGGCAGCCAAAGAAGGACATTTTCCAGGCCCCTTCCCTGCTCAGAGCATCCCTGTGAAGTGCCAATTGTCATGATGGTTTTTGTGCCCATGGCCATCTGCTTACTGTGCTTTGGGCAGATGCCAACAGATTTTTTTCTCCTTGGCTACCTAGTTATCAGTAGGTAGCAGGGCTGTCTTTTCTCCACCTGGCCAGATTGGACTGTAGAGCTCTTGCTATAAAACTCTATGTGATGCTGTTCCCCTGACATCGCTTTATGGAATTATAAGCTCATACACTCGAATTATTTATTCCAACTCTTGTCTTCTGGGTCCAGAAGGCGGGAAAACCCTAATGTTTATAGATGTGGATATTTGATGGTAGTTGTTTCTAAAAACCTTCACCTTGAACAGCATTCCAGTAGGGAAAGACATCTTAGAGTGTGTGGAGTCAGAAACTTCCCCATGTGGTCAAATTCTTCCATTTTTGCTGGGCCCTGCTGAATGGCACCATTTATGTAGTTGACCTGAACCCCACGTCATGACGGTGACTCTGTGATCCGCCACGTCCAGGCCTGCACCACCCATCAACTGGACTTAACTATTATCTCTTCTAAATCCCCATATACCTGCCTCTTACGGCAGTGGCTTCCACCTTATACTTGTGTGCATTTTGCAGTTTCTCTTCCAAAATCTAACCTAGAGGCAAAAGATCTTATTTTTTTTTAATCCTTTTATTTGCACTGTGCCTAGACTGGTGCTTTATACCCAGATGGCACTGAGTTAATATGTGTTTGATAAATGCTTGAATCAAGGGAGGAAGGATACTGAATAAAAGCACAAGCTCAAAGTCAAATCCAAATTCAAATTGTGGCCTTTAATTGCTAAGAGCTTGAGAGCTCAGACTAATGGTTAGAGATAAAAAGCTTAGTACTCAGCATTACTATATATTAGGTATTTTCCAGGCAGTTTACCTGTTTTCATTCTTGTACTTCTTATAATCACACTATGAATTTGATTCCATTATTATTCCATTTTACAGGTGAGGAAACTGAGATGCTGAAAACTTATGTAACTAGTAAGTAGAGGATCCAGAAATAAATGGATGGTTATTTGGGTTGTTTAGACCAGCAATATGATTACTCACTTCAGAGGTTGTTTTATTTATGATTTAAGTTGGAAAAACATGATTAAAGGTGGAGAACAGAGTCAGCCACTAGGTTTAGTTTAACTCAGGAATTTTCATGAGAAAGCAAGACTGCTATGAAAGGCACTAAGTTTTCTGCACACTGAGGTTTTGATATGAAATAGTTCATTCTCAGTTTTGATACTTCAAATCCTTGGTCCTTTTTATAAATCAAGGTTTGTAGAGTACAATAAATATTGACTAAGGCTGCTTGAAGGATGATGTATTTGAAGTCTGAGGACACTTTTTCTGAAATTAGAGCTCAAAGTCAGTTTCAAGTAATTTTCCTAGCAGAAGAATAAAATTCTCGTTCTGAAAGAGACTGTGATATTGGAAATTAGCATACTTACTAATTTTTTTTTATCATGGCTTACATTTTGTTTTCTTTGTATATAGAATTTTCTCAGAATATTTTGGCTCCCAAATAAGGATATGAAATTGTGAAGGTATTAAAACTTTCCTAAGGTTGATACTTTATTATGTTAGAGCAATGGTTTCCAATTTGGCTGGTCAGAATCATCTGGGGAGTTTTTATAGTAGTTGTTTCTGTGGGTTTTTTTTTTTTAATTACCAATTATTAGGACACTCTCACTGAACATTGCCATTTGGTGATCTGGTAATGAGGCCAAGGGTATGTGTTCAAAATTGTATGAGTTACTAATGCAATATATGCCCTTCTAATAAAAGAACAACCACCACACACACACACACACACACACACAAATTAAAAACATAATGAAACAATTTAAAGTGAAAAGTAAAATAGCTCTTCACACTCTTCAGAGAAAGATAATTAGTTCCAGACACTTTATATGCATAAATACATATACAACTCCTTTTTTCCCTGTAAGATAAATGGTATTATTATACTGGTATGCATTCATGGTTTTTTGTACCTTGTTTTTTTATGAAATATATATTTGTAAGATTTTTTTCTTGTTATTATCTACTGCATTCTTTTTAATGACATAAATATTACTACCATGTAGTTATTGCATAATTTATTGAATTAAGCCTCTATCATTAGACATTTAAGTGTCTTACAAACTCACATACAATGGAGTCTTATCATCTATCTTTGGGCAAATGAGATAGCATGCATGTAGGATAAATTCCTAGATGTGGAATTACTGGATCAAAAGATTCAGTTCAGTTTAAGAGAGTTAGGAACTCATTAATTCTAGGTCAAATCTAAGTACTTCATTCTCATATACCTATCATAGTTGTAAATTTATATTTAGGTACATGATTATTTTACTAGTGTACATCTCTGTCACTAGACTAGATTGAAAAGTCAGTAAGTGATTCTTTTTTTCCAGGGCTATTGTAATGCTGGAGCATAGCCCAGTATGTAGCATGTAGTAAATATTCAATAAATATTTATTAAATACATAAATAAGTGCTGAGCTCCTCTTTAAGCAAATTCTTTGCTATCTAGTCCCAAACAAGGCAGAGGACTCTTAGAATTCAAATAAACTTTCATTTTTTATATTTCAATCAAAAGAACTTTTCTTGATTATACATAGTACAACAACTTTTATTTGGTTTTAACTAGGGAAAGCATAATTGAGAGTGAAAACATGGTCCTGCTCCCTACTTTGTCTCACTTAATCACATCTATGAGAAGGCTAGTTATTCTTTATGTGATGATGTAACATACACATCTTCAAAAACTTAGCGGCATTTACTTAAATTCCAGGCTTAATGTTTAAAAGGAATGAATATTTAAATTTTGGGGCCTTGCTGTCTCAAAGCTATCAAAAAATGCTTCTCAAACTTTAGAGTGCACCTGGGCCTCACCTGCAGAGATTCCAGGTCAGGAAGACGGAGTGTGAGTTTCTTTTTTTTTTTTTTTTTTTTTTTAGAGACGGGGTCTCGCTCTTGGTCAGGCTGGTTTCGAACTCCTGACCTTGAGCTATCCACCCGCCTCGGCCTCCCAGAGTGCTAGGATTACAGGCGTGAGCCACGGAGTGTGAGTTTCTAACATGCTCTCTTGGTGGTTCTGAGGAAGGTGATCATCAGGGCACATTTGAAGAGCCCTGCTAAACACTACATAGCAAACACACCTGCATACACAGCATTCATTAATTTCCTCCTTTTCAGTTGGAGGAAACATATTAATGATTTTCTCAACTTAAAAACAAATAACGAATGATTTGCCAATCCTCCAGAGCAGTAGATTATTATATTTTATGAAAAGACTTGAGTATGTGATGGTCCAGTAAGTTAGATGTCCCTCTGCTTTGGAGTGTGCCCTGCTTTGATGGAGCAGCCAGGCAAGCAGCACTGGGGAGAGCCAGTGAGCAGGGAGCTCACAGTCTGAGCACCCCTTAGTCTGCTGCTGGTCTTTAAGAGGAATTGTTTGAGCCCCACTCTCTCTGGAAGCCCCAACAGAGGGGAAGCAGCAGCTTCCGGGAGCTCCTATTCAAGCATCTCTCTCAGTAGGGGAGGTAACGGGAGGTAAAGAGTGTGAATGGGGGAAAGCTAGCACTCTGGTCTTCTCTTTCCCTCTCTCTGGAAGGCAGCCCATTCAGAATGTTCAGGCTCGCAGGAAACAGCCAACTGTCAAGATGATTTTGTGCCTGTGGTGAGCTCTAGTCCTTCAGGTGGAGCACTTGAATGCCCCGGGCTTTTGGAGGGGCCCTGTGGCTGCCAAGGGGTTGCTTGATCTCCACCACAGCGGAGATGGGTGGAAGAGTGAGACAAGCCTGGTTAGGTAGTACGAGCCTGGAAGGCTTTGCAAATCCCTGGCAGGGCTCAGAGGTTCTTTTCCTCGCCACTAGGGGAGCCACTGGAAGGAGGGGCAAGGTCGACTCTCCAGATTGGGAAAGCTGCTCCTGAGGAAGGAGCTACACAATTGCTGACGGCCTGAGTGTATGCGGGGTGCCTGAATATGCCGCACTTGGTTACTATGGCACCGTGGTGGGCTGGGATCTTCCCCGCCCTAGTCCAACAGCGTGGCTTTCCCATGGAGGGAATGGGCGCTCTCCTAGATTGCTGCATCTGGGACCCCCAGAGTATTCTCCCATCAACTCTGCCCACGTGAGCTCCCTTGCCTCCTAAGTCCAGCTCACAAACCTCCCCACTGTGTCCCCCGGCAACTCACCTGAGTCCTGGGGCCATGGGATCCAGCCTGCGTGTCTGGCCCACTGGCGTGCGTCTCTGACAAATGCCATAGGCCAGGAGCTCCCAGACCGAGTACCTGGGTCCACTGCAAGTCCTCAAGGGGAAAGGCATAGGCCCCACTCTCTGTGGGAACCTTAGGCTGGAGGGTGCACCAGCTGGGAACAGTTGTCTGCTCTCCAAAATCTCTCCTTAAACTGCTCTCCTAGTGGCAGTGGGTGGGGGAGGGGTGGGGAAGGATGAGAGTCTGAATGGGAGAAACCAAAGGGCAACCCCACATGGAATGTCCAAGCTTTGGGATCACGCAAGTTATCCCCACAATTCCGTGTTTGTCACAGTGCTTGGGCTAGTGGGGGTGGTAAAATATCCAAGTAACTTGGCAGCCTGCTGATCACCAAAGGAGTATGGGGAGGGGAAAGGAATTCCCCCTTACCCCTTCACTGGGCTCCGAGCCTCTCAGGGTTTGATGCGCGCCAATGTCTTTTTCCCCCTTTATCCTCTTCTCTGCTTAGCGATTTTCCTCCATGAGGTCCCCAGCAGGCTCTGACACTTCTCTGTGACCTATATCTGAGCTCCCTTCTGCTTTGTCTGAAACCCTTCCTTCCCTCTGGGACAGTCGGCATGCAATGTCTCTAGTCAGCCTTCTTGTCCCTCTCTCCCCCTAGAAATCTATTCTTTTAGCAGTTTTGAAATATACAATATGTTATTATTAATTGTGGTCACCATGCAGTCAGTAGATTGCTAAAACTTATTCCTGCAATCTAACCGAAACTTTTTACTCTCTGAGTAACATCTTCACTTTTCCTATACCTCTCTCTCCCCTCATAAGCCTTGGGTAATCACCTTTCTACTCTTTCTTTGAGACTGAAATTTAGATTTCACATACAAATGAGTTTATACAGTATTTGTCTTGCTTGACTTATTTCACTTAGCATAATGTCCTCCAGTTACATTTGTTGTCACAAATGACAGAATTTCCTTCTTTTTTAAAGGCTGTCTAGTATTCTATTGTATATATAATAAATACACCACATTTTTATACATTCATCCATTGATGGACACTTAGGTTGCTTTTATATCCTGGCTATTGTAAATAATGCTGAAATGAACATGAGATTCCAGATATTTCTTCAACATACCAATCCCCATGACTTTGGATATACAGTCATGAGTTGCATAATTACATTTCAGTCAATGATGGACCACAATCTGCACATATAACAGTGGTCCTAAAGATTATAATACTGTATTTTTACTGTATCTTTTCTATGTCTAAACATGTTTAGGTACAAAAATACTAAGCATTGTGCTATAATTGCCTACAGTCTTCAGTACGTAACATGCTGTACAGGTTAATAGACTAGGAGCAATAGGCTATATCACATAGCATAGGTATGTAGTAGGCTATACTACCTAGGTCTGTGTAAGTACACTCTATCATGTTCAAAAAATAACAAAATCACCTAAGGACACATTTCTCAGAATGTATCCCTGTCGTTAAGCAACACATAACTGTATACCAAAAAGAGGAATTGCTGGATCATATTTTTATTCTATTTTTAATTTTGGGGGGGAAACCTCCATAGTATTTTCTAAAATGGCTGTACTAATTTAAATTCCTACCAACAGTGTAGGAATTTTCTCTATGTGCTTACCAACACTTATCATTCATCTTTTTGATAATAGTCGTTGTAACAGGTGTGAGGTGATATATCATTGTGGTTTTAATGTGTGTTTCCCTGAGATGTTCATCATTTTCTCATATATCTGTTGGCCAATCATAACTCGTCTTTTCAGAAATGTCTGTTCTGGTCCTTTGCTCATTTTTTAACCAGATTTTTTTATTTTCTTGCTATTGACTTGTTTGAGTTCCTTATATATTTTGGATATTAGCCCCTTATCAGATCTATGGTTTACGAATATATTCTCCCAATCTATGGGTTGTCTTTTTACTCTGTTGATTGTTTCTTTTGCTATGCAGAAGCTTTTCACTTTGATGAAATCCCATTTGTCTATTTTTGCTTTTGTTGCTTGTGCTTTTAGAGTGAAAGGAGACCTGTGAGAGGTAAAGTGGCCAAGGGCTCCCAGAGGCACCAGAGAACAAACTGCAAGTCACTACTTCTTGCTAAAGAGAAAGCCCAATAGGCCCAAGGGGGTAGTTCATCTAGGAGACAGGACTGAACCCAAAGAACACGTATGTTTGTAAATTAGTTGAGAGGGGAGACAGGTAATGGTCTTGTGTATGAGGAGATTAGTCCCACGGGGAGCCAAATGTCTTAAAGTTTACTCTGGTGTGAGACGGAGCTAAGAGAAAGAGAAGGAAACTGATACATATTGAATACTGTCCTATCAGATTCACTTCTGGACATACTAAGTTCATATTTAATCCTCACTATAGCTTTGAGAAGGAAGTAGTATTAGCCCCATTTTACAAATGAGATGACTGAGGCTCAGAGAAACAAAACATGTAACATCCAAGGGCACATAGCTAATGGGGTATTGGTGGACTCCAGTCATGCCTCTGACAGAATCCAAGGTCTGGTATTCTTTCTGTGACATCCCATTGCCAGTGTTGGCAAGTCTTCTCAGGAAAGGGTATGACTCGTGTTTAAGCAAATGTGTGAGTTTGCTTTTAAAGTCAGCCAGTTTTGTGTTAGCAAATGTAGTATGTATTAATTTCTGTTAACACAAATTGAGTTATAATAGTTTTTGCAAAGAGATAGTATCATATTTTTGGCAATTTAGCAAGTCTGGAAGGGTCACACTAGTCACTTGAAAAGATTTTATTAGGGGTGAAGAAATGTACCAGTAAAATTAGTTTTTGAAAAATTAAATAATTTAATAGAAGGTAGAAAAGAAATTTAAAAGGATATACAAAGACTCTCCATGAATAAGAACAATGAAAATGTTTCAGGGTTCACAAACAAAGTTGATTTATAATTATTAGTACCCCCCAAACTATATCATGGGATACCTGCCTTTATAGAGAAACTGAAAACAGAATGCATTTTTTGAGGGCAATATTAACTGATAATGGAAGATGGAGATTTCCAGGTTGTGCTAGGAATCCTACAATGCAAACCACCAAATCTCAGGGATTCAAGAAAGGATGCTGTGTCAGAATTACAGATGAATAGGTTTTTTGTTTGTTTCTACTAATGTCATTATTCATGTTATTCTTTCAAGTTCAAACAGAGAGAGATATTTTATAGAAATTACGAATCATTTGTGAGATTTATGTGCGAAACAAAATAAAGAAACTGTAAACTTTGTTATAAGATACAGAAAAGTATAGCCTGCTCAGTTGTTATGGATTAGGTTAGAATGGCATAGATGGAATAGCTATAACCACAGGTGTAATTCAAGCTGTGGGATAAAACTCTGGAGGGAGAGGAAACCCAGTGCAGCAGAGAAAACTTGCTACCTGGAGAGTACACCTCAGACCACAGTGACTATCCAGAGTTAGATTCCCCAGTCAGCTCCATTGGAGAGGACAACAGAACAACAGAACAACCAGGACCCAAGAAGATTGGTGGCCTGAGGTGGGCAGGAAGTTGCATCTGGGAAGCCTTTTGCTGACATTAGGGACCGGGTTACGTGGCTAGCGACTAGGCAAGGCTCTCAACATTCCAGAATGGAAACTATTAAGAAGAATGCAAATTCCAGGAGGGACTGAGGTACTAGACAGGTTATGAAGGGAATTACCTACTTACCAGAACTGAGAACCAAGGTCAGAAATGAATCTCTCAAACAGGTAAAAGCCTATTTTGTTTCAATGACATCCAAGGCATGCGCACAATTTGCAGGCAGAATGACTTGTTGCTGAATCCGAAGGAGCCAGAATGCCATGACCCCAAACAAAACTGTTCCCAGCACTAAAGGGATTAGCTTCGGTTGCCTCCATAGGTTATAAAACTGAACAGAACTAAATGCATTGATTGATTTCTTTGCCATAACTTATTTCAACCTATAATATGTTTCTGTAAAAAAAAAAAAAAAAAAA
>VBSM01001044.1:1837928-1922424 GCA_008086735.1 Cheirogaleus medius | reverse complement strand
ATTGGACACACTTGAAGCTCTGGCATGGGGGGGGGAGGGTTGGCAGGGGCAATATATATAACCATAACAATATCTGTACCCCCATAATATAATGAAATAAAAGGAAAAAAAAACAATTGGCAGATTCACACAACTGTGATATGACTCTGTAGGCAATGCTGAGATTTTCCAAAGATACTTTGAGCAATGTCACTTTATTTAGAATAAGTATATTTCTCCCCACTCCCTCCAACCATCTTCACTGCCCTCAACTTATCCTTCACTTTCTCCTTAATTCAACCATGATGACTTTAAAAACGATAGTTCGTATTTTGAAGTATGAAATTTGATGTTTATGTGCTTGTATGTGTCTGTGTTTAATGTAACATGGACACACACATATTTTCGTTAAGAAAGATATGTTTTCTTAAGAACCCTATCAGGTAGGTAGCTTAATAATGGATAACATTTATTGAGTCCTTTATTATGTGCCAGACACTATTCTATTTTACCCTATACTATTAATAAATCATATAATCGTCATAAAGACTCTATGAGATGGGTACTATGATTAGCTCTATTTTATGGATGAGAAACAGAAATGTTGTAACTTACCTAAAAGGAGGGATAAAAAAGCAAGAAATAGCCAAACCAGGACTTGGACTGTGGTGGTGCTCTTCTAGATTTTGTGTGCTTAACCACTACCTTATGTAGCCTAGTTTAGGATTTTAGAAGAGAAGTATTGGTATTCAACTTTGTAAGATGAAGAAACCGAGGTGGCAAATGTTGATTTGCCCGACAGCACCGATTTGTCAGCAGAGGTGCAATTACAAGCTATTTTCCCAAATCATAAGCCCAGCGCTCAAGCTATCAGACCATACTCCCATTTTACATGATATTATTATGGGCAACATGATTATCCAGGTGTCATTTCTGTATAACTTGTGATAAAAGAAATTGTTGACTGCATATAATAGTGGCTACAAAAAAATGACAGCTTTGAATATAATCTTCTTATTTCCCAGAAATGTAGGTTAAGCTTCCCCCTTTTTAATGCCTTTTTTGATGCCTACAGTGTCTTGTGGAAAGCCCATCGTTTTAGATTTACATTTCTGTTCTTCACTGACTCCAGTCAAAGGCACATACACTTTCATACTCCTATGTAACACACAGAGAAAATGAGAATTTACTTAATGTTTAATATAGTGGTATTTTTCTAGGGAAATGAATATGAAATTCTCAAACGAATCAACATGCCCTTTGCATTTTCTAGAAACATAACACAAACTGAATATTGTAAAAAGTTAGCTATCATATATGTTGGATCCTCATAAAACACCTACGAGGTAGATTATAAAGTTTCCAAGTCTCTGTTCCTTGAAGCTAATTACCAGTAGTTACGTGGGTTATAAAATTAGCATGTAATGGGACCAGGTGTCAGCCCTAGGATTTCTGAATCCTCCTTTAGTATTTTTTGCACAATAGCATCCTCTTAGCTACTTGTGCATATTTGTGCTTCTTTCTTCTGGAAGTTAGAAACTGGCCTGTAATACAAACTTCTGTGACTGTGTCAAGGGTATTTCTCTGCTGACTTTTAAAATGAGTGGTTCTCAGGTTTTAGAATGCGTGAGAATCATCTGGGGTCACTTGTTAAAAATATTCTTTGATCCAATCTCCAGTTGATTATTTTGCAGGGTGATCCATGGATCACATTAAGAAATGCTTAATAATTGATAGTTAATAGTACAGTCTAAGTCCTCTTTTCACTTTTTCTTGAGTGATTTCATTTATTCTATTGGCTTAAGTCACCATCTGCCTGCCGATGATCCCAAATCAGCATTTTGGGGCTGTTATATACCTTTATTCTCTCTGTCATTCATTCATACACTGCTTCATTCATTCTTCAATAAATATTTAATTCCCTAGCTGGGCATCTGGGATATAGTAGTGACAAATCATATTTGGTCTTTGCCATCACTAAGTGGGTGAGATGAATTTCATTTTTAAAAATTACGCAAATATATAATTTTAAACTTTGATCACAGCTGTGGAAGTAAATATGAAGTGTTAAGAGAGCATGTTACAGTTTAGGGATTTAGAGAAGGCTTCCCTGAGAAGATATTTGATCTGATATCTGAAGAATGAACACATTAAATTAGCCTAAGGAAAAGGAAAAAGAGCCTTTTAGGCAGAGGAAATGGCACAGGCTGTGGTCTTGAGGCATGACGTATTTGAGGAGTTGAAAGAAAGCCAAGAGTGGCTGGAGTGCACCAGGCAAAGCAGAGAGTGGTGGAAGACAAATCTGGTGCAACAATTAGAGGCCACATATTTCCAAGCCTTGTGGATCTTTGGGAGATTTTAGGTTTTTTCCCATAGAAACCATGGAAAGCCATTAAAGGGGAATAATATAGTAAGTTGCAGGAGTTACATCAAACAGGATACCTGCAGGCTTCAAAATTATCTTGTCTAACACTGAACTCTTTTATTCCACCATCTCTTAATCCTGCTTCTCTTTCTGAGATTTTTCTATCTCAATAAATGGCACTACCATCCCTCTGCTTGCTCAAGACAGATTTATCTTCCTTGGCTTTTTCCTTGTCACATTGTAGTGGACATTTTGGACCTTTTTGTTTTTGGCAGCGAGGCTCTCCAGTGTCTAAATTCCTTTCTTATTGGTGATCCCCAGGAAGGCGATCCCTTAGAGGAAAGTTGTGCAGTGTGTGCTACTGCAAAGCTGAAGGCAGCTGGAAGCTCCTTCTTCCTGCCCCTGGCAGTTGTCCTTGAGCACATGAAAAACTTGGCTAATGAGAAGGTATTTCCCAGGACTTGGAATTTGGAGAGAGTGATACAAGGTAGAGATAATTAGAAATGATACATTAGCACTATACATAGACTCATGAATCCAGGTTAGTTAGTGGTTGCTGTTGGCCATGGATTAGGTACCTATAGTAGTGAGCCAACTATGGTGAGCATTGACTAGGATCTATGTCACTTTGATTCCATTTCAAGCCAGGTTTCTGAGACTCTGAGTTGATTCTGTGATGTACACAGTGAAATTCTTTTCTCCTTTTATTAGCAGAAGTGAATTTTGCATATACTCATCACCCCAAATTCAATTATTTCACAAGCCCTGGCAGTTTAACCTCCTGATTATCTTTCAAATACAGCAGATTTTCTCAATCTCCATTACCTCTACCCTGGTTCTGGCAGCCACCACTTCTTGCCTAGACTATTTTTAGAGCTTCCTAACTAGTCTCCCTGTCTCTATGCCTTAATGCGCCCTCCAAGCCCATTCATCAGCTCTCTGCATCCAGAGGTTCATACACATCTGCAAAACTGTAAACATGTCTTTGTATTACTTTTGGGATAAGATTCAAATAGCAGTGATCCCAGGATACTGAAAATGTCTGTTTCCTTGCTGCCTCCATCACTACCTTTAAGCTCCTGGCAGGCAGGTGGTGTGCCTTGTGCTCTGGGCATGTCTCCCAATGCCTCCTGGTGGCCAGCAATGACGAAAGCAAGCATAGTGGTTAAAAGTACAGCATCCAGGGTCAGCCTGAAAGTTGTATAATCTCGGGCAAATTGTTTAACTTCTCTGTGGCTCAGTTTCCTCACTTAAAAATGTAGATAATAATAGTATCTTTGTGATAAAAATAGAATACATAAAAATAACATCAGCTTTCAACTAACAAGTAATCGGTAGTGAACCAACTTACCTAAAAAACACAAAGATTTTTTCTTTTGATCTTACACTGTTTATGAGAAATACGCACCAGAAGCCAAATGCTACAATTACCTTCCTGTATATTTCTTAACTGAAATAAAGCATCCACGATGTGTTCTAGGGTGTGATCAATCATGTGATTATTTTTGTGGTTTGAATTCTTCAAAGACTCTGGGCACAGGCAGCTTGGTGAAACTGAGCACAGTATTAATGGCTTTAGTTATTGATGTTTTCATGGAACACAAAAATATGCAACTGCCTGGCTCTTTGGCTTGTTAACTGCTTTGCCTTGGGGCAATTTCAACACAGAGAACCAAATAAGTCAATCAACGTTTATTGAGTGCTAGTAGTGTAGTGAACTCAAGATTAGGGCCAGAAGGAAAAACACATGATACAAAGACAAGGATTTCTTTCTTGATACTGTTAGTCTGGTTCAAGTCAATTCAAAATTATATCTTGAGCTACTGTTGTGAGAGACATTGTGGCCAATAATAACATATTATTCAATTGTTTATTAAAAAAATTAGCATCTCTCTGAATGTATACTGGAATGAATGTTATGGTTATAGTCAGAAGAGAAGACAGAGAAAAATAATTAAATACCTGATGACTAATGACATTGAAATTTAATTATTAATTAATACCTATTAATATCACTAATCAATAAGCTTAGAGAAAAAAACAATGATAAGGATAATAACTAACATTTTATTCAGCCCAAAGTGAGAGTACTTTGCATGCATTTTTCCACTTCTCCACACAACTTCCAGAGTCGCAGCAGATGTCTCTGGAACCCCACGTGGTCCACTCAGCCTCCCTCTGACCTAAGCCGCAGCTGTGGAGAACCATAGCATAGGATCATGCTCAGCGTCATCTTTCACTCCAGTGGGCACCTTCATCCTTTCAGATTTCTTCCTCACCGTCTTCTCTGATGTTGAGGGTTCCCCTTAGCAACCCTCAACCAGTAAGGACAGCTGATAGTGGACGAATGCTGCAGCTTTCTGCCCTTCAGGAAGCCAGTTCCGGGCAGGATGCTGAACACGAGTTTGGGAGTCTCAGCTGAGTCAAGCCCCTATCGTCTGCAGCAGCCACCTCAGCAATGAACCCTTATATTGCCCTTTTCTCCTTCTCTTCCACTTTATCCCTGACCCTCATTCCTGCTTCCAGGAACCACCTCTCAAATAAGCTACCTACCTTCAAGCCTTTGTCCAGAGCTCTACTCTTGGCAGGACCCAAACTAAGACCTAAGATTGTGACTATTCATATACTCATTTTGCTACTGAGGTGACAAGCTTTTAGGCCATTAAGCTGAATGTCACTTACTGAGTTGACTAACCTTAACCAGAGCCAGGGTTCAAGTACCTGCCCTTGCTGTTAGTTGTTATACGAACTCTTGTGAACAATATAAAGGTAATTGTGAAAAAGGTCTAACTAATTACAATCTGGATGCCTTGATTTGAGAAGACTTAGAAATAATCTCAGACAGTAAGGTCAATCGGGTTAGAAATTACCGTTAGTGGCAGTGGTCTAAGTAAGCAAAAACACTTTTGTATATGTTGAAAAGCATCGGGGCAAAATAGTGTGGAAGTAATAAGGTTTCCATCATCCTCTTAGCTTATTTTAGTCTGTTTCTGCTGCTATAACAAAATGCCTGAGGCTAGGTAATTTATAAAGGACAGACATTTATTTTCTCACAGTTCCAGAGACTGGAAAGTCCAAGGTTGAGGCACCAGCTAGTTCAGTTTTCTGGTGAGGGTTGCTCTCTGCTTCCAAAGTGGCACTTTGAATGCTGCATCCTTTAGAAAGGAGGAACACTGTATCCTTACGTGGCAGAGGTAGGAAGCGAAAAAAGGGGTGAGCTCTCTTTATCAGGCCCTCTTGTAAAGGTACCTAATTCCATTCATAAGGGCAGAACCCTCATGATTCAGTCATCTCCCAAAGGCCACACCTCCCAATACATTACATTGAGGATTAAGTTTTAACATGAATTTGGGAGGACAAAAACATTCACCCCTCCTTCTTCCAGCCACTTCCCACCCAATCTCATAGAGTGGCAAGGCTGCATCTTCCAATTATCAGGTATCCTGTAGCCAGTTGCTCTCTGCTTCATATTCTCCTGTCCTTCCCATCATTGCTTTGTATTAATAGAATGACTCTGATATTCATTGTAATTGATTTTCAGTTGATTAGTTGCATCTCCTGGGGATGTTTGCATTTTATGCCTTTTCTCTCTCATTATGAAATGAAAGGTGTTCCTGCTGATAAAGGCATTTAGGCACCAGCAGGCAGGTAGGGTACAGTTTTGGGATAGCAGAGCTTGCCCAGATATCCTGAAATCATACCATTTTAGCAACTTAAACACACATAAGGTTGGATTTGAAGGGACTTGTCTGTGAATAATTTGAAGTTGCTACATTTTGATGTAGAATTAGTACTGATAGAGGTACATAGAAAGACCCAGAACATTAGTTTTATGCCAAATATATGGGAAGGGGCCCAAGTGTATGTGTTTGTCTGTGTGCATGTGCATGCATGCATAATGACCTAACTTTAGGGTAGCTGGGAAAATAGTTTTCACTGATCCCTTTTATAGAAACTATAGAAATAAAGATCAAATATAGTAAAGCTCTGATTTGGCTGCATAAAATTAACCATAATTATGGTCCAGTATGTTATCTGTTTAACATGATCGCATTACTATCAAAACCAATTATTATGCAAAACAAATTTTTGCATATCACTAGTGAACTTTGTCATAAATTTTCTTATAATACTGAATTATTACACAGGTGCTTGATCCTTATAATCTGCTGCCTCAATAGCTCATTTTTCTTTCCACAGGTAAATAATTACTGGGAGTATTAATTAGAAGGATTTCCTTTTCTTATGACACCATGTGTCTGAAAGACTGAGGACAATTGTAGAAGGAGGAAATACATCTACTTCTCATTTCAGGGTCAGATGATTGCTTTGTCCTGAGTAGTACTATTGAGTTATGAGTACATTCATTTATTACTGTAATTTGATTCTATTGGTAGCTTTGCTTTCTCTGGCATTGTTCAGTTTTAGTATGAATGATTTAGAAAGAAAAGCAGTTTGTGTGGAAGACAGTCATTTCGATGTCAAGGTAAATCAAATCAGATCGATAAGAACACACTCCCTTAATTACAAGGCCAAATAAGCATGAGGGATTCTTGGACAAGCCTAGAAGCCAACTCTTCAAAGAAACTTTTTCTATGTTTTTGGGCTTCCTCATTGAATTGAGGAATGATCACTCACGTTTGAAATTTAAGTAACTATTAGAGAGAGTTGTTTACTTGTCATACTACGTTTAGCGCAAGGTATCTAATTTTTGGAAGATTCTCTCTTTTAAAGTGCAACAGTAGACAACAAGGGAAGACATGCATATATAATGTGACATTTCTTAGACTCATAGATTTTTAGGCTGGAAGGGACCTTCTAAATCATTTAGGCCAATTCTGTCACTTAACGTTTGAGGGAAATCAGAGCCTGAAGGTTAAATACTTTGTCTAAGATCATACAAGTAATTTGTGCTAAGGAACTTACTAGAAACTGGTTTTCTTAATGTAGTCAGCTGTAGAAGTAAATGCTTAGTTGTAAAATAGTTAAATAGCTAAAATAGTAAAATAGTTAAAATAGCTGTTCCTTTAATGATGACATAGATATAATTAATAATGAGACTAATTGCCTCAGAGGCCATCTATTAATTTATAGAAAGAGACACAAATGCAAAATATTCAATGTACTTCTATTTATCAATATTAGAATAAAAATCTGAAGATGCAAAAAAATAAAGCACTAAGGAAATGTGAAAACATTTTTTAAAGAGGTTAGAGAAACATCATTACTTTGGATATATCTTGATTCCTAATTTTCTCTATTGGATGACAAGAAAAGGACTTTTTAGATGACCATCTTTCTAACTTCACCTCATTGTCCTGGGATTTTGGAGCTGTTTTGGGTCTTAGAGATCATGGAGAACAGTTGTTTCCAAGCCTGCATGCATGCCAGCATCACCTGGGGGAAATTTTATATACAAAGTTTCTAGGGTCATACTCCTAAGGATTCTGCTTCAGTGGGCCTGGGAATATGTATTGTGAATAGGATCCCCTAAATTTCTGAAGACCAGCCAAGTTGAAGAACCCCCAGTCTAATCCAATACCCTTGTTTTGCAAATGAGAAAAGCCAAAACCCAGAGATACTATGTACCTGCATATATATATATATTTTTTAGGATAGTACATGGAGTGGTGGGAGAGGGATCTAGCACCCCTAGAAAACTGATCCAAACACAAGCTTTCCAAAGGCTTTTACACTGAGCTTCTTGACCACATGGGGTCTACATCTCTTTTCACTCTTCATTTTTGTAGGCCAGAAAAATTATCCCTAAGCAATGAGCTCTCTAGTATAATCCTGTATTATACACAGTGGAGTCTCTTCAGAGGGTCATTGAATTTAGTTCAACTCTACTGGCAAAATGAGGGAAGGAGAGTTGCAGAGAGTAATTTAAACAGTGCTAATGATTTCTCTTGCCAGTCCATTCAGTGACCTTTTGTCTCAGAATGGACTTCTCTGGCTGTTCTCTGCCCCCGAGGCTGACCCCCGCATACCACGTCAGCCAGTGTCCTTTGCCAGCAGGCTTCTGGGCAAGTTTGCTGGAGGTCAGCCAGCCGAAGGGAAAGGTCAAGATGTCTTTTCTCACTCCCTGCATCAGCGCCTCAGCCCTAGCTGTAGCTGCGCCTCTACGGTTTGCTGCTCTGTCCGCCACCAAAGCAGCTGGCACTGGGCACATAATTTCCTTCCTTTGTCCGTAGTTGCTAGGCATGTTAACCATTTCCCTGTGTGCCTCATCTCAGGGGCTTACCATCCTTTTTGTTCCCTTAGCTCCGCAACTATCTCTGTAAATTGTCCCTTTGTTAAAGAAATTTATTTGAATTCTTGGCATTGATTTTGCTTCCTCAGGGCACCTAAATTAATAGAAGGTGAGAAATACAGTTATTTGCTTCCCTCAGTAATTCTAAATTTTGGGGTTTCCTTAAAGTATCAGTATCTCCTTGAGCTGAAAAGGATTAATCTTTAAGAATATGGTGGATGTGAAATTCTTTGTATGTTTACTTGATTTGCAAGGCACATTACTGGACATTTTTATCATTTTTGCATACATATTGATGTACAAATTTGTTGATACAAAACTATACACAGTGTACTTTGTGAGCTCTTTAAGATGTCTTTGAATATAATTTTGACTATATTATCTATTCTCCTTAGAAACTGATTCGAGAACCTCCTTCCATGGTCGTGATTAAGTGCAGCTTTGCTGTGCGTAGCACAAAGGATTTGAAAACTGGGAGGAAGACCACAGAGTGAGAGAACCAGTGTAGAAAGAACCCAGTTTATCTAATTTTCATAGCCTGCAATTTGCTATGCCCAAGAAGTCAGAAATTTTTCTTCCAATGACCACTTCAAAATGCCCCCAGAAGAGTATAAATCAGCACAACCACTTTCAAAGACAATTGGGCAATATTTACCAAAGTTTTAAATGCATGTACCTTTTCTGCCATCATTTTTTTATGAATGATGTTTTAGATATACATGTGAAAGGCTACTCATTTCAGCATTGTCATATGAAACAGTCTACAACCTAAACATCCACAAAGGGGATTTGTTAAACATATATAATATATCCAGACAGTGGCTTACTCTACTGTCATTAGAAAGAGTGAGACAGATCTAGCTGCTTGAGATATATTTAAGTTAAAGAAATCCAAGGTGTAGCAAAGCATGTTATGTTACATATGTGTGTGCTTATATATATAGTTATTCATATATATATATAGTATACATATATATTTCACTTTATATCCTCCTATTCTCTTTTTGTGTTCTTTTTAAAAATAATGGGCATGCATTATTTGTATAATAGCAAACCAAAATGTTCCAGTGATGGTGATAAGAACTTAGAAGAGCCCAATAAACACTAACTGTTAATTAGCTAAGTGACTTCTCAGGAGCTCATTATCTCCAACTGAGAGACCCTTCTCTGTGAGAAGCTCCCTCCAAATTACACTAACCTTATTCCAACCACTTTAAATCTAGAGCCCAATGCTATGTACCTTTGTCACTGGGGAGGTGAATGGGGGGTGTGACTTTACTGACAGAGCAATGCTTGTTCCCCAACACCGTCACTGAGAGAAAAATGTAGAAGCCAGTTTGCACAGGTATGAGAAGCTTTTCATCATCCAAGATGGCAGCAACACAAATGATAATGGTGAGCACCTGAGGCTACGAAGCAGAGGCCAGAATGAGACTTCAAAAGCTGAGCCACTCATAGAAAGGCTTCGCACAGGGATCAGGCGTTCAACCAAAGAAGAGAAGATTTAGATTCTCAGGTGAAGCCATTGGCTTCCAGAGAGAGAGAAAAGATGAAGATGTGGTCATAAATTCCTGTCTTACAAAGCAGATCCGGTAGTAATACTTCAGGGATTTTGCAGTCTGGTCATTTGGGACTTGAATTTGTAATAATTATTGTTATGCTAGGGGCCTGCGGGCCAAGCTGAGAGGTTTCTTTCTAGAGGAAAAACCCACTTCCTTTCCAGGGTCACTTAGTTGTCTCTATCTGCCTTCCATCTTATATTCATTCCTAAAACAATCTTAGAATTCCAGGATGTGAGAAACCACAAGTTGTTACTGATAAAACCTTAAAAGGTCCCCCAGTATTTTGATGTGCCCAGCTGAAGGGGCCTCTCTGATGGTCTCACTCAGTGGTTCTCAACTTGAGGTGTGACTGGCACTCTCGGGCAGAGGCCAGAGATGCAGCTGGTCATTCCACAGTGTGCAGGGAAGCCCCCACAACAAAGAATTATCTAGCTCAGGTGGAGAAATCCTGACCTAGTCCCAATCCTTCAATTTATAGAGAGAGAAACTGAGGCAAAGGGAAGTTCTGCATTTCCTAATGACATTAAGGACTGTATGTCCCATTTAACATGTTCAGAAGTCCTTCTGTCTCAGTTCTTTATGTGCTGCTTTCAGGGGTGTATTTCAGTGTGCCAGTAACATCTCAGTTAGCCACAGATCCACTCTTGGCTTCGATTTCCACGTGTATAAAAACAGAGAAGGGATGGAGCCTAAGTAACTTCCTGCTCTGATCTAAGCCTGTCTGGCAAATGTTGCCAGCCTTCTCTGTCTCTGTTCTACACACATCTCTCCTTAGTCCCTTCTTCTCTTCCTTCCCCTCCCATCTGGCTGAATGTGGCATTCCTATAATGGAGTTGGGGCAGTTTGCTAAACTGTAGAAAGTTTGAGATGTTAGAAGAGCAAAACGTAATAGAGAACTTCCAAAATTCTTTCACCTCTGAATTTCTATAACTGCATGAACTTGGAAAACCTCCAGTGATTCAGTTGGGAGGATTCTAGATACAGTAGGGAGAGTAGACCAACGCATGGAACTTCTGCCCTTGCTTTACTTAAGTCACCAGAAGCAGGCTGCTCTGCCCACATGAAGGGCAGATCTGCAAGGATTATTTGAGCTTGATGTAAAGACTAAATATGACCTGTTTTATACTGTTTGGGATACTGAAGGATCTACCATGAAGGGGAGACCGGTCCTGGGTACTGTGTGTGTTTTCCCAGTTAAAACAGTGTTCCCAAGCCTCAAATGCTTTTTGAAAGAGAAATAGCTGCCTTGAGTTTAGCACCATTGCTTCTAGCTATTTTGAGTGCCTGCTACCATTTTTAGTATCCACATAATTTTGCAGGTCTCCCATTGGATAGTAGTTGCACTTTTAGGCAACAATAGTTAAAGAGTAGTTACTTCGTAGCCAGAAAGACATAGTTTTTCCACTCTGAGTGTCTCTACAATGTGCCCTGGGCAAGTAGTTTAAACCTTCTGTTCCCTGATTTTAATAGTTGTAAAACTGGGGTAATAATATTTTTCTCATTGGGCCATCATGCAGAAATAAAAATAAATCTAAAAGGCTTAGCACAATGCTTGCTATTGAGTAAGTAATAAAAATGCTAATAATTATTTCACTCTTTTTGAATCTATTGCTTATAAGAAAAAGCAACTTTGAATTCATTTATATATTGAAATGAATTTTTTATTACTTGTGCTAGCAGACAAGTAATATATATATTTGATACATATTTGATATATAGTAGCAGACACCTATTTGAGAGAGAAACCATTTGCCTGACTTCCAACATTAGAGATTAATTTGGTCTGGTTTTAGATGTAGTGTTCACTTTTATAAATAGTTGTCCAATTTATATAAGACATTACCATGAATTCTTCTATGAGGGTTCTAACACTATTCACTTAGCATTTAGAAACAAAATGGTTAAGTTTACCACTGGTGAAAGTTCTATTAGGGAATACATACATTTGGGCAGTTTTCTTTGTTGTCTATTACATTTTTGTTCTAAATAAAACTAATATATGCATGTTGTATAAAATTTAACAAATGCAAGAGAATCTTTTACCAAAAAGTGGGAAATATAAAAGTGAAGGTTGTTTTTTGGTGTCTTTGAGGGCAACTTTTGAGCAAGTACATATCATTTCCATATATTGTTTTAAAATTAATATTCATTTTATTACAGTTACAGAATTTATTTAAAAAACCTAAATTCCCTTATACTTTTAAATTCAGCTTATATATCTTATTTTATTTTTGATGGAGTAAATTTTAAGAGTCACCTTTTAAAATCAAGGAGGCTATGAATTAATGTTATGTTTCATTTACAACTGAGGTTAGTAAAACAATTTTAAACTTGTTAAACTACATTTATACATCAAAATATTTGTTTTTATTTTTAAGAACTTTAATTGGCTAATAAAACCTTCCCAAGTGATTAATTCTTTATAATAAATTAAACTTATAAATAAGTTTTCTTAAATACTCAACACTGTTTAGAAATTTAACAAAATTCTCTTTGAATAACTAAAATCCCAGTTTTAAGATCAATCATGTTAAATTTAGAATCCCAAGAATCATATGTTCAATAAATAAGATTGACTTAAATACTTCTACTATTTTAACTACTAAAATAGGTTGTTTCTATTTTTTACAGAAATCATTTTCTTGAACTTAACACAATCAAATTTAATTATGGGTTTGATTTATTCTCTGATAAATTCGAAGCCTTCCTATTTAAGGGATAGTCATACTATCTTGGGCCAATAGAAGTTACAAATCAATGGAAGATTAAGGGTCTAGATGTAGTATTTGATTCTCCACATGTCACTTCCCTACAAGTTGACCTGCTTTTTATAGTTGCTATAGCAACAGGGACTTCATGCCCTTTAGAACAGCAGTCCCCAACCTTTTTGGCACCAGGGACTGGTTTCACAGAAGACAGTTTTTCCTCAGACTGGGGTGGGGGAGGGGATGGTTTTGGGATGATTCAGGCACATTACATTTATTGTATACTTTATTTCTATTATGACATTGTAATATATCATGAAATAATTATACAACTCACCATAATGCAGAATCAGTGGGAGCCTTGAGCTTGTTTTCCTGCAACTAGATGTTCCCATCTGGGGGTGATGGGAGACAGTGACACCCGAAGTGTGTTGCTTATGTCCAGTCTACTCCATAATCTCATTTTGGTTGCTGTCACTACAGAAAACCCTGCCTCACAAAGACAGGATGTTAGAAATGGAAACGGGCTTTTCAGTGCTTCTGTGGCAATCTCAGGATATTCTGCTTGACTTTAATCCAGAATATATAGAGATTTGAAGTTATCTCAAACATACTTTTAAGGCCACCATCATTTGCAATCTCAAGCAGTTGATCCTATTCTAGCACGAACAAAGTCGATTCACCTCCCTTTCCACAAATGGGTAGCGGATCCATTCCTTCCCAGTTTGGGGAGTCTATTGTGGTTGGGAAGTAATGCCCAGACTCTTTTGAAAGCTGAGCTAGGGGATCATGCACCAGCTGGGAGAAAGAAGGCCCTGGCTCAGTATCTTGCAAAATCTCTGCTAATGTTTGAAACGTCAAAAAATCCCAGTGTTCACTCATCACCCCCATAATTCCAGTTTGGCTTTGAATGCAGCCACTTTATCTGCTGACTTGAACACAATTTTCATGTTCTCCCCCAAAGTGACAGATTGAGTTGGTTTAGCAGATTGAATATGTCACACAAGTAAGCAAGTTTTGCCACCCATTCTGTGTCACCGAAATGTGATGCCAGTGGTGACTGTTTTTCTAAAAGAAATCTCTGGAGTGATTTTCATAACTCAAAAGCTCTGGCCAGTGATCTACCTTTAGAAAGCCATCTCACTTCTGTGTATAAGAGGAGACGTGTGTGCTCTGTGTCCATCTCCTTACGGAGCTGCGCTAATAGATATGTGTTAAGGGCATGTACTTTTAATGAGGTTGACAATTTGAATCACATCCTGCAACATGTTTAGTTCAGGTGACATTTTTCAGCCAGCATTCTCTATGGATGACACAGCGCATAGACTCACATTCAGAAGCAACCTCCTTGACCCGAGTAGTGAAAGCAGAAAGACATCCAGTCATGGCAGCCACTCTGTCTGTGCATATATGGATACAAAATGACCAATTCAGTTTTCCTGATATGTAATCGTTCAAAGACTTGAATAGTTCTGCAGCTGTGGTGTAGGTTGGCAACAAAAGTGCATGTGACATATCCTTATCCAAAAATGTATTGCACAAAAGCAGGCATTGCTGCTTTGTTGTCAACATTGGTAGACTCATCGACCTGAATTGCATACCACAGTGACTCATGAATCCTCTCTAACAATTGTGCCTTAATATCCTCTGCTATTTCATCAATTCATCTACTTGTGATGCTAGCCGAAAGAGGAACATGTTTCACCTTTTGAACTGCAGCTTCTCTCCTAAAAATTCACAGCAAATGTCCTTAGCAGCAGACAGGATCAACTCTTCACAATTAGTAAAGGGCTTCTTAGCTTTAGCAATGTGGCTAGCCACAAAAACAATCCTTTCAGTGTAGACACATTTGATGAAGTGGTGGCCTTCAGTAGTTGCTTTTGTTCTTCATGTTCACAGTTTTTTTTCTTTTGAAAAACTCCAAAGGCTTGTCTTTTAATGCAGGGTGCTTGGTCTCCAAATGACGAAGCAGTTTTGAATGTTTCATGGCTTCATTGGATAGCCAGTCGCCACATATTATACAGAGCGGGCTTGGAGAATGTGAATTGCCTGTTGAAATGAACCTGCAATTTAAGTAGGACTCCTGGTATTTTCGTTTAAATGAAGCTTTCGTATTGTTGGCAGTCTTAGAGTCTTCTGCTGTCTCATCATTGGGTCTCTCCCCCTTTTCAAAGAAGCTCTCCAGTGATGTTTGTTTTTTACTCATTTTTGCTAGAGTTAGCTTGTGGGCTTATCAAAACTGTGACTGAGACCAGTGCACAGTGAGGGAAAGAGGCACAGACATAAGTGGTAAATAAAATAATGGGCAGGCTACGTGTGGACTAAAATAAATGTCAGATTCTGACTTAAAAGCCTGACATCAGATACAACTTAATTGTCACTTGCCACTCACTGATGGGGTTTTGATGAGCCTGTAAGCAATTGATTTATTATGGTCTCTGTGGAGTCAAACTTTTCTGCTAATGATAATCTGTGTTTGCAGCTGCTCCCCAGTGCTAGAATCACCATCTCAGCTCCACCTCAGATCATCAGGCATTAGATTCTCATAAGGAGCACGCAACCTAGATTCCTCGCATGCACGGTTTACAGTAGGGTTTGTGCTTCTATGAGACTCTAATGCCCCCACTGATCTGACAGGAGGCAGAGCTCAGGTGTGATGTGAGCGATGGGCAGTGGTTGTAAACACAGATGAAGCTTTGCTCACTTGCCCTCTGCTCACCTCCTGCTGTGCAATCCAGTTCCCAACAGGCCACTGTCTGGTACTGGGTCCAGGGCCCGGGGATGTTGGGGTCCCCAGCTTTAGAAGACATTAGTCCCTCTTGGGTTCAGGTGATTGTCATGCAACATTTCTCTCCTCTCCTACTGCAGTTTGTCTGTCATTCTCTTCACTACTTGGTTAGATTTTATATATATTGGATTCTCTTTACACATTTTCATATTTTCTCATCTGGCTCAAAACATAGTTTCTTTCCATTCCACTGTATATTTCACATACTTATGTAATACTTTTGAAATCTCATTTAACTTTATTGCCTGATTTTAGTTGTCAAAATTCTGTATTCTTTTCATATCGTTCCCTACTGGTAGGGCCACAATGAGATATAAGGATGTGTCATTGGGTGCTGTGTATCCCTTGGGTCTTTAGCTCCATAGATGTAATACTGAAGTCAAGATAATGACAGTAAGGAAAAATAACAATCAACTAGAATCCCTCCATACAGACACTGCTACCATTGACTTTGAGCATGTTCACTTCCAATTTTCTAAGACTAAAGGGTCCCAGGACTCAGTTCAAAGACTCACTTTTTTTTTTGTCTATTTATACTTGCTTTCTAAGTGATTTGATCCAGTCCCATATCTTCAATGCCACTTACTTGCTGATGGTGACCACTTTTATATCTCCTAGTACAGATTTCTTTCCCGAACTCTAGACTGAGGAGACAATGGTTTACTCGGTTGCTTCACTTGAAAGTCCAGAATGTGATGACAGCTCTCACATGTTTAACAATCTGTGCCCTTCCCAGCCCCTCATCATGTGCTTCCATCACCTCTGCCCTGGGTTACTGCAACAGCCACCCTACTTCTTCCTTGTCCCCCACCAGTAGCAGGGTGAGGCTGTTAATGTCAGGGTATGTCATCATCTCATCCTCTGCTCAAAACTCTACAGTGGCTCCTCATTTTACTTTGAGAACAAGCTAAAACCCTTACAGGGATCCTATATACATTTTCCCTATGACGTCTCTGAGCCCTTTCCCTACTACTGAGAACCTCACTCACTCTGCTGTAGTCACCTGGAATTTATGTCCCTCTGGCTCACCAGGCACATTCCTATGGGTAGGGTTCCCCCAGAAATAGACCCTAAAATAAGGTAAATGTAATTAGTTTATTTTAAAGGTGATGCCAGGTTAACACTAAGTGGGAGAGAGAAAATGAGTCAGGGATAGAAAGGAAGCCAATGAAAGACATGTCCATGTTGCGGGCAAGTGAGCCCAGTCCCACTGAAGAACTCTAAGACCTTGGTACTTCAGGTGTGGTCTGTGGACCAGCAGCATTGGGAGTTTGTTAAAATGAGAATCTCAGACCCCAACCCAGACCTATTGAATCAGAATCTGCATTTTAACAAGGACTTCAGGTGATTCATATACCCTAATTAATGTTTGAGAAACAGTGCTCTAGGAGGCAGTGTAGAACATTTCTCTGAGTTATTCTACCCAAGGGTGGGAAGCTGGGGGTATTTTTTCAACAACTCCTTAGCTGTCATTTGTTGAGTCCTGTATACAGGGCAGTTAACTTCCAGTTTGCCCTAACTACTAGCTTAATATGGTTGATGGCCTGAAAATAAAGGCCTGCAAGAAGAGAGTCACAGGTGTTTGCAGTAAACTGTCTTCCAGGTGTATAGAGCGAGTGCCCAGAATGTGTGCATGGTACCAATAGCATCTGCTGCTTTGCTCCAGCTGGTCTCTTGGCCTGAAATGCTCTTCCTCAGGTATTCACTTGGCTAGATCCTCTACCTCCTCTGAATCTTTACTCAAATCATACTGTCTCAATGAGGCTTACTTCTACTTAATTTTGTAACCTACATGCGCCAACCCAGCATCCCCAATTCCCATCACTGTGGTCTTCTCTTTCTCTTTGCAATTGTACTGAGCCCTCTGATTCACTCTATGATCTATTCACTTAATATGTTGTTTACCTACCCCACTGGAAAGTCAGCTTTGACAGAGCAGGGAACCTTGTTTTGCTTACTGATTGGTATCATAGGGGAGCTCTTTAATATTGTTTAAATGAGTATGCTTTTGTATTTTTAAATGTATGATAGCAGTATACATAAAACTTTGTATCCTACATTTTGTTTTATGTCGTAAGTATTCCTCATATCATGGAAATACTTAAATGTAATTTTTATTGGCTATCAAATATTTCAGTGTCTCTATAAATTATAGTTAATTTAAACATTCTCAAAACATTTGATATTTAGATTGTTTTCTATTTTCTTTAATTTTTATTTTTTATTTTATTTATTTCAGGATATTATGGGGATACAAACATTTTGGTTATAAGTAATGCCTTTGTCTCACTCAAGGCAGGGCTAGAGGCATGCCCTTCCCCCATACAGTGTGCACTGCATCCATTAGTTGTGAGTTTACCTACCCTGAACCTCCCACCTAACTGACACCCAATGAATATTACTGCCGTGTGAGCACGTTAGTGTTGATCAGTTAGCAACAATTTGATGGCAAGTACATGTGGTACTTATTTTTCCATTCTTGTGATATCTCACTTTGAAAGATGGGCTCAAGCTCTATCCAGGATAATATCAGAAGTGCTAGATCACCACTGTATTTGTAATTGAGTAGTCTTCCATAGTATACATATACCACATTTTATTAATCCACTCATGGATTGAAGGGCACTTACTTGGGTTGTTTCCACATCCTTGCAATAGTGAATTGTGCTGCCATAAAAATTTGAGTGCAGATGCCTTTATTGTAGAATGTCTTTTGTTCCTTTGGTAGATGCCTGGTAGTGGGATTGCTGGATCAAATGCTATTTCTATGTTTAGCTCTTTGAGGTATCTTCAAATTATTTTCCACAGGGGTTGTACTAATTTGCAGTACCACCGGCTGTGTAAGAGTGTTCCAACCCATCCACATCCATGCCAGCATTTATTGTTTTGGGACTTTTTGATAAAGGCCATTCTTATTGGAGTTAGGTGATATCTCATTGTGGTTTTGATTTGCATTTCCCTAATGATTAAAGATGTTGAGTATTATTTTATATGTTTGCTGGCCATTATTCTATCTTCTTTTGGAAAATTTCTGTTCATGTCCTTCACCCATTTATTGATGGGGTTGTTTGATTTTTTTCTTGTTGATTTTTTTTTAAGTTCTATATAGATTCTTGTTATCAGCCCTTTATCAGATGTGTAGAAAGCAAATATTTTCTCCCATTCTGTAGTTTGTCTATTCACTCTAATGATAGTTTCCTTGACTGTGCAGAAGCTTTTTTAATTTGATTGGGTCCCACTTATTTATTTTTGTTGTTGCTCTGATTGCTTTGGGAGTCTTCCTCATAAATTCTTTGCCTAGGCCAATGTCTGAAAGAGTCTTCCCAACATTTTCTTCTGGGATTCTTAAGGTCTCATGCCTTAGGTTTAAGTCTGTTATACATCATGAGTTAATTTTTGTAAAAGGTGAGAGGTGGGATCTAGTTTCAATCTTCTGCATGTGGTTATCCAGTTTTCCCAGCACCATTTATTGAATAGAGATTCTTCTGCCCAGTGTATATTTTTGTCTGCTTTGTCAAAGATTAGATGACAACATGCGATGGCTTCATCTCTGGGTTTCTTAGCCCTGTTCCAAAGGTCTATATCTCTGTTCTTGTGCCAGTAACATGCTGTTTTGGTTATAATGCCTTGTAGTAAAGCTTGAAGTCTGGTAGACTGATACCTCCCAGTTTGTTCTTTTCGCTTGAGATTGCTTTGGCTATACAAGGTCTTCTCTGGTCCCATACAAAGCGTAGAATTATTTTTTCTAGATCTGTAAATAATGATGATGGTACTTTGATAGGAAGTGCATTAAATCTGTAGATCACTTTAGTGATACCCATACCCATTCAGTATGATATTGGCTCTTGGCTTATCATATATGGCCTTAATAATTTTGAGGTATGTCCTGTCTATGCCTATTTTGTTAAGAGTTTTTATCATAAAGGTGTGCTGGATTTTGTCAAATGCTTTTTCTACATCTATTGAGAGAATAATATGGTCTTCTTTCTTTTATTTATATGATGAATTGTATTTATAGATTTGCGTATGTTGAACCAGCCTTGCATCCTTGGGATAAAGCCCACCTGGTGATGATGAATTATTTTTCTGATGTGCTGTTGCATTTGATTTGATAAGATTTTGTTTAGGATTTTAGCATCTATATTCATGAGGGATATTGGTCTGTAGTTTTCTTGTTTTGTTGTGTCATTTCCTGGCTTTGGTATCAAGGTGATATTGGCTTTGTAGAGTGAGTTGGGAAGGACACCATCCTTCTCAATGTTGTGGAATAATTTCTGTGGTATAGGTATGAGTTCTTCTTTGTAGGTTTGGTAAAATTCAGGTGTGAACCCATCTAGTCTGGGACTTTACCTTTTGGCAAGGTTTTTAATTGCTGCTCCAATTTCTGTGCTTGATATCAGTCTGTTCAGGAATTCTAATGTATTCAAAGATAATATTTTGTATTTCTATGATATCTGTGGTAACCTCTCCTTTTTCATTTCTAATTGAGTTTATTAGAGTCATTTCGCTTCTAGTTTTTGTCAATCTAGCAAGAGAGCTGTCAATTTTGTTTATCTTTTCAAAAAAACATCTTTTGGTTTTATTGATCTTCTGTATAGTTCTTTTGTTCTAAATTTCATTTAATTCTGCTCTGATCTTAGTTATTTCTTTTCTTCTGCTAGGTTTAGTATTAATTTGCGCTTCCTTTTCCAGTTCCTTGAAATGGTTTATCAGTCTTTTTATTTTTGAGCTTTCTTGTTTTTGGATGTTAGCATTTAATGCTATTAGTTTTCCTCTCAGGAATGCTTTTGCAATATCTCACAGATTTTGATAACTTGTATCTCTGTTATCATTTAGTTCAAAGAATCTTTTGATTTCTCTCTGTATCTCCTCCTGGACCCAATAGTCATTCAACAATAGATTGTTTTAATTACCATGACTTTGTGAAGTGGTGAGTATTTCTGTTGGAATTGAACTTTATTTTTTTAAATTTATTGAGGTCTGATTTTGTCCTAGGATGTGATCAATTTTGGAGAAATTTCCATGGGCTGATGAAAAGAATGTACATTTAGCTTTATTTGGGTGGAATATTCTGTAGATGTCTGTTAGACCTTTTTGTTCTATCACTCTGTTTAAGTCCATTATTTCTTTGCTTATTTTCTGCTTGGAAGATCTGTCCTGTTCAGTCAGTGGGGTGTTGAAATCTCCGGCTACAATGGCATTACTGTTTGTTATGCTATTTAGATCAAACAGGGTTTGCTTTATGTATCTGGGTGCTCCTGAGTTGGGTTCTTAAATATTAAGAATTGTTAAGTCGTCTTGTTGAATTTTTCCTTTCACCATTATATAGTGACCATCTTTTTCCTTCCTTCCTTTTGCTGTTTTGAAGCTTATGTTATCTGAAATAAATATAGCTACTCCCACTTTCTTTTGGCTTCCATTTGCCTGGAAGTTTGTTTTCCATCCCTTGACCTTGAGTCTGAAAGCATCTTTGTGGGTTAGATGCATTTCCTGTAGATAGCAGATACTTGGCTTATGAATTTCTATCCACTCTGCCAGTCTATGTGTCTTTAGAGGACAATTCAAGCCAGTCACATTTATTGAGAGAATTGATATTTGGGGTAGATTTCTGTTCATATTGTTGGATAAATTCTTATTGTTTTGTTTTACCTCTTGAGCCATTGTGGAATCCAGGTTCTGGACTTTAACTCTTGAGTGATTTTACTTTGGTTAGTGTCTGTTGTGCTGTTGGGTGTGTAATGCAGGTCTGAGTACTTCCTGTAGGGCAGGTCTGGTCTTTGTAAATTCCATCAGTGATTGCTTGTCTGGGAAAGTCTTTATTTCTCTCTCATAGATGAAGCTTAATTTTGCAGGGTAGAGAATTCTAGGTTGGCCATTATTCTGTTTTAGAAGATTGAGAATAGACGCCCAGTCCCTTCTGGCTTGTAAAGTTTCAGTTGAGAAGTTTGAAGTTAGTCTGATAGGTTTTCCTTTTTAGGTTATCTGTTGTTTTCATCTCACTGCCTGAAGGATTGCTTCTTTCATGTTTACATTGGTCAGCCTAATAACTAAATGATGTGGTGATTGCCTTTTTGCATTGAGTCTCCCAGGAGTTCTGTGTGCTTCTTGTATCTGGATATCTAGATTTCTGGCCAGGCCAGGCATATTTGTCTCCAGTATTTCATGAAATAAATTTTCAAGCCCTGTGTGTTTTCTTCTTTCTCTGGGACTATTTTATATTTTCTTTTTGTGATTATAAACAATGCTGTCATGAGCTTCTCTAAACAGAAATCTGTTTCATTTTAAACATTGTTTCTTTAGAATAAATTTCTAGACAGGAAAATATTAAGACAAAGGCTAAAAATTACTGTCAAAGCTCTCTGATAGCTACGTATGAAATTGTCTTCTAGGAATTTTGTCTCCATATATCACTAACCAGCAATGAATGAACGTGCCTTAAACACCATGCCCTTTCCATCAACCTGAGACAACACAGAGATTAAGAGCATGATTCTAGAGACAAACTTACTTGGATAGAGTGTCAGCTCTCTGATTTTAGTTGTGTGACTTTGGAAAAGTTACTTAACTTACCTGTGCCTCACTTTCTTCATTTATCTAATCGGAATGATGAAAATTATATTGTTTATCTCATAGGGCTTTTGTGAGGATTAAATTACTTAATATAAGTATAGTACTAAGAAAAGTAACTGGTACATAATCACCACATAGCCATTAGCTATTACTATATTGAGGCCTTCTTAAATTGATGTGAATAAATCATACTTTGTTTTTACTTTATTTGCATTTTGAAGTTGTGTCTTGAAGAAGCTGAACATTTCACTTTTTATGTAGCATTTATATTTTCTCTTTTGAGAACTTAATTTTTTCCTTATGTTTTCTTTATGTCTCAAGGGTAGAAGTCTGTTATATTTAATTGTTCATCTTTGATATCATGAATTATATATGATACTATATTAATATTTTCTTTTATGATGCCTTCACTTTTTAAGTTTAGAAGATTTTTCTCATTCAGAAAACCAGAGATGTTTACCCATATTTTAGATTTTATTTTTATTGCTGTTGGTTTACTTTTAGATTTTTTTATCTCTAAAATGCATTTTAGTTTATTTTAGGAGGTAATTTCTAACTTGGTTGTTATTTCCAAATTAGCCTATGATTTCTGAGGAAAATTTGATTAAGAGCAGAAAAAAAATCAGACCAATTCTCTAATTCAGGCACCAGAGCCATGAGGACTTTAGCTTTCATGGGAACTTCTTTCAAAATTTTTGCAAGAGCTCCATGGTATTCCTCAGAGTTGCAGTATAAAATCACCCATGACATCTGTAATTGGCAGGAGGAATAAGTCTAACTCCCTAATAGTTGAGACTATAGTGCCCAAGTAGTTTTAATGTGAGGGCTGTTTCTGCTACAGGCTATGGAATAAGTGATCTCAAATGTGCATGAAACATCTGGCTTCATATGAATAATTTGATATCATCTGTCAAAGGAGGCTGTCTCTGGACACAGTTCTGGGTAACAGCACCTCATCCCTGCTGAAGCTTGTCTGTCCTGGGGGTATAGTGCTGTCAGTATGTCAGTGTTAAAGACAATTAGTTGGTAAGATATATGGAAACTGTAATGTTTCAAAACCTGGTCTTCTTAATTTAGCATGCTGGATCTGGGGCTTGGTGTTATAGGTTGAGCATCCCTTATCTGAAAATCTGAAATCAGAAATGCTCCAAAATCTGAAGCTTTTTGTGTGCATCATGCCAAAAGGAAATGCTCATTGTAGCATTTTGGATTTCAGAAATTTGGGTTTAGAGTGATCAACTGGTATATAATGCAAATATTATAATATCTAAAAATTTGAAGTCTGAAATGCTTCTGTTCTCAAGCATTTTGGATAAGGTTTACTTAATCTCTGTAAGAAATCACAATACTACACAGTCAGGTCCAAATAATTGCCAGAAATTTTTTTCTATTTTCTAAAAATTTTATTTTTGACATAAAGCATGGAACAAAAATACATGAGAATTTGTCATTGATAAGTTTTGATCTTATCATTGAAAACGCAAGTCTGTAGGTGTAACTTTAACTGTAATTTTTCAACCTCAACATACCTGCAGGTTTGGGCAAATGGGTACATATACTGATATTTCTAGGAACCAGAGTTATTTGTATGAAAGAAGAAAGATACAAATACAAAATATAAAATGGGTGAAGGAGAAGATTTTATATCCTAGTGGAGGACAGCAGGTTAACAGTAAACACATGCCATCCAATTAGTGTTGTTCAGTCACTTAGTGGCTTAAAAACCACTTACTGAGCATCTACTCTGCATAACAATGGACATCAAGATTACAAAGTGGGTCTATAACAGTTCATGTCCTTAAGGAGCCAGTCTGGAAATATTAATATGACTACTCCTTTCCATAAGAGAAAAGCTTATAACATGTTCTTGCTACAGAACAGTAATGGTTTCATCCCAGGACTCTACTAGGTTAAATTTGTGGTGAATTTACCTTATCTCTATATAGTTTTTGAAATTTTATTCTTTTAAACAGTGAGTGTGTGTCTTTTATTACAAGGTGGCTAAAATCATTTTGACATGGAAATTTCTCTTGATATATTTACAGGAGGCAGCCTTGTGCAACATGTGAATTTCATAAGGAGATCACTATCCAACAGACAGAATTTGGGCAACATTTCCACTGCAATGATTGTAGATATTAAACCAGCAGATACAGGAACAGGCACTACTTTATGCTTTGCTACTTAGATGTACTTAGACTTGGAATGTTGAAGCACAAGTCAGGTTCCCCAGCTCTCTTTTAGTAGCAGTTTATATTTACTCTGAGTTGAATCAAGGGTAGAAACCACAGAAATGGAGACTGGAGGATTGTGTCTTTTCTAAACAAGTTTGTGCTTCTTTCGTCCTCTGGCTTCCCTCTCAGGTAGAAGCAAAGAAGAATAGGGGAGGAATATGAGAACAACCAGCCATTTGGGTTGGCTCACTTAGTTCTTATCAAGGGAAATAGGTTTCCACAGGTGCCACAAGATCTATATAGCCATGGGTTCTTTTGATGTGTAGACTTCCAGAACTTAGGGGTGAATGTTGTCACTGGAACCGCCCTATTTGGGGATTTTTTTTTCCAAGATATATTTCCTCTCTCAGTTGGGAGTCCTATTGTTTTCATCTGTCCTGTGGGATCACACAACTCTATCTACATACTCATGGCTCCTGGTTTGATAGCTGGCTCTATTGACACATGGCACTGTTAGAGACCATTTTCCTTTGGGCCTTATATATCACCACAACTTAGACTTTATTTACGGAACATGTTTTTATAACAACTTTATTGAAATATTATTCACATACTACAAAATTCACCCTTCTAGAGTATATAATTCAATCGTTTTTAGGGTATGGAGTTGTGTAGCCATCACCATAATCTAATTTTAGAACATTTCATCAGCTCAAAAAGAATTACCATGCCTATTAGCAGTCACTCCCTATAGACACTTCCTATAGACACCTCCCCCAGCCTCTGGAAATCACTAATCTACTTGCTTTCTCTATGGAGTTGCCTATTCTAAATATTTCATATAAGTAGAATCATAAATATATGGCCTTTTGCATCTGATTTCTTTAACATAGCATAATGTTTTTCAAGGTTTATCTGTGTTATAGCATATATCAGTACTTCATTCCTTTGTGTGCCTGAATAATATTCCATTGCATGGATAAACCAAATTTGTTCATTCAGTTCATCTGTTGAATGACTGATGGGAAAAGCTGATTCTACTTTTGGGTTATTAATAATGTTGGTATGAACATTTGTGTACAATTTTATGTGAACATATTTATTTAAATTCTCTTGAATATATATCTAAGAATAGAATTACTGGTTATATGGGTCTCTATGATTAACTTTTTGAAGAATTGCCAAATTGGTTTCCAAAGTGGCTGTACAATTATACAGTTCTACCAGCAATGTGTGGGAATTTCAATTTCTCCATTTTTTCACAAGCATTTGTTGTTATCTGACTTTTTCATTATAACGATCCTATTGGTGGTGAAATGGTATTTCATTGTGGAACTATTTCTTAACTTTTTATTTGTATAAATTTATGGGGTAGAGGTATAACTTTGTCACACTGATATATTACATTATGGTAAAGTTAGGGCTATTAGTGTATCCATCACTGGAGTAACTCAAATTGTACCCATTAGGTAATTTCTCATCATCCCCCTCCCTCCCTCCTTCCTCACCCTCCAAAGTCTCCATTGTCTATCATTCCACACTCTGCTTCCATACATAAACATTATTTAGCTCCCAGTTATAAGTGAGAACATGCGGTGTTTGACTTTCTATGTCCGAGTTGTTTCACTTAAGATAATGGCCTCCAAGGCCGGGCGCGGTGGCTCACGCCTGTAATCCTAGCACTCTGGGAGGCCGAGGCGGGTGGATAGCTCAAGGTCAGGAGTTTGAAACCAGCCTGACCAAGAGCGAGACCCCGTCTCTAAAAAAAAAAAAAAAAAAAAAAAAAAAAAAAAAAAAAAAAAAAAAAAAAAAAAAAAAAAAAAAAGATAATGTCCTCCAGTTCCACCCATGTTACTACAAAAGGCATGATTTCATTCTTTTTATGGTTGAATATTATTCCATTATGTGTTTATACCACATTTTATTTATCCAATCCTCCATTGATGAGCATTTAGGTTGATTTCATACTTTTGCTATTGTGAATAGTGATGAACATATGAGTAGAGGTAACTTTTTGATATAATGGTTTCTTTTCCTTTGGGTAGATACCCAATCATGGGATTGCTGGGTTAAATGGTAGTTCTATTTTTAATTCTTTACAAAATATCCTATTTTCCATAGAGGTTGTACTAATTTTCATTCCCACCAACAGCATATAAGTGTTCCCTATTCTCCATATCACTGCCACAATCTGTTAGTTTTTGACTTTTTTAATAGCCATTTTTCCATCTAAAATGATATCTCATTTTGGTTTTAATTTGCATTTCTCTGATGATTAGTGACTTTTTATATACTTTTTAAATACTTGTTGGCCTTCTATGTGTCTTCTTTTGAAAAATGTCTACCCATGTCCTTAGCTCACTGTTTAATGGTTTTTTTTTATTGTTGTTCCCTGTAAATTCTGGATATTAGTCACTTGTCAGATGTATAGTTTGCAAATATTTTCTTCCATTCTGTAGGTTGTCTGTACACCCAATTGATTATTAACTGGGTGTGCAGAAGCTTTTTAGTTTAATTAAGTCACATTTGTCTATTTTAGTTTTTGTTGCCTGTGCTTTTGAGGTCTTAGTCATGAATTTGTTACCTAAACCAATGTCCAGAAGACTTTTCCCTAGGTTTTCTTCTAGTATTTTTATAGTTTCAGGTCTTCAAGTCTTTAATATACTATGAGGTGATTTTTGAATATGGTGAGAGATACGGATTCAGTTTCATTCTTCTTCATATGGTAGTCCAGTTTTCCCAGCACCATTTATTGAAAGGATTATCCTTCCCCCAGTGTATGTTCTTGTTGACTTTGTCAAAGAAAAATTGGCTGTAAGTATGTGGCTTTCTGAGATCTCTGTTCTGTACCATTGATCTTTGTGTCTTTATAATAGTACCTTTCTATTTTGGTTACTACAGCTTTGTAGAATAATTTGAAGTCAGGCAATGTGATACCTGAGGTTTCTTTTTGCTTAGGATTGATTTGGCAATTTGAGCTCTTTTTTTGTTCCATATGAACTTTAGAATTTTCTAATTCTGTGAAAAATGATGTTTGTATTTTGATGGGGATTGCATTTGACCTATAGATTACTTTGGGCAGTACGGTCATTTTAATAATATTGATTCTTGTGGTCCATGATCATGGGATTTTTTTCCCATTTGTTTGTATCATTTAGGATTCCTTTCAACCATGTTTGTAGTTTTCCTTTTAAAGATATTTCACCTCCTTGGTGAAATATATTCTTAGGTACTTAAATATTTTTGTGTCTCTCATAAATGGGATTCAGTTCTTGATTTTGTTCTCAGCATGGTGGTTATTGGTGTCTAGAAATGCTACTGATTTCTATACATTGATTTAATATCCTGAGACTTTACTGAATTCATTTATTAAATTGAGGAGTCTTTAGGGGTTTCTAGGTACAAGATTATATCATTAGTGAACAGAGTTATTTTACCTTCCTGTTTTCCAGTTTGAATACTTTTTCTTTTTTTTCTCTTGCCTGATTGTTCTGACTAGAACTTCCAGTACCATGTTGAATAAGAGTAGTAAAAATGAGCATTCCTATTTTTTTCGAGTTTTTAGAGGGAATGTTTTCAACTTTTTCCTGTTCAGTATGATGTTGGCTATGGGTGTGTCATATATGGCCTGTATTCTTTTGGGGTATTTTCCTTCTATGCCTATTTTTTGAAGGTATTTTATCATAAAGAAATGTCAAATTTTATCAAATACTTTTTATACATTTATTGAGATGATCATATGGGTTTTTTTCTCCTAAATTCTGTTTAGGTGAGGAATCACATTTATTGATGGCGATTTGTTGATCAACCTTGCTTACCTGGTATAAAACCCACTTGAACATGGTGTATTATCTTTTTGGTGTACTTTTGGATTTGGTTTGCTAATATTTTGTTGAGGATTTTGTGTCTGTGTTTATCAGGGATATTGGTCTATAGTTTTCTTTTTTTTGTTTGTCCTTGTTTGGTTTTGGCATCTGGGTAATATTGGCCTTGTATAATGAGTGGAGGAGAATGCTTTTTTGGGAGCAGTTTCAGGAGGATATGTATTAGTTCTTTGTATGTTTGGTAGAATTTGGCTATGATTTCATTTGGTCCTGGGATTTTTTGGGGGGAGGAGGGGAATTTTTTATTAGTGATTTAATCTTGCTGTTCATTATTGGTTTGTTCAGGATTTCTGTTTTTTCCTGGTTCAATCTTGGGAGGCTGTATGTTTTCAGGAATTTATCTATTTCCTATAGGTTTTCTGGTTTGAGCATAAAGTTCATAATAGTGATGATCTTTTGTATTTCTGTGGGTTCAGTCACAATGTCTCCTTTTCCAGTTTTGATTTTGTTTATCTTGATTTTCTCTCTTTGTAATTAGTCTAGCTAGTGGTTTATCAATTTTCTTTGTCTTTTTAAAGAATCTTCACTTCATTAATCTTTTGTATTGTTTTCTTGGTTTCTAATTCATTTAGTTCTGTTCTGCTCTTTGTTATTTGTTATCTTCCACTAACTTTGTATTTGGTTTGTTCTTGTATTTATAGTTCCTTGTGATGTAATATTAGGTTGTTATTTGTGATCTTTCTGCTTTTTTCGAGGTAGGCATTTAATGCTATAAACTTCCCTCTGAGCACTGTTTTTACTGTATCCCACAGGTTTTGGTCTGTTGTGTTTTCAATTTCATTCATTTCAAAAATTTTTAAATTCCTATCTGAATTTCTTCATGGACTCAATGATCAGTAGGAATATGTTGCTTAATTTCCATGTATTCATATAGTTTCCAAAGTTCCCCTTGGCATTGATTTATTCCACTGTGGTATGAGAAGATACTTGGTAGGATTTCGATTTTTTAAAATTTGGAAACACTTGCTTTGTGGCCTAACATGTGGTCTATCTTGGGAATGTTCCATATGCTTATGAAAATAATATATATTTCATACTTATTGTGTAGAATGTTCTATAGATATCTATTAGGTCCATTGGGTCTACAGTTAAATGTAAGCCCAGTATTTCTTTGTTGGTTTTCTGTCTTGATGATCTGTTTAGTGCTGTGAGTGGGGTGTTGAAGTTCCTCACTATTACTATCTTATTGTCTATCTCATTCTTTAGGTCTTGTAATAATTGTTTTATGAATCTGGGTGCTTCAATGTTGAGTGCATACATATTTATGATTGTTATATCCTCTTGCTAAATTGATCCCTTTGTTATTATATATGAACTTCTTCTTACTTCTATCATTCACTCCTAGACAATCTGAAATGTGGGTATCTACTTACTATTCTGATTCTTCTCCATGGAAGAGGCGCATACTATCTGCATCTAATCAGGCATCTTAGTCTCTCTCTCTCATTGTAGTATTTTTTTAAAATAAATTTTATTGTGTATATTTGATGTTTCCATTATGTTATGGGATACATATAGATAGTAAAATTGTTACTATAATGAAGGAGATTAACATATCAATTATCTCACATAGTTACTATATTTTTGATTTACATTTCTCTACTGAATAATGTTTTTTTAATTTGCTTATTGGCTGTTTGTATATCTTCTTTGGAGCAACATATATTCAAATTCTTTGCCCATTGTTTTTTAGTTTGGTTATTTGTCTGTTTATTGTTGAGATGTAAAAGATTTTTAAGTAATCTGGTTACAAGTCTCTTATGAGATAGGTGATTTAAAATGTATGTTTTTTCTTTCTTTTTACTTTTTAATTTTTTTAATTGCCACATAATTGTACATATTTATGAGGTACAAAGTGATGTGATACACATCTATAGTGATCAGAAGAGGGTAATTAGCATATCCATAATCTCAAACATTTATCATTTCTTTGTTGTGGAAATATTTGATATTCTCCTTCTAGCTATTTGAAACTATACAATATACTATTGTTAACTATAATCCTCCTGTGGTGCTATAGAACCCTAGAATTTATCCCTTCTGTCTAGCTGTATTTATGTACTTTTTTAGCAGATCTTTTCCTATCCTTCCCATTCCCCGTGTAATGTTTCCCCCCAATCTGTGAGTTATCTTTTCTTTTCACAGACAGTCTTTTCACAGATATCTCACAGATTGTGTGTGACTGTGTCCTTTGGAACACAAATGTTTTAAATTTTGATGAAGTACAATTTATCTCTTTTTTTCTTTTTTGTTCATGTTTTTGTTATTATATCCAAGAATCCTTTGCCAAATTTAAGGTCTACTCATACATTTGAAGATCTACTCATATATTTTCTACTCATATAAATGAAGATCTACTCATATATTTTCTTCTAAGAGTTTTATTTAGCTTTACAATCTATTTTTAATTAATTCTTGCATATGGTGTAAGATAGGGGTCAAATTTTATTCTTCCACATGTTGATATATAGTTGTCCCAGCATCATTTATTGAAAAGGCAAGTCATTTCCCCGTTGAATTAGTTTGGCAACCTTGTTGAAAATTCAGGATACTTTTAACCTACCCACATTCTTTAAAATGCATTTATTGGTATAAATTTCTATGCTTATTTCCCCCTGAATAATACAATTGCTTTCTCCAGTGTATATTTCATATACAAGCATCCATATCCATGAATAATATTTTTAAAACACTTCTTAACTGAAGGTGGAATTATTCTAATGTGTGGTAGGTGCCTCTGACCAATGAGAAATCACAGCACCTTCTTACCACTCTAGCTGAGCTGCGTATGTGGTGAGTCACACCGATGGAGAGAGTAGCTAATATTGCCCAATTGCCTAGCTGAGGTTTGTTTTTATTAAGAATACAGCTAAGATCTTTACTGGATAAAATGTAAATTACTACAGTAAATAAATTATCTCTGGAGAAATGTCTTGAGATTCTGGAAATAGCCTTTGTCTCATCAATCTTATGCAAACTAGGTTTAGCATCTATTAATAATACTTACTTGAATTGATAATTACCACAGTGATTACAAAATGATTTTCTAATTCAATCAGTTTTTTTATATGTATTAATCAGCATTCTTCTATAGAGAAGAGCTTCTCTTTTCCTATAATCACCCTTGAAAAGTTGTCTTAATATCAGCATGGACTCTAGATTCATTTTTTATTCAACATTATTATCCATTTCCATTATTTATCTCTTTGATGTTCAGTTGTCTCAAGTTTACTGTTATTTACCTAATAATCTATCTTGGAGATTAATAGTTTGTAGAGATCTTACTCATTCTTTTTATTGCTGCAAAATAATCCTTTGTGTAGATATACCATAATTTAATTCTGTCAATTGCTTATGTATGGGTATCTGGACTATTTCCAAAGTTTACTATTACAAATAAAGGATAGTTGTGGATAAATTTTTCTTTTATTAAATATGTCTTCAGAATAAATTCCTATAAGTGGGACTTCTAGGTTAATGCATATGTAGATTTGTTAGGTTTGGCAATCACCTTCCATAGGGATTGTATCATTTTGGACTCCCACCAGTGATATATGAGTATGTTTGTTTTTTCTGAGCCTGAAGAACAATGGATGTTGTAAAACTTTTATATTTTTGCCAATCAACAGTTATGGCATATTTCAATGTAATTTTAATTTGCATTTTTAATTGTGAATGAAGTCAAGCATCTTTTCACATGTTTAAATGCTATTTGTCTCATTGTCTTTTGTAAACCACCTGTTATGCAGTTTTGTCCATTTTTCTAATGGGTGCTTTCTTTAATGTGTAAGAATTTTTTTATTGGTTTTTTGGCTGTTGAAAATATTTTCTCCCAGATTTTCATGCTTATGGTGACTTTTGCTATGTAAAAAATTCATATTTGTATAATCACATTTATCAATCTTTTATTGTATCTAGATTTCAGGCATAATTAGAAAGGTTTTCCTCATACCCAGATTATAAAGGAATGTTTTCTTCTAATACTTTTATAATTTCATGCATTTCATTTGTATTCTTGATCCATTTGGAGTTTATTCTGGTCTATGGTATAAGGAATAGATCCAATTTTATCATTTTCCAAATAGCTATGTAGTGTCCCAAAACATAATTATCAAAAAGTGTATGAGGTCTATCCAGAAACTATCCAGCCATGTAATATGAAAAATATGTATTAACAACAATGGCTGGATAGTTTCTGGACATACCTCATATTTTTTGACACACAGGATGTATTTACAACATATCTAGTATACTAAATTTCTATGTACACTTGGGATTTTATTTCATGGACTCTCTAGATTTTTTTTTTTTCCCATTCCTTCATCTCTCTACTCATGCGCTACATTGCACTCTTTCAATTATGGAGGTTTTGGTGTATATATATATATATATATATATAAAATCAGTACCTGGAAAAACTAGCTGCTGACCAGATAGTTGTAGACATATGATTTTTGGGACTTTCCATTCTATTTCCAAGTGTTTTTTTTTTGTTTTTTTTTTAAATAGGAATTTTAAATCTAGCTTGGTGACCTAAAAATTTTCATCAGTTTTTTTTTTATGGAGAGTTCAATAAACATTAATATGCAATGAGTAATAAATGACATGTTTATGGTGTTCAGGTGTACTACCCAAGAAGAAAGGATGACTTTGCATTTGTTAAACTCTATATGAAAACTTTAATATTTAACTCTTTACATGCTAAGGTTCATTTTATGGGTTGTTTCCCTTCCTGGATTGTAAATATGCTTTATCTTTTTTGTTTCTTTGTTTGTTTGCTTTCATTTGCCATCTAGGACAATGTCTTCAGTACAGTTGTTTGTTTGATTTTATAAGAATCTGGTGACATAAATAGGATACTCAGTGATTACTGTCCAGATAAAATGATATAGAAAAAGAAATTTAGAAATCCAATTGACTCTCCAACTTTTTCCTTCTTTTTTGTTATTTCAGAATATTATGGGGGTACAAATGTTTTGGTTACCAACCTAATATTTATATCAAATGTGTATTTTTCTTCTATGCCCTGTCATGTATGATAGATAAGAGCCCAAATGAGATTTTCACCAAGATATTTATTTTTTGTTTTTTTATTTTCTATTGTTGACCCTTTAGGAAGGGTAGGCATAACCTGAATTGACTTTCACATAGTTAATTTTTATTTTTTGTCAGTGCTCATGATGTCTGTTGCCCAGTGAGTTATATCAATTACACTGTTATAACATCTGAATCAACTGCGGCCTACATTGTTTGTTCAAGGTTGCTAGATTGCTTTATGTATTTATTATTCTTTTAAAATTATAGTCTACAGATAAACAAGCATTATTTTAGGGGTTAAATTTGATTTTGCTACAAATTACATTACAAAAATCACTCTGTGTCTACAAAAGCAAAATGATTAGATTAAATTCATTAAGGTACAATGCCAAATAACTGATTTATTATAATAAAATACTCATACCTCACTTCTACATTGGTTAAAATAACTAATTTTTAGTATGTGGACATATTATAAATGGAAAAATCATCCTTCTGCATTTCTAGGATTCCTAAATTAACTGCTTAGGAGTTAGTCCTTGCCAATTTGATTATCATATTTTGTCTCATTTTCTTTTCTGTCATTTCTCTAGTAAACTTGTACCAAATTAACCATTCAATTATACTTTGATGAGTGTTTACCTTCAAAAGGTATATTTGAGATTCTATTTTTTATTTTGATGTTCTTTTGATAAGCACTGCTACAAAACAAACAAGTGCTATTGTTATACTGAGAGCAGAGATTTATTTGGTTCTTCAAGCTGATCAACTAAGGGACTTTAGTCTGTAACCATGTCTAGACAAAATGCAAATGTGGGTATCTGATATTTTTGTCTTACTATCAGTATGCATTTAGAAAGTGTTAAGCATTACTTCTCTGTGTTGTTTTATGGAACTAGTTATAAAGGTTTGTAACACATCATTACTTAGATAGTGCTTTAATTTTTGGAATAAATTTATTCCTGCATATATTTTCTAGAAAGACATTGGTATTGTCATTCTAATACAGGGATAGAATGGAATTAAAGTGACACTAATAGAAAATGAAAGGTCATAAAAGTGAAATATATGTTCTGCTTCCAATGGGTACAATTTGTTACTGACACCTAAGAATTTTATGACAACTGAGCCATCAATGAAAAAGGAGAAATACTCCAAACGACAGTAAGAGAACTGTGGGTCTCATATCTACTGGACACTTTCCATTAGCTTCTGTACCTCTTTGTATGATTTCTCTGACCACAAGACCATGCAAGGCCAATGGAAGACAGGCCAAAAATGTCAGAGAAATTAATATCCTGAGAGTGGCCCTTAACTAACAAGTAGAGAAAATAGGTAGATATGTTCCTTTGTACTTAGGTGGAACAACTCACAGGTGTGTTCTGTACCATTTCCCAGAGGTGAGTCCCAGTTCCCCATAGAGCTAACTTTTCTGTGTTGGATTCCTCCTCCTTCCATACTTACTTCATCACTCCTCTGCTAGTGTTTCCTCCCACATAAACTAATTGTATCTACATCCTAGCTCAGGGTCTGATTCTGGGAGAACCCTATCTAAGACAGTAAATAATGACCGTGCTCTCTCAGAATTTAGGCTACTAGAAGAAAAATAGCTCTGTATTCAGTATATTTTGGTTGTGCAAACAGAAGAAACACCTTCTCTTTGCTCTTGGAAGCTTGCCTACTTTTTGCTGTGGACTAGAGATTTATTTTTTTTAACCAATTAGATCATTCCTCTATTTCCCTTCATACCAGATCTCTCTCTGCTAAAGCTGGGTTGAAGCACACAAACCTTTTTACAGGCTTCTGAGGAAGTAAACAGCCCCCTATGTCCAAGTCCACATCTTGTAATCTTACCTCTCTTGTTAGCAAAAAGGTACGTTAAGCCCCGTTAGGCATGCTTAAGTAGGACAGAGCAAATGAAACAAGGCAGTGGAGAAAGGAGGGTATGAGTCCCTCAGTATGGGGAAAAGAGAATGTAGAATCTCATTCTACAAAACTTTTTCATGCACTGTGAGCTTGCTCATTATAAATGCAGCTTTATAAATGTTCTAGAATTCCTTGGAGGCAGAAAACAATCAATGAAAAAAGGAAGGAGAAGGAGATGGAAAGTGAATGAGCAGAGACTTTCTCACCCCTTCACTCTTACCACAGGGATGTCAGTTAAATTAGAGTCATGGATGTTTATAAATTTTAAAAGTACTGCTCAGAATGTAGGCAGCCTGTATCACACTTCAGGAACTTATTCTTAGTTTATGTTAAGGTGGGAATGTCTTAAGATGACTTCATACATCTTTTAAAAGTCTCTATTCTCTGTGTTACTCTCCTAACACCTCAGAGATCACAATTTCCTAGGAAGAGCAAACCCAGCACTGCATTCTAACCTAGAGTGTGATTCTTCCCTTCACTCCATTTTGCTTCTCCTACTTTTCAAAAAGCTCAATCTCCAGGGAAAGCAAAATGACACTGGCACTAAGCACACCATGTTTTTCTATGCCATTATGTCATTGAATATATTTCTCCCCTTTTGGAATGTTTTTCTCTTGCACATGGAAGGGAAGTTTAGTATAAGGCTGTGGTTCTTAAGGTGCTGTTCTTGGACCAGCAGCATCAGCATGGCCAGGGAACTTGTTAGTCTTGCAAATTTTTCACCCGCCCTCCAAACATATTGAATTAGAAACTCTATGGGAAGAACCCAGCATTCTGGGTTTTAACAAGCCATTCAGGTGCTTCTGATCCACAATAAACTTTATGAACTGCTTGTATAATGATTGACAGATACAAATACTGGGGGCTGAGCCAAGGATGCCCTGCTGTAGGCTGGTGTAAGGCTAGATGCCTCAGCTGTTCTCCTACCCCTTTCACTGAGAGACAGATTGTTTAATGATTAGGGAGGCTCACCCATCTTGATGAGAGGGGAAGGAAAAGCTCATTCATTCCCATAAGGAATGGCTAGGTCTGTGGAATTATGGTGGGGATAGATTAAGGGAAAACCTGTGGTCTTTGGTTTTCTCTTTCAGGAATGAGAGAGGTTGCCTCCTATCCCAAAATATCTCTTCCACACTGACTGAAATTTCACCAATTAGTGTTAATAAGAAAACATTCCAGAGTGTGTTAAGGAGGATGTGGGAAGATGATGAGTCATAAACTTAATGTGAATTAGCTTTCATTCTCACCTGGCTGCTATGCCTAGAGAAAATGAGAGTTTTGATTTATGGGAAGGGGAATTCCAAAGCAAGACATACGCAAGGCTGAGTAAGAGGTGTGTGGGATGTCATAGGGCGTGTGTGGTGGGAAAGGGGGTGATGGGGAAGGATTTAGGCAGTTAGGGCCCTTGTTGAGCTTAGGGCATCAAAGTGAGGAGAGAAGTGCTGAAGGTATATGCCAAAGCCAATACCTTCTGTTTCTCACTTTCATTTTTGATCCCTCTTAGAAGTCATCAGCTCTAGATCAAAGACAGTGGTCACTTTAGTTTTTTTTTTTTTACCACCCCCACTTACTTCCCCCTCATTTTCATTCTCCTGGATTTAAGAGGTAAGAGTATGTGAAGGCAAACTAGTAATTTTTTTGGCAACAGTATGGAGGAAAAACTTTAAAGAAGATTCTCGCTTGAATGGATTCTAGGCACCCAGTAAATTCTACAAGAATAACTTGACCTTTAAAGAAATGACCACTCTTTGTGTTAAGTGTGGGAAAGAAATGATATGCTTCCATTGAGTTCTACGAGTATTTTTTTCATGCAGAAAAAAGCTAGTGGCATGTAGCACAGAAACTTCAAGACAGGTGATGCATGAGCTTCCCTGGAGAGTCTGACATTGAGGAGGGGAAAAAGGCCAGTAGACAAATGACATTAATTCAACATGGAAATAAGCGATTTTAGGTGGCACAAAAGGCAGGAAGAATTTCAGGGAGAGAATGGTCACTACTTGTTGCTGCCCATGAATTTCTGAGATTTGATCCTCAACCAGGTAAAAACAGGAATTGGATGGAGAAAGCTTTGCTGCCTGCCCCTCTCTGTGTCTAACTTCTCATCGTCTCCCTACCTTGAGTTTTCTCCTTCTTTCTTTAGATTCTTAAGGCGTATGGCTTTTTTGTGTCTAACTTTTGGTAAAATTGTTCTCACAAAAGACACACGACCTATAAAGATAAAGTACAAAATTATCGAGAGACATTAACTCAAGGTCATATGGCTAGTTTGTAGCAACACAGAGGTCCATGGTGCCATGATCTTGCCATGATTTCCTTTCTGTTATTATTTCTGCTATAAATGGACCTATTGGCTCTGCATACATGTAGTCAATTTCTTGCTAAAAGGATTATAAAGAAACAGTCGAAACCTTAAAACCTAAGAAAATGTCTATAGCTTATTTAAGAAGGGGAGACCAGGGTGAGGTAAAGTCTTCCCTCACACGAGGGGGCTGGCAAGTCAATGTCTCAGGTTTCTACTGTGCTTCCCTTAGTCAGCATCAGGAGAGAGCACATCTGTACTGAGTCTGCACTGTTTGGTTCAGTATGCAGGTGGGTGAAGCAAATGCAGTGTGGCTGATTTCCCAAGAGATGCTGCTAACATGAACCAAAAGCTCATTCAGATGGATTAAATGGAAATCTTCCAAATACATATTTACTCACATCAGTCACTTTTCCCTCCCCCATTTCCCACCCTTCTCACTCCTCTGTACTCAATCTCTCAACAGGAACCTTCACCTAAAATCTTAAGAGCAGTTAAATAGGAACAACTTGAGGCACTGTTTAATTTACCTTCAGGAAACAGGTTTTAATTGAAGAGTTCCCATCCCTTTAGATGTGCTTGCCAAAAGGTTAGAGGTTGTAATTGACTGTTGCTGACCGTCATTAGGTAAGAAAGCTTTCATGGAAGATGCTCTTGTATGTAGTTCTCAAAATTGGAGAGAGATGAGAGTACTTAGGAAGTAAAATATGTAAATAAATTCACTCTGCAAGGATTTCTAGCTGACTAATATTACTTTTGTTATAGAAAACTGCCTGAGTTTAAGATTCATTCACTCCAGTGGTACTCTTGGAATTCTGAGCTCATATCTAAGCTTCCAAATTAGATATGCAAACCACACTGTCTTTCTCAGAGCTCTGGACTGCATTATGCATTTCAAGAGGTCTGGCTATGCAGGAGCTCACCTTTTAGCCAAGATCATAAAGATAAACACCAAGTACAGTCAGAAAAATCCTCAGGAGCTCTCCCCGTGTTGGTGGCCTGCCTCTCCAGCCCTAACAAGGGAGCTGGCTCCAGGATGTGTTCTCCAGCTCTTCCTCAACTTCTGCTATTTCTGCCTTTGTTTTGCCAACAGTTTCAGCTCTTCTGGGTTCCCAATTCTACTCTGTTTTGCTTTTTATGCATTATATGATCTCTGCTGCCAGCGTCACTGTTCACCGCTATTCCTTACTTCTCCCTTTTGGATCTGATTCTGTTCTCCAATGATGATGAACCATGCCAAGATGACACAGACTATTGGGCCTGAGCCCCTTCCTTTGACGTTGGAGTAATACTGGTAAACTCTGGTAACAAATCACCCTCAAATCCCAGTGGCTTATCACAACAAAGATTTAGTTTTTTTCTGCCCATATCCAAGCTCAGTGCAGATTAAGAGGCTGTCTTCCAAGTGAGGATGCAGACATATGGGCTCTTTCTTTAGGGTGGCTTTGCCATCTTAGGGTCCTTCACTTCCAGTCAGAGGGAGAAAGTCCAAAACCTCAGGAACTTGTAGGCACCAGGCCATTCCCTTGGCCAGAGCTAGTCCCATAGCCCTGATCTAATTGCAAATGAGACTGAGAAGTGTAATCTTCCTATGAGCCTAGGAAAAGGCAATGGTGTTGGTAAACATCTAGCTACTCTCTGCTATACTTATCACTGGATGCCTTACTTCCAATAAAGATAGTAATAACATTAAATAATTAGAGTACTGGCTTAGGGAAAACAAAGCAAGCACAATTTGAATTTAATTATTTTCCCTTGATTATTAGTTAATCATACCTGCAAATTTTACTATTTATTAGCGTGAACATCCATGTAAAATTCTGGAGATCTGAATTACCTTATCTCTACTTATGACTTTAATGATACTTGAGCATTTTAAGCAACTATTAATAGAAAAAAGTCCAAAAAACTCTTCTCCTAGTCAGCAAAGTTAACTCCAGAGCAGCTTCTGGGAATAGTTTATTTCACTTTTGTGGTTAGTGTCAATAAAAGATACTTACGGATCATCTAATTTAATAAGTAGTTGTAGATTTTTTAAAGTTATATCTAAGGCTATCCCTGCCTCCCATCACCGTGGTCGGCAGCCTAGTACGTAATAGGTACTGAATAAAAGTTTATTTCTTTTTCATTCCTCTGATGAGTAATTTCTCCAGTGAATCTGGGGATAGTCTTTTTAAAAATTCTTTTTAGCAATGTTGGGTTAATATTTGTGTAGAGTTAACCCATCTTGTCTCTAGTGTTTTCAAACATTTTTTCTAGGCTCAGAAGTCTATGTTTAAATTCAGTGTTATCTGCATACATATGTAAAAAAGACGTAGAGAGAGGTGCTGCAGGCCAAGGATTTCATTCAACTCCTAGCCCTTAGCCCACCTCAGGTTGGTCCCGAAAGTTCTGCAGAGCACTCCCTACTTGAGGAAACTGAGGCCCATATGAAGTGAGCTTTGTGATGCTGAGAAGTCATCACACATTATACCTTCAAAAGATCATTTGTAGGAAGTCACTGACCAAACTGACAGGCCATTGCTCTCTTCTGAATAGTGGAAACCAGAAATGAGGCCAATGGAGTAGATAAACACTCAGAATTGAGGAAAGGGAAAAAAATCCTAGAGATGTTGGTGTCAAGACATCTCAGATTTTGTCCAGCACAGTATTCTGGAAGGCAAACTCTTCTCCTGTAGAAACATCTAAAATTTTATGACTCGATTCCAAGGGTCAGTGTTGAAATAGAAAATATATTTAAAAAATTGTGTTTGGTTGTTTTAAATCTAGGCAAAACAGATTCTGCCATACTAAAACACGGTATGACCATACTTACTCTATGCCTAGGTTGTTTTGACAGTCTTTTAGCTTACAGCCCTGGCCAATGCTGATATTTTTCAAGGTAAATGATTTCCTTAGATCATTAAGACAGTAATTCTTCCCCAGACCCCTATTTAATTCAATTTGGTGACTTTTTAAATTGTGGTTGAATATTCCTAAAAGTGATGTTGCCTCAAGTAATGATATTTACCTCAAGGAAAACTGGATTGTCTTCAAATCAACATTATTGAATATTTAGATCAATTCCATATTTAAAATACCTTTTAATCCTTTATCTGATGAGAGAACAAGTATATCCTTTAGGTTGTCTTTTAGAATAACACACTTGTACCTAATTTTGGATTGTCTATCTCATATTTAATTAATGTCTTATAATGTGTTATAAAATTGGATATTTGACTTTCTGTAATTGATTTAAAAATTATACTTTCTCCCAGAGAAGGATAATTTATTATTTTAGTCAATAAATCTTGCATGATGGGTAAAGGTGGTTCCTATGATGATGCATTGGAATACTGCTTTAGGAACTAGCTGAAAATGTTACACTGTATAGACAAAAACAGAAGTGAAGTTTTATACTTTTGACAGTTGTGTCTTTATGAGTGCCTATTGTATAAAGTAGACAGTAATTCCATGATAAACTAAATGTTTCTATCCCTCTGAAGTTACTAAGGAATATTCAGACTTACTTTTTACTAACTCTCTGATCTTGGATAATTTATAAGTCCTGGCACCTCACCTTTGTCCTGATTAGAATAAAGATAATGCTCCCTTATGCCCAGGAGGTGGGATGGTGTGAGACATAATGAACTCGATATATGTGAACGACACATGTAAAAGTATCTACAGTCTGACTCCTTTCTAAAATTTAAGGAATTAGAGTAATATTGGCAGATTAAATATAGAATATTCAGTTAAATTCAAATTTCAGATAAACAACAGATAACTTATACTTGCTAAATCTGGCAACCTTAAGTTGGGGTTATTGATAAGCAAGCAGTTTCTGTCACTTTCCTAAGGGAAGAGAAATTTACTGTCGCTTCCTATAACCTACATTAGTTCCTGATTTTCAGGGGGTCCCTTTGGGAACCCCTTTAAGTCTTAAGAAAAACCGTGATCATCAGTTCTAAACACAGCTGCAGTGCACCCTGAAATATTCAGTAGCCACAACTGTTGGAGAGATTTTGAGAATTGATTCATAAATACTTTAAAATTGGAGTTCAATTCAAACTCATCTAATCTGCTCCATTGAGAGATGAAGACTCAAGCCTAAAGTTGTAAAGTGATTGCTTGCCATCATATAGGTAGCTAGAGGAAGGACCACAGGTAGCATTTTATTCTCCTGACTCCCAGGCCAGTGTTCTTCCTGCTGTACCATGCTGTGTCTGAGGGCTAAATCCAGGTAGCCACCTACTTTTGTAAATAAAGTTTTATTTGAAACACAGCCACACTCATTCATTTACATATTGTCTATGGCTACTGTAACTCTACAATGGCAGAGTTGAGTAGTTGCAACAGAGACTGTATGGTTGGCAAATCCTATATTATCGTGTCGTTTATAAACATGTCTGTCAATTGCTGCTGAAGGAGAAAAGGTTATATTTACCTCATGGTTGTAAATATATAACTGGGTTTGTTCTTCTAATTATTACACGGAGAACCATCCTAAATGTATGTTTTCCTTTGCAGAAATGAAAAAACATAAGTTGTACAAAACCATTAATGAACACATAGATTACTGTAACTGTAGCAATCACTGAATTTCAGAAAGGTGAACTAGAAATTGTCAGAACTGATTTTTTTTTCTCTTTACATTTTTGATTTTATAATGAGAATAAATTACGTGACTAGCAAATAATATTTATTGAGAGGTCATTGTGTCTGTTTTAGGCATTCTAAAATAAGGTACAAGACATGGATTCCATCACCAAAATTAAAAATAAGCCACGTAAAAAAGTGCATTCGACTTCTTTTTTTTTTAAATTTCAGAATATTACAAGGGTATGAACATTTTGGTTTCATGATTTGCTTTTATGCAATCTAAGTCAAAGTCATAGGTGTGCCCATCACCAAGATAGTGTGCATTGTACCCATTACGTGTGGATTTACCCATCCCTACCTCCCCTCTCCCACCTGCTTGATTTCCATTGAGTTTTACTGCTATATGTGCACATGGATATTGATCAGTTAGTTCCAATTTAATAGTGAGTACATGTGGTGTTTGCTTTTTCATTCTGTGATACTTCACTTAGAAGAATGGTCTCCAGTTCCATACAGATTGTTACAAAAGGTATTAATTCATCATTTTTTCTTATGGCTTACGTAGTACTTCATGGTATACATATACCACGTTTTGTTAATCCACTCATGTATTGGTGGGCAATACACCACCAATGTATTGGTGGGTTGATTCCACATCTTTGTGATTGTGAGTTGTGCTGCAATAAACGTTCCCATGCACATGTCTTTTTCATAAAATTAGTTTTTTCCTTTGGGTAAATACCCAATGATGGGATTGCTGGATCAAATGGTAGGTCTACTTTTAGTTCTTTGAGGTATCTCCATACCACTTTTCATAGAGGTTGTACTAGTTTGCAGTCCCACCAGCAGTGTACAAGTGTTTCCTTTCCTCCACATCCATGCCAGCATCTGTTGTTTTGGGGCTATTTGATAAGAGCCATTCTCATTGGGGTTAGGTGATATCCCATTGTGGTTTTAATTTACATTTCTCTGATGATGAGAGACTTTGAGCATTTTTTCATATGTTTATTGGCCATTAGTCTATCTTCTTTTGAAAAACTTCTTTTCATGTCTTTTGTCCACTTTTTAATGGGGTCATTTGATTTTTTTCTTGCTGATTTGTTTGAGTTTTTTGTATATAACTGGTTATCAACTTTTATCAGATGTATAGCATGCAAATATTTTCTCCCATTCTGTAGGTTGTCTATTCATGCTATTGATTCCTTGGCTGTACAGAAGCTTTTTAATTTAATCAAGCCTTATTTGTTAACTTTTGTTGTTGCTGTGATTGCCTTTGGAATCTTCTTCATAAATTCTTTGCTGATGCTGATATCTAGAAGAGTTTTTACAACATTTGGTTCCAGAATTCTTATAGTTTCATGCCTTAGATTTAAGTCTGTTATCCATTGTGAACTGATTTTTGTGAGAGGTGAGAGGTGCGTATCCTGTTTTAGTCTTCTACATGTGGCTATCCAGTTTTCCCAGGACCATTTATTGAATAGGGATTCTTTTTCCCAGTGTAGGTTTTTGTTTGCTTTGTCAAAGATCAGATGGCAGTATGAGGATGGTTTTATATCTGGGTTCTCTGTTCTGATCCTTAGGTCTATGTCTCTGTTTTTATGCCATTCACAAGCTGTTTTAGTTACTATAGCCTTGAAGCATAGCTTCAAGTCTGGTAAATTGATGCCTCCCAATTTGTTCTTATTGCTTAAGGTTACTTTGGCTATTCAGGACCTTTTCTGGTTTCATACAAAGCAAAGAACAATTTTTCCTAGATCTGCAAAAAAATGAGATTGGTATTTTAAAGGGGATTGCATTGAATATGTAGACCACTTTGGGTAATATAGAAATTTTAACAATGTTGATTCTGTCGTTCCATGAGCATGATATGTTTTTCCATCTGTTTACATCCTCTGCAATTTCCATTCTCATTGTTTTCTCATAGAGATCTTTCACCTCCTTAGTAAAATATATTCCTAGATATTTATTTTCTTTGTTGCTATTGTGAAAGGTATTGAGTCTTTGATTTGATCCTCAGCTTAACTGTTGTTGGCATGTAGGAATGCTACTGGTTTGTCTACATTGATTTTGTAACTTGAAGCTTTGCTAGACTTATTCTTTATTATCTGTCACATCTTAAATAATTCCAGGAGCACAATGTGCTATTCAGTATATGCCTACAAATACATATGTTTACCCATTAAACTATCCTGTACGTCTGAGGAGCAGACTGAGAGATAATAGGAAGCACCTGTAAGATTTTGTCTTAATTTTATTCCTCTCAATATGGCAATGGCAAATGTTATTACTGGAAGGAACAAGTTCCCCTTTAGGTTGAAATAGTGTTTAAGCAGCTCCAAGATGACCATCAAGAAGTTATAGAGATAAGGGCTGAACTAAATAGTTATTAAAGTCCCTTTCTGTGCTGAGGCTATCAGTCTATGAGATTTTGGAAGGCCTGTGTACCATCTCCTGTTTATCAGTCATGGGAGTATTCTGTTCATGCAGCCTATGTAGATAGACATAACATCACAGGTGCGTCTATGAATACTGAACCACTGCCCATGTTTCCATAATGCTACTGTTTATTTTAGAAATTTGTAATATTTTGCATGAAATAATCCTGGGTACCACATCCTCGACTAAATTTTTCTCATGCGTATATTGAAAATTACACACAGCTCTATGCTTTGCCAAGCTTGCCTCAGATTTTTTTTTTTTGAAAGTGACAAATATCTTCTTGTCATGGGCCATGCATTTGCAGAGGTATTTTTATTGCTTCAAAGGAGAAGAATGATTTTTCAAGGCAACTCAGAAAACCATACTTGGTCTGAAATCACACAAGGTACACCAGAGTTAGTGTCTTGAGCTATGGTGAAGTAGGTGTCCCTGACCTCTGGAGATTCTACAGTGGTTATGGGATCTGACTTTCTGTAGATGATGAAGAGAAAAATACTACATTGAGATGTAGTCCTCAATCGTTTGTAAGAATCTTTCTCTTTCCTTGGCCACAGAAGCAAAAAAGAGAATGAGCAGTTACTGATATCTGTTGTATGCCGCATACTTTATACATTACTTCACTTAATCCACAGAACGAGTTGAATATTGTTAACCTTCCATTTTACAAATGAGGAAATTGATCCTTAGACAGTTATGTAATAAGCTCAAGGTCATAGAGCTTGAAGCAAAGGAGCTGGCATTCTGCTTTAGGTCTGCTGGATTCCAAAGCTTCACTTTGGGTGATTTTGCCATAATGTCTCCCACTGGCAATGAAGAATCCAAGTAACTCAGACTTGGGCATTCTGATTTAGCCAGAGCTATTTATAGCCTGTTTTTACATCAGTGCAAATGTTTTCATTAAGCCCTTGCTGTGTCTAAGACATTCAGCCAATTGTTATAGAAATTCAGAGATACTTCATCACCCTCGAGGACCCTCAAGGATCTTATAATCTAGTTAGGGATAAAAGACATGAAGATGTGCAAAGATAACTGAAAACTGAAGATAGCCCATGCCAAGAGCTGACTGAGTGTAATACGTAAGCACTACAGTGGCTTCCATATTATAAAGAAGGGCAAGTCACTATAAGCTACAAATAAAACTGGGAGGGAAAGGAATTTGAGTCTGAATGTAGTATAAGACAGTATCACAGTCCATCAGTCAGCTAGTCGAGGGTTGTAGGCTGTACACCACATCAAACTTACAAACCTATTTTTTTAGCCTATGTAGTTTTTTTTTTAATTCAGGTTAATTCACATAAAAGTATGATTATGTGTGTTTTAAATTTTTTTTTTCAAAATATCTGGACTATGCATGCCCATGTGGTGAAAGTCAGGACCTATGTTTGCCAGTTTGCTGCAGCCTCCGCCCTCCTAGGAGCTATAGCCTCTCTGCTTCATCCTTGACATTTCTCATGTAGCCCTGTGGGTATTTGGTCAAGATAAGGAAACTGAGATCCAGAGAAGTAAATTTTTAAAGATCCCAACTAATTAGTACCAGACTGGATTAGACCTGAGGATTCTTAATGATGAATCTAGTTTTCTTTTAACAGAGCACAACATCATTCATGAGAGTCAGTTCATACTTCAGTAGAGAACACAGAGTTAAGATAGGTATATAATTCATTATTGAATATCCATAGGGTCAGATGTGTTTGGAAAGTCAGAATTTTTTAAACTTCAGAAAGGTAATAATACTATTCAGATATCAACTATTATGAGTCCAGCAGGGTCTAGGGTAGCATCTGATAATTAAACACATTAATAATTCTTTTATGAAATGTATGAATGTTCACCCTAAGTGGGAGGAATAAAGATTATGCATACCCGCTGATTCAAGTCCGATTTTGCTATCAAGTTTGCAATATTTTTTGTCAACTTTTAGAAATTAATAGGTAAATCATGGATAGCCATAAATATCTTAATATTCTCATGTGCGTTGCTCAGTTTTCTTATTTATAAGTGGAGATGATAACAGTTAATACTTCATCAAAGATTTAATATTGTATGTAAAGAACAGTGCCTGGAACATACTAAGATCTACGTAAGTAATGGTTACTATGTAAAATATATATTTCATAAGTCAGATTCTTGATTCGTTCTTCTGCAACCACCTCATAAATGTCCCCTTTTAAGCAAACAGAGGCACCATAGATAAATAAATAAGTAAGTAAGACTTCATGCAGTCAGTTCTGAATGGCTTAACCAGACCAGGGTGAGCAAACAGTGGCCCATGGGCCAGATGTGCCCTGCCACCTTTTTGTAGGGACTGCAAGCTAAAAATGGCTTCTATGCTTTAAGATGGATGAAAAAAATAAAAAGAACAATATTTCATGATGTGAAATTTACATAAAATTTAAATTTTAATGTCCCTACATCAAGCTTAATTGAAATGCAGACACACCCATTTTCATGTTGTCTGTGGCTGTTCTAATGGCAGAGTCCAGTGTTTGCAACAGGGACCACGTGTCCCGCAAAGCCTAAAGTATTTATAATCTTGTGCTTTACAGAACAAGTTTTTCGAGCCCTGCCTTGTTCTATTCCTGCTCTGCTGCTCTCAATGTCTCTGCTCCTAGCTTGGTTGCTCTTCATTTGCCCTGTCTGGCCTTGCCAAGCAAACCATTTCACTCTACATGGTTTCCTAAGATAACTTTAACTTTGCTTCTACTACCATCTGCACCTTCTCTGTTGCAGAATTTGATCCTCTCCTTTCTTCTTTTATTACTTGCCCCATGGACTTTGTATCTCTTTGTTTTTTCCCAATCCCAGGAGCGGAAAGCAGAAACCTGATCTATGGCTGATCAATAACTAATCTGTGGATGTAGAGAGTAGTGAGCAGTGAGCAGGGATGCATTTTTCCTCTGGGCTAATGCAGTCTGCAATTTCAGTTGTTATTTCAAACTTGACTGGGATGCCAAAAGCTCAGCCTAAAATAAGCCTGCTACATCCCTTTTGGAAAATCGATATTTTCACACTATAGATATTTTTCTCTCTAGTTTATCTATAGATAAAACTGGTGATAAACACAAATCTGGGGCAAACTGAATTCTCCATCAGAGTGCCCAGTGGAAGTCCTGGTGGCTGAGGCTGTCCTTTATACTTACTTTGTACTTAAATGGAGCCAATAGGGCACGTGAAGGGGAGAATGGTGCACATCACCCAGAGTTTGGGAGTATGCCATGTTACTATTATATTGGTTTTGATCAGGGGTCCTCAAACTTTTTAAACAGGGGGCCAGTTCACTGTCCCTCAGACCGTTGGAGAGTGCGCACTGTGGGCCCAGGATGAGTCAGCTGCTAAGCAGGACAGGCAGCGGTGGCTAAAACACCCGGCCGCCCGGATAAATGTCCTGGGCGGGCCGCATGTGGCCCACGGGCCGTAGTTTGAGGATGCCTGAATTATGCATAGACAACACAGGCCTCTTTATTCCACCTTTCTTTCAAGCCACTACATTTTTTTTTTTCATATTGCACTGATTTTAATGGAAAGTTCAGCTTGAGGTAGACAGAGGTAAATTGAGAAGGAGCTTTGAATTATCTAGGAATTCTTAACAAGAAAGCTTTGTCCTCATTTCTCTTGGGTAATATGCACTTTAATTATATAACTGAATAATGAATATACTAACCAAACCTTGACCTTGCCAACAATTTAAACTGCAATAGATCCACAGCCTCTTTCTATTCACAGTTCTTTAAAAATTGATCACCTTAAAGGACTGTTTTATGGTCACGCACTTTTTTTTTCTTTTGTAATTGAGGTTTTATTGGTTGTGTTGAGAATCAGTACAGACATTTCAATTTGGATGAAATTCTTAACATATGTACCGAAAATCTGAAAAGCCATTTAATTCTTTTTTAAACAGTTATTCCAATGACTTTCCAGCTTAAAATTTAGAGGTAAATTTTCCTTAAGAGGATATCAAATACCAATATCTTCAAATGTTGATAAGCTGTTACATAAGTCCCACCAATTCACAGTTTATGATCATATATATACTACATACTTAAATTTTCAATCTTTCCCAGCACATTATTAGTAAACAGGACTACCATGACCAAAGATGTTACAGAGTATACGCAATTCTGACAGAGAAAGCCATGATCAAGGAGTGGTTTTCTTTAGGAAACAAGTCTACTAAAAAACAACATGGGAATAGAAGTCATTTAAAATGTTCAAGACATTAAATGCAGGCCTGGGACTCCATATTGCCATTTAGTATGCTTTGCATTATAGAATATAAAAACTAACCCCCACCTATGGAATGTTAAGCTGACTCCCAAGACAATCAAAGCCTCCCATAATTCAGTATCGCACACTATTTTCTGGTTGTACCAAAAAATAAACCACCAGTGAATGATTTCACCTGTTAAATAAAAGCATTTACACTTAAAAAATGGGATGAGGTGGGATTCCCTCCTTCTTAAAAATGTTTCTAGAGCTACTAAAAAATTTCATTTAAAAAATAGTTGATACAAATATTGCTGTGGATTGTACAAGAAGAGAGGCAGGGAGCGCTGATGAGACATGGTGTGTGGCATTACTTGGGCTTGGCTTCCTTCTCTGCTTACTCAGAGGCCGGACTCCCCCTCGGGTGTCAGTTTCTCCATTTTCTGCAGGTAAATCTTTAGTTTCTTGGTTAGCAACTTTGGCCCGTCTTCCCTTTGTTCTCCTTTAATCTTGTGCCTATACTTTTTTGTCTGAAGATTTGTCCTTTGCTGCTGCCTTTTTGGGCTTCGTTTCCACTTTTGCAGGGGCAGGTTTAGCTGACAACCCCGCAGATCTCCTCTTGGGCTCTTCCTTCATCGCCTTCAAGGCTGAGCTGACCTTCCTCTTGGGCATCTTGGCGGTGGGGAAGGCACGTGCCGGGTGTCTACGGGCCCTGGGGTGCTGAGAGCCTTCACGAAGCTGGTCTGTCTGGCCGCTGCCGTTGCTCCTGCCGCCCAAGGTGCTCAACATATGTTTTTAATATTATCAATACAGTATAGTTGGAGTCAGACCTGTGTTCCAACATGTAGTAGAGACTTAAATTGCAATTTCCATACCTGTAAAATGTCTTATTACCAAAGAAGAATGAGGTAAGGAAGAGAGTGTATGTAAACTACTTTGTCCAGTATCTCAGACTTTCTGAGCTTTCTGTAAATGGTGATTGTTAGTGCTATTAGAAGTATTGAACAGCAATTGTGGAATATCAGTCTGACCAACTGTATTGCCACTTACTATTGAAAATAATTCATGAATAATTGAGATCAATCAAAAGAAGCCTCTAGATGTATTTCATTCATATATTCATGTATAGACATACTTTAAAACCATTCCCTGTATAACTCTTATCTTCAGATATAGCAGTGCCAGAGAATAATTTTTAAACATGAAATAAACATGCAAATAAGAATTTTTTAAGATCTGAAAGCTCAACAAGAACTTAGAGATAACACAGTTAATTGACTTCATTTTACAGATGAGAGTACTTGGTAATTTATGCAGAGTTACATAGCTAGTTCATTGTAGTCCAATTCAGAATAGGGTCTTCTAGAATTCTAGGCCACCTCTTTCCACTCCCTCATTTAGACACTTACATTTAATTTAATTTCCAGTTAAATGCTTCCCACTTCTCATCTGTAAATGTAGAAAAAATTTGGGTTAATTATTTTTTAAATGTTTATAATTCCCTGGAAAACGCCACATTTACTGGGTGGTAGAAATAGAATAGGAGGCTGCTGGTGAAAGAGAAGCTTCATCACTATTTCTGCTTCATGATGAACTGACTTCAATGTAAGGAAACTAGAAATTGGAATTGCTGTCGTTACCTCCCGCCCAACACACACACAAACACATGCACACCTTTAACTTCACTCTCATGCTCCATTTTAGGTCAAATCTGTGTGGAAATATTACTTGCTATTGAGTAGGAATAAAGGGGAAAGAAATGGATATAGCTGAACAAATATTTCTCTTGCTTTCTTTCCATGAGAGTTGAACTGAACATTCTCAGATTGATTTAGATAAACGGTTATAAAAACTCATTTTGTAAATCTGGTTAGATCTGGAGACCATCCTCCTAAGTGAAGTATTGCAAGAGCAGAAAAACAAACACCACATGTACTCACTATTAAATTGGAACTAACCAGTCAGCACTCATGTGCACGGAGGGAAGTAAAACTCAATAGAAATCATGCAGGTGGGAGCGGGGAGGAGGGGATGGGTGTAATCATACCTAACGGGTGCAATGTATTAGTATCTGGGTGAGGGGCACACTTATAACTTTGGCTAAAGCAGTAAAAAAGCAATCCCTGTAACCAAAACATTTGTACCCCCGTGATAGTCTGAAATTTTAAAAAAATGAAAAAGTAAAATAAAATGCTCAAAATAATATAGAGCAGAGTAAGGGGATAGGAAATGCTGTAGGGTTTTTAATTAATAATATGTGGTAGTTCGGGAAGGCCTTGCTCTTAGGATGACTTATTGAGCAAAAACTTTCAGGAAGCAAGGGAGTGACCTGTGTGGATGTCTGGACAATGAGTCTTCAAGCCAGTTTATAAATAAAGTATGAACAAACATCTGAAAACGAACAAACAAAAAAACCACTTTGTAATAGTGGTCTTTACAAATTACTTAAAAATACTTTTCTAATCTGTAGAATAGACATTTTATTCCCATATTTAGGCATAAGAAAACAGCATCTAAACAGTAGTTTATCCAGGTTACATGGCTAGTCAGTGGTTAAACTGAGTCTTGGGTTCTGATCATTAGGTAACAAGTTCAGGGTCCTTCTGGGAAGCCCATGAGTCTTTTTTTCCCTTCTGTTCAAAGGTTTTAAGCAGTATTGAAGGAAATAAAAAGGGAAAAGAACTACCCATCATAAATAGGCTATTTATTAAAAAATATCTTGCTTAGAAAATTTTAAATATTCTTAAAACAGATTATTAAATATTTTCTTTCTATGGTGTATTTTAATTCATTTTCTTATTTGCAAATTATATTCAAGAAGACACATTTAACATCTAATTCTGTAACTGGCACAAATAAATGCTGCATTTTTGGTTCCCTAATATCTAATTAAATTTAATAACAATAATTACAGACCAACTTGCTAAATTAGAAATTACTACCTAAACCAATAAGCCTATGTAATTTTCTTTTCCCATTACTTTTTCTTCTTTGGTTCTATTCTCTTTCTATACTTTCTTTTAGTCAGTTGAGTCTAAGTTCCTTATATGTAATAGAATGGGTGGGGTTGGATTCTTACAAAGTTCCTTTTTTTTGCAATTACATTTTATGGTTTTATGAATTGTCTTTATAATACAGAAATAATGTATGTGGAGGTATATCTACCTTCCTTCATTCTTAAATAAGTTTCATTTAAACTACTGATTTATGGCTTTATGAATTCCCAACCTCATCTTTGAAATATTTCCCACCTGATTTTCTAAAGTCAACGGGTCCTGGGTCTGAATCTGTCCCCTTTATCACCATTGTCATTTTTACGCATGATCCTTCAGTGGGTTATTTGAATTTTCTGAGCTTTTTCTCTTATTTTTTTTTTCCTTTGAAATAGTCTTACTCTGCTGCCCTGGGTAAAATGCAGTGGCATCATCATAGCTCACTGCAACCTCAAACTCCTGGGCTCAAGATTTCCTCCTGCCTCAGCCTTCTGAGTAGCTGGGACTACAGGCGTGCACCACTGTGCTCGGCTAATTTTTTGTATTTTTTTTTAGTTGAAAGGGAGTCTTGCTGTTGTTCAGGCTGGTCTTGAACCCCTGAGCTCAAGTAATCTTCCACCTTGGCCTCCCAGAGTGCTAGGATTACAGGCCACCGCACCCAGACGAATTTTCTGAGCTTTAATTTTCTTATTAGTAAGTGACAGCAAATAATATGCATCAGATGTATGTTATAAATATTAAACAGAAAGTGTACATGAAAACATGTAGCATATTCAGGTCACATACTAAGGACTCCATAAATGTTACTGGTAGTTGAGTGACTTAAAAAAATATCTTTTAGAAGAAATACTCTCCTCTTATATAGACGAGATGCCAATGCCATTTGGTCACTCTTTTTTATTGCTGGAATCAGGATTCTGTGGCCTCAGTATCACAGTTGCAAGAATTAAGAAAAAATGATGCTCTATTTTTTTTTTTATTTCATCATGAAATAGGGGTACAAATATTGTTAGGGTTACATACATTGCCCCTACCACCCCTCCCCTCCACATGCCAGAGCTTCATGTGAGTCCAATCCCCAGGTGGCGCGCACGGCACACATTATGTAACTCTACACTTCCTCCCCCCTCCCGCCTGCCCTCCATCCAACATAAGATTTTTTTTTTTTTACATTTTGGATACATTGTATAACTTTGCCTCTCCCTAAGAAAGGTTAGAGGTATGCCCTTCCCCCCGACAATGCTCTCCATATCCCTATGATGTGGGTCTTGCCCTTTCTCCCAAAACCCTGGTGAACACTACCACCATTTGAGCACCATAGTTTTAAACAGTCAGAACCAATTTGATGGCGAGTAGATGTAGAGCCCTTTTTCCATATCTTGTGTCGCTTCACTTTGGATAACGGGCTTAAGCTTAATCCAGGATAGCATAAACGGTGTTAGCTCGCTGTCGTTTCTTAGAATTGAATACTATTCCATTGTGAGCATATACCACATTTTAGTTATCCACTCATGAATTGACAGGCATCTATTTTGCATTAAAAATAGTGATGCAACATGTACTCACCATATAATTGGTACTAATTGATCAACATTTATGTGCACATATGCAAGTAACATTCATCGTGTGTCAGACAGGAGGGAGTGGGGAGAAGGGGATGGGTAAATTCACACCGACTGGGTGCAGTACACACTGTCTGGGGATAGGCAGAAGCTCCGACTCGGGTGGTATAAAGGCAATTTATGTAACCTCAACTTTTGTTCCCCTGTAATATTTTGAAATTAAAAAAAAATAGTGGTGGGTTTGAATAACAGTATATTATGATTATTATTGATAAGCAATTTTGACATGGTGAAGGTATATACATATTTTAGACAATTTCTAAAAATTAATTTGTGTCTTATAGAAGTAAATGATTCAATTTATCCAAATCATCATTATTAAAAGCAGACTTTTGAATGTCACTTATGGAGATTTCTGCTATCGTTGGTGGTGGAACTAGCTCTTTCTATGACAGCAAATAGAAAACCTAGGCAAAATAGCTTAAAGTTATTGGAGAAGTAGAAAGCCAGTAAAGAGTTACAGGGCCAAAATCCCAGAGGAGACAAAGATCCAGAGATGTGCCTAGAATTTAGGGACACTTTTTCCTGATACAGTTCCTGATTCCAAAATAGTCAACCAGAGGTTTAATTGTACTTTTGATAAGCTCCTAAAGCAAGGGATACAAAAAATTCGAGTCCAGAGTCTTACAAGGAGGGGTCCCAAGTAAGCCCTACACCCAGCCTTTTAGTTTGGGTCAATCATCTCAGTTATTAAATTTGAATTAAGAATATTCTGGATTGCCAGTGCTTAGGTGCCTCATAGAAGCAAATGAAAATCTTTTTGTAAAGAAGACACATTATCCTTTGCCTCAAATTATTTCTACGTGTTTTTCAAATGCAGTTTTAGCATGCGATAAAAAATAACTAGGCACATGAGCAGAAAAGACAATATGAATCAACAGAAGGAAAACTGATGATGAAACATACCCATTGTATTATGCTCACAGATTCTATGGATGAACAATTCTAGGTCATCTCTGTTCCAAGGGATGTTGTATAAGGCCTTTTCAGGATGTCACACTCACATGTCTGGCAAATTGGTGCTGACTGTTGGCTGGAGGCCAGCTAGGACTGTGGGATGGAAGTCAAAGTTCTTCTCCACTTGGGCCTCTCCATGGCTTCCTGGACTTTCTCAAAGTCTGGCATCTGGGTTCTGAGAGCGATCACCCCAAGAGATTAAGGCAGAGGTACATGACGTTGTTACCACATAGCCTCAGCAGTCACTTAGCATCATTTCCACAGATTATATTAATTGAGAGGGTCATGAAAGCCCAACCAAGTTCAAGGTGATGGGGCATAGACTCTATCTCCTATTAGGGGATTAGCAAGGTTCTAGATGAGCATGTGGGTTGGTATATATTATTGAGGCCATTTTTGAGAAATATCTGCCATGGTCAAGAATGCATGTTTTAATTTCTAGCATAACAATTATATAAATAAAAGAAGAATGAAAGAGCGGGTACATTTCAGTAGCTTGGAAATTTTAATCTATTTTTTAAAATAAGGAAAGAAGCAATATAGATCAGCCAGAAAAACTTGAAGGCAAAAATTAAAATGATAAATTCAAACCCAAATATATCAGAGACTAATGGCAAAATCACAACAAAAATTGTTAGACTTTGTTTTTAAAAAAGCATACAAAAGAAGCACATATAAAACATATAGATTCAGATACTTTGGAAGTAAACAGATGGAAAAAGAATGACTATAAAGATACTAATCAAAAGAAAGCTATTGCTGCTATATTAATATCAAGATAAAAATAGGCATTTAGACAAAAAAGACTATTAAAGATAAGATACTTCATGATGATAAAAAGTTTCATTCACCAGGTAAATAATTCTAAATTTGTATATATCTTATAACTTGGTTTAAATTATACAAAGCAAAATTTGATAGGAATACAGGAAGAAGTATACATAGCTACAATCGGAATCGTCGATGTTGAATACATCACTCTCATCAATTGAGAGAAGGAGCAGAAAAAACTAGCAAGAACATTGAAATTTGAAAAACACACTAGGTCTTATTGATATATTTAGAGCACTGCAACCCCAAACTGCAGAATTTACCTTTACATTCTTTCAAGTACTCATGGAATATTTCCAAAATTTGACCAAATATAGACACATCTCACCAAATTTCAAAGGGTACAATTAGAGAATGTTCTCTGATACAAGTCAGCAAGAAATGGTGTTTGAAAATACATCTCTGATATACCAGTTGGGAAATATGGATATCACAAATTATTTGGATAAATAAGCTGTAAAAGTTAAGTCATAAAAATTGGGGAAAGTTTAAATGGACTTGACATTGGGTTATATTAAAGATTTATTGTGATTGTGATTTTTAAAAGAATCCTTATATTTTAAGCTATCTATGACCTAAATATTTAGAAATAATTTGTTTCTATATAATCCTGAGAGGTGAGGAATAGATGCAGATAAAGATGGAAAAAAAATTCCCACAAAGTAAAAATTTTTGACTTTGGGTTATATGCCGCAGGTGGATTTATGAAACTGTGATCTCAATTCTTGTATGTTTTTTTAAATTGTCCATGGTAAAAAATTCAAAAAGAAATAATAAATTTCAATAACAATTAGCACGTATTTTAGACTGAATAATTAAAAATGTAATATGAAAACCGCAGAATGTAGTAAAGCCAGGTTTAAAGAGGTGATGGTATTTAATGCATATATTAGAAAAGAAGAGAGGCTCATCTGAGCATTCATCTCAAGATATTAGGAAAAAAAAAAAAGTAAAAACTGAAATAAAGATAAGAGAAGAAATCAATGGGTAGAAAACAAATATAAAAATAGGATCAACAATACCAAGAGCTGATTCCTTGAAAAGACTAATAAATGTACTCAACACCTGGTGAAACTGATCAAAAGCAAAAAAGAAAGAATCAAAGAGAGGGATTGAAAAAAAAGGCTTATCCCAAGTTTTTGAGACTTTTAAAAGATCATAGTAGTATATTACACACCTTAGGACAATACACTGGAAAATTTAAAGGGAATAGACAAGCATAAAGACACAATTACTATAACTGGCACAATAAGAAATCAGAAGTCTGAACAGTCCAGTAACAATGGAAACAATTAAATCTGTAATTTAAAATCTTTTCACAAGTAAAACTCCAGGCCCAGAAGGCATCATCACTGGAAAATTCTACCTAATCTTTGAAGAACAGATAATACTAATTTTTATAAACTCTTCTGGAATCTTGAAAAAGAGGAAACACTTTGGCTAATTTTATGCGGACAGCACCTTTGGTTCTAAAACCTCATAAGGGCATTATAAGGAAAAAAATGCAAAGTAATAAAATTCATGAATATAAATGCAAATATTCTAAGTAGGTATTAGCAAACCAAATATTATAATATATAAGAAGGATAATAGCATACACGAGTTGAGTTTTTTTTAAGAACACAAATTTGTTTAACATTTGAATAGCAAGCCATGGCATTCAACGTTACCAAAATGAAGGGGAAATATTATGTGGTCTCTCCATTAGAGAAAAAACAAGTATTATATAAACATCAACTTCCATTTATAATCAAATGTCCAGTGATCTGGTAAAAAAGAATTTCTTTAATATGAAGGATATCTATAAAATGAGATAGCAAGTGTCATACATGAGGATAAAATGTTGAAAATTTTCCTAAATCAGGAACAAGACAAGAATGTCAGTTGTCACTTCTCCTATTGGACATTGTTTTGAAGATCCTGGCCATTGAAGTAAAGCAAAAACAATAAATAAATAAATAAATAATGATAAATATTAGAAAATAATATAAATTACATATAATTTGATTATTCATAGGAGATATAGTTGTATATGTAGAAAATACAAAATAATCTAGTTACAGTTCTAGAATTAAAAATAAATTTAGCAAAATTGCTGAATATGAGACCAGTATACCAAAACTAAAGGAAATTTATTTCTTTCTTCTAGCTTCCTACAAGAAATAAAGTGAAAAGATAAACCTTTTACAATGCCATAAAAATTTCAGTAACCTAGAAATAGGTATAAGAAAGGTTGTGTAGGACCTGAACACAGAAAAGCATAAAATATTATTGGAAGAAATTAAAGAATACCTAACTAAATGCATCCATATACCATATTTACAAATTGGAAGACTCAATATTGTTGAGATATTAATTTTCCCCCAAATGATCTATAGATTTAATGCAGTGCAATCAAAATACCAACATGTTTATTTATGGAATTTGACAAGTTCTCTTTCTTTTAAACAGCTTTATTGAGATATAATTCACATATAAAGTTCACCCATTTAAAGTGTACAATTCAGTGGCTCTTATAAGCTATTTTTAAATGCAAGGGCCTTTAAAGAATAGTCAGTCTCCTTGTTGGTCGTATATAGCATAGTTTTTAATTTTAATTTTTTATTATAAATATTTTCAAGTATACATGAAAATAGAAATTTTATAATTACTTATGTTCCTATTGCCTAGATTCGACAATTTTTTAACACTTTGCCAATTTCGTTTCATCTATCCCTCTCTACCCTATCGCTGTGCTGATATATTTTAAAACAACTTCAGGCATCAGATAATTTCACCTTTGAATACTAATTTGAACCTCTAACAGATAAGGACTTCTAAGACATTCTTGATAAAGAACGAGGTGGGAGAATTTGTTTTGAATTAAAACATATATTTAAGTTATGGTAATAAAGTAAGAGTGGTATTGATTCTAGGTTAAAAATATAGATCAATGGATGAGATGTAAGAGCCCAGAAATTAACCAATGTATTATGAACAACTGATTAACAACAAAGTAGGTGCTACAGAACAGTGGGAAAAGGATGATACAATAAATGGTGCTGGTTAAATTGGATATCTGTATGGAAAAAAATAAACTGCAATCCCATCCTCACATCCCACATAAAAGTCAATTTTGTTGGATTTGTAGATGTGAATGTGAAAGGCAAAACAATGAAGCGCTAAAAGAAATACAAAAAATTACGACTTCAGGGTAAAAACCTTCTTAAAACACAAAGAAACACTAATTATAAAGGAAAAGACTGATAAATGGGATTACCGTTAAAGTGAAGATATTCTATTCATCAAAACATTAAGGGAGTGAACAGTGATGGAAAATATTTGCAATGCGTATAATATGAGCTGAATTGTGTTCCCCTAAAATCCACGTGTCGAAGTCCTAATCCCCAGTATAACTATTTGGAAACTGAAACTTTGAGGAGCTAATTAAAGTTAAATGAGGGCATAAGTGTGACACCCTAATCCAACAGGACTAGAGTCCATGTAAGAAGAGGAGGAGACACTAAGAGTGCCGTGCACAGAGAAAAGGCCATGTGAGAACACAGTGATAAGGTGTCAGTCTTCGAGCCAGGAGGAGAGGCCTCACTAAATACCAACCCTGCTGCCCCCTTGATTTTGGACTTCTTGCCTCCAGGACTATAAGAAAATAAATTTCTGTTGCTTAAGCCACCTGATCTGTGGTATTCTGTTATGGCAACCTTAGCATACCAATATAACATATAACATACACTTAACGAAGACTTTGTATTCAAAATATATAATAAATTTCTACAACTCACATAATCCAATAGAAAAATGGGCAAGAGATATGAACAGGCAATGCACAAAAGGATAGTCAATTCACCAGTAAAAATACCAAAAAAAGGCAACTCATTAGCAATCAGTAATATACTAATTAAAACTACAAATTACACTTGAATGTTGCAGGAGCGTTGGAATGAAAACCGTCGTCAGTAGCAAATGGTGATGGTGTGGAGCAGTGGGAATGCTTGTGTACTGCCAATAGGAATGTCAGTGGGTTCTACTAGTTTAGAAAAAATTTGGCATTATCTATCAAAGTTACAGACCCCCAGATATATATATTTTGTCCTCTTCCCAGTTTCCTGACATATAATTCCTAAAAGCCTTGATGGGGATAAGAGTCTTTTGTATGCTAATGATGTGGCTGGGAGCCCCTAGATAGCTTTGGGATGGCAGCTGGTCACCAGAAAGACCAAGGCAGGATTAGAAGGTTGGGACTTTCATGAAGCTCCACCCCACCAACCTCCGGGGAGAGGAGAAGGATGGACATTGAGTTGATCACAATGACCAGTGATATAATTAATCATGCTATAAAAACTCCAAAGAACAGGGTTCGGGGAGCTTCTGGATAGCTGAACACATGAAGGTGCCTACGGGGTGGAGAGGGTGTAGAAGCTCCGTGCCCCTTCTCCCATACCTCACCCTGCACATCTCTTCATCTGGCTGTTCGTCTATATTCTTTGCCATTTCCTTTATGATGAACTAGTAAACATAAAAGGGTTTGCCTAAGTTTTGCGAGTGCTCTAGCAAGTTTATTGCCAAGAAGATGGTCATGGAAGCCCCTATTTAGAGCTGGTCGGTCAGAAGTTCCCAAAGGCCAGACTTGTTACTGGCATCTGAAGTGAGTGGCAGTCTTGAGGTACTGAGCTTACAACCTGTGGGGCCCGATGTCACCTCCAGGTAGACAATGTCAGAATTGAATTGAATTCCAGAACAACAACCTGGTGTCCACTGGGGCATCTGCTGCAGAATTGAGTGGTTGATTTGCAGAGAAATCTCTCCACAGTTTGGTGATCAGAGATCACAGAAGCATTCTGTGTTGATTGTTTTGTAAGAGTGTGGTTGGAGAAACTGAGTTTGTTTTTTCCAATACTTTCATAGACCCATAACTCTATGACCTAATTGATTCTACTAGATATGCATAAGAACATTCATAAGACATGATATGAATAAGAATATTCAGAATAGTATTATTTGCCACAGTCTCAAATTGGAATAAAACCCAATGTCCACCAACTGTAGAATGGATAAATTATGGTATAATCAGTCAGACAGTGAAATACTCTATAGCAGTGATTCCTAACAGGTGGCAATCTGGACTCCTACAGGACATTTGGCAATGTCTGGAGACATTTTTGGTTGTCACAAGTATGTGTGGGATGTTCCTGGCATCTGGTGAGTAGAGGCCAGGTATGCTGCAAAGCATCTTACAATGCTTAGGACAGCCACCTGTAACAAAGGATCATCTGGCCCATATTATCAACAGTGCCAAGGTTGAGAGAACCTGTTCTATATTAATTAAAATAGATGAACAGCAACTGCACAAACTACTTGGATGAATCTCATAAACATGATTTTTGAGGAGAAAAAAGGGCTAATCTCAAAAGAATATGTACTGTATGATTCCATTTATATAAGTTCAAAAAACAATATAAATGATAGGGCTTAGGGATACCAGTTCATGTGATAAAAGTAAAAAGAAAAACAAGAAGTGATTAACATAGAAGTCAAGACTGTAGTTACCTTTGGGAAAGTGGGAGAGAGAGAAATTTGGATGAGGCACAAGATAAATGTCACGGCATTGGCAATATTCTACGTCCTAACCTGTGTGGGGTTACATGGATGTCTGCTCTGTGATAAATTTTGAGCTCTGCATTTTATTTTGTGCAATGCACTTTTCTGGCTGCACAAACTAAGAAACAATTATGAAGCTATTGTTGGACAGCTCTGGAGGTATGTTTGGCCTCTCTTTTTTCTTTTCCTTTTATTTTTAGTTGATGTGTAATCTGTATGTTTATGGGATACAGAGTGATAGTTTGATATATGTATACGATGTATAATTATCAAATCAAGGTAATTAGCATATTCATCACTTCAAAATTTGTCATTTCTTTGTGATGTGAACATTCAAAATCTTCGAGCTTTTTGAGACACTACAATAAATTCAAGTTAACCATATTCACCCTGTGATGCTGCAGAACACCAGAACTCATTCCTCCTATCAAATAAAATTTTGTATCTATTAATTAACCTCTCCTCATCCTCCCCTTCCCCCACCTTCCCAACCTCTAATACCCAAAATTCTACTATTTCCATGTAGCCTCTTCTTTTTTTCATCCCAAATGAGATGATATGTTTTAAGAGACTCAGAATGGAAAAAGATGTATAAATACTATGGGACATCCACAAAAAACTTTTTTTGTAAAGAGGATCTATTTCTAGGATTTTCAGAAATCATGTTCCGTATCTCCTTAAGGATCATGTGGCATAACCAAAATTTTGTTAGCAAAATAATAAAATCAAGGCTGCTAGTTCTCACAAAATAAAATGTTCTTGTCAAAAGGCCTGGGAAGTAAATGGGTTTGCTACTCCTCTAACAAAGGAAGAACATAAATCTCTTCTCAGCTGTTGTGTTAGTTTTGTAATCACCTTAAGATGGGAGTTCCAAAGAGGGAGAGTGGAGTGGTGAAAAAAGGAATCATAAATCTGTTGAAATGCAGCAATGTGCTGCCATGGAAATGGTCTTTTTTGTTATAGGTTTAAAACATTACCATTTATTTCACATGTACTGGGTGTGCTGCTAATTTTCTACCTCAGTGGTTGTTGGTTGCTGGAAGCACTATATTCTTTTCTCCTAGCAATGCAAATTGAACATACCTGATTCAGGCAAGTGTCATTCACGTCCTGTGATGTATTCTTTTCATTGTTTCCATTTCAAGCACTGTTTTTTAAATAACTTGTACTCCAGAAAGTAGGGTACAATTTAGTTTTTTTTTAATCAAAGAATCTTAAAATTTCAAGAGCTCTTGGGAACCACTAGTTCATCAGTACAGATATCCTTTCCGTCACATCAGTGGCATTTGGATTTCTAGCTTATGCTTGACACTGGTGTCAAGGAGCTCATTATCTGATGGGACAGCTCTCTGCATTTTTGCAAAGCTCTACTACTGAGAAAGTCCTTTTCGGTATTAAGTTGAAATGTGCAACCCTGTATTTTCCTCCTATCCTAACCCACTTCATTCTACTCTTATTATGATGTGATCATTTTTATTTCCCTTTTTCTCAGTAATCAGCATATGCTAATCAATGCATAGATTATCAAAGATTCCCTAAAGTCTACAGCTGTGTGGATTACAGGCTTAAATTAGGATGATGTTTATTACCACCACAGGTAGATCCCCTGTGCCAAAACTTCTCCAATTACCACTGAGAGATGTCTGGAAAGCAGTTGCTTTAGGCAGAACCTTGTCTGTGGCACAAATGAGAATTATTATAGATTAGCTTTTGTACTAGAGAAGCTGGATTAAAAATGGCTTTATGTATTGTGCTCATTTTCAGTAGTTACCAAACTTTTCATCTCTATCAGGGACTTCTCAGGCTGATGAAATTATCAATAATTTCTAACTCTAATCAATTCTGGTTAACTTGGGTATTGTGAGGAAAGGCACCAAAGGCAACTTCCAGTATTGTTTAGAACCAAACTAGTCAAATGTAGACCAAAATGGAAAAAGTGTAATTTTATTTGATTATAATTACATCCAATATTCAAGAATACATTTATCTGTTCTAGACACGCTACTAGAATGTATATAAATAACCTATATAGCTTAGGAATCCAGAATATTACATGAATCCCTTGATTTTAAAATAGCCTTAAAATTACTATTAAATGTGCTCCTTCAGTGTTTCTATCAACTTAATTGTCATTTTTTCCATAAATACACTAGGCAAAAAATGTAGAAACAGCTGTAAGCTCCCTCTTTCTTTTTTCCCCTCATTTAATAACCTGATTCCTTCCCTTCTGTTGATTGATAAGAATTTTATTTTTTTCCCACCAAATCACTATTGTTGTTGGTATTTTTTTTAAATCAGAGCCTGACTACAAATAAGTTTATCTACTCCTGGACTATAGCTCTTATCAAAGCATGTTATCTCCTTTCTCTTAACACTGTTCTATAGAGGGTGCATTTCATGTGGGAAGTAGGATTGTAGGTTGAGAAGAAAATGAATGCCCTCTGTCTTTTTAACACTAATTTCTAAGCACATAGAGGGTGGAGACAATGCCATGTATAGTTGACTGTGCACTCACACTGCAAGCAATAAAGGGGAGATTTAAACATTTTCTACTTTTTCTTGTATAATTTTCTCTTCTCTTTTCCTGTGATACAGGAGGTATGTAATTTAAAAAGAAGGAACTGATTTCATGCTACCATGCAGAAGAAATCTTGGGATTGGTCACCACTTGGCTTTGGGGTCAGATAACTAGGGGGAGAAACATCATAAAGTTCCAGAAACCTGCTGAGTTTGGCAATATCATGGTATCTTGTCATATACCTTACATCCATGTCCCCAAACGTCCTTAGTAGCCCTCTTCCACCCTTCTCCTATGCTGCATCTATATGCCTCTCTTTCCTGCTTCCTTCCTGCTCTTGCTTTGACCATCCAACTCCTTTTCCATGTGGTTCATAGACCTGCCAGTTGTCTGACCTTGGGCAAGTCATTTATATTCCCCATACGTGTAGGATGGAGTTAATGAAAATGCGTTATGTCTGGTACTAGTGCAGTGCCTACAACAAAGAAAGCTTTCTCTATATAGCCAGCAACTCATTATTTGAAAGAATGTGTCTACACTTACCATTTCTTCTCTTGGTTTGGCAAGGAGGAAAGAACTGGGATGTCATGGATGTAATTGGGGTTTCCTGGGTTTGGGCTTGAGATGGAATAGAATGGCCAGCAAGATTTCAAATTCTTCAAGTATAGAAAATAACACTCTTCAGACTGTGTCCTCTCCAGAGTTAGAAGAGAAAGTGTGTATGTGTGTGTCGCTGTTGTGTGCATGTCTATCCATTCAGGAGGAGGTCTTGAACTAAGGGGAAAATATTTATGGTCTTTCCACATTATTTTCTATTTTCTAAATTTTCAGTTAATTCAGTGAAAGTACTTATGGTTATTGCTTCCATCATCTTTTTTTCCAACCCACATGCCTTCTAAGTTGTGTGTTTGATGCATTTCATATTTGGATTCAGAATGGACATTCATTTTTAAATGAGTGGGACCAGGACAAGCAGTAGGGTGTCCATGTGTGCTGCTTCAGTCCCCATTGGGGTGCATGAGAGAGAATGTGGATTGCACCAGAGCTCTGACTCATATTGCTGGGAAGGACTTTGGCCTGATACAAAGTCTGGGTCTTACATGTGTTTCCCTTGCTGATGTACAGGAAAACTCTGACATTGCTTAAATATCTTTCTCTGAGGACACGCATCACCTGCAAATGTCAAGCAATAATTTTGTGCTAGCCAAAGGGAATCAGCTCACTGAAAATGGAGCCACTTTAGGATTGTGGGAGGAGGATGTGTTCTGTTTGGACCTTCTCTTAGGAGCCTTTTAGGCCATGCTGAAGGATCTTTTCAGGTAGTGTTTGAGAAAAAAATGTGTCAGTTACAACTGTCATTTCCGTGAAAACAAAATATGTTGGTAAAAAAGCTTACTGATGAAGGGATAAGAAGTCCTGTATACCCAAGGCCAAGCGTCCTCTTTAAAATAAGAATAAAAGCAAATGCTTTATAGTACTATGTAATAAACATGCTTCTAAATACATATAATAAGTTATATATATGTATCATTGCAACCCTCACAATACTCTTATGAGATATTAACCCCAGTTTACCAAAGATAGAGAAGTTAAGTGACCACTCACATTTAGAAAGTGGCAAAATCAGGATTCAAATCCTTATACTCTGTCTCAAGTTCACACTCTTAAACAATTATGTTATATTTAGCCAGCCACAAAGAAATTTATTCTGCACACTCCCAAACATTGAAATATTTGAAAATACCTATAGTTACTCATCCCCTTTTCCACCCATGCATTGATATTCTACAGAGATGGTGGTTGACCCAGCATTTGATGGCTCCTTGTGGAGATGCTCTCAGACTGGAAGCACTCACTGCTGGGGTGAGCCACCTGAGATTTGGGCAGGTGCTTCAACTCTGGGAAGTATCAACTTGGTTCTGTCCCTCCATGATGAGAATGCATAGCACATGTTAGTAGAGACCTGATGATGTTATAAGTGAGGAACATGAATAAAAATTTGGAGACTGTGTGCCAAGAGGTAAGATGCTGTTGCTGCCCACTTAGCCTCGGTTCTGTGAGCTCTAAAGATCATCCCCAAACACCTGTGAATCACACACCTTTCACAGAGGTGAGTTGGGGTTGCCCCCGTAGCCAACCACGGCCCACCTCAGTGACTTTCCTCTGACTCATGCTCCATTCTTGCTTTACAAGGTGTTTGATCCTCCTGCCTCTGACCTTTTCAGTTTAGGATGTGTACTTGTCCCTCCTGCACTTAGAACCTTCTCTTTCCTTAAATGACCTCCTCCTGACATGTACTTCGGCTCTTCTTACCTTGCTTGTACTGTTAAAAACCTCTCCCCCTTCCTGACCTTGTACAGTTTTTCTTGACTATTTTTCCCAGTTATCCTTCCTGATGGATTTTACAGTCCTCTCGTCGATTCAAAATCATCCATTGAAATTTACACTGAAGCTGATTTAATTTTATGAATCGATTTGGGAAGAGTTGATCCATTGATAATGATAAATCCTCTCATCCCTACTACTCTATATTTTTCCATTTTTTGAGGTTATTTTCTATCACTCTGTCAATTTTTGTATGTTTTAAATTTAGTTCCCATGTATTTGTTGATGTGTTTATTTCTATAGATTTTATGTTTTATTATTCCCTTGAATGAGATATTTTTTATTATCTTTTCTAACAGGATATTGCTAGTATGTGGAGAAGCTATCAATGTCTGAATGTTTATTTTGTTACTGGTCTTCTTTCTGAACTTTATATTAGCTCTTACGACTTTTCAATTGATAGATTTTCAGGAAGCATTATTGAGCTTTTGTTGCGCAGGACTTAAAATTTTCCATTTGGCATAGTTTCTACTTCCAGCATTTTCCTCTTGAGATTTGGCCCTTAATTTTTAGTGTTCTCATTGTTGGCAAACTTTGCTTATTATATATCAACCATATTTTTTCCTTAGTATTATTTCAAGAACATGAAGAGATTTACTCAAACATTTGATATCAATATTAGCTTGTGTTGGATTCAAATTTATTGTACCTGTTAGACATAGGAATTTGAACTTGAGGAACTTTAACTTGAGGTTGGTCTTCATGATTGACCCCAAATTTTCTCATCTTTTAAATTTTCCTTCCATTTTTCTTCATGTTCTGACTTCTGAATGATTTTCTGAACTCTATATCTCAATTCTTAATAGTTTTATTTCAGCTGTCAGATTTTTAATAGCCAAGGGTTCTTTCTTATTTTCTGATAGTTACATTTTCATAGTGTCTTATTCTTATTTTAGATGCAATATAATTTCTAGTTTCTTTAAAGAATTATATTTATAGTTTTTAAAAAAAATTTGCTTCCTGGTGGTTCCATATGCTGACTGTGGTTCATATTTTTTTTTTCTAGTTTGGTTGTGTCTACCTTTGTTCTTAGCAGTTTTCCTTCATTGTCTTATAATCCTTGTCTATTGGTTCATGTATAAGAATGAAACACTGGGAACATGACTGAAGCTCTGTAGACTCAGGAGGGGGTTGATGTCTAAAAGTAAGTAAGGCAGCAAGGCTCAATTTTCATTGGTGTGTATTTGTATGTCTGAAAATGCTGCAGATGTCACTTTCTGTAAATCTTGTCTCTGAGGATCCTCACTTTGTCCAGAGGAATATCACTGTTGTTCCTAACTGAGGGTCATACACCTGCTCCTGTGATTCTGGGAACAGGGTGGACAAGGGGGGCTGAAAGTTCAACCATTCATATATAGAATTTTATTTAACTTTTCAATTTTTATCTCATTCCCACCATTCGCCTGGAGTTTCTGGGTCTATAGCATCTCAGATTCAATTTCTCATTAGAATAAACCTTGGCTCTCCCTCCTGAAACAGTGTCAATTTAACTGTCTGTGGTGGAGAACAAAACATGGGGGTGCAAACAAGGTATTCAGATGGTCAATCATTCTCCTGCTTTCAGCCTGTTCTCCTATATTCACATTCCTTAGCACCTGCTGCCTCTCAATCTGGAGGTTGTCAGGGTTCTTTTGATGTGAATAAATTCACTTTTTGTAGTTACTGCCCACTTTAGGCTCTTTCCTGTAGCTTCCTTCATTGTGAAGGTTTTTGTGTATTTTAATTTTTTATTATACTTTCACCAATTTATCAAGTTTGAACAGAAGTGTCATGTTGCATTTTAAAGCTTCAGGTGAGTAAGGGATAGAAAGCTATAAACACTCTTAACTACAAATTTAAAAAACCCAAAAACATTTCTACTAGTTTGAGATGAAAATCTAGAGGCAGAAAAACTGTATAAACTATTGCAGAACTCATGAAAATCTGAACTATGGCAGTGATAGTCGGAATGAATAGAAGAGTGTGATTATGAGGAATATTTAAGAGACGGTTTCAACCAGACTTAGTGACTGGTTGAATATGCTAGTGAATGGAATAATTGGAATAAATGAATGGAATAAAAAGTGTAGGATGATTTTATGACTTTTGACTGGGTAGAAGCTGTTAATGACTGGGTAGAAGCTGTTACCATCTTTTAAACAAAGGGAATGAAAGAGGAAGACTGGCAGAGAAACAGGTCAGTTCTATTTTAAACTCACTGAATTTGAGATGCCTGGGGCTCACCCACGTAGATATGGTCACTAGGTAGATACTTTTCTCTTGAAATTTGAAAGGCAGTGACTGCAACGTGTGCAGAAATCATCTTCAGTGATATAGTTGTAATGAACTCTGATAATTCTATATGTTGGTACAGTAGTCTTTCTAGATCCCTTGACTCATTAAGCAGATATGAGTAATACAGTGATTTCAATTCAGAAGCATATACTTTTATTTGAAATGAGAAAGAATTGTAAGCCCTCTGAGACTCATGGTTATAGAAATAGGAAATAATATATGTAGAACAGGCTCTGAAGCTTGCAGTTTGGGCTTGTCGGAATGGATAATTTCCTTTTTTATAAAAATGAATCAGTACTGATTCTCAAGTCTTGAAAAGAATAAATATTAAAACAAGAACTTGAAATACTCCAATGACCACCTAAATGCGTCTAAAACTTTGAAATAATACATCAAATATATTTTCAGATTTGCTGTTAAAAAGTGATTCAGATTTGAGAGGTTTACACAGAATGACTTGCAGTGAATTTACTCAGAATAAAAGTAGCATATAAGCATCATTTCACACACATTTCTGTTCTCTTATTATTCTTCTTTAGTTTTAGCATAAAAAATCATCTCTTCTCCTTTATTCAGATAAAGTTAATCCTTTATTTTTATTCTATGCATCATCTCTTCTTATCATTTTTCCTACCAAATTTTGTATTCTTCAGTCATTCTTTCCTTCCATCCTTCATCTAAAAAGACATTTAATAGATATCTACCATATGACTCAGGTTTAAACTGGCCAAAATATCAAATAAACCCATGTGGTTAATGGCAATTGGACATCGAATCAAGGGTATTACTGGCAGTTGGCAGTCAGACAAGACAAAAAAATGCTTTTATTGTTTTAGAGTTTTCAGACTAAAAGCCACATGGCAGAATACTGGCTCAGGGGGGACTCTTGCTCTTGTGTGTTCTCCTGCTGTGTGTAATGAAAGATACTTTTAAAAACCAGTTGCATTCCTAAAAACAAATTCTCCAAATAAGTTTATTTTGCAGGTTCATAGGCAGTAGGCATCATTTAACTTTGTTGAAATTAAATATATTTTTGTGTAGAGCAATATCAGAAAGTTAACAAATGTATTATTACAACACCTGTTTTCACTGGCATTAAAAGAAAATTGTGACTAATATTTTTAACAGTTTTCTTTATTTCAAATCTTAATCCCGTATTATAATTATGCTTGAAAGTTTGTCTAAATTTTTAATTTTTAATACACCAATAATTGAGTAGAATGTGGCTGAAAAAGGACTATCTGGGTATAAGGGGGAAAAAGGCTATAACAAAAAAGGACTTATGTTTGTATTTTAAATTATAATTCTTTAAATATCAATACAAACATTTACTAGCCAATGCCTTAATTTAGTTTTTGACACACCTTACATACTTTCATATATTGCTTGAAGGTACACAAGTATATGCCAGGTACTGTGTTGGAATGTAGAGTCTCATATGAAGATGGCAACCTGGTTCCCAATTTCCAAGGAGCCTACAATCTATAGGAGAGGCAGTAAAATAAGGCAGTTTTTAAAGTTCGTGCTAGTAATTCAATTTTGGTACCCAGCTCAAAATAGGAGCAGAACTGACTTTCAAAGGTGCTGCTGTTTTTCTACAGAATGAAAACTCAGATCTTAGTACAAAGGGAACTAGTAATATATAACATTGAAGGGAAGTAGAGTTTTTTCTCAAGCTTTTATATTAAATAGCATTATTCCCTTTACTTTAGGATAATTTTGCTGTCTACTTTTAAGGAAACATGATAATAGATTAGATCATCTCTCAAGGTCTCTTTATTTTCATTCTAGGATAATGTACAAAGGGCAACAACATCCTTTGGAAGGAAACTTTCCATTGAAAGATTTGAGTCTTGAGTGGATTGAAATTTAAATCCTTTATGCTAAAAGTTACTGAAAACTGGTATGGGCAAAGAAAAGAGAGTGATGGTTTCTGTGACTTTGAGACCATGGTTTGTAAAATAGGAAAAAACATTCTTCTGAGAGAAAAATTTTCAAGTGTCTAACAAAATACAAGGATTATTGGGTTTTTATTTTGTTTTGTAGGAATGACTCTTTTCTTTTTGATTCTGCAGCAAATATTTGGAGATTGGTTTGATGATGATTATTTTTCTGTTACTATTTCAGTAAAAATGTATTTTACTAAATAATACTTTTAAAAAAATCTCAATAAAAATGTAAGTCAAGAAAAAGTTAGCTGGTATAACAATCATGGTATTATAGTAAGTTTGAATTTCAAGTTTCAAATTATAGCACGTTCCCTTAACTATTTTTTTTCCCCATAGCACATAGATTTATCTTCAGGGCTAGATAAGCATCAATGACAATCAATAAAAGGTTTGTCCTATTCACATTCCTAACTTGACTTTCTTCACGCTATTTCTATTATTTTGTCTGGAAAATAGGGGAGATAAGGTACACAGACAGTAAGCTGATTTTCTCTCCATTGGTTGACAGGGTCTGCCATGGGAGATCCTACAGATTCAGGCAATGCTTTATATGTCAGCACTCCTTGGCAAACTCAGAGGAGAAAGTGTTTCATATAGCTATTCCATCTTGGCATGCTTTGCTTTTATATACTCAGTTGGGAGGAATTCTGCTATGTGGAGGGAGAGTCTGAACTTTGAATATGGGTGCAAGCTTTCAGTCCTTTCACCTAAAGTGTGATTCCTGTACCATCTCCCACCCCACCTTCATTACCTTTTGCACCTTCTGCATTGACAGATACTTCCTCTTAAGATCTCAAATGTTTTTTCATCTTGTGCTGCCTTAGCCTCCAACTAGCTCTACAAAACTAAAAGCCCCAAATAGCTAGCAACATCTTTGCCATCAGAGGTGAGCTTTTTACAAACTATAGTTTCTAATACAAATTATTTTTTTGCTTCCTGATCTTTATTCAGAATATCCAAACATCATAAACTCTGTGTGTATGGTATTCCTTGATAAGACGTAGAATGTTTATGAAAGATAGTGTGACCTGTGAGTTGCCAGGGTGGGGATGGGGTTATTATAGGTGAATATCTCCCTTTCCCCCATTAAATCTGTTCAGATAGACTCTGTAACAACTCTTTCCCCCATCAAACTCACTGGGATTGGTGGCTATACCATCGGTCTTGGGTATTAGCAAGGAAGAAGGGAGCTGTTTCAAACATCCTTTCCATGTACGGTTGTAGGTCCTTGTGTTTAAAGTATAAATAATGATAGGCAGTTCTTAACCTATCCTGGAAAATTCTACAGAAGACAAACAGTACTTTTCAAAGATTAGAAAAGTACCAGGAAGAATAGAGAAAAATGTTATCATTCTATTTGTTAAGTTAAATGAGATCTGAATGTAAAATCAAATTCTTTCTTCCACGGGTAACCTTGGAAATAAGATCACTTTCTGTGTTAGAAGATTTGTGGTAAAGATATTACAGGAATAAAGCAATACATTTTGTGGTAGTTCATTTCAAAATGATTAAAAGAGGCTTCCACTCATTACGAAAAAATATAATGACATGTTATTTGAACATTATAGCTCTAGCCATTTGACATCCTTTTGAGAAAATTAATGATCATTAGTTTTCCAGACCATTAAGCCAGAGCCTGGAGTAGAGATCAAAGTTGGTATTTTGTGAGTTTTCTTCCTCACCCACTTTGGTGCCTAATATAATTGTCTCTCTTTTTAGTGACTTCCTTGAACAGAATTGATTAGCCTCATAAATGACCTCCATTAGAGATCACCGTGCTAACAGAGGCAGGAACAGAAACTTGATGACTTAGTACTTCCTCCTATAACTGCAGATGAAAGTACACAATTGCTTTCCAAAAAGTCTACGTAAACCATCACACTTCCTTTAATGAGAATTGCTTATTTGCAGGGTAACAAACAGCTAGGTTAAATGATCCAAAAGTTATACCTATACCAGTTGATCACTCTTATTCTTCCAACTGTTAGAGCAGGGCATGATGTTTACTATAAAATTTGAGGTGGAAAATTCTACCTTCTCCTTCCTCCTTGACTTTATACCAGAATTGCTGTGTTAATAAATTAAACATAATTATTCTTTCACTTTTGACTTGGCTATTGGAGGAACACATTCCTGTTTCTATGGTATTGTAAGATGGACAATAGACATCAAAGACTCCCACATACCTTCCTTAACAGCTTCCCACAGTGCTGAGAATTCTTCTGTCAACATCAAGTCAGTTAAACATAGAACTATGTGACCTTGCTAGAAAATAACTTTAACTTTTTATTTATTTTCTTATAGAAGTAAATGCCTAAACTGAATTGTTTTCATCCTCCTTTTTGAGAGAGGAACTGTTTTTGGAAATAAAGTCTTATTTGGGTATCCAATTACAAAGCAAATAGTATCATAACTGTGTTACTTGAATTGGAGGGTGTGGATGCAGTGTTCTTGCCACCAAGACCTTGCCTCATCCCCTGAAGTCTCTCTAGGGAACCCTGGGGCTTCTCAGAACACAATTTGAAAACCACAGGGCAATATGATCTCTAAAAGACCGTTGGTTCTGAGATACTATGATTCCGACAAGTAATTACTGAATGTTTCTATGTTATTTGCTCTGTACTCTGATATCACTCATGGAAAATCAACAGGAGAGGGCCCTGTCATCAAACGATGGCATGATTTGGTCAAAGAGAAAGCCAAAGAATATTTGAGGGTGCATAGAGGCCAGTCCTAGGGGACAGAGGGGCGTATTGTGTTTGGTGGTGAATAGTGAGACATAAGAGGAGATATTGCTTTTCCCTAAACATTACCGAGAATCATCAGTCATTCAAAGGTCGCATGCAAGGCCCTTGCTTTATAGAGAAACAGCAGTCCTTTTGCCAAAGACATCGAGGCTGGGGGTAGGTAGCAGCCGTGGTGGAGACTGCCATCGTCACTTCACCTCCTTCCACCTAAAGCACTGTGATAGAAAGCTTCTGCTAAAAAAAAGGGGGATGGAGGTGGTTAGGGAATCTATGAAAATTCTATCTTAAAACTCTATTTTCTAACAGAGGGAAGAAGAGTTACTGTTCCCACGTGTTTCCTCTTCCACAAATTAGACCTCTCTGTTTGGAGCTAGCCCTACTTACAGTTGAGGCAGATAGGCAGTGCCATGCCCAAAGGTTGCTTCCCCTCACTCCAAAAGTCCAACCAATATGAAAATACTCCCGAGAGAGAGTCATGCCTTGATAAAACATCACCTTGAACTTAATAATGGGTGAAAAACAGAGTATGAAGAAATAGAGTTGCAAATATATGCAGTAAATAGTGCTTCGCAGGTTAAATTGATGTGCAAATGTTTGTACCTTGATAAATTGTGTGATGTTTTACACTTTATCATGTTAGATGACTTTTTTGGTCACGTCTCCTCCACATTCATTCCACCATGACCCCACCACTTAGATTGCAAACTCTTTGGGAGAAGAGATTATTACATATGCAGTCTCTCATTAAATGTTGGTTAAATGAAAAGGGAGGTGGAAATAAAAAAAAGAAAGAATGCTATTACACCCCCCGCCCTTTGTTTCATTATTGCATTTGTGATCTCCCAAACCATGGGCTTGTTTTAGAGACAGTAGGAAGACAAGTAGTAGGGAAATCGGTGTGTTTTAACAGCTGGTTAGAGCAGAATTCAAGCAGAGACATCAGAAAGTGGCAGCTGGAACAAAGAGGTTAGGTCAGATATCTGTGGCTGTGGGAGAAAGGGAGGGAGTATCAGAAGCGGGTTAGGTCCAGGGAAGGCTTCCAGGAGTGTGCACACAAGGCAAGGTGTTAGGTCTTGTGAGTGCTTGTTAAAATGTTACAGCTGGATTAAAAGTTTATGTAGTTTTAAAAGTAATGTGTCATAATTAAAATGTATCTGTGTTAGGATTCTGGAAGCTTTGCTCCTATAAAAGTTACCTTTAGCCAGTCTAGTTGACCAATCTAATTAATAGACACCATCACACCTCTGAAAGGTTGGCTTTGTGTGTTTGCTCAGCAGCTTTCACCTGGATATGGCCCCCTGCCTCACCTGTATTCCTTCTCCCTGTTGCTGACACCTCTCGGGGATCCTTCCCCACCCCAAACCACTGCTGAAAACACTACTATGTTTGTATGAAAAGGATGAACTTTCCTCCTTTATATTTTCAGCCTCCCTCCTATGGATTATTTTTCTAGTCTTAAGGACACACACTATGAGCCCACAAGCCTGCCACTGGAGTAGCTTTATTTTATTTTTACAGACATTTTTAATTAAAGGGATAAAGCATAAAGATAAAATGGAGTGTCCTTATTTGGCTTTCTGGTCCCATTCCCTTCTTTCCCTAGGGGCAATCTCTATAAAAATTTTTGATGTGTATCCTTCCAGACTATGTTGCCATAATTTTACTATTCATAAAGAGTAGAGAAGTGGAATTTTATGATTTTAAAATTTTTATACAAATGATACCATACTAGATCATTCTACAACTTGCTTTTTTCACACAATTTTTATATTTTTGAAAACTATTCACATCCATTTTAATGTATTCCCCTACATAAACATAGCAAAATTTATCCATTCCTTATTAATGGGTGTTTATACTAGATCATTTTTTTGCCACTATAAATAATGTTGTAGTAAACATATTTCTAATGTAACCTGGTACACATGTGCAAGAGTTTCTTTATGTCACATGCCTAGAGGCAGAATTGTTGGGCAAAGGGGTAAGCAATTTTTAACCTTACTAGATATTGCTATTTAGTTTCTCAGAGTGGTCATATATTAATACATTTTTACTAACAGCACTACATGAAAGCTTCTACTCATAACTACATGTAGTCTCAGATATTTAATTTTTTCCATTGCAGTGGTTATGTAATAATATATTCACTGCTATATTGATTTGTGCAATCTTTGTAGCTGAAGAGTTAGAGCATCTTTTCCTTTGCTGTTAATTCAGATTTCTACCTAATGAATTTCAATTTCCTATTGGATTATTTTTCTTTCAGATTTTTATTATAGATACTAATTCTCCACTTGTTATATGTTATGCAGCATCTTCACTTTTTAAATTATATAAATATTTTACTTTTAATGTGATAAATTTATCATTCTTATTTTTTATGACTTATGCTTTTGGTATCTTATCTAAAACTTTTGTATCTCATTGATATACACATACATATACATATGTATGTCCTATATTTTAAAATAAATTTTTTAAGTTCTGTTCATAGTTAGCTTTTAATGTACCAAAAATATATTCATGTGCATCTTTTGAGAAGGGAATCAGATTTTCTTTTATCTTTTCCATGTGGAAATAAGTTGTGCCAACCTTATCAATTGCATCTTTCCTTATGGTTTTGTACTGCTATTTCCTTTATACAACAAGTCTCCACTTACAGGTACACCTTGTTTTACTGTGCTTCACTTTATATAGTTCACTGATATTGCATTTTATAATTTTTAATTGTGGATATATTTTCCACATTCAGTAAGATACTAGCTGTGGGTCTGTCATATATGCTTTTTATCATGTTGAGGTATGTTCCTTCTATATACAGGTTTTTGAGTTTTTAACATGAAGGGATGTTGAATTTTATCAAATGCTTTTTCAATATCAATTGAATTGATCATATGGGCTTTGTCCTTTGTTCTCTTGATTTGATGTATCACATTGATTGATTTGCATATGTTGAACCATCCTTGCATCTCTGAGATGCATCCCATTCAATCATGATGAATAATCTTTTTAATGTGTTATTTAATTCAGTTTCCTAGTATTTTGTTGAGGATTTTTGCATCTATGTTCATCATATACTGGCCTAGAGTTCTCTTTTTTGTGGTGTCTTTGGTTTTAGTATCAGATTGATAGAGATCTTGAGGTTAGGAGTATTCCCTAGGAATGAGGTTAGGGGTATTCATTCCTCCTCAATTTTTTGAATAGTTTAAGTAGGATTGGTATTAATATTAGTTCTTTGAATGCTTGGTAGAATTCAGCAATGATGCCATTGGGTCTTGGGCTTTTCTTTGATGGGAGACTTTTTATTACTGCTTCTATCTTTTTACTTGTTAATGGTTTATTTAGGTTTTATATTTCTTCCTGGATCATTCTTGGTAGGTTGTATGTATCTAGGAATTTATCTATTTCTTTTAGATTTTCCAGTTTATTGGCATATCATTGCTCATAGTATTAATAGTCTCTAATGATTCTTTGGATTTCTGAAGTATCAGTTGTAATGTCTTCTTTTTCATCTCTGCTTTTATTTATTTGGTCTTCTTTCTTTTTTTTAGTCTGGCTAAAGTTGCATCAATTTTGTTTCTCTTTTCAAAAAATCAACTTTATCATCAAATTAATCATTTGTGTTGGTTTCTTGTTTCATTTATTTATACTCTGATCTTTATTATTTACTTCTAATTTTGGATTTGGTTTGCTCTTATTTTTCTAGTTAGATTGTTTATTTGAAACTTTTCTACTTTTCTGATGTAGATACTTATTGCTATAAATTTACTTCTTATTACTGCTTTTACTGTATCCCCTAGGTTTTGATATGTTGCGTTTTCATTTTCATTTGTTTTGAGAATTTTTTTAATGTCCTTCTAAATCACTTCATTGACTTACTGGTCATTCAGAAGTAGATTTTTAAATTTCCATGTGTTTGTATATTTTTAATGTTCCTCTTGTTATTGATTTCTAGTTTTATTCCATTGTCAGAAAAAATACTTGATATGATTTTAATTTTTTTCAAACTTTAAGATTTGTTTTGTGTCCAAACATATGGTCTATCCTTGAGAATGATCCATTAGCTGAGAAGAATGTATATTTTGCAGCTGTTGGATTAAATGTTCTGTAAATATCTATCAGGTCCATTTGATACATAGTGCAGATTAAGTCCAATGTTTCTTTGTTGATTTTCTCTAGATGATTTGTCCAGTGCTGAAAGTGGAGAGTTGAGGTCTCTGGCAGTTATTGTACTGAGGTCTATCTCTCCCTTTAGCACTGATAATATTTGCTTTATATATCTGGATGCTCCGGTGTTGGGTTCATATATGTTTAGAATTGCTATATCCTCTTGCTGAATTGACCCCTTTATCGTTATATAATGACCTTCTTTGTCTCTTTTTACATTTTTGGTCTTGAAATATATTTTATATGATAGAAGTATAGCTACTCATGCTCTTTTATGGTTTCCATATGTATGGGATATCTTTTCCCATCCCTTTATTTTGAGTCTATAGGTGAAGTGGGTTTGTTGCAGAAAAGATATAGTAAGCTCTTATATTTTATCCATTTTGCCACTCTGTGTCTTTTGATTGAAAAATTGAGTCCATTTACATTCAATGTTGTTATTTGTAGGTAAGAATTTACTCCTGCCATGTTGTTATTTGATTACTGTTTGGTTATTTTTTTATGATTCTATTCTTTTTTATGGTTCTATTTATTGTTATATTTATGACACACCCCCACTGACATCATGGGGGCGACCTCATTACTGCTGAGAAGTGGTGAAAGTCTTGACTCTCAATTAGACTTCTTCCTATACCACTCTAATAAGAAAGGGAAGGGTGCCTCCATGCTGCTTCTTTAGGATGAAATTCAAGCTTTGGGTCTCAAGATCTCTAGCTAATATGCTGTCTTCTCTCCAATTTTCGAAGTTTCTTTTATTTGTTTTTCATTTAATGGCCAGACTTCTTAGTTGCATTTGGTGGGAGCAACAGGGGTAGTGGGTCTATTCTTCCTACAAGTAGAAGTTCCACTCATAGATTTTATATTGTTAAAGCACTATTTTATCTCTGAGATAAACACAATTTGACGAAATGTGGACACACATGCACACATGTGCACTGCTGGATTAATAGCAAAATTTTCTTTAGGTGTTTGCTCATTTATGGTACTAGTATATAATTTTACCGTGTACTGTCTTTTTGTAATTTCAGTATCAAGCTTATACTAACCTTAGTAAATTAATTAGACGCATTTCCTTCTGTTTTCATTCTGCATCTATCCTAATTCTAAAGTCAAATTTTTACTACATTGAGATTACCTATTTTATAAAGATTTGACAAAACATATCTTTAAAACTACTTAATATTCTTTCTTGAGATTTTCCTACTGATTCAATTTCTTTAACAATTACTGGTTTACTTAGTTTTTCTATTTTTGAGTAAATTTTGGTATCTTTTAAAAATTTATATTAATATTTTAGTAATTTGATCTTTAGTAATGGGTTATGAAAATTACCCATTTTTTTAAGTTGTAGCATCAATTGGCATAAAGATTTCATAGCATACACTTAGAATTTTTTAAAATCTTCACTGTATCTTTAATAATATTCATTTATATAATAATGTTTATATATAACTTCTGTCTTCTTAGTCTTGCTAAAATTTTATGCTTTTATTATAGTTTTTGTAAAAAGTTTTTGTTCATACCTATTTTCCATATCACAATTTTACCTTATTACTTTCCTTCTTTTCTTTACTACCCTTTTATTTTCTTTGGTTTTATGCTATGGTTCTTACTTTTAGCTTCTTGAGTTACATTTTTACCTCATCTGTTTTAATTTTTATTACATTTAAAACATATTTTTAGAACTATAACCTTCCATTACGTTAAATTTATTCCACAGGTATATGTATGCATACGATATATTTGTGTACAGTTAATTTTAATTTAGTTATAAATATTTTACTCCCATTGTGGTTTTTCATTGTAAATCATATTAGGGCATATTTATAAGTTTCCAAATACAGGTTTTCAAAATTTTTGTTGTTGTTTTTAAAATCGCCAATTCATTAGTTTTCTTATTCAATTGGTGTTTTTGATATTACTTTTATGGAATATTTTGAGGCTTCTTTTGTGGCTAAGTGCATCATTAATTTTTAATAGTATTTTATGTGAAAAGAATAAATGTATTTCAGTTTTGGTGTGAATTCTGAGCTCACATCTAGATGTAGTACAAGCTTGAGTTTCCTATTTCTCATTCATGCCCCAAGATGGATAGAAAATGTCCTTGTTGTTTCTTCATTTCCATAGATAATTCTTATCTCATGCATTTATATTTTATGAGTTTATTTATACTATATTCTTTCTGCTTTATACAGGTAGCTCCAGAAAGTTCTAGCTTTTCTAGTGTACAGATTCTGTTGTGTGGGCTTACTTATATAAAAGTTGCATGAGGAATAGCAATATTTATCGTTGCTTTTCAAGTATTGTCTCACCTTCTCTAATACAATGCCTAGAATTTAGGGGGCACTTGATGGATGATAAATGAATTATGAATTAAAGAAATGTTTTAAGACTCCTGTGAGCAATTTTGGCTTTTACTGCACTTGCTATTGGTTTTAAGTTGCTGCTTCATTTGTGGTAATTGATATATATTACTTTTGATTTTGAGCTTAAATATTTTTCAAAATTGTAAAACTTATATTGCCTACCATTTGTGTGTTTGTATAGAATTATTGTATATGTGGACCAGAGAGCAGAATCCTACCATATCATTTTATTCTGCCTTATTGTCCAGAGGACTGGAAGGGATTTTTAAAAACAGAAAATAAAATTCTGATCATGTCATATGTCATTCTCTTACTTGAAATTAGTCTGTTATTCCACACTGGAAATAGGATATGATTTAAATTGCTTAATACAATAGTCCCCCCATCCCCTGTCTGTGGTTTTGCTTTCTGCAATTTTAGTTACCCATAGTTAACTGTAGTCTGAAAATATGGAAAATTTCAGAAATAAAAATTGTATATGTTTTAAATTGTGTGTCCTTCTGAGTAATGTGATGAAATCTCATGCATCTCACTTTGTCCTGCCTGGGACATGAATCATCTCTATGTCCAGCATATCTTTGGTGTGTATACTATCCATCATTAGTCATTTAGTAGCCATCTCAGTTATCAGATCAAAACCACATGGTATTTCTAGAGTTTAGTACTATCCTAGGTTTCAGGCATCCACTGGAGGTTTTAGAACATATATCCCATGGATATGGGAGCCTGCTATAGGACACACAAAGACTTTCATGTTATGAACCCTATTAATCTACCTTTCATTTGTTGTAATTCTTTCCTGTTGCACTCCCTTGTTTTAGTTTCTAACACGACACTCTTTCAAGCTTCAATGCCTTTTCAAATCCTCTTCCCTCTGCAAAGAATACCTTCACACATCTGACAAAATCCACTCATAAATCATCTCCCCCATGAGTCCTTTCCAAATCTAATGTTCTCTTTGGCTGAATTAAGGGATCTTCTCTGCACTCCCATATCACTTTGTTCATGTATTTCACATATTCTTATCATATTGTATTGTCATTGTAACTCAATTTTTCAGGTTACACTCAAGACTATAAGTGAGCAATCAATGGTGTATGAGACATGAGTTAAATCAACCTTAATCTTTCACTCAGCACCTATCCAATTACATCCATAATCATGTTTGAAATACGCACCATGCCCAAGTGTTTCTTCTGCCATGGAAACATGCAATGATTTTTGATACTTCACAAGATAGTTAAAAGAATTCAGTAAAAGAGCAGATAAAGTTTTTTGCAGACATTCTAGCAAGCACTAGGTACTCTATAAAGACTAATGGCATTTCAACAATGCTCTGATTACTTTAATGGCTTTTCTCTGCACTGTTTTCAGCTTCCACGTGATGACTTTCAGACATACTACACATTTAAAAGCTCATATCTTTTTTGATATGGTGGCAAATAAAGCAAACTATTTTCAAATAAGATAGTGAGCAATATATTACCACCAGTGGGAAATTTATACTGTCTTATCATTGAAGGAATTTAGAACAAATAAGTTTAAGGGAATTCCTAAGCTAGATGGGATAGAACTCAAAATTATTTACGAACTTAGAGATCTCTTCCATTCAATTTTCTTTCAAAAAGCATGTTATAATAGGGGTAAAATATCAGGGGAGGAAACACAACTTTTTTTACTTTTATCTTAGAAAACTTTAAATTGATTATATATGTTTTAAATTTAGGCATTAGGTATTAATTTTAAATATTTATTTTTAGAGGTAACCAGTGAATAAATATTTCTTATTATAGCAAAAATTCACTACACACACCAAAATGAAATTACAGAATTTAGAGCTAGAAGCTTAGATGCTCATCAAACCTTATTTTACTTATATGTGAAGGAAAACTGAAGATTAGGGAGGTGACATGTTACCTTAGATTACATTCAAATGTCCTTTTCAGGGATGATCACCCAAGCACCTCTGCGGGGTCTACTACCCTTCACATAAATGATATGCATTCCTGTATGCTCAGGATTTTAGTTTTATAGGTTCCCATATAGTATGGTTCAATAGAATAATGCTGTTCACCTTGTAAATAGTTCATTAGTTTTTTTTATTTGTTTGTTTGTTTTAAATAGTTTATGGAAATCTGAGACATTAAAAATGTATAGCCACTGGAGCCTTACTTTAATCCCATTTATAGAGGAGATTTCACTATAAAGTAGATGGATGCACCATCATCCAGCATTAACATTAGATTGCTGAACTACAAAATGACCTTGTTGTGAGATGATATTATTTCCAAGATCAGGAACATTGGGAGCAGCATTATAAGGGGTATCCAGCATGTAATTTCAGAGGATTAACCACAATTTAACTTAGCAAAACAACTATATGGACAACGAAAGGCAATTTATCAGGGAACAAAGCTTTTATGTATGTGTGTATTTCTATTTGCATATGTACATATAAACATATACATATATGATTATATGTATAAATACATATGTATGTGTGTATTTTTATATATTTTGTGTATATATATATATGTCACATGTCTTTTTTATATAATGTCTTTTGTTCTTTTGGATAGATGCCCAGTAATGGGATTGCTGGATCAAATGGTAGTTCTACCTGTAGCTCTTTCAGGTATCTCCATATTACTTTCCACAGAGGTTGTACTATTTAGCAGTCCCACCAGCAGTGTAGGAGTGTTCCTATCTCTTCACATCCACATCAACATTTATTGTTTTGGGAATTTTTGATAAAGGCCATTCACACTGGAGATAAATGATATCTTATTGTGGTTTTGATTTGCATTTCTCTAATGATTAGAGATGTTGAGCATTTTTTCATATTTTTTTTGGCCATTAATCTATCTTCTTTTGAAAAGTTTCTGTTCATGTCCTTTGACCACTTTTTGATAGGGTTGTTTGATTTTTCTCTTGCTGATTTTCCTCAGTTCTATATAGATTCTAGTTATCAGTCCTTTATCTGATGTGTAACATCGGAATATTTTCTCCCATTCTCTAGGTTGTCTGTTTGCTCTCGTGATCGTTTCCTTGGCTATGCAGAAGCTTTTTAATTTGATCAGGTCCCATTTATTTATTTTTGTTGTTGCTGTGATTGCCTTTGGGGTCTTCTTCATAAATTCTTTGCCTAGGCCAATGTCTATTAGAGTTTATGTCTTCTTTTAAAAAAAACATGTATTCAGGTCCTTCGCCAGTTTTTAAATCAAGGTATTTGTTTTTTTGCTATTGAATTGTATGAGTTCTTTATATATTTTTATATCCCTTATCAAATATATGGTTTGCAAATATTTTTCATGTTCTATAGGTTGTCTTTTCATTTTGTTGATTGTTTCCTTTGGCATGTAGAGGCTTTTTAGTTTGAGATAGTCCTTTCACTTGTTTATTTTTGCTTTCATTGCCTGTGGTTTTGGTGTCAAAATAAAAAAAAATAATAATAATAATTGCCATGATCATGTGTTTTTTTTCCCTAAATTTTCTCCTGGGGTTTTATGGTTTCAGGTCTTACATTTAAATCTTTAATACATTTTGAGTTAATTTTTGTATATAGTAAAAAGTAAAGGTCCAATTTTATTCGTTTGTATGTGGATATACGGTTTTCCCAATAATATTTATTGAATAGATTTTTTCTTTTCATTGTATATTTTTGACACTCTTATCAAAGATTAATTGACCATATGTGTGTAGGTTTATTTCTTGGCTCTCCTTTCTATTGCATTGATCTATGTTTTTGTTTTTATGCTGATACCATCTTGTTTTGATTACCATAGCCTTGTAATATTGTTTGAAATCAGGATGTGTGATGCCTCCAGCTTTGTTCTTCTTCTTTTTTTTTTTTTATCAATATTACTTTGGCTGTTTGGGAAATTTTGTGGTTCTATATGAATGTTAGAACTTTTAAAAATTAATATTTCTGTGAAAAAATGCCTTTGGTATTTTTGATAATGATTGCAGTGAATCTGTAGATTACTTTGGCATTTGAACGAAGCAAATTTTTCCAATCCAACAACACAGGGATATCTTCCCATTGATTTGTGTCTTTCCTCAATTTCTTTCAATAGTGTATTATAGTTTTTAGTGTATCATTACAGTTCTCAGTTTACAGATCTTTCACCTCCTTGCTGAGATTTATATGTAAATATTTTTGGTGCTATTATAGATGGGAATGTTTTCTTTATTTCTTTTTCAAAAAAAAATTGTTGGTGTATAGAAATACTACTAATATTTACACTTGGTCTTAGCCAAAAGGCTGAGAAGCAATAAAACACTACCAGTTTTTGTATGTTGATTTTGTACCCTGCCACTTTACTGAATTTTTAAATTAGTTTTAATAGGTTTTGGTGGAGTTCTTATGGTTTTCTATATATAAGACCATGTTACCTGCAAACAGAAACAATTAATCTCTTTCTTTCAAATTTAGATGCATTTTTGTTTTCTTATCTGATTGCTCTGGCTAGGACTTGTAGTACTATGTTGGATAGAAATAGTGAAAATGGCCACCCTTTTCTCATTCCTGATCTTAGAGGAAAAGCTTTCCAGTTTTCACTGTTGAGTATGATGTTAGCTGTGGACTTATTGTATATGACTTTTATTATGTTGAGGTATATTCCCTCTATGCCTAATTTGTGGAGAGTTTTTATCGTGACAGGATGTTTAATTTTGTTAAATGCTTCTTCCACACCTATTGAGATGATTATATATATTTTTTGTTCATTTGGTTAATGTGGTTTATCACGTTTATTGATCTGCATATGTTGAATCATCCCTGCATCCCAGGGATAAATCTCAATTGATCATGGTATGTGATCCTTTTAATGTGCTATTGAATTTAGTTTGCTAGTATTTGGTTGGGGAATTTTGCATATATGATTATCAGAAATATTGGCCTATAATTTTCATCTCTTGTAGTATCATTGTCTGGCTTTGATGTAAGTGTAATTCTGGCCTTATAAAATGAGGTGGCAGTGGTCCCTCCTCTTCACATTTTTGGGAACATTTGAGTATTACTGAATCTAATTCTTCTTTAAATTTTTGATGGAATTCACCCATCTTGCCCTGGAATTTTCTTTGTTGGGAGGTTTTTCAGTACTTCTTTAATCTCCTTACGTATTATTGATCTATTCTGATTTTCTATTTTTTCATGCTTCCATCTTGGTAGGTTGTATGTTTCTAGTAATTTATCCCTTTCTTCTAGGTTATCAAATTTGTTGTCATATAATTGCTCATAGTGGTCTTTATGATCTTTTGTATTTTTGTGGTATCTGTTATAATGTTTTCTATTTCTTTCATAATTTTATTTGAGTCTTTTTTTT
>VBSM01001044.1:1791913-1837828 GCA_008086735.1 Cheirogaleus medius | reverse complement strand
TTTTTTATATTTTCATTTAATCTTTAAATGCATTGATTTTAATGGTCATAAATTATTGTATCAAGGTCATGGAACATAATTTTCATCCTATAATGTCTAGACGTGATTATGTATGTTTTCCCAATCTTTTTCTGATAAATAATGAACCAATGCTGATCCTCACACGTAAACTTTTTTCAATATTTAAAATTATGTTAGTTTACTAGGGCTGCCATAACATAGTATCACAAACTGAGTGGTTTAGAACAACAGAAATTTATTGTTTTAGAGTTCTGGAGGCTAGAAGTTTAAGTTCAACGTGTTGGCAGGGCCGTACTTCCTCTGACGGTATTAGGGAAGGCTCTACCTAGGCCTCTCTCCAAGTTTCTGACAGTTGCTTGGCTTATGGCAGCTTAACTCCAGTCTTTACATGATGTACTGCTTGTGTGTGCATCTGTCTGTAAATTTCTCCTTTTTATAAGAACACTAGTCACATTGAACTAGGAGCCCATTCTGCTCTAGGATAACCTCATTTTAATTAATTGAATCTACAGAGATCTTATTTTCAAATAAGGCCACATTCTGAGGTACTAGAGATTAGGACTGTCACATAAATTTGGGGGAGGGTACACAATTCAACCCATAACAAAAATAACTTTCTTAGCATCAATTTCCAAAAATGGAAATTTCTTATCAAAACATTTTATTGATAGACATCACTGAAAGTTCCTGAAACTGTTATTGTAATTTTACTTTCATCAACTATGCATGATGGTGTTTGATTCACGATATTCTCAAAAGCCTTGGGGATTATTTTTATTATTAAAATTAACATATTTAATCTTCACTAATTTTGTGATCATAATTAGGCATAGTTTTAATTAAGTGAATAATTTTTCATGCTTATTTACCATTACTGCATTCTAATTTGTGAATTATCTTTTATTTCTAAATTTGAACATCTATTCTCATTTTATAAACCTGGTTTATACAATGAGGTTAATTATAAAATAGGTTTAATAAACACTTCTTTCTCTTTTTAGTTTTTTTACTTTAATAATTTTATATTTAATTCTTTAATATATATGGAACTTGGTGGCATATGAATGAAATGAAGATACAGTTGAATATTACAGATATATAACCAATTGTAAGTGCCATTTTCTGACCAGTGCTTCTCTTTATCTTTTATAAAAATGTTTCCTTTCTTAGTCATTGAATTCTTAAGTATGAGAGTGTCTTACTTATATTTTATTTCATTAATCTTTTAGTCTATTATTTTGCCAGGTATTTTTGATCTGTTATACTGTTTAGCTGTTATAGACTTTTAGTATTTTTTTGTTCTCATGTTAATTTTTCAAAATTTTAGATATTTTCACTTGTTTATTAACCCAGTTACACTTAAAATTGGGATAATTTGAAGTTACAACAACCTACCATTGGGATCTTGACTGTTAAATCTATGAATTTGTTAGATTATAATCCATTCTCCTATATAGGAAAATGAAATAATATTTTCCTTCTTCAGATTTTTAGATACTTCCAGAAAGTGGTATAGCTTATTAAAGTTGTTTAATATTCAGAAACATTCATTGGTCATCTGCTATATTTCAGGAGTGTGGTAGAAGCTAAGAAAAAGAGCTTTAAAAATCAGACTACCATTAAGGAGCTCCAGTACTGGGAGGTTTGCACATGAGGAAACTGGCAAAGGAACGTGCATTAGCAGAGAAGAATGCATAGGACACGGTGCTCAACACAGGACCACAAACCCAGGAGAAGTGTGACAAGTGTCCAGGGGAGAGGGTTTTACTTCAACTGAGTTTTGGAGGATGACAGGCAGTTTAGATGAGGAAGGAAAAAAGTTGTTTTAGAGAAAGGGAACAGCAACTGCAAAGTCACATAGATTTCAAAGAGCATGGCACAAAAATGGAACTTTGAGAGTATAATTGTGACTGAAGTTTAGGATGTGAATGAGAAATGATGAGTCATGAGACTGCAGTAGGCATAGATTTGATGTTCTTTCAAGATGGCATTGTGTATCATTGGTGGATTTTAAGACTGGCATAATCATATCTATATCTAGAAACGTTTCAGTATAGAATATAGCAAGGAGAAAAGAAAAGAGTCAAAGTGAACAAAAAGGCTTCACTGATAATTAATAAATATGTATTCAATAAATGAATGAGCGAATGAATGAAACATTGAATGAGTCAATGTATTACCAGATTTAGCAGCTGAAAAGTAATTGATGGTTGGTAAGATTGCATTCATTTAGTGGAATGGTTTAGATGGAAGACAGACATCAATGGGAGTCAATGAAAACAAATTACTCATTCAAAGTGTTAGATATTTGAAATCAGATCTCCGTTCATTGTTTTCCAACAAGTTACAGCTAGTGTATAGGAAATAACATTATTATTTTGTTTATGGTTTGAATATATAGTTTCTTTAACTATTTTAATTATCCTAACCGTTTTCCAGGTGATTTTATTTTGGTTTTTTTTCCTAGATATAAATTTATAAAAATACTAACAACTTTTTATCTTGCCTTCTAATATTTATTTATATTGTTTATTTTTTATTTCAGAATTTTACAGGGGTACATATGCTTTGCTTACATAATTTGCTTTTGTACAGTTTGAGTCAAGGTTATACATTTTTTAAAAATATATTGGCCAGAATTTCCAGAAATAAATTAAAATGACATTTGTGATCAGTTTTGTTTTTCTTTTAATGATTATGGCAATGCCCTAATATTTTACACAGAATTTGATGGCTCGGAAAATAACATTTTTTAACACATTAAACTTAAGGAAAACCCATTTAAATCCTATTTAAAGGGTCTTTAAAAATTATTTAGAAGGTTTTAGAATTTTGTCAAAAGACTTTCTGGCACCTATTCAGATATGTATCTTCTGACCAATTGAGATATTAAATTAGTCATTCCATGATTTAAATCATATGTGGATTAAAATTTTCTTGGATATGGTATATTATTCTTCTGAAATAATGCTGAATTTTATTTGCTATATTTTATATAGTATTTTAAAATATTTATGGCCATAAATTTGTCTTTTATTACTTTACAACGTATTGTATCCTGTTTTATATTTGAAGATATAAGCCTGAGATATTGTAAAATCTGCACAAAATTAGTTATGGTAATTAAGCAATCGATACTTAATAAGTCAAGAAACCCAATACATTTCAGATTTTCATCAGTAAGGGTCATCATTGAGCTACACGATCTTGGGCAAATCTTTATCTTTCTGGGGCTCATCTATATAAACAAGGGGTTTGAACTAAATGAATTCCAAGATCACTCCAGCTCTAGCATTCTGCCAACATATTCATAGAAAAGTTTCTCCAGCTTTATGATAGTAAGTAAAGCTTAATTAATAAGTGTAAGAACAATAGTACTGTGTAAGGTAGTAATAGATGATGTCCTATGAGCCTGGCAGATTTAGACCTGAGTTTTAAAAAAACAAACAAACAAAAAAAGCAAAAAAACCTCAGTAGTCTATTCTACATGGGTCCATGAGCAGTTAGAACTGAAAATTGTTGGCCCTATGATTTATCTGAAATTGCATTCGAAGTCTATGGACCAACCACCATTCATTGTTTTGTTCAGCTCACGTGAAACATTGGGTCTAACGAGCACTAGATGGGAGATCAGGAGCCTTGGATTTGTGTCCCATTTCTGCCATTTACTAGCTTTGTGATCTCAAGTCACCTAACCCCTTTAGGCATCAGTTTTCTTATATGTAAGATGGCATCAATTTAATTAATTTTTTATCTCTCAACTTCTATGAGTATCCATAAATAAATAACCCCTTAATAATATGATTTTAATTATATAGTCACCTGAAGTTTACTTTCACAAATATTGATCTTAATTGATCCTCTCAATAATGTTGTGAGGCAATTAGGCAAACTACTTGTGAACTTATTTTAGAATGGACCTAGGCTCAACAGTCCTCAACCTTTTTGGCACCAGGGACTAGATTCATGGAAGACAATTTTTCTGCATTCCAGGGGTGTGGTGGGAGTTTTTGGATGATTCAAGTGCATTACATTTATTGTGTACTTTATTTCTATTATTATTACATTGTAATATATAATGAAATAACTATACAACTCCCCATAATGCAGAATCAGTGAGAGCCCTGAGCTTGTTTTCTGCAACTAGACAGTCCCTTCTGGGGATGATGGGAGACAGGGACTATAAACACAGATGAAGCTTCACTCATTCGCTCACCTGCCACTCAACTGCTGCTGTGTACTCCAGTTCCTAACAGGCCATGGACTGGTACCAGTCCACAGCCCGAAGGTTGGGGACCACAGCTCTAAAGAATTTGATGGTTTGCCCAATGTGTTTAGTAAGTGGCAAAGCCCTAGCTTGAGCCCAAGACTTCTAATTCTTCAATGTATCCTTTTCTTAACATGACATGTTGTCTTTCATTAAATCCCATAATCACCCTATTATATTTTTCAAGCATTCTGTTACATTTTCCAGCTCTTTAAATTATGAGAACCAACTATCCCTATTCCCTTGGGGTCCAGCCTTGAAACTCTATTTATGATTTTAAACAATGTAACATATTAACGCTTTGTTCATGTATATGTTTAAATGACTTTTTTGAAAAAGCACTCCATCTAACATTTATCCCTTCTTTTCCTGATTCTCTTTCAGATAGCAGTTCTGTGGATGAAAAGGTTTTAAATCATGCTTTTTCTTCCCTCCTGAGGGATCTTGTCTTTTGTACATGTTTGTGACATATTAGACCTGTTTTGGTTCCTCTATTTTAGTTGTGAAATGTGCATGCTATCCCAGCTTTCCATTCTTTGGTTGTCCTTTAAGTGTGCTCCTGGTATGTTGCGTTTATGAAGAGGTCACCCCTTGCCAGCTGCGCTTACTTTAGCTTACACTTGCCAACCTGGGGGTCTGCTACGGTCAAACACAGTATCTGTTCTTAAGTCTGGCTAATCATGACCTTCCTGACGGATTCATGATCTTCACTGCACATGTCAAGTTTTAAGGGCAAATAGTATTTGGAATATGATATATTTTCCTGGACTCTGCCAGTGCTTTTGTTTAAATGCTGACAGCTAATTTCAAAACTTCCACTCACGAAAACACAGTAGCTTTGACTTGGAGCTGACCCTGCTTAGCATCTGTCATACTAGGTGTTACGTGTGTAGTGCAGTTGACTCATGTCCCAAATTCACGTACATACAGCTGTAGTATGCTAAAAACCTGTTTGCTTTGTTTTTTCTCATTCTTCATTTAAGGCTCGGATAGTAAGTGGCAATGATTTGGATGCTTCCAAATTCGCTGCACTCCAGGTGTGTGGTGGGTAAGTACATTCATAACTTTTCTAATTCATTTTATTCCTTGATTATATTTGGCTGTGCTTGCAACATATTCATTTTGAATGCAGGATGTTGCATGATGGTATAATTAGCTAGCCTCACTGTTGCTTTCTTTTTTCACAATAAAGTAGCTTTTACAGTATTGTCTTTAAAAATAATAAGACACAGACTCATGCTCATGCCAAAAAACTAACAATATGAATATATATAATTATATGTATAATTATATATATGGATATATATGTAAGTCAAAATTCCCTAACCGGTTTAGCTGTTAACATTACCATTCTATACAGAAATACAACCACACAGTTTTACATAAATAAATTCATATTAATACAATTAATGCTCTTTTTTGATCTCCTTGTTTACACTTAATGATTTGTGCATGAAAATTTTTTCATGTCAATAACTTATTGAATATAATTTGTACTATTATTTTTCATAGTTGCATACTATTGCATTTAATGGATTTATCAAAGTATTTAAAATTTAATCACAAAAATAATGCATAAACTTTATTCTCCATGGAAAATACTCAAAGAAGCATCCTCTTTCATGCTAAAAGTTACAAACTGGTATCACTTGGGCATGAATATTCATAGGCCTTTTGCTCAGTGCTTACATACATATCTATGTTCATGTAAAATAAATAATTTTGCATTGTGATCTCTGTGCATTTTAACATAAATTAGGTCATTCCATACCTAAATAAATAAGCACTAGTTTAATGCTGACTTTTTACCTGGTACTGTTATAATTGTTTCATATATAATGACTCATTTAATCCTTACAATGGCCTTATGAGGTAAGTACTATTTTGATCATCCTCACTTTACAAATGAGGAAACCAATGCACAAAGAACTTGAAAATCTTTTCTTTGATACAGCTAATGAGTGGCAAAGTCAGTATTCAAGCTCAGTATAATTCTAGAGTCTATGATCTTAATCATAATGCCATATTGCTTCTGCAACTTGCTTTTTTCTTTTCTTCCATTTAATAACATGCCTTGTAAAACTTTCCAGTTCATGATTCTTAAGTGATGCAAATATTAAAACATTTATGTAATGTTTGTTCATTCTTCTATTAGTGAATTTTCAAAATTAATTCTGTGTCATTATAAATAATATAGTAGTGAACATATAGTAATAGTTAGACTTTTTAAAGTGTAATTTGTGGAACAAAGCTTGTGTATAGTTTATATATATATTTATGTATCTCTGTATGCATATAGATATATAATAGATGTTTTATAAGTTTTGAAATTTACATTTATGTACAATATAAATAGAAGCAAAATTTAGATGCATATTTAGTTATTTAGGTGAAAAGTTTCACAGTTCTGTTTTATAATACTCTCATTCTTTGAGAGTTAAACCTATCCATGTTACTTCTTTCAAATTTGAAGCTTCTGCAAAATAATATATATGAATCATTTTTATTTTTATTTTCCCAAGTGATTAATGTTATTTCTATTACATCAATAACTTCAATGTGCTTAAAATAAATATGTGAAGAATTACTCACATTCCTATTCTAATGTCACAATAATTTAAATGAGTTACAAAAACCAGCTGTGATAAAAGCTGTCTATGACTGATAAAAATTCAGGTAATATATACACTGCTCTCTCTCCACTAACCCACACATATTGTGTCTTTAAGTTTACTAAAACAAATAACTTGGCAAATTAAATAAAATGGTTACCTTAGAGAATAAGTTGCATTCTAATTTAATTATGAAAAAATATTATAAAATAGTGTCATGAGCCTGGAGGTTTATTTTAGTTTATGATCTTACCGACTCTGCAATTCCTCATCACCTACAGAATTCATCATTTTGTAACAATTTGATTTCCTGACTCATGTCTGAATATGGACTTTTATCAGTGTCAAAGCATCAGAGTTAATCTACATCCATGTTTTTGTTAAATGCATGCAGTGTAAATGTCTAGCTAAACTAGGTCATCTTTGCGTTTTGAATAGATACTTTCCATATTGTTATTTTTTCAGAAACTGCCTCTTTCAAGGACTTTCCAGGGGATTTTGGAATTATGATATTATGGGAAGGGGTGATAATTTTCAGTCAACAGGAGAATTTGTCATTGTCTGGCTGCTTATTTCCTCTTGAATAACCTGATGGGTATATTTAAATATGAACTTTCAATCACAAGCTCTTTCAGAAGGATTTGCTTATTTTACTTTTCTTATAAATATTTTTAAATATCTTTTTAATAAAATGAAATATTAATAGTACTATAATTCTTCTCATATCACAACTTCTATTATCCTGAAAAACTGAGAATGGAGGAGACTTTCAAAATAGGGAGTCACTGCTGTTTTATGACAATGCTACGACATTCTTCACTTTTCTGCCTTCATCATCCCTGATCAGTTCAAAGCCAAACCACATTCACCCTCCTCCTCCCCCTTCTCAAGTGTCAATGAAAGAATAATCTATACACACTGAAACCAGATAATGGAATTAACGATTCTGCTTTCTAATTGCTGCTCAGTTGTCTGTATAGTTCCTGTAAGTGTTTCTTGAAAATATATGCCAAACTTTATTCTCTTTTATCCATCTGTCACAATAAAACTTCAGATGGGCTCTGGGAGAGGAATTGGGAGAGGGAGAGAGAAAAGGTAACAGAAAAAAAAAATAAATGAAAAAGGGAGAAACTTGGAAGGATGCATATTTTGGTGAAATCATCAAATTTAGCATTTTACAGCTTTTAGTAATTTTATACGATTTTGATCACTTTTGTAATATATGTAAGTTAAGAGTCACATATAAAGCATGTACCAAGACAATATTAGAAGTACCAGAGGTTTATTGGAGGGAAAAGTCTCAAAGATAAAATGGAGAAACAGCAGAAGTGAGAAGAACCTTTTCTGGGTTCCCACTTGTTTGCATCATTCCTATAGTATATATTAATATTAGTTTCTTAAGTTAGATGAATTTAACAAGATTCTTATTCTACAGCTCGATTTTAAGGTCTTAAGGAGCTTAAAGGAAGTTAGCTTGTTTAAACCATTGCAGGAGGAACAACCCAGTATTTCTTGGCTAGTTCAGACAATCTCTTAATTAAGAAAATGAAAGCAATAAGGCCACCAACTTTCTAAAACCCATGGAACAAGAATGAGTTGCTGAGTTATTAGCTTTCTGTGGCCAAGAATACTGCCTATCTCATATTGGCCTACCAGATCTCTTTAGTTCAAGGTCAGCTGAATGCTTCACTAGGCTCTGCTGGAGATTTCTCAGGAGCACTTGAAATCTCTATTTAGAAAGATATGGGATCATCAGAGTACATTTGATATCAGCCCCAGAAACTGGACATTAGGCTGCCTACTTCAGTGTGTGGATTGATGAGACATCACTACAACTATGGACCCTTTTAGTGGAAAATACATTTTGGCATGGTATCTGTGGAATTAAGGTAAAATTTGCTATCTATAATCTAAATCAGTCTTATAAATACCATAGTTTTCTTGGGGTAGATTATCAATCATTCCTTTTACGCATAACTTTTCCTAAATGATAGTGGCAAAAATGCATGAAACTCGTTCAAAGAATTAAGAAAATGGAACTGTCATACTCAAGCTACTAATAGCTCATCGTTCACCAAGTTATATATTGGCACCTTTTTCATCAGCTCATTTTCTGGCCTGAGTTTGTAGCTTAAGATTCTTTCTTGCTCAGTAATAGACCAGAAAGGACACTTGAGTATTACCCACAGTCGATTCAATGATACTGTATAAGATGCCCTACCCATCCTCTGGTAATATTAAAGAATATATCCCTGTGTCTTTACACACATCCAAGAAACCTGATATCTACTCTCCTAGCAGCCATCTTGTGTGCGTAAGAGGCAGATGATAGAAAATTCTTCCCCTAAATTGTATTTTTACTTCCATTATTAATAGTATTTAAGAATGTAAAACTTCAGGGTAATTTTGGGTTGTAGGCAAGGGCAAATTCAAACTTTACTCATTATATAAAAGTCATGTTTTATTCTTAAGGAAGATAGGTTTATATTTTGAATCCAGAGGACTCATCTGACCCCGTACCCATATCAACCGAAGATGCAGATAGTGGCCCCACTTCAGGGAAGGAAATTACAGCTGTCATCAACTCTGACAGCTTTCCTTTAGCCAGTCCCTGGCACTGGATGCTTCCCTTCCTGATTTGCACAGCGCTGGTTGGCTCCTCAGAAAGGGCCTGTTTCCCTTTCATCTTTAGATGACTGTCAATCAAATCAGACTCAACAAGAAATTTACCTTTCCCTGCCTTCTATGAGCCACTAACTCTACCTCCTAGTATTTGAGACATACTTTAAAACTCTGCCAAATCGGGTACTTTTAAGAGACTAACATTTGGTAAGTCCATCTCATTTTAGTGATATAAATTGTATTATACGCCCAATTCCTGAGGCCAGTCTTTTCTCGATTTAAAAAACTAAGGCCACCAACATAAGCTAACACACAGTGCTACTTCTTTCTTCTCACCCTTGTGTCTCCCATTCAAGATTTTTTTTCTCCAGGGTCTACATCAAAAAGCCACAAATACATCACAAGCCAGTGCTAGTCTTATTCTCTTCTGGCTTTGAGCATCACAGGAAGACCCACATACTATATAGCAGTTTCTGGGGACAATCCAGCCTCAGGAAAATAGAATTCCTAGTAAAGAAACCTAAGGAGAGTATATCTGTTGAAGAAAAACATATTATGTTGATGCACAGTATTTTTCTAAAGCCTTTCCTGTGTTCAGTTTGCTCATGGAATATTTACATATTATTTTACATTTTCAGTTCTTTATAACAGATCCTTAATTATGACTCCTAAGTCTCTTGGGCTTAAATTTATTAGGAAATTAACAAATCTTAGATACAACACACATAATCAACTTTAATATTCTAATGCCTTCAAGATATTCTTTGAGTTGTAAGAGTAGCAAATTAAGATCACTTACATATCCATTATGAACATAGTATTCGAGTAGTCTGTCCTAAAACAGTGACTTAAAATAGTTCGGTACTGTGGAGAATATTATCTGTTACATTGAGCAGAATAATCACTTGTGTTAGAAAATTACCAGCTATTAGAACAAAAACATTGAAAATAACCCCACTAAATGAGATGGGAAGTTGTAAGGATTACCATGTCTCCTAAATCTGCTGATTCTTTCCAGAATGTAATTGATATGCCTAAGTGCATCTAACATGCATAAAAAAACTATTAGAAAAAAAAAAGAGGAGCACTGAAGATAATCTTTGTATTTCCCATTAAAGAATATAGAGAGTATGTTTTAGGTCTCATTTAATAAATAAACACCATACTCTATGAAGGTGGATAACGTAGTCTTATTGGCAGACTATTTAGTATTGCAACAGAACAGTAAAATAATCACTGCTGACCAAATAACATGCTTCTGTAACATTGTAAGTAATTACTCCTTATTTAAAGTAACAGGTTCATTTAATCCACAATGCTTTCTTACATATTAAATAGCTTGCTGCCAGAACTGCACTTTGAATCTTAGACATGATGAGTTCTAAATCTATAACTAGCAGATTAAGATAGTTCTTGTTTTTTAGTCTTTCCTTAGCATGTACAGTTTGCAATATAATAGGGTAAATATAAAGAAGCATTTTAATGAGATAATCTCTCAAATTCATAATTATTATAATGATATAACTAATACTTTTTCAAATGTTGCAATATAACAGGCCCATATCTAAGCATTATTTATTCATTGCTTCCTTTAATCCTTGTAACAACTTCTTGAGGTAAATACTATGATTATTGTTCGCATTGTACAGATAAGGTAACTGAGGCTTTGAGGCAATACGCATAGTTAAGATCAAGCAGTTGACTAAATATCAGAGCTGAGATTTGAACTAGGTCGACCTGAACCCAGGACTTGATGGCTTCACTATTATGCCAAATTGATATAATTTGCAAATAAATTTCTTGATCAGTTCTATTATGTATTGTATTTTATATCACGTTTTGAGGGCTTTTTTTTTTTTTTTTTTGCTTTTTTCTTAAGACAAAGTCTCATTCTGTCACCCAGGCTAGAGTCCCATGGCATCAGCCTAGCTTACAGCAACTTCAAACTCCTGGGCTCCAGTGATCCTCCTGGCTCACTGTAGCTGGGACTACAGGCGCATGCCACCATGCCTGGCTACTTTTTTCTATTTTTAGTAGAGAAAAGGTCTCGCTGTTGCTCAGGGTGGTCTTGAGCTCCTGACCTCAAGCAATCCTCTGCTTCCCAGAGTGCTAAGATTATAGGCATGAGCCACTGCACCCGGCAGTATGTTTTGAGTTTGACATGACATTATGTATTGGTCAGACAAGGTTTCTAAATAGATCTATCAAATAAACATTGTAGATACATTTCTGTCTGCATTTCAGAAAGGTAATTACAAAAGAATTTCAGAATATCTCCTAGAAAAAATAACCTACATGAAGTAATAACAGGTTGAATGACTGGACCCAAAGTGTGATTATACATAAATGATATTGTACTTGGGGAGGTTTTTAATGGAATGCTTCAGGAATTGCCTTTATATAGACTTTTTTATTGATATATCATAGATGTACATATTTTGGGGTACATGTGATATTTTGATACATTCATATAATGTGTAATAATCAAACCAGGGTAATTGAAATAGCCATCATCTTAAACATTTTTCTTTGTGCGGAGAATATTTGAATTATTCTCTACTAGATATTTTGAAATACACAATAAATTATTATTTACTATAGTCATCTATTTGTTGAACAAAATTTCTTCTATGTAACTGTATGTTTATACCCATTAATCAACATCTCTTCATCCCCACTTCACCCCTACTCTTCCTGGCCTCTGGTAGCCATCAATCTACTCTGTATCTTCATATAATTCACTTTCTTAGCTCTCACATATGAGTGAGAACATGTGCTAGTTGTCTTTCTGTGCTTGGCTGATTTCACTTAACATAATTGCTTCCATTTTTATCCATGTTACTGCAATGGGGTTTCATTCCTTTTTAGGGCTGAATAATATCCCATTGTGTGGTGTGAGGGTTATGTGTGTGTATGTATATATACCAGGTTTTCTTTATCCATCCATTGGTGGACACTTAGGTTGATTCCCAAATCTTGGCTATTGTAAATAATGTTGCCGTGAGCATGGCAGTGTGGATATATCTTTGATATACTGATTTCCTTTCTTTTGGATATATACCCAGTAGTGGGATTGCTGAATCAAATGGTAGTTTTATTTTTAATTTTTTGAGAAAACATCATACTGTTTTCCATAGTGGCTGTACTAATTTACATTCCCACCAACAGTGGACAAGTATTTCCCTTTCTCTGCATCCTTGCCAGCATTTTTCTTTTTTTGTCTTTTTGATAATAGGTATACCAACTGGGTAGATGGTATCTCATTGTGGTTTTGATTTGTATTTTCCTGATGATTGGTGATGTTGAGCATTTTTCCACATACTTGTTGGTCATTTGTAATGTCTTCTTTTTGCCCGTTTTTGTATCAGATTATCATTTTTTTGCTATTATTTCAATTTCTTGTCTATTCTGTTTTATTTTTCCCTTGTCAGATGGGTAGTTTGAAGATGTTTTCTCTCATTCTGTGGGTTGTCTCTTCACTTTGTTGATTGTTTCCTTTGCTGTGCAGAGGCTTTTGGTCATGATGTGATCCTACTTGTCCATATTTGCTTTGGTTGCCTGTGCTTTTGAGATCTTAACTCAAAAAATCTTTTTCCAGACAAATGTAGTGGAGTATTTTTCCAATGTTTTGTTCTATTAGTTTCAAATTTTGAGTTTTATTTGCCTTTATTTCATTTTGGGTTATTTTTGTATGTGGTAAGAGATAGGGGTCTAGTTTCATTTTTTGCATATATTGATCCAGTTTTCCATCACCGTTAATTGAGGAGACTGTCTTTACCCATTGTATGTTCTTAGTACCTTTGTCGAAAATTAGTTGGCTATAAATGTGTGGACTTATATTTGAACTTTTCTATTCCATTGGTCTATGTGTCTGTTTTTATGCCAGTTCTATGCTATTTTGGTTGCATAGCTTTGCAGTATATTTTGAAGTCGAATAGTATGATACCTACAGCTTTGTTCTTTTTGCTCAAGATTGATTTGGCTATTTTGGGTTTTGGGGGTTCCATATATATTTCAGGGCATTATTTTTCTATTTCTATGAAGAATGTCATTGGTATTTTAATAGAGATTGCATTGAATATGTAGCTTACATTGCATAGTACTGGTATTTTAACAAGGCAAATGTCCAAAAGTTCTTAACATATTACAACAATGGACTGAATCTAACAAGATCAAGTATAAATAGTGTATTGATCAAGATAATCTAGATTATGAGACAGTAACAAACAACTACCAAATCTCAGTATATTAATGAAAGAAAGGTTTATTTCTCACCAATAAAACATTTTCAGTGCACATAGATACAGGGGAGGAGGACGCACTTTGTACTTCAAGGTTGTTCAGGGAGCCAGGCTGACAGAGGCATTGTTTTGATACATGCTGAATCTGAAGAATTAGGTAAGAATATGTTAAATGTCTTCAAATATTTAAAATATTGGGTATAGAAAAGGGGCTAAATTGTTCTGAGCCTCCTAGTGGACAGAACATAGATCATTGAAGAAATCATGTGAAAGCAGAATTCTGCTCAATGTGAGGAGATATTTCCAACGAAAGCTGTCTTTGTAAAACCTTAGTTTCCCATTGCTAGAGATAGTTAAACAGACTAGGTCAGCAGTCCCCAACCTTTTGGCAGCAGGAACTGTTTCATGGAAGACAATTTTTCCATGACTGGGAGTGGGGGAGTTGGGGGGGTGTTCAGGCAGTGTTGCAGGCAATGGGGAACGGCTGCAAATACAGATGAAACTTTGCTTGCTAACCTGCAGCTCACCTCCTGCTGTGTGGCTGGGTTCCTAAGAGATATTGATCCATGGCCCTGGGGTTGGGGACTGCAGGACTAGGTGATCACTTGTTAGAAATATTGCAAAGGAAACTTGAATATAAGATGATTGATTCTTTAAAGCCTCTTACAATCTTAAGATTCTATGACATCCTATCCTATTGTTATAACCTATCCTAATAGGATATAATCACTGTATCAGTTAGAATATTGCTATATAACAAACAACTACAGAAATTAGTGCCTTAAAGCAATACATCCACTGATCTTGTCTACATTCACTCATGCATCACTCAAGCTAGAGAGGGGCCAGTGGTTGTCTGGCCATTTTGGGGGGGCAACAGGGAAGAATTAGACTCTGTGTCATGCATCATCCAGCTGGCCAGACCAAGCTTATTTACATGGCAGTGACACGATTCTAAAGGAACAAGTGGAAGCATGCTAGACCATTTGAATCTAAGGCTGGAAGTGACAACTATCAGTTTTTCTGCATTCTGTTGTGTAAAAAAGTCATTAAGTCTGGCTGAGATTCAAGGAATGTAGAAATAGACTCTACCATTTTATGGAAGAATTGAAAACCTGAAGCCTTTTAAAAAAATATAATCTGATATAATCATATATATGTTATAATTAAATATTCCTCAAATTGTATATTATTCATAATTTAAAGAAAATAGAATGCTATTTCCATATATTAATATCTACTTACAATATAGCATTCTTCGTATTTAGAATAATAAAAAGTAGCAATTGCCCAGTAAACATCAGAATCTCATTTTTGGTATTTACACCATTATCTCAGCTGCAACACAGGATAAAGCATGATTTACCTTCCAGAATAAAGTGTTCTGCAATTTAAGGAGGGAATATTTCCAATCTGGAGTTATCAGGCCAGACTTTAGGGAGAAGGTGGCATTGAGTTGGGATTTAAAGTTTGGATACAATTTAGACATGTGGATATGGAAAAGAAAATGCAGACCAGGAAGGAGTACAAAACCTTGAGTAGCATCATGGGCAAGAGAATGTGTTGGGCAGTGGTGAGTCATTGCACATGAAGAAGAGAAGTGGAAAATTGTTTGCAAATGTAAATTCAAAGTTTGAATGTCTGACTAAAGATATCAAATGTATTAATCTTTGAATGATGTATCTATAACTTGAAATATATCTATAATTTGCATCCTGTGAAATATGACTCAGGTGTTCTGGGAACACAGTGGTCGAACAGTAACTATTGGGTGATGGTCACAATGACAGGGAAGAAAACAATCCAAAGTGTACAAATTAGAGATAAAACACTAAGTGAGTCCAAATTATATCTCCACTTCTTCCAACCGGGCAAGGGGAATTGAGGAGGAGAAAATCCTATACTGCCTCTGAGTAAAAGACAGACAATAATGCGATATATTGGTAAGTACACAGAACTTAGAAGGCCTAGCTGTAAGTCTTGACTCCATCACTTATTAACTGTGTGAATTAGGGCAGGTCATTTAACCCAGGAGTCTTAGTACCTTGTTTGAAAAATGTAGATAATATTCATAACATTATAATCACTGGATCATGTACTGTGTTTCAGCTTATTTTAAAATGTAGCATACAATATAGAATATAAAAGTTTTATAATATGTTGTAGAAAAAGTAAAGCATTTCTCATAGTGATCAGAGGTAGAGTTTCCTGGGGCTGAGGGTTTTCCCAGGATGCAGTGCTAAAACCAGGAAAGTCCTGAGCAAATAGAGATGAGTTGGCCATCCTAGGGGTTCAGGGGTACTCTGGCTACCCTAAATTGGCCACTGAAAGTGTTCCTCTGAGAAGATCAGTATAGCTGTAACATATATAGAGTTCACTAGAAGTTCTCATTTAGAGAATTAAATTAGGTGATATATTTCTGTCTACTTCTACTGGGCTTCTACTGGGGCAGCTCTACTTCTCTGTTCTTCTTCCTAAAAAAATGCATGGATTCAAGCTTGAATCCTTGAAAAAGTAATTACCTACTTGAGCCCTCTACTTGGCATATTTCATTAGCCATAATTGTTTGCCTCTAGAAAATAAAAGGATCATATCTCAGGAAGCCAAAGTAGAGCTCATCTCCAGAAAGACAAAAAGATAGGGAAGAAAGAGACCTCAAGAGATGGAATGTGGGGTTCATTTCTGAACTAAATTGCATCATGAGGAGGAGAAACTTATAGAACAGAAATCTGTTCTGCTGCCCATAAGCATACCTCATGCCACACCCTTTTCTAAAAACTTTGATGTTTGAATGAAGACATGGCAGATACTAATTTGTTCCCTTTCAGTGTGTGTTATGGTGTGTTTTCTGCTTTTGAGATTAGCTTTTTAAACCTCTCAACTGACAGCAGCCATTTCCTTCCTATTATTGCAAACTGGAGCATGGGCAGGATTTTATTTCACTATCTTTGGCAGGAGGGCCTAGTTTTTGTTGTAGTCAAAGCTGGGAAACAGATCTTGCCAATGCTTAGAAACTTGACACTTCCTGCATCACACCATTAAACATCTGCCTACTGGCAGTATGTCTTACTTATTATACTTTAGCTATTTCATGCTCACTGTTGAGCAGGCTACAATAGAACTGTCTAGTAAACATGCTGATGTAATAACTTCTAAGTTTCTCTAGCATTCAAATTCTATTTAAATCACTAGACCAGGCAGAATGAACACAGTAAACATTGGACACAATGTAAATATCAGTGGATTTAGCAGAGAGGAAAACTAAAGGAAGAGGACTATCTCATTTCAATCAAAGTCAAGTCAGTTTGGTGTATTGAGGGTATGCCAAGTGCAAAGCACTGCTCATTCTATGGGTCTTGTTTGATTAGATCAGAGGACACAGAAGCATAAGGCGCTCTCTCTCTCTTTGTGCGTGTCACATTTAGCTAAGGAGATACTTGAGAGGATCAGTCACACAAGGGACCATAGGAACTGGAAAGAAAAACCAAGTGGCCCTGTGGCCAGAATGTACCTTAAGGGTCTCCTGGCATTTAAGCATCCTGATTTAGCAACTGAATTAGGGGTCCAGTTTGGTAGATGGATGAGACTCATGAGGTATTATTGGGGCATAAGGATTTTGAAGATAGGCTAGTGCCAGATTGGGAAAGGCCTTAAATGTCAGCTAAGAAACATGTGGTTTTTGCCTGTGTTTTCTAACCTGTTTTGCTAATTCCAGATACCTCACTGATATGTTGGTTTGTGGCCGTGGTATACTAGAGAAAGTATTAGAATAGAGGGAAAGCAGAAGGGTCATGTGTACCTTCCTCAGATATTATTATATCACCTGCATATCCTGTGCTGTCCTTGAGCACGACACCAGTGTTAGGCAATCAGAAGCTAGCAAAAGCATTTATTATTTTTTTATTTTTTATTTTTATTTGTATAAATTCAAGGGGTTCAGGTGCAATTTTGTTACATGGCTGTATTGTGTAATGGTGAAGTCTGGACCTTTAGTATATATATCACCGGAATAATGTACATTGTACCCATTAAGCAATTTCTCATCATCTAACCTCCTTCTACCCTCCTACCCTTCCAAGTCTTCAGTGTCTGTCATTCTGTACTCTCTCTATGCCCATGTGTACACATTATTTAGCTCTTGCTTATAAGAGAGAGCATAGCAAAGGCATTTAAACAGTGAGTTTTTTTAAAAAAAAATCTTTGTTGTAGTAAGATTGAGGTGCAAGGAGTATATGATATACATTAGAAACTATACAATTGGAAGACTTTTGGAATACTATTGACAAAAAGAGAGCACATGGGCTACTTTGTTAGAATAAATGATTTAACCCCAGCTTTAAGCATATTCTTCTTGGGGAAAATATGAAATGATAATCAAATGGAAATGTTGAGTGGACTGCTGGGAGTGAGGGAGTAGGACTAGGTCATGGGTGAAAGCTTAGGATTGGTATAATGATTTGAGATTCAACTCTGTAAGTGTCAGCTAGATAGAAATGGCACAGACAGAGCATAGAGACCTAGATTGAATGACTGAGAAAGAAGGATATCATTATACCTTCTTAACACATACTACTTTGTTCTTTTTTATATCAAGTAACAGAAAATCACGACACATGTTTGTGTCATAGAAACTATGGTAAGTTGTTGATCACTCCAGGATATCATTGTCTTACTTTTTTCCAAGGGAACTAAATTCCAAGATCCAGAGTTTTTCATCTTGCTTTTTGATTTGGAAATGGAATTCATGAACATTAAACCTGGTATAAGACTCTGATATCTGGAATAAAATTCTAGCTAAATATCCATTCAACAGCAAAGCCATGGAAAAGTTCCTGAATTTCTCTAAAGTGATTTTGTTTTTATCTCTTTAAGGGAATAATTACAATTTCTACCTCATTCTATTGCTGTGAATATTAAATGAATTTACAGTGCATGGCACATAGAAAACAAATGTTCATTACATGTTCATCAGTAATTGTTCCATGTTTTAAAATATGCTTCAATATCTATATCTCTGATATATTTCTGATAATGAGTTTAGATTTTAAAAACCAAACTATAATTAGAAATTAAGTGCCACACCCTTTCAAAGATGAAAAATCCCTAATTCTGCACATTCATATTAGACTGTGATGCATCAACCTAAGAGGGGCAAAGAAAAGCCAGCGTGAATAACAGTACAGCCTCACAAACAGAAGAGTTCATGCTCAGTGGATTATTATCAAAAAAACCTCTCTGATCTATATATAATCTCAGGGTTATTCTGTAAATCGCATATAAACAGTACCATTAAGCTGGCCAATTGGGACACAGAGAATGGAGGTCTGGGACTTGCATATTAGTGTTAGGCCGGTGCTTACTGCCAGGTACATGTACCCAGTTTGACAGTGGTAAAGATGCCCTGAGGCCAATAATTTTGCCCAATGAAATTGCAGCCAGTAAATTTAAAGATTTATGAATTTAATCTTTTTTATGAATGTAGAGAAATAATAACTGCCACAATTTCTTTTACAATGGGAATAAACATCTCAGTGTAATAAATTCAGAATTGTTTTCTTCTTGTTTTGGTGGTTTGTTTTATATTGGATACAGTATGCCTTTTGTCAATTGTCATTAAATGTTTGACTTTTTCCAAGCAATTACACATCTGTGTCATGGAGAGATTTGTCATTTTGCTTAAGCACAGATTTTATGTTGGTTATCTAACATTCTCATTATCATGCTGCCTTAACCTCTAGTCATTGGAAAATTACATATGATAGAGCCATATTGTTGTTATTTATAAGTTCATGTTTGTGTATATGACAAGTGTATACTCTTCAAGATTTCTTTCTTCTTATAGCAGATAATTTATAACTCCCAAAGGGCTAATGTGAACTCATGCAAGTGACTAGCATATAATGTCCAGAAATTTCACTAATAGGTAGAGAGACTTGTCCATTTCCCTGTTTGGTTCACTCTAGCCAGGGCTCATCTCCTGTGATTGCAGAATCTACTGACCTGCCTCCCTTGGCTTGTGCCATTATAAAATGATGGATAGACAGACCAGAAGGCATTTAAAGAGATTATGGGGGCCGACCCTTGCAATCAAAGAGAGAACATTTGAACTGCTGCTTCATGCTGGAAGATCTCCTAGCAAAGAGATTTCAAAAGCTCTCTCCCTCTCAAATACATTCTGATATTTTTATCATTTTCACTGTCTGATAAAGATTATTTTTATCAAAACCAGAGTCCTGCTTTTAAATCAATTTTTCCTATTATGTCTTCTGTCCTTTGAGACTAGTTCCATAAAATAGACAGTTCCCTGGCTATTAATGAGAAAGGTTTCCTGGGTCTTCCTCCATCCCCTTCTATTGCATCCATACAAACTAGTTTATCCTTTTTAGTTTATATTTAATTTATTATCTCTCTAATCTCTTATAGAGATGTATTTTTTAAAATTCTAATCTGGGCTTAAAACAGTTCCCCCCAAAAATAACCTACTAAAACTCAACAAGATTAAACATGAAGGGGGAAATCAAGAGATGAACAGATATTGAACAATCCAAGGGGCACTGAATTTAATGTTAGCTTTTTAACCTATGTTCCCTGAGTAGGTGAGAGAAGAGTTATGCTAGATAAAGTTATGCTATATTTTAAGATTTTCTTCTCTTCTCTCCTTCTCCCTGTAGTAGACAGGACAATGGCCCTGCAAAGATGTCCACATCCTAATTCCTTAAACCTGTGAATATGTTACCTTCTCTGGCAAAATGACGTTGCAGATGTTATTAAATTCAGGATCTTGAGATGGAGAGATTATCCTGGATTACTTGAGTGGGCCCAATATAATTACAAAGGTCTTTATAAAAGAGAGGCACAAGGGTCAGAGTCAAAGGCAAAGGAGATGAGAAGGGGCCACTATCCAAGGACTACAGGCAGCCTCAGCTTCAAGAAGCTGGAAAAGACAAGGAAACAGATACTCCCTTAAGGCTGGCAGAAGAAACGCAGCCTTGAAAAGACCTTACTTTTAGGACTTCTGACCAGAACTGTAAGATACCAAATTTGTGTTGTTATAAGCCAATAAATCTGTGGTAATTTCTTATAACAGCGATTAATACTTTTTTCCCTCCATTTTTTTAATAAGTCTAAGTCATTTTTAAACTTTGCCACCAGAGCACTTTACATCTTCAAATGGAACACCCAGTGTTCTTCTTTTCAGTTTCCTCTCTTCTACACAGGAGGTTTCTCTTTGTTTTTGTTAATAACAGAACCTCTTATGTAAATTGAATAACATCACTTCCTGAGGATGGGGATTGCTTCTGTCATCAAACAGAAGCTGTTTACACTGTATCTGCTAGTGCTGGTATTATTTTAATATATCCTTTTCTCTAGGAGATTACACTCTCTTTTGTAATCATGAGTTTGAGAATAAACTTAGTGAAGTTACTTGGAATCTGAAAACATAATTTTTATCTTTTTGATTAGCTGGCATAGAAAAACATTTTTTTCTAGCTAGAGAATTATATTCTCAGAATATAAATTATGTGGCTGCCTGATTATAGAATGTATAGGATGAATAAGTATAGAGATCTAATGTACAACATGAGAAATAGTTATTATATAATGAAAATTTGCTAAGAGAGTAGATTTTAAGTATTCTTTCCACAAAAAAGGTAAATACACAAAATTATGGATATGCTCATTTGCTTGACTATAGTAATCATTTTACTATGTATATTAAAACATGTTGTATACTTTCAATATATGCAAAAGAAGGAAAGAAAGATGGAAGAGGTAATTATATTTAAAAAGTAAGACTTTATAGTTAAAATTTAAATTATGTCTGATGAATACACATGCAATTTAAATAATCTAACATTATAAATACACTTGAAAAATGTTTATACCTTGTTTTTTAAAGAAAATATTGGAGGTAGGCATAGTGGCTCATGCCTGTAATTCCAGCACTTAGGGAGGCTGAGAAAGGAGGGTTGCTTGAGCCCAGGAGATCAAGACCAGCCAGGGCAACACAGTGAGACCTGTCTATGGAAAAACATTTAAAAACTAGCTGGGCATGGAATGTACACCTGTAGCCCTAGCTACTTGGGAGGCTGATGTGGGAGGCTTGCGTCAGCCCAGGAGTTCAAGCCTGCAGTGAGCTGTGATTGTGCCACTGCACTCTAGCCTTGGCGACAGAGCAAGACCCTGTTTAAAACCAAAAAAAAAAATTTAAGTAACTGTGCAGGCATACAATTTTTGTTTAAATGTGATAAATTGTATATAACATTTCCTTAAGTATGACATACCTCATCAATATAAACCAAGTTAAAAATATTGTCTTCATCTTTAAAAAATGTGGCTTGGCCAAGTCTTTATGTAGGTACAATAAATCAGTGAAAAATCAAAAGACCAAAATGACAGACAGCATGAGACTGACATCTAATTGAGAACAGGTGTTGCAAACAGTTGCAACTTCTACTCTGTCAATTCAACTGGGTTTACAGAACATCTGCCCCCCTGGGGGATCACGTTCACTAAATTATTATGGAATGTAAATTTGCAGTAAAGTGTTAAGTGCTCTGGATTGATATAAACTATAGAATCTCAAGATTGTAAGAGGCTTTAAAGAATCAAGCATCTTATATACAAGTTTCCTTTGCAATATTTCTAACAAGTGAATACCTAGTCCTGCAGTCCCTAACTGCAGGAATTATAACTATACAGTGAACCAAAATGTTAATATTAGATTTTAATATCCTAGTCTTCAAATATTAAGCCCTTCTCACATTTGTGCTTTTAAGGTACTATTTTGTAATATTAAATTTATTCTTCAATGTCAGACTTTCATAAAAGCTCTATAGGCTCAGATTTTTTTTTTTCATTCTTTCTGGTCTTTCTGTGGATATGAATTATTAGAGCTATACTTTGCTACCTAAGAATTTTATAATAAAAGATTTAAGTCATTCAACAATGACAACATGTTAATGGAATGTTCCAACATCAATTTTTTTACATATATGTAGAAACATTATTATAAGATGTACACAAAGTTTAATAGAGGTATTAGTTACAGGGCCAAGGTAAGCCAGATCCCCAAACTCAAAAAGGCTGAGGAAGAAAGCCAGAACAGACACCCCAAGTGAAAAGACATATGGTTTGTTTCATGGAAGATGATAATCCCATACCTTCTTTGGAATTGGCCCTTATCTTCCTGAAGACAAGGGTCCACAGTGTGATTTAGAGATGTGACTAAAACATGTGAAATATTTTCCTATACATCATTGGAAGCAGCCATCATGAAATTTAGTAGAGAAAAAAAATCTACAACCTTGAAGAGTGTGGCTAAAAAGAATGTTGGACAGTATTTGTGAAAGAATGAGAATTCCTGAAAGAGTCTTTGCTGTCAAAAAATACTGAACGGGAATCACGTGAGCAGTCTTCATTGCAGAGCTCTCTCAAGCAGAGGACTGTGCCTTTGAGCACCATATCTGATCTAATGTCCAAAGAGCTTAAAAAGTACAGGATGTATGTACAGATAAAATTCTATAACCTACTCAAATGAAATGGCTGTCTCTTCCTCAGAAAAATAAGACAGTTTACAAAAAGGTTTAGGAAAATCAAAAAACCCTTTCCAACATTTTTAATTAAAAAAGGGGAGACGTGACAGTCTCTCAGTACCACATATAATGAGGATAATGGCGTATTTTGAAATCCCCCCCTCAACATATAGATCCTCTCTTTTTATATATTCATACTCCTTCCACATTGTTTATGTATTAGATATTGTCTTTGCCAACTTAGAATTTGGAATTGATAATCATCTGTGTGCAATAAGCTAAATGATTTTATTTTCCCAACTTTTCCTTCTTAGCATCCTGTAATTTTATGTCTCAGAATTCCGTTACTAGAAAGAGTCTCTATTCCATTAACATGTTGTCTATTTCTCCTATACAAATGCTTCTCAAGTGAAAATCTATGAAGTCACTATCAGACATGAGTATCATGAGAGAGACAAGCTTTTTCTTTCTCTAATAGGCATGTGAAAACAAGGTCTTATCTGAAAGAAACAGGAACCCATTTTGATAGCATTCAATTTTTAAAGAAGTATTTATGAATCTCCTACTATATACAATCCACTATGATAGGTGTAAGAGCATAGTGATTTTTTAAAAAGATACTGTCCTTGCTAATATGAAGCTTACAACTTTGTAGGAGAAGAGATAGACATCAAATACATTAATACGTGTAAGAGATACAGATTGACAAACTGTGAAATGTTCCCCAAAGGAAAAGCACTGGCTTCTATGAGAGAGCACAGCAGGACCTAATATAAAGTGAGAAAAAGTTTCTTAGAAGAATGTTCCCATGAGCACAGATCTAAGGTATGCACAGGAGTTGGTGAGGAGAGGTGATGTGTGCCGAAGAGCACTCCAGGCAGCAAGAAGAGCAAGCTTAAAACTCTAGCTAGCATTGGAAAATGCAATCCTCATGTTCAGGGAAAGAAAACAGACCAGAATGGTGGGCAGTGCAGTGATGGAAGCAAAGAGGCTCATGAGATGAGGCTGCAGAAGTAGCCCCAACCTTCCAGGTCATGTTAAGTGAATTGAATTTTAATTCTACATGCCATCATGGGGTGCCATTATTTACTGAGAATGCCTGTGGGAACTGCAGTAGTCAATTGAATAACTGTTGGAATTGACAAGAGAGCTTAGCAGGGTGGCCAGCAATGTGCAAAATACTTAAAAATCAATAGCATTGCTACATGGAGAAAAACCCATACTCGGGAAGAGATTGGGTTCTGAAAAGCTGTTCATAACTCTATTAGTGCATAAATTCAAAATGATTAAGATAAATTTAAGTTTATACCATTAGATGCATTTTCACCCAATAGACTTGGGGATTAGTTCATTAAAGTTGTTTAAATAGTTATAATCTTCCAAAAATTCTTTTAGGCTTTTTAAAGAAACAGTTTTCATCTATACTGAAAAACTTTTAAGCACATGCCCACCCCCTTTGATGGTTTCTGCCAGGTTCTACTTCTTCAATAGCTGGGTTACCTGCAAAAGTTTCCTTGCCTTTTGTTTTGATGTTGTTATCTATTTGGATGAGTCCTTATCCTCTCCAACCTGTGACAAAGTTTTATCAGCAGGAATCTATCATGCTTGCCTTTTTTCTGAATTAAAATTAGGTTAATAGGTAATCAAATTGATATATATGTTCTAGCACACCCTTACCATTTTTTCATTTTTTAAATCACTTTTATTGATTCTTGGTGATCACTGGTAATTGCATGGACAAACATTTGCAATAAGGGGACTGGAAGAATATTTCATAATCTTGGTGTAGGGACTAAAGACAGAGACCAAGAGAATGGTGATAGATTTAATAAAATCAAACATAATTTCTTCAAGATGAATAATTCCATAAATAGTATTTAAAATATGATAAACTGGAAAAGTGACTATGTTATGTAAGCCCCCAAATAGTCTTCTTAATATATGAATAACTCCTACAAGCCTTAATAGAGGAGATAATTTACCACAAAAGATAAATGGAAAGAGACCAATAGAAGAACAATCACTAAATAAGTATAAATGGCAAGAAACATAAAAATGTTTGAATTCACTAGTAACAAAAATACAAATTTTAAAAGTGAGATGCATTTTTAAGCTTTCAGATTGGCAAAAAGGAGAGAAAAAGGGGGTGTGGGAGAGAGAATGAAAAAGAAATATAAGAGAACAGGAAATAAACAAATCTTGGCTGAGGACAAGAGGACAATTTAGTAACTTAGTAATTGCACTTTAAGTAACTTAAGGACAATAATTCTGAAAGCACATTACATATAATAATGAGAAAGAATCTAATAAAAATCTAATATTGGTTAAATTATGATATATCATATTTCAATGTTTTATAATGTAATATAAAAGATGATGACTTATTCATTGGCATGAAAAGATGGCTACAATAGCTAAGTTCTGAAGTAAGATAGGGCTGGGATTATAACTCAATTCTCTCATTTAATCACTGTAAGGCCTTGGGACCTACTCAATTTTCTTACCTGTGAAATTGTAATAGGAGCCACCTAATATAGTTGTGAGAATTAAATGAAATAATGGGTTTAATACCAGTACCTGACACATAGTACTTATAATAGTTCATTTTTTGCATATTCTTTCACAATTTTTCTAAATATATACATATATTTATTAACACCTTTAAGTGAAAATAATTAGATTTATAAATATGCTAAACATGATTCCATGTTTATTGAAATCATATATCTACTTATACACACTTGCATTTCTTTAGTGTATTTCTGGGAGAGTATTCAAAAAAAGTAAATGAAAATGAGAAAGAAGACACTAGGAGTGATGGGAAGGGGACTTTTTTACTTATTTCCCTTTTGAGGCTCTTCAGAATTTTTAAATGAGCATTCATTATTTGAAAATAACATACACACAAACTGTTCATTCTAGTTATCTCTGGATGTAGGATTTTACAAGTGATTTTGATTTATTCGTTTCTATATTCTTTTTCTATATTTCCTGTTTTTAATATAAAATAGTTTTATCACATTATGAGATGCATCAAAACCTAAAGGTAAACCAATTATTACCTTATTAGCTAAAACATCAAATTACAAAATATCATGATGAAATTATTCCAAAGCTAGAGCAGCCTGTTTTTGTTAAATGCTTGAAAACCATAGAATTCTCATTTCTTCAAGTTCTTCAGTACCAACTAGACCATTTTGAGAAAAACTGACCACAAATAGTTTACAAATAGTTTGGTTCACTATATAGTTATAATTTCTACCCTGCTCTGTGGAACAAAAAGATGAATTGTTTATAGGAGATGTCTCACAATGCTATAAAAGAAGCATAAATGCAACAAAGAATCATCAAGTTAAAGTGAAAAGAGATTAATATTCTCCAGTAGAATTGAGATTGATATTATCACACTGTCTTTAAACTAGCAGTCTGGTTATATGATTGGGTTACTTAACCTCCCAAATGAGTATTTTTCGCTTATTATACAGCCTAGAAATCTGAAAACCTAAAGTGTTTGAAGAGCATTCTGAAGAATGATTTTTAAATTTTGTTTATGTTTTTTTTCTGTATTTATTTGGTTTTATAATATATACATTTCTTTCTTTACCCCTTTCACTCTCCATCACAACTGAAGAATGATCTTTAAAAAACAGCCATATCTAACAATTAGGGACATATATCTTAGGATCATACCAATCATGTTTAGTGGGTAACACACTTAAAGAGAATTAATTGATCCTATGCAGGTACAATTTTGTAAAATACTACCATGACTAGCCAAACCACCAACAGTAATACAAAATGATAGTGATGGTAATAGTTACCAGAGTTACTGTGTGTGTAAAGTGGAATAATGACTATATTGATCCATTATGTTTTCCCTTAGTAATACTTGAAGAGGTTCTTTACAACTCAGGCTTTCTTAAACATAAATCAAAAAAGATTAGCTAAGGCAACTTCCCATACTCTGGAAAAGGGCCACAGACAGTTTACTATGTAAATATAAATATATATAGCCATCAAGTAAAATATAGATAAAATTACATGATAGCTCTAGCATGAGTCACTAGTTTCCCCTTACTAAGAGGTTAAAAGGAGGCCATAAACCAACTCAGAGGAAAAACAGAATCTTATTTTTACTTTTGCTTCAGTGTGTGCTCTCTTCTGTGGGACTGTTTTCTGATAACTTAAAAACAAGTTTTCATTTAAGCATGGTATGTATAATCTTGGGTGTTGAGAATTTTTAAATAAAACTTTCAAACAGTGTGCTCAACCCCCAGTTATGATGCAATGCATAGTTTTTACACTGTATCTGTCCTCTTTCTGAGTTACAAAAATATTATATTACAAAAATATTATAGCTGTGTTATATCATTCCCAAGAAAGTAATTTTCTATTATAACAGAATCCTGTTATGCGTTGTATGTGAGTAGTACTATTAAACATTTTTCCCTTCCTCTTTTTTTATTTTTATTTTTTACAATTTCCTTTAAGAGCTGGTGGCTTGTGTGATCCTACAAGAATTTATTACTCAGAATTTTTATTTTTCGAAGTATTAAGTGGGTACAAATATTTTTGGTTACATGGATCGTTTTTGTAATGTTTGAATCGCAGCTGTAACTGTGCCCATCACCCAGATAGTTTCATTGTACCTGTTAGGTAGTTTTTTGCCCCTTCCTTCCTCCCCTCAGCCTATGCTTTATTTCCACTAAGTTTTACATTCCTCTGTGCACATCTGTGCTCATTGGTTAGTTCCAGTTTAATAGCGAGTACGGGTGGTATCTATTTTTCCATTCTTGGGATACTTCATATAGGATGATGGCCTCCTGTTCCATCCAAATTGTTGCAGAAGACATTAATTTATCCCTTTTTATGTCTGAGTGGTACTCCATGGTATACATATACCACATTTTGTTAATCCACTCATGAACTGATGGGCACTTGGGTTGACCCCACATCTTTGCAACTGTGAATTGTACCACCATAAACATTCAAGTACAAGTTTCTTTTCAATGAAATGACATATTTTCCTTTGGGCAGATACCTAGTAGCCAGATTGGGGGATTGAATGGTAGGTCTATGTTTAATTCTTTGTGGAATCTCCATACTGTTTTTCATAGAGGCTGTACTAATTTGCAGTCCCACCATGCAGAGAGAAGCATTCTTTTCTCTCTGAATCCACACCAACATCGTTGTTTAAGGACTTTTTAGTGAAAGTCATTCTAATAGGGTTAAAGTTTAATTTGCATTTCCCTGATGATTAGTGATGTTCAGCATTTTTTTCATATGTTTATTGGCCATTAGTCTGTCATCTTTTGAAAAGCTATTGTTCATGACTTTAGTCCACTTATGAATGGGGTTGTTTCATTTTTATTTTTTTTTTTTTTTGTTGATTTGCTTGAGTTCTTTGTAGATTCTGGTTATTAGCCCTTTATCGATGTAAAGTGTACAAATATTTTCTCCCATTCTGCAGGTTATCTATTTGCTCTTTTGGTTGTCTCCTTAGCTGTGCTGAAGTTTTTTAGTTTAATTAAATCCGATTTATTTATTTTTATTGTTGTTGTGATTGCCATTGGGATCTTAGTCATAAATTCTTTGTTTAGGCCCCACAATTTCATCCTTGACCCAATAATCATTCAGTAGCAGATCGTTTAATTTCCATGACTTTAGATAGATTTAAGTGTTTCTCTTGTGTTTGATTTCTAGTTTTATTCCACCATGGTATCGGAAGATACATGGTACGATTTCTATTTTTTTTTAATTTGTTGAAATATGTTTTGTGGCCTAAGATATGATCAGTCTTGCAGAATGTCCCATGTGCTGCTGAGAAGAATGTATATTTGAGTAAGTAAATGTCTCTTAGGTCCATTTGATTTATAGTCTAGTTTAAGTCAGGTATTTATTTTCTGCTTGGATGATCTGTCTAGTTCTGTTAGTGGGGTGTTGAAGTCCCTGGCAATTATGATGCTGCTCTTTATGTCTTTGCTTAGATTTAGTAGAATTTACTTTATGAATCTAGGTGCTCCTGTGTTAGGTGCATAAATATTTAGATTTGTTATGTCTTCTTGTTGAATTGCTCCCTTTACCACTATATAATGACCGTGTTTGTCTTTCTTTACTATTGTTGATTTAAAGTCAATTTTATCTGATATAGGAATGGCTATACCTGTCCTCTTTTAGTTTCTATTTGCATGGAATAATTTTTGTGTTCTTTCTTATTGAGTATTTGTGTGTACTTGTGGTTATATGTGTTTATTTGAGACAGCAGATACTTGGGTTGTTTTTTTTTCATCCATTCAGCCAGCCTATGTCTTTTAAGTGGCACATTTAAACCATTTATGTTAACAGCATGTGGCATACTATTCTGTTCATCATGTTGGGTATACCTTGCTGCTTTGTTTTTACTCTTGTGCTATTGTTTTATAAGAGTTGTGAGCTTTAACTTTTTGAGGTGATTTTACACTGATGAGTATGTTTTGTGCTGATTCATGTATAAATGAATATTTTCTGCCGGGCAGATCTGGTCATGACAAATTCCCTCAGTGATTGCTTGTCTGGAAAATACTTAGTTTCTCCATCAATTGTGAAACTTAGTTTTGCAGGATATAAAATTATAGGCTGTTACTTGTTCTGTTTAAGAAGATTGAAGATAGGGCCCCACCCACTTCTGGCTTATAAGATTTCCTCTGAGAAGTCTGCTGTTAGCCTGAGGGCTTTTCCTTTTTAGGTTAGTTGTTGCTTATTTCTAGCTGCTTGTGGAATTTTCTCCTTCATTTTGACTCTGGTCAGGTTGATTACTACGTTTCTTGGGTATGTACTACTTGCTATGAATCTTCCCAGAGTGCGATAACCATCTTGGATCTGGATGTCTAGATCTCTGACAATACCAGGGAAGTTTCCCTCAATAATTCCCTTGAAAAGATTTTCCATGGTTTTAACGCTTTATTCTTCTCCCTCAGAGATACCTATAATTTGTATGTTAGTTTGTTTTGGATAGTCTCTTATCTCCAAGTGATTGCTCTGCTTTTTTGTTCTCTTCCCATCCTCTTTAACTGCCTGAGTTAGCTCAAGAGCCTTGTCTTCAAGCTCTGGAATTCTTTCTTCTCTTTGGTTTAGTCTGTTGCTGATGCTTTCTGCTATGTTTTGAAATTACTTAAATGATTCTTTCATGTCTTTAAGTTCTATTATATCTTTTCTTATGTTTTCTAGCCCTTTAGTGACTTTTTCTTTAATTTTCTGAACTTTTTTAGGGCTTCTTTTTGTTAGTTCTCAACGTTCTTTTCAATTACATTTATCTTCTTTGCCATCCATATGCTGAATTCCATTTCTGTCATATCAATAATTTCCTTGTGGATTAAGTCCACTGATATAGCTCCATTGTGATCCCTTAGGGGTGTCAAGATATTTTGTTTCTTCGTGTTGCTAGGGTTCTTTTGCTGGTTTCTTCTCATCTGGTGCCTCTTTTCTCAGCTCTGAGTTAGTTGCATTGCAGGGAACATGTTCTCTTTCCCTGGGAACTCTCCTGTTTAGTTGAGGGAAGAGGGTTCCCTAGATGGAGCTTTTGTGACCTGCTGTGGAATGTTGACCCATCAGGGAGGGGCAGGTCCACTGAGGGCCTGTAGAACAACTGTTCTGTTTTGATCCATTTCCCTTTGATTACCTGAGTTCAAGCCAGTGCTGGATGATCTTAATGTGGGATGGAGAGTTGTTCCCTAGCTTATTGTTGGGAGTTCAAGTTGGAGGCTGGATGTGACACTCTCCACCACAGCTTTTACTGTGGGGATTTCTCTGGCTAGGGTCACTCAATGGAGGTGACAGTGGCACTGGATTAGTCTACATAGGCAGTGGTTATTTGCATAAACTATGTCTAGGAGTCAAGTGTTCTCAGAGCCTGGGAGTCCTGGATGAAGTGTTGGACCTTGAGGAGGTTCTGCTGGCTCAGTGGCAATGGTGGAGAGTGAAGGGTAGTGCCTTGGGGCCTAAGCTCAACTTGGAGTCTCAGGTGTGGTGTCACAGGCCCAGTAGGGGCCCTGGAACTATAGGAGCAGAGCCTTGGGCTCTGGCACAGTAAGAGCTTCAGAGCTGGATCAGGGATTATGAAGGCAGACCCTCACCAATGGAGGGCTGTCCCACCTATGTGGAGACTGCTGGTGCCCACTTGGGTAGGCAGGGATTTGTCTCAGCAGCCCGGGGACTATGGAGGCAGGTGGGAGCTGCTTGTCAGCCAAGGTTCTCCCCACCACCACCTATGTCCCACTGAGGCAGTCACCCAAGGTTTCTCAGGTGGTGCCTGTGCTATCTGAGACTCCTCCTCTGCTCAGATCCCATGCAGGGGGAAAAGGGTGCTCAACCCCCAGTCTCAGGGCACAGCACTAGGGAGCATCTGTTCTGTCTGCTCCCTCCCTGGCCTGGCAGGGGTGATGCAAAAGCTACTGCTAGAAGGCTGAGTCCCAAGTGGACCTGGCTGTGTGAACCAGAGTGATCAGGATGGTGTCAGCTATAGAAACCAGGGATTGGCAGCCCCCAGATCTTTGCTGCACCTGCTTTCTAGTGCACTGTCTCTGCACAGACTCTGGTAAGTTTCCCAATCAGCCCAGAGGTCTGCGGTGCAGGAGGGAGACCCTTCACAGCTCAAGTTGCCTGCAGCATTTATTCCTGTCCTACAAAATGGTGCCCCCTTGGGTTGCTTCTATTCTATCTTCCCCTCCCGCCAGCTGTGGGAATTTTATTGGGACTTCCACCTTAATTCCTGAGATGGTGAGTTTTGCTTGTGAGTAAGAATCAGCAACGCCCTGTTTGAATGATCAGTAGATGCTGTAATGGACTGTACGGTTCTCGCTGTCAGAAGTTGGTACTTGCAGGAAAGAGCCAACTGCAGAGTTATTTTTCAGTGCCTGTAATTGGTTCTAGACCCTCAGGAGAAGTACTTGAATGCCCCAGGCAGTGGGAAGGGCCCCAGAGCTCCCAGGGAATTGCTTGTTCTCTACCATAACAGAGGTGGATGGAGGAGTGAGCCTGGGCGTGGCTAGGTCAGGGAAACCTGCCTTCAGGCTCCATAGAGGTAGTGCTAGAAGTGTCTTGGAAGGGATCAAAGGTCAGTTCCCAGGCTTACAGAGAAGGACCTCAGGACTGGGCTGACATGGCCCCACCAAACTGGAAGTCTGCTGATGGGGAAGGGGCCATCTGCAATTCACCAACTGGCTATCAGGAGTGACTTTTGTCCCTCCTTGCTCTTCCCCTGCCCAGAGAGACTCCTTCCACTGTCTGGTTTTAAACAGGTGCCTGAATTTACTGTGCTCACCAACAGTGGCATCGCAGGCCCCATCCGTGGACCCTCTCCAGTCCAAAGGCATGGTTTTCTTGCAGGAGATGAGTGCTCCACTAGTTTGCTGCAGCTTGGATCCACCCTGCAGTCCCCTGTCTTTTCTGCCCATGTGGACTGCTCTGCCTCTTGAGTTTAGTTCTCAATTCTCCCCTCTGTGCCCACAAGCAACCGGATTGAGTCCTAGGAATATGGAATCTGGCTGCACTGCTATCTCATGGGCAGGTATCTCCCGGGAGGGTTGGCAGGCAGGGAATTCCAGGACTGAGCACCCCTAGGTCCACTGAAGGTCCTCAAGCAGAAAGGTGTGGGACCCTGTCTCTATGGGAACCTCAGACTGGAAGGTACACCAGCAGAGTGCAGGGTGCTGTTTTTGAAAGACCTAATTAAGTGGCCCCTCTCATCTCATTGGGCAGGGGAGGTGTCAGGGAGGAAAAGATGAATGGAAGAGAGTTGGCACTCCAGTTATTCTAGTCTCTCTCCCTGGAAGGAAGCCTGCAGGGAATGTCCAAGCTCTGGGATCAAACTGAGTTCTCTGGAGCCCACTGCAATCTGGGAAGGAGTTGGGAACTGTCTGTGTGGAGACAGGTGATGTGAAAACTGAAGGGCTTGTGCTATCTGGGATGGAGAAAGGGTTGGTATGAACAGAGAAGCAGTATGGAGTCTACCCTCTTGGTTCACGGCTGTGGCCATGGGGGCTGACCCCAAAGCTCAATGGATGCTTTATTTTGAAGAGGGTCCCAGTTCAGTGGTTACAGCAGCACATGGGCATGTGAGGGTGGAAAAGCTCCCAAGCAGCTTGGCAGCACACTGACCACCAGAGTTGTGTGGGAAGGAGAAATGAAACTCCCACCTACCGCTTTCACCAGGCTCTGAGCTGCTCTGGAATTGATCTCTGTGTGTGTGTGTGTGTGTGTATATATATATATATATATATATATATATATATATATATTTTCTGTTCTACTTTGCAATTTCTTTCCAGTCTCCTGCAAACAACAATGCCTTTCCCTACCGACTACACCTGAGCTGTTCCCGTTCCACCCTCTACTCTTTCCGAAGCCCTTCCTTCCCTCCAGAAAGATGTGGCAACTGATGTCTCTAGTCAGCCATCTTTACCCCCACCCCTGCTTTTTTTCTCTCAGAATTTTTTGAAGATGCAAATTTTTTTGCCTGCTGTTTTGATTAAAAAATATCAAACTATACTCTATTTTCCTCTGTCTTTCCCTTTAACTGCTATCATACATAATATTTTTCTTTCTAGCAGAAAAATTAGTTTGTTTTTCAGCTACAGTTAACTAAGTGATCATCAAGAATGGTTTCGAAGCTATAGAATCCTGTATTAAATGGCTCCTTGGTTATAAGTTGACTATATAAAACCACTGAAAGCAGATCTGTTTGAAGTTTGATGTAGGAAGCCCCATACGGAGGTAGGGGCTCCTTCTTCCTTATCTCTTCTCTCCACATGGTCTTTGGGTACTCAAGTCAGGAAAGCCTCCAAGAGTCTCCACAGCAAATCTTTGTTTTCCCATGAATAACTTAGAAATCCCTCAGGTTTTAAGCTATGCATGAGATGTCTCAAATTACAAAGCAAAGATATCAGCAAATACCTTTTTATTTAAGACTCTTAGAGTCTTAAATTACCTTTATTTAACAGTTTCTAAGAAAAGAGAGCTGTAAAATAAAGAGGATTAAATAAACAGAAATTCCAAAGAAGACAAGGCTCTTCAAGGTGCAAAATTGGAGCCCTATTGCTTTCTTCCCTGGAAGTAATTACCAATTCTCAGTATGAATCAAGACTCAAGCTTTGCTCACACGAAGGGGCAAGTGAAATTAACAAAATTTCTATGCAGGATTTGAACAACATTTTAGAAACTCTAGCAGCACAGAATCCTATCGGTTTTTCTCATGGTCCATTTGCTAAATGTGGGGGCCATGCCGAAGGCCAGGGAGCTTTACAGAGAAGTCTTTTCCCCATACTTTCACAGAATTAAGGAAATAAAATCCCACTTGAGGAGCAGTTCTGCCTAAGAGACAAAGCTTGGCATCTTCTTAAGACAGGTATAAAATTTGAAAGTAGCATAAAATGGAAGGCCAAACAGCAAAACTCAAAACCTCCAAAGGCTTACTGACTTTTCTGTAGTTGTTTAGAGATAAGGATAGTCCCTTAGGCAAAAACTTGAGACATGCCTGAAGAACAAGAAAGAATCAGAAATGAACAAATTCTTACTAAAACACCAACACAGCCAATGACTCATCTCAATTCATGACTGGGTAGAAGTGATTAACCTCTCCCCACACCTCCTATCTTCCTTACAGAAGGAAAGGGAACCCTCTCCAGAAAAGAAGATGAGATCAACCAGAGCCTTTATCTTTTTTTAATACTTAATATGCAATACAATAAAAAATTACTCAATATGTGATTAGACAGAAAAATGTGACCAATAATAAAAAGAAACAAGCAGACCAACAAATAATCCAATATTGGATTTAGTAAATATATACTTTAAAATAATTAATATATTAACAGAAGGACAAGTACACTAAATGTGTGAGTATATGGAGAATTTCACAAGAACATTGAAATATATGACATCAAGTTGGCATTCCAGAGCTGCTAAATACAATACATAATAATTTAACAAGAGAAGGAACATAGAGAAGATAGTATGGATATACTTAAAGATAAGGAGTTGAAAATTTCTGAGAAGATCTGAGAAAAAAATAATAATTAAAGAAAAATGGCAGCATAAGAAATATGTGAGCTACAGTAAGAAATTCAAATATATTTGTAATTGGAATACCAGAAGAAGAGGACAAAGACATATATTAGATGGGAAAATCAATATTTTAAAACAAAATAACTAAAAATTTTCCAAAAATGATTAATTACATTAAATTACAGGTTGAAAAGTTTAAGAACATCCAAGCTGGATAAATAAGAAGCAGTCACAATAAAGTTTATTGTAGTCAAATTGTTGAGTACCAAAGACAAGGAGAGAAAATTTAAAGCAGCCAGATATATTATCTTCAAAGCAATAAGAATTAAAACTAATTTTTCAATAGTAACTATAGAAGCTAGATGAAAATAAAATGACATCTTTAAGTACTAGAGATTTTTTTTAAAAGTTAATATAGAATTTTATACCCAGAGAAAATATTCTTTAACAAAAACTAACAGAATTCAGCAGTAGCATACCTTTCCTACAAGAAATACTAAAAGAATTATTTAGAGTGAAGGAAAATAATTTCAAGAAGCATGGAGCCTTAGAAAAGACTGAAAGTTACCAAAAAGGGAAAATAGGTAGTTATAAGAGAATATTGACTATTAAAGGAAAGTAATACCGTATGCAGTCTATACCATAAATAGCAATAAAATAAATAGCAATAATATGGTGTAAATGGAGTTAAGTATTATGTTTCATTTGTTGCTCAGGAAATGAAAGTACTACTTTCAAGTTGACTTTAGTAAGCAAGGATGCACCTTTTAATATTTAGGAATGACCATTATCATAAAATAGATAACACAAAGAAGCAAATAGAAGAGAAAAATGGAAGAACAAATACATTTAACTAATCCAAAAGAGGACAAAAAATTTGGAAATGGGGAACAAAAAAGAGATGGGGCAATGAATATCAAATATTAGTATATACTATAAAAATACTTGTTTTGCATTTATTATAGTAATATAAAGTATATAAATACATTGTTTAAAGTGAGTCAATTTAAAGAAAAATATTAAAAAATGCTGATTATACACAGATGATAGAAATTTGAAAAATGCTATTACACTAAATATTATAGGGAGTAGAAAGAATACTTTCTAAATTTAGGCAAACTAGATCCAGTGTTGACTATGCTATTAACCATCTGTACAACCAGGAGACAGCAACTTGTCTTTGCAAAGTATAAGATGATTTTTCAAAAATTTTCTTCAGTACATATATGATTCTTTATTCACTTTTTATGGACATTTCTATAAAATGCTACCATTTACCTTATATGAATATTTATATGTACAAGTTATTAAGGTCCAATATATTGTTTGTGTTTAAAAAAAATCAAAAAGAAATTTACCCACATAATAAGTTTATAAAATTGGGCATGAATTACTAAAAGGACATTTTAGAGAATATGAGTAATGGAACGTGGTCATTCATGCAATATTAATTTATTGAGCCTTTAATATATGCTAGTCTTTGTGCTAGGTACCATAGTGAGATGGAAAAAAAACCAAGAAAACGGAGACCCATCATTGCAGATAGTGATCAGCAAAAGAGTAGAGCTAAGTCCCCATGTGAGCAGTGGCACAAAGAGAGAAACAGTTGATTTTGTTACGCTGAGATATGGAATTCTTCACAAAAGACCAGGCACGTTAGCTATGTCTTAAATATTGAATAGCTCATTTAGTTGCTGAAGGGATTTTTAACCAGTTTTGGAAAAACAATTGCAAATAGATTCATAACTTATTAAAAGTATAAAGATTATCTTAAAATGGATGATAATTTTTTAGCATTATAATCTCTGAAATGCAGGATGTACATTTCTTTCATATGAATTGTTACATCTGATTTAGTTTGTTTTTTAGGCTTGTTTTGTTTCTGAGGTAACTGATGCTAATAAGAAAGTTAAACAGAGAAGTCAAAGTGTTTTCCCATGTTGAATATATTAGTGTTTCTCTGTTTGATTTATTATCCATTTACACTGTAGTTTAAACTAAAAGTAGATGGGGAAAATAAATTCCAGTATATACTTGACACTTCGAAAATGATGTCGTAAGCTACAGAATAACTGTGGAGTCAGTCAATTATAACAAAACTAAAATATTTTCTTCCGAATTATATAGTACATTTCAGGATTCCAAAAACAAATTCATCTTAATTTTATATCACAAAATATGATTTTTCTTAAGGAAAATAATTTACATTATGATTTTTATATTATAATTGAGAACAAATTCACCTCCACTGTGGGAAAAATGTGGTCATAGATTGCAGTAAGGATGAATCAATATCCTTTCTATATAAGAACAACTATTAATAAATATTTTTGATTTTTTTGAGAAAATATTGTCTAGTAGAAAAATGAATGTGTGCCTTTGACTTATATGTTACTTAATGCACACTACCTTTAATCACCAAAATTATTATGTTTAATGACATACATGAAAAACAGGGTTGAGACCATTCTTACACATGAAAGTTGGTATGAGCTCAGACACATACATTTTGTAGAGTAATTTTTCAAATTAAATCAAAAACTCTAATGAAATGTAATATCTCCTAAATCTCTCTGCTTCCCTCCATCACTACCACCCTGACTTGGGTTTCTGCCACAGTCTTCTAAGTGGCATTTCTACATTCATTCTTACCCCTTGCCAAGATGTTCTCCATGCCATGGCCAGAGCGGGCTATTTCAAAATGTAATTATGACCGTGTGATCCTCCTGCTTAAAATTCCTTAATGACTTTTCATTGCTCTTAAAATCAAGGTCAAACCCGTCCAAGAGATGGCCTAACATTTCTCCATAACTCTTTTAGTCCTGCTCTTTGAATTACAGTCACACATATTTTCAGTTTCTAAAATGTGTCCAGCTTTCTCTAGCACTGTTCCTTTGTTTCTGATACTATTAAAATACTTTGCTCAGAGTCATCTTCCTACCTTTCTCTGCATAGTTAACCCCTATTCACCCATCAGATCTCAGTCAGCTCATCCTCAGGGAAAGCCTTTTCTGACCTACGAGACAACGTGATTTTCTTTTATGAAAAGTTTTCATGGCATCATGCCCTCCTTCACGTCACTCAATCAGCTGTATTACAGTTACACCTTTATCAGTTTAGTGATTTGATTCCTGTCTTCTCCTTTCAGTAGATAATGAGTCTATCAGGATCCACACTGTGTGTTTTTTACTTACCACTGGCCTCTCAACATCTAGCAGAGAAGGCTCGGTACACAACAGAACTCAACAGTTATTTTATCATTCTTACAGCATTTAAGCTAAGTAGGACGTCATCACGTTTGAAGTTAATTCCAATAACATAAGAAGGCATAAACTGACTTTGTTTTGGGTAAACTCAAAATTTATTTTACAATTTTCCAGGTTTTTTTAGGGTGATTTTTGTTTGTTTGTTTGTTTGTTTTTTGAGACAGAATCTCACTGTCTCCTAGGCTGGAGTAGAGTGGCATGATCATAGCTTACCTCAAACTCCCAGACTCAAGTGATCCTCCTTCCTCAGCCTCTTTCCTCCAGCCTATAGCTGGAACTATAGATATGAACCACTATGCCCAGCTAATTTTTCCAGTTATTATATAAAAGTTAACCGCTTGTTGAGCTTATATGCTGGAAATGGGCAAATATTAATTGTATAAGAAGGAATTTTATTTTTATTCAAAATATCTATAATTTTAATTGAATAATTACATAAAACATTTTATGATAATAATCAAATACAGCATACTACATTTATTTTTAATTCATTAAGTGACTGGTACTCTGCTACACAATTTGCAAATATTACCTTATTCACTGCTCATAAGAGCAACTGTGAATGGGATTCAAAGCCATATTACCTGCCTTCGGAGACTAAGCTCTTAATAATTATGTTACTGTTTTACTGTGGCAATTTTGTGTATGTATCAGCCATCATTTGTTAAGCACCTGTTATGTGTCAGATCCTCTGCTATGGGCTTTATATACACGATATCATTTGACTCTCATGACTAGATAGGTATGTATTATTATCCCTGTTTATTAGATACCCTCTGGGTAATTGAGTTTATTGGAAATTTAAAATTTATTACAAATTGGGGCTTAGATTTTATTGCTTTTTTCATATAGGAACTTAGGAAGGAAGTGCAAGCTCACTCTTCCATTGTTATATCAATAGTTTCCAAATTCCCTAGCAGCAATGCATATACTTATATAATACTATTTGGAAAAAACTACTTTAAAAATCAGGACTGTCGTTGCTTTGAATATTGATTTTGGGTAAATTATATTTCACCAGAAGTCAACTATTACTAGAAAATTTAGAGATCTATGTACCACAAAATAATAAAATAGCAAGGACATGCCATTGGCTGTCATGAGTATTGGTCATCTGCACTCATATGAGAGGCTATGAGAAACTTGCTTTCTTTGTCCCTCTGGTCAGTGTCTGGAATCAAGGTAGAATGTATAGAAGTGTTCAGGAAATTGTCTTCTCACCCCAAAATAAACATTCCTTGGACACAACAGGGAGAAATGGGCTGGAGGCTATGAGTGTTCAGCTTGCATGTTCCCGTTCTATTTAGAATGTATTTTCTTATACAGTGAACCCTTTGATGTTACCATTTTTATAAATTCAATTTATTTTAATAGCACTTTCAAGAAAAACAGCTCCTTCAAAGCACCATTTGCCTTCTGAATCTTTTATAACTATTAGGAAAATGAGCTCCACAATTAGTAACTACTTCAATAGAAGTTATTAGGAAATTTTAAGAGTATATCAGTGTATGGAGCTCTGTCTGCAGAGGCAGAGTGAGAAAGAGAATTGAAGCAACTTTCTAGATATTTTGGGTAAATGAAAACAAGATAATTAAGATAATTGGATTAAAAATTGAATTTTTTAAACTCAAGGGGTTTCCTGATCATGAGCCGATGTTAGCTGTGGCACATTTATATACAGGACCATGTTCAGATCAAGTTTTCATAAAGGGAAGAAATGCCATCAACAGCTGCTTCATTGTAACATCTTTATTCTTTGATGTTATTTGTTACCCATTTCAGTAAATATTTTATTTTGGAAGGTCTATTGCAAAGGATAAAATTTAGATCATTTGGGGAAGAATTTTGGGAAAAATTTTTAAATAATTTTGGGAAAAAATTTGGAAAAATAAGGAAATGTTATATAACATTTCAGGGAAAAATTCTTGTGTTTAGCTAATGTTTTTATATTTGTAAGAAGGCTTCAGAGACTGAACTGGTTTTACAATATTGTCCAGTGAAGCAACGCCTTACTCTTAGGACAGAATTATAGGGTAATGTGTAAGGTCAAATATTTTAGTATTCTAGTTCCTTCAGGTGGCTAAAACAATCCTATGAGTTGGTTAATACTATTACCTGTATTGCAATGATAAGGCAACTGATTCAAGTTCGCATAACCAGTAGGTGGCAAACCCAGAATTCAAAACTCAGAACCTACTAACCTGAAAGCTTAAAAAAAAAGTTTGTTTAACAAAATAGGTAATTCATACACACAATAAAAACTCAAAAGGTAAAAAGAGTATATAGGAATATGTAAATCTCTCTCTCACCTCTACTTCTGGCCACATTTTCCTTTTCCTTAGAGATGATCATTTTTGCCCATTTACTTACGTATCTTTCTAGTGATATTTTATGTACTGTAAGCATTTTTATGTATATATTTATGTGTGCAAATAACCAAATAATATATATATAATAATATATACTATTCTGCATATATTTTTAAAAATTTTTACTTAATGTATCATAGAGATTCTGTCATATTAATAGTTACTGAGCTGCCTCACTTTCTAGAAGCTATATGCATAGTATTCCATTGTAAAATGTATCGTAATATCCATGAGGGACATTTAAATTGTTCCCTGTCATGTTTTGTTACTAATAATGCTGCAAAGGCTATTACTATTTTTATATATTCTATTTAGTAATTTTGTTTTAAGTGTATATTTTGTATGTAGTAGATAGTTGAACTTTGCTTTTTGACTTAATGTTATATTGTTTAAACCATTTACACTTATTGATATAACAGGTCTAGTTCTGTCATTCTTATTCATTTTATGTATCTTTTTATAATCTGTTTTTTCCTTTTGTAGTCTGTCTATGATTTATTTTAATAATTTGGAAAGTTGATCTTTTAAATTTATAATATAATTAGTCCTCTAGTTTTTGAGATATTATTTATGTATTTCCCATGATAAGTAATGATAAAATTAGTTCAGTCCACATTAATTTAGTTCCTCAATTTTCTCTTTTCTACCACCCATATAGTTTTATTATTATTTTATACTTTTAAATATACTTATAATAATACTTCTGTAATTAGCTTAGAGTGCTAGCCTTGCTCCTAGCTATAAAAATATTGAAACAACTTCTCACCTACCATCTTCCTTCCCCTACCAGCTTTTGTCATCTACATAATTTTTACATGGACAAAGCTAATGATATTTAATTTTTTTGCAATCATAATATTAATATCCATCAGTTAAACTTATTCAATGTTCTCTTCTAGCCCTTTTGTGATAGTTTTTCTATTCACTTCTTGGTTAGTTGAAATTTATACTCTACTACTATTTTCATGAAGGGATCATGTCACTATTCTGTTTCTCACCTTTTAAAACATGTTTGTTTATTACATTTATAATTGCACAACAATTTAGTTAATTTTATTAATCAGAGTTTATTTAATGTAGGGAAACAAAAGCCACTGTAATTATTTTACATAGTCTACAGAAGTGTCTTGCAGAATAATACAGAACTCATCTAACAGCAAAATTATTACCTCTGAGACAAACACTGCAAATAGTGAATTCAATCTATAAACCTATAGCTGCAATCAGAGACTAGGAAGCCAGAATTAAGAAGATACTGACACCATCACACCTGCCTTTTGACACCTAGAAATATGGAGAATCAAAAATACAATGTTGTAGGAAAACCCCTCTTTATGCTTGCTAAAAGAAAGGCAGAAAGGTCAATTCTACAGCACTTTTGCCTTTCAAACTCACTTAAGTACATCTAACTGGTGGATCCTAATTTAAAATTAGAACTGTATCTGCAAGTGAGTCTGGGAAGTATAAATTTTACCTTCCCCTCATCTATTGTCTTGGAATAAATACTAAAAAGAAGATGATATGCAGATTAAGTTGACCCGCTCATAGTACTCAATATATGAGTATAAAATTTGGGGATCATAGTTTCTTTTCTTGAGGAACATAAAAGCAATTCTATATTCTGAATGTTATTGTAAAGAAATCTAAGGCTAATAACTACCTTTCTACTTTTATTGGTAACTTGACATCTTTTCCTACACACTCTATTTTTTTTACCTTTAAGATTCAAGGATTTTAATAAATATGTCTTGATATTGATCATTATAATTTTTTTATCCTTAGGCATTATGTATCTTCATATTTTAAACCATTTTTCTGAAAGATAAATTGATTTTTAAATATATTATTATTGCTCCTTTACCTTTGAAGCATTGCATATTCATCATTAGGAATTTCTTTTTCCCTCTTCCATATGTACCTATTTTTTGGTAATTCTTTTATACACTGACTTTATTTCCACCTTAATTTTCTTATTTTCTCAATCATATTTTTCCAGTCTATTTCTGTATGTTCAGCAGTGTCTGTTCCCTTTTATTCTAGTTCTTTGTTTCCATTAAGGATTTTTTTTCCTTCTTAACTTCTTCCCTCGTTTAGTTCTGTCTGCAAATGATTTGTCTGTAGATGCTATCTCATTATATGCTCTCTGAGCTCATGTATGTTTTCTGTGAGATCCTGTTTTATAAAAGGCAATTGCTTTATTGTATTTATTGAATTATTTCTTGAATGCAAGACAATGAGCTTGTCACACTTCATTTTTCATAGGAAAATTTTTATATGTTGGTAGCATTCTTTCTTGTTACTTGTTTTTCCTGTTCCTTCATTTTCATAGTAAAGGACTGTCCCTGTCCTGTATTGGTTCGTTGTTGTTTTCCAGTCATTGAAAAAATCGTTTCTTTCTTTCAAAAGCTTACCTTTTTTACTTGTGCCCTAAAGCCCATCACTTCTCACCGCTTTCTTATTCTCTCTCCCTTTTCCTCATCCACCTCATCTAGAAGCTTCCATCTGTGTTGAGCCACCTATCAGTCTTACTGCTTTTCTGCATTCCATCTTATTCCATCTACCAAAAACCCTGCACTCACACCCCTGGTCCTTCAGCCTACTCTGCCACTCTATTTTACCCTTTACAAGTAAGCTAATTGAAGAGGTAGGCAATGTGTTATCACTATGTCCATTTTACTAATAAGATATTGAGGTTATAAGAGGTTAAGTGATTTAGCTTTACCTCAATGTAAAACATTTTCTTAAGGGAAATCCATCTCTCTACAAAGATTTCCCTATTACCTATATAACACTGATTGTACAAATGTGCAAATCTGGATTTGATTTCTCAGTTCCACTGACGTTTCCTTTATTTTTAATGAATTGCTGATGAATTTTCCTATATATGAAAGCTATTTTAAAATACATTTATTTTTCTTCTTCTTCACTGTGTTTCCATGCCCAGAAAATTATTTTTTTTATAGTTATACTCTTTCTCTGTTATTTACACATCCTATTACTTGTTTCCTAGAGTTTAAGACCTGGATAGTACAGTTAAACTCTTCTCTCTTTGCTCCCTGACATTATAAATTCTCTGAGTGGTGTTTGTTCATTGAAATTCAGTTTACTATGCAATTCACTGTGAGTTTCTGTTAGCCCTCCTGTTGTCATTCTCTTTCATACCTAAATATATTTCCATACATTGCTCTATGTGTGTGAACAATTTATAATATTTTTCTCAAAAAGATAGAGTACTTCTCCAGTGATTATTGGAGAATATTTATCCATTCAACAAATGGCTATTGACCTCCTACAATGTTTTGGGCACTATTTTAGGCTCTGGTATAACTGACAAACAAGAAAAACAAGATCTCACTCTCATGGAACTTAAATTCTAATGTACTGAAAGAAACAAACAAGAAATTATCAGATGATGTTAAACACTATTGAGGAAATAAGACAATGTGCTAGAGAGTGCTAGAGTAGCTGTTTTGGAATGCTTTTCAAAGTGACATTTGAGTTAATATCTGGGTAATGAGATCAGAATCAAAGAAGATCCTAGTGAAGAAAACAGAGGTGCCCTGTCCACTTTTGGCAGCTCTGTTCTGTTCTTTCAAAATGTCATAAGCTACATTGACCACTATACAAGTTAAGAGTTGGGTGGGTATGGGATTGAAATGGAGAGGGACTCTGCCTGGGTGCATAAGATATGCATAAGCTCCCACGGGTTGGAGAAGGGATGCTCCCTGCTCAGTGAGCCCCAAATCAGCCACACAGGTGGGCTTATCCTTATACCCACAGGAAGAGCTGAGGGTCTCTGAATGTGGTTGCGCTCTTGAGCTTAGCCAAGTAGAGAAACAGAAAGGCTAGTATAGTCCAAATGCAGTGAACCAAGGGGAGGAGGGGTTGAAGACAGTTTGTAGAGATGCAAAGTCCAGATCGCTGAGGGCCAAGCAGGTCTCTATACTGGATGTGCACCTTATAAATTTAGTCAGAAACAATGAGAAGATTTAAATTAGGGAATCTGGGATACATTTGTAGAGATCACTCTGGCTGTTCTATGTAGACCAGTTAGGAGATTACGTGATAATCCAGCTAGAGTAGTGACAGATGTATATAGATGATCATGTCTCAAAGGCACTTCAAGATCCTTAGCCAGACTACATTTTTACCAAGCTCACTTCTTGTTTTCCTTGACACATGCTCTTATTAGCCTGGATGGAACTAGAGATCATTCTTCTAAGTGAAGTATTACAAGAATGGAAAAACAAACATCACTTGTACTCACCATTAAATCAGAACTAATCAGTCAACACTTATGTGCACATATGGAAATAACATTCATCGGAAATGAAACAGGTGGGTGTGGAGGAGAGGATGGGTAAATTCACACCTGGCAGGTACCATGCACTCTATCTGGGGGATGGGCACACCTTTAAGTTTGACTCAAATGGTACAAAAGAAATTTATGTAACCAAAACGTTTGCACCCCTGTAATATTCTGAAATATAAATAGATAACATAGCATAACACATGTGGGGGAACAAAGGAGATATCAGAGAGCACACAGGAGAGCCACCCCTCACCCCAACACACACACATGCACTAGGACAAAATGAAAAGATAGGAAGAAGGCCCTCACCAGAACTGGATGATACTGGCACCCTGATCTCAGGCCTCTAGGCTCCAAAACTGTAAGAAAATAAATTATTGTTGCTTAAGCAAAAAAAAAAAAAAAGTTTTCATCCTTTTGTAGAGGGGTGTTTTCTTGTGTATGATAACAATAATATCTTCTGTTTGTAGAATATTTTTTCTTCTTTGAAGTTATTGGATATCTTTTGTGGCAAGAACAATATTGTTCTGTATTTTAATCATAAAATATTTTTAATGTTAAAAGACAGTGTTGGCAGGGAGCGGTGGCTCACGCCTGTAATCCCAGCACTCTGGGAGGCCGAGGCGGGAG